>CM019827.1:128945521-130145521 GCA_009763385.1 Coix lacryma-jobi var. lacryma-jobi
TCTTCAGCAGGTTCCACTTCTCATTCTGATCGGGCTCGTGTTCCACTTCAGGTTCCTCCACGACTCCGTCTTCGGGGTCTTCCATAACCGGGGGTACCAAGGGATGGAGTTGATCATGCAGCTGATGCACTTCCTCATGAAGCATATCATTGTACTGCTCGATCTGGGCGGTGTATTGCTGCAATCCATGGAGCTGGGCTCTGGTGACATCCTCGCGGGTCCAAGCATCATTGCGCTGCTCGATAGCGCGAATCGTGTTCCGGTTGGCCTGCTCCAGGGAAGCTCGTGCCTCATAAAACTCCATGCGGAAAGGTAGAAGTCATGCTCCATGTTCTCCATTTCAGCCTTCAGATTCTTGATTTCCTCCTTCAGCTGCTTGCGGGTGCGGCGGGGAAAGCGACGACCATTGGAGGATTCTCCAGTCTCTTCTCCGGTGCGTGGCGCCAGCTGGTGACGCGGCACACCGTTCGGTCCAGTCGACTTGCGGGCAGTCCGCTTGATGATGGCCATATCTGGACAAGAGGTTATAGATGAGAAAGGCTAGCAAGAAAAAGGTATAGGCACACTAACCCAACGAACTCTTTTATAAACTTAAGTGAATGTGACATGATGCATGAATCGTTCCTACGGAACAAGGCAATGCAATTACTAAGGTAAGGTACATAGGGCTTATACAAGTTGTCTTGCTACTAGTTGCCAAAGACAAGATGAGATGAGAGAAACAATTTGGACTCAAAATAGTCAAGTTTAGTTTTTGTTAAAAACATTTTGAAGTTTTCGCAAAAAGATTGCAACGTCATAGTGAGATGCTCCGATACCACTCTGTAACGTAACGGCCCTAACCCATGGCCCACTGATCACCGTCAACCACTGACAGTCGATCCGTACAGCCAAGAGATTAAGACCGGTTCCGCTACTGGGCTACATCAGTGCCCGATGTCCGCAGGATCATCTCACAATTCAGTTACAATCTCTTGAACATTTTGACAAATAACATCGGAGTAAATAGCGGAAGACTTAGATAACAATAGTTTTACAAACCAGGGTTCAACATAAAATTAAAGTGAAGTTATTACAGACCATAGTTCAAATAGATAGAGTTGGCAGAGTAGCATATGACAACAACTAAAGGGTAAAGATACTTCACCCAGCCCGAGGGTGAATAATCACTCATCGGCCTCATCGGCCTCTTCCTGAACAACAGTCACACAGCAGGGTCCAAGGCATACTGAGGAATCTGCCATACCTGCAACATGGGTAATAAAACCCTGAGTACAAAGGTACTCAACAAGACTTACCCGACTAAGGAAAGGAGAGAAGACTCAGGAATGAAGGCTTAGGGTAGTCAAGGTAAGGCTTAAGCAAGTTCAAGTATTTTGCAGAAAAGCATTTTTTTTGTAAACCTTATTTTATTTTTGAAAGATTCAAATTCCTCAATTCTTCATCATTCATGATTCATTTTACATTTCAAAACATTCCTAGTTGAGAACCACTCTCCGTTGACAGTCAGTGGACCAAGTCTCCATAACCGAGGAGCAACGTTAATCCGGATAAATAATACTCAGCTGAGGATCCCTATCCACACTGCATATGTAGCACCCAAGCTTGCATATGCCAACTCGTCTACCACGATTCCTCCAAGATTGGGCCCGGTCCTACGCCACCCGGAAGTACAGTACACCACTCCAATCCGGGACTCTAACCCACGTGGGTACATGCTACTTCCGCCATCTCTCCACTCCCAGTGCGCGGTTGTCGGTCCAATAATGGATTTCTCGGAGCCAGAGCTTTCCGTAGTATGTGAATAGTTACAAGTCTTGACCAGCAGGCCCCCATACGGATGGTCCCTACATTTTTCCGCCAGCGACAAGCACCTCGGAACTCTAACCCAAGAGTACAGGTCCTGTCGGTTTTTCAACCTTGTCCCGGTCGGTGTCAACTGTTGAGTCCCGGACTACAACATGACGGCACCGTACGCAAGGACAACCTCTCCTCCTATTGACTAGGTACGGATCAGATACTTAGCCAATAGTGGGAGTAAAGCCAAATTCCCATAAACATTCTTAAGTGATCACACTTTTGAAATTGGCATTTTATTGCAAAGTCTAATTCAATAAGCATTGCTAAGCATTTTTCAAATACTTTTGAAAAGCAGGTATCGGGTGTATCAGTGGTCAAGGTGGATAGTGCATCAATTAGGATAGCACACAACTCCTATAAACCTAATGCAATAATTTAACTCAAAAGCATTTAAGGAAATCATTTTAAAATTCAAGGAAAGGGTTAAATGCACCGGGGCTTGCCTTGGATGGCAAAAAGAGCAGACTCGGGGTTGGTGGTGTAGGTGCCGGAGCTCGGGGTCGCCTCGGGGACAGATCCTTCGGTGGCTACCTCGATTTCAGGTCCTTCTTCGTCAACTATACGGATGCAATGATGAATGCTCATGAGAATGATGATATGAACTTATGGTGCAAGACAATTCACTGATTCTAGATTACTTTAAACAAGGCATAGTCGAAATCTAGGTTGAGCATAAAAGGTAACCATTTCTTCCTTAAGCAATATTGATTAAACTAGCCCTTATTATAATTATCCTAAGCATCAACCAAACATAGCATCACAAACATCATAGACCAAAGGGTTGGGGTCTATGAACATCAATCAATCCAAAGATCACATCATCAAACACTTATTACCAACCCTAATCATCTTTTCTATTTTCTTAATTTATTTAAAAGGTCATTTTATGAAGTTGCTCCAAAAATTACCAAATTAATCCCATAAGTTCATTATGGTGTAGATAGATGGCAAAACAAATTTCATAATTTTTGGAGGTCATTAAGGTGTTCAAATAATTCTAGACATTAATTAACAAAAGGCACTATTCAAGAATTAAAATAAATGCTCAAAAATCAACTTGTTCCAAAAGACTTCAAAATTTTACCAGAGACTTGTCATGGCATAACTAGCTCACAAAATTTGTCTCATGATTTTTGGAGTTATAAATCACTCTCCAAAAATACCAAAACCTTCATTTTTCAATTAAAAGGGAATTTTACATTTTCAGATTTTTGCACAAAACTCAAGTTTCATATTTTTATAAAATACTCCAGAGCATAAAGAGTCTACCACAAAAATTTCAGAATTTTTGGATCAACACAGAAAATACCACAAAAAAGAGAAATCAGAGCACTATTCACATGTTTGAAGAAATAGAAAATCGGCACTGTTTCTTCTCCCTCGCTCACCGCGGCCGGCCGACGGCGGCGGCGCTGCTGCGCCGGGCACTACAGCCATTCCGCGGGTGAAACCGAGGGCATGGAGAGGTTCAGGAGCTCACCGGCGGTCGATTAGAGGACTCAGCGCGGTGAGGGGATGAACGGAGGGAGGTGGTCGACGGTGACGGCGGGAAGCTCACGGCGGCGATCGTCGACTCGGCGATCCTGCGCGACATAGCGACCGCAAGGGGTCAGTCAGAGGCGCAAAGGAGTAGGGAAGGTGATGCGGGGGTCAGTGGAGGATGATCAAGGCCGGAGAGGGAGTATTTCACGATCCCGACCTCGACGGGATTCTCGCCGGAGATGACAACGACGAGCTACGCCGGGCGAATGGAGGCGGTAGCGACCAATTGAGGGGTGGTGAAGATGCGTGAGATCACGGCGGAGCTTTAGGGCTAGCTGGTGGAGAGGCGGAGGCACTAGAGCGAGCTGGCGACGGCGGCGGAGCTGGGTTTCACTCCGGCCGGCTCGGCGGGGCTCTTATAGCCGCGGCCAGGGGCTGGCAAGACGCGTGCGGGGGCGGATAAGACCGCTCGAACATGCGCAATCGATTGCGAGGCGAGGGTCAGCGGAGTGGGTGTGCCTGGTGGGCGCACGGCTCACCGGCGGCGAACGCGTGGCGGCGACGCACTGCGGGCGGTAGGGGCGGGGAGATGTCAACTGGTGGCCAGACGCATGCGCAATGATGCTCTGAGCATCGGCGTGGAGTCGGTTGGCCGAAGGAGCTTCGGACACGCGGCGGCATGCGAATCCGGCGAGGTTCCATGGCGGGGCCCCCCCTAGCTCGCCTGGAAGATGAACAGTCTAGGGTGTAGGGTTTGACTTTTGGCTAGTTTCTGTATTTTGCAAATTACTCTCAAAAATTGAACTGTGCGACAAAATCTCAAAAACACCACGTTGTTCAGAAAAATGAGATCTACAACTTTGTCAATATGAACATTTTCAAATTCCAAATAGTTTTTGAACTATATTCAAAAACAGAAAAGGGGACACTTTTTCAAACTTGATTCAAATCAAAATTACTCTGGATTTCAAACTGAAACTTGAAAATCTTCCAATATGAAAGTTGTTCCATTTGACAAAACCTATAACTTTGCTAATATACACTTTTTCTGAAACTCAATAGTTTTTGAATAAATTTTTAAACTGAAAAGGGGACAAAAACTGGAATTTGAACGAATTTGAAATTACTCAAATTTTATATAGAAACATGGAAATCTGTAAATACCAAAGTTGTTCCTCTAGGTCAGATTCACAACTTTGCTTTTTGAACCAACTCAAAATTTTGAATTTTGAAAAAGTTATCAAAAAGGAATAAATCCAGGATTTGGGAATTTAGGGTTTTGCAAAAGGAAAAACAATTCAAATCTGATTTTTGAACTTTGATCAGAGCAACAAACATCAGGGCACTAATTTGAACAAGAATTACATAGAACTAGGCACAGAGGTGAAATTCCATTTGCCCCTATAGGAAGAAGTGGGCTAAAAAGGGTTTTTGCAATAGAGGTACATCACATAAAGTGATACACTAAGCAAATGCATACACATGAAATCATGATCAAGATGATTAATGATGCTAATGATGATATGTCAAGTTAATTACATGCTTAAACACCAGAGGTGTTACAGCCATGGATCAAGGATCCTTGATAAATGAATGATTGAACAATCATTTATAATTTGGTCAATGCCACATCCTTTGTTGAAATCCTGGAGGGACATGTAAAAGGTAGATGGATCTCACTCTTTGAACACTTAGATTTGAAAAATCCAAGTGCATGAGTTGCAACATGCATGAACGCAAAGTATGCCAATATCCAGAATGAATTGAGCATTTGGTTGGGGTTGAGCAAACATGGTTGTGATGTCATATGCCCCAATGATATCGTTGATATCTTAATGCTCATGGTAGGAAAAAAATTTCATCCACTGCGAGGTTGGAAATATTTCGAACTGGAAATATTAGCCATGTCCAACATGAGTTTATCATGTATGAATTTACTTGGATAGTAAACAGTATAGCAATAAAGGCCAAATTTTGGGATTCAAGGTGAAACTTGATTATAGACTGACCATTCTATAAAGTACAGGCGACAAGGTCGCTGCTAATGTTTTGGATTCTATTCCTGTGGGAATAGATGATGTAAAATCTTTGCCAACACATAGACTCTGTATATGATACAAAGGAATCACCCAAATAATGCACTATATTGCTATTTATTTAAGTAAATTATTACTTAAATAACTTCAGATTCAAGATGTGTCTTGAATTGGCATATGCAAATATTGTGAGGTCGGGATGAATCTCGAATCACATGTAGTGTTTACCTCATATTGTATAGGTGATGGAAATCACTAATATCACTGTGTATAGTAATTATTGCCAAAAATAGTCTCAATCATTATGTATTAGCATGTTGGCACATAGAAGGTACAAACCAGATTGGTGACCTTGTAGTAGGGGAGCATAATCTGCAAATATGTGTATGTGTAGTAGATGTCATCCCACTACTTATGCGTTGCTAATAATAATATAGGTTGATCACTCTTTGAAGGTAGTCAAATGTTATGAACATGACATAAACTTTATTTGGTGAATCAACTCAGAGGTAGTCACTATATATGTTTATAGAAACATGGTGTAGACCTCGAATTATGAGACTATTATTTTGAAAGTGAACACCCTGTATGGTGTAAACCTTATGTAATTCATATTTAAATTGGACAAAGCACATGAGGATAGTCACTATGTGATGAACATAGTGTAGATCCTGCGGTAGTATTGAGATACTAGCTTGTGCATGACCAATCAAAAAGATAAATTTTGGCAATCACTGTAGGTGTAGACCCTTTGTAGTTCATATTCAAAGTTGGTTCGCACAAGGAGGATGAAAATCTCATGACAGTACTGTGGTACACCTTGTGCATGACCAATTTTGAGAAATAAACAAAAGTTGTCACCGTGAAGGTGAAGGTCATTGTTCTAAAATGTCATATTGGTATACACGTTGAGGATAATTACTATGTGTAGCATAGTGTAGATCCCGCAATAGTACTATGGTACTACCTTGTGTATGACCAATATGCAAATTTCAGAATATTATACACAAAATGATGAGGTAATCACATAATTATTTGCATGAAATAAATTAAGCGCTTGAAACTTAAAACATATAAGTAAATACGCTTAAAAATTCAAAATATAAAATGCATATTAAATAAATTGCATAAAATAAATTGCACATATAAGATAAATTGCGTAAAAATAATTAACAAAATAAAATGGAACATATTGTTATTGGAAATGTCATTGGACAACACTTTGAACAATATATTCAACACATATGGTACATGTTATTCGAAATTGCCATGAGCAAATACTTTGAACAATGTACAATATATGTAAAATATAAGAAGGTGGTTGCGTTGTGGGCTAAAACAGCGTAAGAATCAGCCCAAAAACGCAATTTGGATCCACCTGGCCCAAGTTGAGAGCTCGCAGGCCCCAACCTGGCCCTGGGCCGGCCATTCGACCCATGAAGGGGGTGAGGGTGCCCCATATATAAGTGGACGGCTAGGGTTTGCAAACCTAACCGCCACGTCCTGCCAGCCGCCGCCGCCGGTGGGCCACCGCCCGAGGCCACCGAGAGCGTGCGTGTGGCGCGCAGGGCCAGTCGCGGTCGTCGGAGCACGCGAGGCCACGCCGCGGCGACGGGCGCGGCCGCTGGCTGGGCTGAGCCAAGCGGGAAGGCGGGCCGGACCGAACCGGGCGCGTGACCGCCGATGGGGGCGCCGCTGCGGCCGGGCTGAAGCTCCGCTTTGCGGGGCCGTGGCGCCAGCTGTCTGGGCCGCCAGGTTACAGGGCCGCCGTCACCGGGGCGCGCTGCTGGTCGGGCATGGGGCCGCGGCGCCAGCAGGGGGTCCGCCGAGGCGGCCGCCGCTCGCCGGCAGGGGGCCGGTCGCAGCCGCTGATCGGAAGTCGGAGCCGCCCGCCGCCACTAGGCTGCCAGGCCGTGGTCGGCCGCGGCCGCAGAGAGCTACGGGCGCCAGGCGCAGCGAGGGCGAGGTCGCTGGGCCATCGGCCGCGCCGCGAGCCACCAGCACAAGTCCTGGTCGGGCTCGGGGCCACAGCTAGCCGGGCCGCCGGGGCCGTCACCACTGGCCGGAGCCGCCCGACGCTCATCGATCGTTGCAGCTGCCGGCTAGGAGTGCGGCCAAGCCGCACACGGGGCATGGCCGAGCGAGAGACGCTCGTCGCCGGGCCACCGGCTAGAGGCACGGTGGAGCGGCGCTTGGGGGCTGGCCGAGCGAGGGCCGCCCGCGGCTGGGGCGCGGAGGCCGCGAGACCGCTGCCAGGCTGGAGGCCTCAACACGCAGGCACGGGCCGTTGCTGGCCGGCCATGCGTGCTGTCCACGGACGCCGCTCACCATGGACGTTGTCGTCCGTGCGTGTGAGACGCGGGTGTTGGCGGTGGTGCGACGACCACTGCGTCATCCTCGGCTGTTGCCGGAGGTGCGGAGACAAGGGGAGTCGACGTAGTTGACGTTTGAGAGCACCGACTCAACGTGCGGTGCCCACGTAGAGGAGGTTGCGAGAGTCGCCGTTGCGAGCCCTCTCACATCCATCCTCGCCGGGCGACGGAGTCGGTGCTTGGAATGTCGACTCGGCGTCAAGTTGAAGAACAAGAGTATAGGGAATAAAGATATGATTCCCTATTGTTACCTGTGATCTATTGTTACCTATGACCTTCCGATTTCCAGTTGATTGTTCATGATGCTCTTCCCCTTGAAGAGATCTGGCCTCCGATGCTCTATCAACTGAGCTATTCTTCCTCTCGGAAGAAGAAGCGAGGAGCGAGGGTGCTGATAACGTGTTGCGAGTAGTAATTGCGAGAAAATGTAAATGAGACTCGGGAGAATGAGATGAATCATCGGATTCTTTCATTGATCATTGATACATATTTATGTACAATATGAAAGGAGGTTACGGAGGGAAACTTTCCCACGAAGCAACCACGACGCACGTCCCGTGACGTGGGGAGTTTCCTCCCCGTCAAGTAACCACGACTCCGTGGACGTTGGGGCGTGGGGAGTTTCCCTAACAGGTCGGTCCCGAGCGGCCAGAACCGGGGTCTCGGGGCCTCAGACACGTACGCTCCGGCGACCAAACAGTCACCGGCGGGCGGCGGCGGCCTTGTGTGCCTGGCCTGGCCTGGTTGTCTGTCCACCGAGCCATCGAATTCGCCGGCTCTCTTGTCTTTTTTTAAAAAAAAAAAATAAAAGGTTTCCCTCCACTTTAGGGCTCGTTCGTTTCTTTCAGATTGAAATATGATTCAGAATTATTCTAGACTGAGAATTAGTAAACTAAGACCTAGTTGTTTCCGTTCTGATGAGGTGGTGAATAAATTCGGGTCGTCTCAGAGCATAAGAAATGAGCCGGATTTAAACCAGGCCAGATTAATTCATCCAGAACCAAGTCTCAACCGAACGACTATTTTACTATGGACCAAATTTAAAACTGGGTTCTGGAATGGCTCCGTTCTGAAGTAACAGAACAGAACAACGCTCGATTGATTTAAAGCGAAACATTCAATACCGAATTTAATGCGCAACCGCGTGCAAGAAAGCCACAAGGCCGATAGCCGAAAACAAAATCCGACTTCAAGCAGAAGCTAAGCTAGCACCTATCTATTACTCTAATAAAATTAATCCTCACTAGATGTTTCTCTCTTCATACAAAGTTCTTATTAATTAAAAAATATTCATGACATCTCTATCATACGAAATACTTTAAATCTCTAATATTAATATACAAGTCATCTACATATGTTATTGTGTCATCATCTATTTTTCTATAATATAATTAAATATTCTATTATTTTTTCTTTTGTTAGCTTACAGATTTTAAAATCCACAACCTATTTTCTTATGTATTTTCCAGCTAACACATATATGAAAGAAATGCCTTATATACATCATGATTTTGATTAGAGTACAGGCATGGGTAACCAAAACATATATAAGCTTGGATTAACAATAATGTTTTCAAATCTTTAATGCCAAATAGTGTTAGAAAGAATTGATATTAGTGATTATGCTACCATCAGAACTCACTCTTTCCATCCAAGATCGGCCCCTATATATAAACTTAAAGGGTAAATTTCGCTAAGGTAACCAACTCTATGTACATTGATATAATAAAATAACATGAAAATCCAATTTATATACACACATAGTATATAGAATATTATATAGTAATATTATATATATATATATAATATTTTTTAAAAAAAAAACCGTTGGCAACACACATGGATGCCAAATCACATCGCTGAGCCCCAACGACAACGATACTACACCACCGTGTCGTTCTCCACCACGCTGCGGACTCGATACGCCCATCCCATTTCCCTTCGACAATGATACTACACCACCGTGTCGTTCTCCATCTCCATCCCGCCGAGGACTTGAAAGGCGTTGCCAACTTTTCCAATAAGAAGAAAACAAAGTCTTCCAAAACATGATGTGAGTGAAAGGGGGAAAAAGGAGAAGAATGAAACAGACCTGTCATTAAGTTACCGTTAAATGTGTAAACAAGGCAACGAATATTTGATGAACAAGCCAACATCAACAGGTATCTATGAATTTTGATGAACAGGTTTGGCGGTAACCCGTAAGGTAACGTATACAGCAGACGCGATGCGACTGTTTGAACATGGTGCCTAACTTGCAAAGGTTCTGGAGTACGTAACCGTTGTATCTCAGCGTCTGCCAGCCATTTATCCATGCTGCATACTCTCTCCGTCCTAAAAATATTTATCGCTTTTAGTTTCTAATGTTATAAGTTTGACTCAATTTATATAACATTTATATCTTTTAATAAATTTATCAAGAAACTAGATTCGAAGATTTTTCAATATATATATATTATTATATACCATAAAATTTTAATATCTTTTAATATATATTTTTTTAAAGTTGTTTCTTAGAGTATTTCCAATTGTTTTGAAAAAATAACTTGGAAAAAGTTATCATTTAGCAATATAACATTTATATCTTTTAATAAATTATCAAGAAACTAGCTTCGAAGATTTTTCAATATTGTAATTATTATATACCATAAATTTTAATATCTTTTAATATATATTTCTTAAAGTTGTTCTTAGAGCATTTCCAATTGTTTTAAAAAAATGACTTGGGAAAAGTTATCATTTAGCAACTTGCTAAAAACTTTTGGCAAGTAATTTTTTCATGTATCTCCAATAGTTTGGTAAAAATAACATAGAAAAGTAGGCGCGAGAGAAGTGACGGTGGTAAAAATAACATAGAAACGTCGGATAGCAAGTGAAGCTGACTTGCTAAATATAGCAAGTAGATGGCCTCCGATTCCAACTTGAAAAAATTTAGCAAGTCATATACCAATCTGTTGGAGAACGTTTTTTTCTTCTTTTCCCAATAAAAACAAGGATATCAAGTCATTTTCCCAAACTATTAGAGATGCTCTTAGAAAGTGCAAGCGATAAATATTTTAGGATGGAGGGAGTAGGTATCATTCTTGGACGCTGATTATAGTTTGCACTTTGCAGTACATGTCAATTTTTCTGAACCCACCTTCAGTTCTTGTCCAAATGCAACTATTTAAAATGGTGCTGCACTTCTGCCGAACTATTGGTGATGACGATAGAAAATACAAGTATATACGTTAAATACATAGGCTCTGTTGTATGACATAGAATTTAAAATGGCTTCTGCATAACTTCAACGGTTTTGCATTTTTTGTTTGGCAAAAATATGGTATTTACCAACTCTCAAATTAATATGGCAAAGGTAAAAAAAAGTCAATCTCCAACGGTTTTGCATTTAGACTTGACAAAACTAAAAAATTGTATGCTCGAGAGGAAAATATCTTACGGGAGTAGCACGCGAAGGCGATTGCCAAGCAAACCGCAGCTTGACATATATATCAAATATCACCCAGTGTTTGCCAAGTTGCTAAAAGTACTAACCTTATTTGCCAAACCGTTGGATATGAGATTTTTAGACGTTTTTTTTTATAAAAAATAAAAATGTCAAACCCATTTACAAAACTGTATAACGGCTGATTTGTTATATGACTGCTTATCGAATGTCGTCTGGCTAGGTCAGGGTTCAGGAGAACAAACTGCACAAGGTTTCAGGTGAAGGCGACGGATTTGTTGTTAATCCCTGATTCCAACTAATCCGCTGAGAGCATATCTTAGTTTTTCCTGCACACGCTATGCAAATAAAATAGAGTATACGTACATTATAAGTTAAATAATACCTGTCTCAATTAATACAATTCTAAATCTGATTAAAGTTAAATTACCTTAGGTATAACCTCTGTTCGTCTAAACGGTCGTTTAGTCCGTTTAAACCCGTTTAAACGGTAAACAGAGACCATCTGTTTGTTTAGGCCCTAAACGGTGAATTAAACGGTTGGACCGTTTAAACCCGTTTTAAACCGTTTAAACTCGTCTAAATGGTCTAAAGAAAATCAGGTTAGACATGATTAATGATCTAAACAACCATTTAATCCATAATTTGGTTAATTAGAGGACTACGACTACCATAATCAACACAAAAAATTAACATTGTGAGTATATGAAATGTTGTGGATTTAGATTTGTTCCAAAAATATTATTTGGTATAATATTTATTTTTTACATGTGCAAATATGTACAGTTCTATCAAATTTAATTTTTACATACATAAATATGTATATTTTAGTGTTACCATACAAAACCGTTTAGGCCGTTTAACTCCGTTTAAACACCGTTTAAACGGCGTAAACGCTAAACAAAGAGTGACCGACTGTTTACCGTTTACTGTTTAGAAAACATTGGGTATAACTGAATTTATAGAAGATACTCCCTCCATATCACAAATAGAGTTCGTTTTGGAAAAGGTTTCGGTCAAACATTAGGAATATAAATCATGAATAACTTTTAAATTATTGAGTTTAGAAATGTAAAAATCATATAAATAAATTTATCTTGAAAAGTACTTTCATAAAAGTATATATATACCACTTTATAACAAATATTTTTAAAGAAATAAGTGGTCAAAGTTACGCTTTGGAGACCGTATCGCTGTCTAAAACGAACTCTAATTGTGATACGGAGGGAGTATTAATTAACATACACGACTATAATATACTCATATCATTCTAAATTATAAGCCGCTCCTTTTAGGTACGTACTCCCTCCGTCCCTGAAAGAATCAATTTCTAGAGTTGTCTTAAGTCAAACTTTTTAAACTTTGACCAAATTTTTAGAAAAAACTATCAACCAAATTTATATCATTAGATACAAAATAGAAATATATTTTCATAATATGTCTATTTTATATTATAGAATATAGATGTTATTACTTTTTTTTATAAAGTTAGTAAAAGTTAAAAAAGTTTGACCAGCACGGATTCTAGGAATTCGTTCTTTGAGAGACAGAGAGAGTTTTTTTAAAGTATATTTAATACATATCGCGCGTACCTATAATTCTTTTTTTAAAAGGCGACAAAAGCTTTGTCCAGACGTACGAACATGATTTTTTTAGACCGGACGAGTTACAAACATGATCGTGGATGAATACTTTAATTTATTCAATAGTTCGAATCATATTTATTATATATGTCCTTCTCGACTATCCCTGCAGCCTGCCTGCAGACTCCATATATAGAAAAATGTACACACACTCAACTTGTTGCGTGGATGCGTGTGGCCGTGTGGGGCGGCCTGTTGGTTACTGGTGTCATGGTGTGCTCAGCTTGCCCTAATTGGCAACATAGCCTGACAGTGCCAACTTGCAATGCAACGCGTGTTACTGCATGCAGTAATTCGATCTGGACACTACCAGTGTACACACACACCACACACACACCAACGATCGATTGTTGCTGCTTGCCGTATTGCCGATCGAGCAGTTCAGACTTCAGAGTGAGATGAGATGTGTGAGTGGGTAGCAATAACAGTCACGCGTCTTCAAGAGTGGAAATAATGCCTGCTAGCTGCTAGCTCTTACTGTTGGCGTTATTTTTATGGACGGACCTGAGAATTACTCCCCCCTTCATAAATAACCGTTGCCGTTAGTATGTGTACGATATTTATATCACCAAATAACTTTATTAAAAAAAACTATATACTCTCCAATGATATTAATTATGTACCATGAATATTAATATTTTAAATATACATTTAGTCAAATTTATTTCTCAGGAAGTGAAAACGACAGATATTTAGAAACAATGAGATACTAAAATTAATAGCAGCAGCTAATTTTGTGCGAGAAATAATGTTAACTACATAGACGTATCATCGATTTTTATAAAAGCTACTGTGCTAGTAGTGGTATTTTTTTTTTGGAGCCATATAAAAAGAAGATTTCAGAACGTATATATATTGTTCCCTTTTTTCTTTAGATCTGCAAGGTGCATCATGTTCATGTATACCTCTTTTTTTTCTAAAAATCATTATTGATATTCATCGCTCCAACTCCTCCAACCAACCTGGCACCTAGGTTCACAAGAAACGAGTGATGGGCCATGCATGTGACCCTTGAAGTACTGTCCTGATTAAAAGCAAAGCAAATTTACACTTGGCTGCAAAGGAGCACCTCGTGGACATGTGTGGTACTGGTACGGTGGACCGGTGGTGTGGTGCTAGTGTTTTTCTCGGTGGAGCTACAGCTACGACATCCCTTGGACGAGGCAGTTTTTGTTGCAGTGACACCGACGTCACTGGCGAGAGTGGCGACGACGGGGGAGAAGGCTCGGCCTGCACCCATCTTCGGGATACGATGCTATTGCTAGCCTGCTAGTGCTAGGTGCGGGGGCGGCCTGCGCACTGCGGGGCCAGGCCCAGGGCCCAGGGGTAGAGGCGCGCGCTCCCGGGCTCCACGCTACGTGACGCGCCGGGTAGACCCCTCGCCTCGCGGGTCGGCAGCGGCGGGGCCCTTCCAAGTGTCACTTGCGGCTCCACTCGTCAGTGAGCGAGAGACGAGACGAGACAGCAGGATTTATTGAGAGCCGCGTCCTCCTCCCTCCCTTCCCTCGCCGTCGCCGCGCTCGGCTGGCTGCGTTTGCCTTCTCTTCTCGACTCCGACTCTCCCATGTCTCGTCTCCTCCCAATTCCACGCCTTCGCTTATAAATACCGGCATTCGGGGGAACTCGCCCTCGACAAGCCCACCACGCCGCCGCCCTACCTAGGGCTCCGTGCCGCCCAGGACAGGAGGACCGAGGACGCGGGCATTGCCGATCCAAACGCGCCGCCGCGTCAACTCTCCCGCCAACTCACCTCTCCGCCGCCGCGTGAACTCATCTCCGCCGCCGCGTCAACTCGCCTCCGCCGCCGCTCCGTAACTGGTACGGCTTCGATCTACTCCCCGATCGGGTGGGTTCGGTCCGATTGCTCGGCCGATGTGCGCGTTATTAGCTCGTCGTCGGATGATGGATTTTTACTTTCTGCTGGGTAGCCGCGTCGATGTCTGCAGATTTGGAGTTGTTCATGCATGGTGTCGTCAGACTATTCTGGTCTCGCCTTCTTCTCTTTTTTTTTGGGCGGTGTGTGTATGTGTGCATGCGTCCATGCATGACTCGTGCTTGCACTATGCCTATGTACTATGTGTGTGTGTTTTTCTAGAACCAAGCGGTGTGTGTGGTTTCTCTCCGGCAATCCGGAGATTTTTTTGGGAGGATATATTGAGGCTTTCAAGGCTTTCTCTCCGATCGCCTTCAGCGCAGTGGTGGGGTGCTTGAGCTCTCGTAACTTAACGGTGGGTGGAGAAACGTTGCGCCTCTTCGTTCGTTTACTCCGGTTTCTGATCATGTGGGTTTTACAAATGGTTCCCGCATCTGAATCTCGTTGTGTTCTCCGAAAATTCGTCGCACGTAGCTGCGCTACCCGCGCGTCGCGTCCTTTTCTTTTAAAAGTCTTTTTGTTACTTCTTTGTTTGAATCGGCTCTGGTCGTGGTAACTATAGCTGGTGATGGTGAGGGTGAGCTGTTCTCCTTAAAAGTCGTTGTGGAAAATTGATGCGGCGTGCGTTCGTTCGTTCGTTCGTTATTTGTTCCTAACTCTGTGTTCGTACTGAGGGGCCACACGTGTGGAACCATTTTTGGTGCTCCGAACTAGTTGATCAGAGGATTCTGCACAAGTTTTGGTTTAGTTAGATATAACCTGCTGAATCAAATTGTTGGAATGGTTTTTTACAAATTTGTTGCACGAAGAAATTCAGAACCTCACGTTACACACACACATTATATAAGTTATAGCACAACACACATATGATGGCTTGAGCTTCTGATATCAAACTTTGTCCAAATTGACTTTTATTTTTTCATGGACAGCTACGCCATTTTGTTACATGAAATTTCTCTAATCTATCTAGTGATTGGTTCTGGTCTTCCATTCCCCTAAAAAAGAGCCTGCTTTTGTTTGTTTGTGGATGAGCCGCGCTTGATGACCAGATGTTAAACGTGATTTCACTATTTTCTATTTACGCCTCGGCTTTATTAATTCCAAATATGATGCCGTTTTTGCTCTCTCAGATTATGGATCTACTAAGACACCCCTTCAAGGGAGTTGTCACTGATATCAAAGGAAGGGCCACTTGGTACAAGCATGATTGGGTTGCAGGACTCCACTCTGGCTTCAGGTCAGTTTTGTGTAACGTATTTGTGCTGGGTCATTATTAGTAATTATGCATGTTTCGTCTGTTCACTATTCCTGTTAATTGCATAGCTTATTTGTATTGCTGGCAAATGGATCATCAGGATATTGGCACCTACCATGTATATCTTCTTTGCCTCTGCTCTTCCTGTCATTGCCTTCGGAGCACAACTGAGCACGGCAACAAGTAAGGCCTTGCCTTGTGCTACTATGCTAGTTAGGCCTGTATATCACAAAAGCAGTAACAAAACAATATACTTTTGTTACAGATGGTACACTCACAACAGTTGAAACATTGGCATCGACTGCGATATGTGGCATCATACATTCAATTCTTGGAGGGCAGCCTTTGTTGATTGTTGGAGTTGCCGAACCAACTATTATCATGTACACTTATCTATACAACTTTGCCAAGAATCAGCAAGCTCTGGGTGAGCAGCTATATTTGGCGTGGGCAGGATGGTAATGACTGAAATAGAATGCATTTGAACCCGTGTTAGCTTTCAGATAAACCGGACTTGATATTTCTTCTCTGTCTGTAGGGTCTGCATCTGGACTGCCATCATGTTGTTTCTTTTGGCGATGTTCAATGCTTCCAACGTTATTAGCAGATTTACAAGGGTTGCAGGAGAACTTTTTGGCATGTTAATCACTGTTCTGTTCTTGCAAGAAGCTATCAAGGTACTTGATACTACTCCGTAGCAAATACAAATTATTTCTACATGGCAGAAATATTTAACACAGGTTGTCTATTGCAGGGGTTGATAAGGGAATTTAGTGTGCCCGAAGATGCTGACAGCAGTTCAGCAATATACCAATTCCAGTGGCTGTATGTCAATGGCCTACTCGGTGTCATATTTTCAATTGGCTTGCTGTACACTGCGTTGAGGACCAGGCGAGCAAGGTCATGGCTTTATGGCATAGGTTGGTCACTCTTTCTACTCTTTTACATCTGTAATGTTATACCTAAAGCTGACTGTAGCTTACTGTGCAATATCATAAAGCAAGGTCATGTTAAGCAACAAGTTTATTTGTGTTTGGGCTTGTCCTGGTTTGGGCTGGCCCACATCAGATGGGAATTATGTTGAGAGTCTTTTGTTTTCTTATCAGTCTTCAACTCAAGTTTTACTTCCTGTTTATTTGTATACGTACAATTCTATTTTTTTATGGAAGTGAGCCTAGCTCAACTTGTTGGGTGGGAGGTGTGGTCATGCACTCTGCCATCGAGGTTTAAATCCTCTTTTGGCTTGAATTTGGGTACCTATTAAATATTTTCTCTAAACTGCCTAGTTCTCCTAGGTTGGATCTTGTCTTCTAATTTTATAATGCATTTCGGTCTGAGCCCTTTAAATATGAGAAAAAAAGTATTTATGCTAAATAAGCCATTAAATGTTTCATAGATAGTTTATTTCTTATTTAGTGGCATCAGTGCACCTGACCATACACTTTGGTTTGCCATTTACAGGGTGGCTTAGAAGCTTTATAGCTGATTACTATGTGTCTTGTAGATAGTTTATTTCTTATTTGGTGCTATCCGTGCACTTGACCATACACTTTGCTTTGCCATTTACAGGATGGCTTAGAAGCTTTATAGCGGATTACGGCGTCCCACTTATGGTTATTGTGTGGACAGCATTGTCGTATACACTGCCAGGCAAGGTGCCGTCAGGAGTCCCCAGGAGGCTTTTCTCTCCACTTCCCTGGGAGCCAAGTTCACAGGGACACTGGACCATAGCAAGGGTAATAAATCAATTGTTGTAGAAGCATATTATTGGTTGTAGAAGCGCAGACTTTCATAGAGATTTCCTGGATGACATGATTCTGAGTGCTTTCTCTTCTGCTTACTGTCAGGATTTGTTTTCCGTCCCTCCAGCATATATATTTGCAGCCATTCTGCCTGCTTTGATGGTTGCAGGACTTTACTTCTTTGATCATAGCGTAGCTTCACAGTTGGCACAGCAAAAGGAGTATAATTTGAAGAAGCCTTCTGCCTACCACTATGACATTTTGGTCCTTGGAATCATGGTATGTGGCATATAAGTCTCTATCATACAAATTGTTTATTTAGATTTTCCATTTGGTTATAAGCTTAACCTCAGTTTCTTGGTATGTCAATCACATTTATTAGACTAAGTATGGCAATCTTGGTCTGCATTTTTAGTTCAGATCTTATGGCTGTTTAGTTCCTTTTCTCATGCTATATAAATGTCAGGTCCTACTCTGCGGTTTGCTTGGCATCCCTCCATCTAATGGAGTTCTTCCTCAGTCCCCCATGCACACAAGAAGTCTTTCTGTCCTTAAGAGGCAGGTTGGTGAAATTCAAATTGATTTATGTGGTTTGCTAACAAAGCTTCCTCGTATACTTCTTTTTTTTCGAGAACATGTCCTTTGACGCGTGTTTCATTAAATAGAGTTCCTTATACATTTCCACCTCTTAAATTCAGTTGCTAAGCAAAAAGATGGTTGATACTGCCAAGGAGAGCATAGGAAGAAGTGCTACCAGTTTGGAAATATATGGCAAGATGGAAGAAGTTTTCATCGAAATGGATAGTGAACAGAATGTGAGTCTTTTGACTCTGTTACTTGACTTATTTATACATGTCAACAATAACAAAGCTTTTGAATCTTACAGCAATTTGCCTCTACCAATTACATACGAATTCTCCTTAATTTTCGTCCATTACCCAACTATTACCTAAATGCTATTTTTGTTTTTTTGGAAAGTTACAAGTAAAATAATGCTAATTCTGAACATGTGGTCTTTCAGACTGATTCTGTTGACATGGAGTTAAAGAACTTTAAGGATGCTGTTCTGCAAGAAGGCAATGAAGAAGGGAAATTGGCTAGAGAGTTTGACCCTCGGAAACATATAGAAGCCCACTTGCCTGTTCGAGTGAATGAACAGAGATTGAGTAATCTGCTACAATCCATATTGGTTGGTGCTTGTGTTGGAGCTATGCCAGTCATCAGGATGATACCAACATCAGTTCTCTGGGGTTACTTTGCATACATGGCCATTGACAGTCTACCAGGGAATCAGTTCTGGGAGAGGATACAGCTTTTATTCATTGCAGAAAGCCGACGCTACAAGTAATATCTCTGTTCTGCATCAATTCACTTCAATTGAACAGTTGCATTAACATAGGCATAATGCAGAACCTGTGTTTCTCCTTTGCTAACACCATGCATAGTTCACTTCAATTACACCATGGTTGTAACATTTGCAGGGTTCTTGAAGGTCCCCATGCATCTTTTGTGGAGTCAGTGGTTCCCAAAACAGTAACCATCTTCACGATCTTTCAGTTGGTTTACCTCCTAATATGCTTCGGCATAACATGGATACCGATAGCCGGGATCTTGTTCCCAGTGCCTTTCTTCCTTGTGATTATCATCAGGCAGTATCTCCTCCCAAAATTTTTTGATCCCATCGTCTTGAGGGAGCTCGATGCAGCTGAGTATGAAGAACTTGATGGGGTCCCCGCTGAACACAAACTGGTATGCATTCATCTTGCCTTCACTTGGAATCCATTTTTCAGTGTTTTGCATGTTTGATGACCTGTTTGTTAATAAAAATTCGGTTCTTCGTTGCACAGGAAGATGAAGTATCTGAGATAGCAAGTTGTCCTAGCCGTCCTGATGCAGAGATATTGGATGAACTCACAACCAATCGCGGAGAGCTAAAGCACAGAACTTCTAGCCTGCGTGAAGAAAGACCAATTCAGGTGAAAATGAGCACGCATATGGTACTGCAATAAGTTTACAAGGGATTAGATGTGATGTAGTATAGATGGCTCATCGATTTACTCTGACATTTTTTTTTGCTGGCTTCAAATAGGAGCCAACGGGTTGAATTTTTTGCGCTCTTTTGTTTTCTTTGGGAGAACAAGTAGTCAAGTACGCACCACGCATGTCAGTGGCTGCTTTGTGCCTAACATAGGAAGATTTTCACAGGCTACTTCGAGTTAAGCACATTTTCACAGCTTTCTCTTTCTTTTCTTGAAGAGAGGGGGTTTCTATACTATATACCGTTGATTTTGCGTCTGACAGCTCCAGCTCCACCGTGCAGGTTGCTCCAAATGCGGTTCAGCCAAACCTATGAAGACAGTAAAAGTGTTTTTTCTGTAAAGATGATCCTCAAGCAGCAGTCCGTTGATGTGAATACTGTTGCTATGTAATGTACTGCTACTACTACTAGTGTTACTTGGGGTTTTTTTTTTGACCCAAACGCATCTGTGGGGAAGGTGTAGTCTGTAAGAACAGGTACTTAGCGTAATCTACATAGGAGTAATTGGGAAGACTAAGGCCCCGGTACAGCTCAGCTTCACTAGTGAAGCTGTTTTTTTTTAGAAAATAGCTTCATGAGCAACTTACTAGGTGAAGTTGAGCTGTTTTGAAAAAAATATTTGGCAAAACAGCTTCACCAACAACTTCATGTATGGTTGAGAGAGAGAAATGGAGGTGTAAGCTGTGAAAAGCTACTTTTTTTAGCTTCATGGGTGAAGCTGTTTTTGTGAGAGGGGGAATAAAACAGCTTTATGGGTGAAGCTATTTTGTAAAATAGTGTTTGGCAAAAAAAAACAGCTCACAACAGCTCATGAAACTGTTGTGAGCTGTACCAAACAGGCCCTAAAGAGAGAGCAGATGCAATACAAGTCTTGGATATGGAAGGGATGGCCGAACGGGAACGAAGTAGAGTAATACCATATTATCAATAGACTGTAGTAACCAAGTCCTTCAGGTACATGATTATCAATGCAGAGTCTCATATTTGTCGAGTTTATTACATTTAGCTTGCTCTCTTTGACTGCAATCGCTTACCGGTACAGACGTTTAACGGAAATAATTTGGGTGCACCCGGGGTGCACTCTGTACCTGTGCACCCCCATGGTGGATGATTAACACGTGTCTAGAAAATTAAATCCTACGTCTAGCAAAATTCGCAAGAACTAACTTCCTGCATGTTGTGAGCAATTTTCTAAATTTATTCTCCACGCATGTTATCTGGTGTCCGCATGATATTCTTTACTGCAACGTGTCAATCATCCACCATGGGGTGCACAGGCACAGGGTGCACCTGGGGTGCACCCAATTTATTTCCCGTTTAACAGTGAGTGAATTGTTTGATTTTGTGAGCAAAGCATGTTCGTGGGCTCGTGGCGCGATCAGCTTCTCAAGTGGGCCAGCAGCAGCAGTACATTTCCGCCACCGGTCCATTTCCCTTCAATTCCGCGACGCCGGCCGCCACCACACAGGCTACAGTCACGGGCTCCCGGGATCATGCAGAGCATCCGGGCCTTTTCCAGCCAAAAGGCCCATCATTCCCTGTCCTTGACGGAGACCGGCCTGCTGTCTCTACCGTTGCACCTTTGCAGAGCATCCGGGCCTTTTCCAGCAAAATATACCATTGTGGACCGCAAAGAGGCCCGCTCGCTCTGGGCCTTTGCAGTGGGTGGCTGTCTCTCCCGTTGCGCTTAATCTTTTTTTTGAGATGAAAGGAGAATTGTATTAAAATATAGCTGGATACATCGTCACATTACAAGTACTTTGAAAAAACATATATCCAGAAACTGATTTTTATCTATATTGCACCTATACTGTGAATAGCTCAAACTCTGAAATCCAAACCTATTTAACGCTTTATATGGATGACCGCACAGGCAAATACTCGACAACAATTGTTTTAGGCCAGACAATAGATGTCCAACGGACGGCCAATATTCCTGCAGGTGGAGTTGAGAAACTTCTTCTTTCTCGTGTCTTCCTTCTTCTTTCTGCCACCGAAGAGTGAGGAAGACTGATATGAAATTTATTCTCCCTAGTCCTTCATTGTGGCCAGATCTAACCACAACAAAACAGAGAAGAGACCGGAGAAAATTATTTCATGACGACAACATCATCTCCGTCTTGATGCCGTCATCCGGAAACACAAATCTCCATGTCGTCATGCTGGTGAAGATGCTGACGCTGAAGTTGTCGCCCTCATCTTCAATGAAGCCGCCATGGAGAAGACAATTCCATATTTTCCCTTCTCCGTCACCGAAGACGAGAAGAAGGAGATAAATCTCCAATACCACGATACTTGGTATGGAGAGACTCAAACCCAAAAAACTCGATCTATTAGTAAAAAATATTAAAAGCGATGGATCCTCACCCTCTCCGGCCTCCGGCATATGCCGGAGAGAGGAGAGAGGGGGACCAACGGAGGGGACGGCGGCGGCGCTCCGCGCGGTGGGAGCGGCGGCGGCGTAGGCGGGGAGCAGGTCTGCTAGGCTATGCGCCGAAGAGATGGAATTAGCCCGTTGCGCTTAATATTGTGCTGTTATGCGGCGAAAGTGTCAAATCGTTACGCACAGATCTAACAATCCCCTTACACCACCCATGACCATGAGTGAGATGTTGCATAATCAAGCCTTCTCAAGTTTACATAATCCTCTTCCTGATGATACACACAGGCAGGTTTCATGGCATTATCTCCACGTCACTCCAACACATTATTCAATAAAGGGACCCCTTTAATCCAGGTTCAGATTATTAACCAGGAATGCTGCCTGCCTGCCTGGCGGCCAAACTATTGATGACCCAAGCCAGCAGTTCCTTTCGTCTGGATCAGCACTCCAAATCATCTCCAATCCTGAAAGCGTCGTCGCTGCTTTCCAGGTAACTCGCCAACTATTACTCCGTCCGTCCAACAAAACATGCAATTCTCGCTTATTAAGGAGTCAAATATTTTGAATATTAACCGATATTAAGGAGTCCATTTTGAACGGATCCTATAATTACTCCCTCCATATCCATATTAGTTGACGTTTAGGACTGCGACACAGTCTTCAAAACACAACTTTAACCTCTTATTTTTATAAAAATATTTATGAAAAAAATGATATATGTATACTTTTATGAAATTATTCTTCAAGACAAATCTATTTATATAATTTTTATATTTGTAAACTTAGAAACTTAATAGTTATTGATGATTTATATTCCTAATGTATGACTCTAATCTTTTCTAAAACGTCAACTAATATGGGTATGGAGGGAGTACATGTTTTATGGACGGAGGAGAGAGTATCCCGGGAAGAGACGTCATCACGTCACTGCTGGTCTGCTTTCTGTGTTCGTAAATTTATGCCATGTTTTTTCCGGCGAATGTCCTTCCGGTATACAGTATGTCTAGCCCAGCTTTATTAAGCCAATCTCAATGAGGTTTCATGCGTATTAAATAAGGTGTCACATCATCTTTTTTGAATGAAACTAGGAGGAAAGTGAAGTGAAACGTTCATGAGGTTGAAACGAGTTAGCCCAGTTTCCAAAACGTTGGAAATCACACAAAATCTACACTGAGAGCTATCGATTGTTTCATCGCATTCCTGATTCTTCTTCGCTCAATTGTGGGTGAGTCCGCGAGAGGTAGCGAGGGTGCCGTCGCGGGAGGCATCGAGGGCGAGGCGGTCGCCGAGCACCGTCACCGGGCGGGCGCGAGCTAGCTCCACCGGCTCCACGCACAGGCGCCGTCGCGGGATGCAGCGCGGGCGAGGCGGTTGACGGTCGCGCGCGAGGACACCACCGAGCCCCGCTGGCTCCACACGCTGGTGTTGTCGCAGGAGGTAGCAAGGGGCGAGGTGCAGGAGGTCGCGATGGCGAGGCGGCCGCCAGGCGCCGCCGACCGCACTCGGGGCGAGCTCTGTTGACTCCACACGCGAACGCCATCACAGAAGGAAGCAAGGGCGATGCGTGAAAGGCAGTGAGGACGACGTGGCCGCCGGGTGCCGCCGGCCACGCTCGCGGTCGCCGTTGCGGACTTGCGGGAGGGCACAAGGATGCAGACGGCCTCCATGCGGGGGGGAGAAAGATATGAGAAAGAGAGGAAAAATCGGGTCATGTGGGACCTATAAAATAGTAAAATAAGATAAGAAATCGTATAACGAAACTTTGGACTGGAAGAGATCGAACCATGTTTCGTGTTAAAGTTTCACATCTTAAAAATTGTGAGGTGAAATTCATCATTGAAACTGGCCTTAGAAGCCCCCGCGACTGAGATATTCAGGCATTCCACGTACCGATTACTGAAAAGCCTAGCTCACAAATTGTAACAGTCAAACGAACTTCTACCTGCGCAAGAACATTTTGGCATGCGGACGCGCAAATGACGCAGTGGTTGATTGTTGCAGTAGCCAAAGGGAGCTAGCCGGCCGGGGCTTGAACCCTGGTTCCGCACGCCTCTTCGAAGGCAGCGGCCAAAGACCGCCTTTTCAAAAAAGAAAAAGAAAAAAAGAAAGAACATTTTGGCACCGAACCGAACGAGATGTCGACGACAGCTAGAGGCGCGTGGATTCGACGAACTTCACCGCGGGCAACACAAACGTCCTACGTACACAAATGTAAATGGTTAGCACACAAAGGTTCACGTGTTCCTACTTCCTAATTAAGAAAGTATAGTAGGAACAATTACCGTAAAATAAATGGATAGCATACAAACGTTCTACGGATGTACAGTACATACACATACACAGCAGAAGACAAATGCATGCAGAGCAATCGCGCGACGACGCGGCACGGCGGCAGGCACGGGATGTTCGCTCGTTCGTTCGTATGAACAGGCCACCCCGTACCGCGCGCCCGTGCGCACCGCGCGAAACGTTCACGCGGGCGCGGCCGCGTCGCCGTCGCGGCACCGAGAGACGCGCCGCGCGCGGGCACATCCGCGGGCGTACATGCCGACCGGTGCGTCGCACGCCACGGCACGTTGTATTTGCTACCGTACCGGGCGTGCATGTCCGGCGTCACCGTCACGCTTCCGGCCGGGGGGCTCGTCGTCGGGCGCCCAGTGGCGGAAGAAGCAGGGAGGGATGATGCCGCCGCGGGTAGCCAACACGGGGGTCCCTCTCTCGCCGGCGGCACACGCGGGTGGACGACGGCGGTCGGCGGACCAGTGGCTCGCCCCAAAGTATCCGGCCGCCCACGTCCGCGTCCGGTCACCGTCGCACGTAGCAACAAAAACGGAAAGGTGTATATATATTTGCACGAGCTGGAAAGGACTGTTTACTGCGCGCCCTGTTTCGCTGCGAGGAAAAAGAAATTTGGTAGTGGAAAGTACTGTTTGCCCGCCTGCCTCCCTTTTGAAGTACTCTTTTTTTTTAAAAAAAAAAAGAACTTTTGAAACACTACTAGTCCCTTTCCAAGATAGAATTCTAGATGCTCTAGTTTTTTCTGAATCGTTTTTGTTGTTATCTGGAGGAGGAACCGAAAATTACAGTTTGCGAGCATGGGAGCACATTTTTTTTTATGTCAAAACGAAGCCCCACGTGTCATTTGCTGCAAAAAGAATTACAACCTTTTGATAGGAAAAAAAAATGATCAAATCTCAAGACCATAGTTGTCAAAATCTGGATTCTGCTACGACTTTGTGATTCTGTGGCCCTGTGGGTCAGATCTACCAGACCTATGTCCCCGCAGATATGATTCTAGGATTTTACAACCGACGAGTGTAATGACTGTTGACACTCTGACCATATGAATAGCCTCAGAAGTTCCATCGCAGAGGAACAGTGCCGTGTTCTCCTCACCCTGATCAAAACCCATGAAAACCGCGCCCGAGAAGCCGCCGGTGCGCGCGGTTTGCACGGCGCTCCACCCCCGCCCCCGCGCCCACGCGCCCACGGGATAAAACTGACAACCCAACCAACCGGTGGAAACGGACCCCCGAACCCGACGGCAGAGGAGGAGCCGCCGAGCGACCCAACGTCTCAGGGAAGTTGCCCGAAAAGCAAAAGGCCGCCGCACCCCCATCCCGATCGGCCCAGCTTCACCACCGTAAAAGCGACGGCCCGCGGTTGCGAAAAAGCACGCCGCGCGGCCACGGCCACCTCGCCCCGCCTCCACGAAACCTTATCCACTCGTTCGTCTCCCTCCCTCCGTTCTTGTCGCACGCTTTTTAACCCCACCACCAGTCCACCACCACCACCACCATCTTTCCTACACAGAGCACGGGCGCCCAATCCACATCCACCCGCAGGTTCACAGACTCACAATCAGCCTCAGATCCCTTTCTCGTCCGTTCCAGACGACTTCCAGAAGTGCAGATGGCGGTGTCATCAGGGATGGTCTTCTCCGCCCGCCCGCCGGCGCCGGCGCCGGCTTCGGCGGCCCGGCCCTGCGCTTGCTCTGCCTCGGCGGCCGCCGGCGGGGCGAGGGCGCGCGCCGACGGCGCCAAGTGGTGGGCGCCGCTGCTGGGGTGGTCTGGCCAGCCGGACTACATAGACGCGCGCCCGGCCGCGGCGCCGGCGTCCGAGGACGAGCCGGAGACGCGGCAGAGGGCGTCGTCGGCCAGGCGGTTCGGCGTGCTGACGGAGGACAAGGCGCGGCGGCTGCGGATGCAGATGATGGAGACGGAGAGCTTCCACGACGCCATGTACCACTCCGCCATCGCGTCCCGCCTCGCCTCCGCCGCCCCCGACAGCAAACGCTAGCTAACCACCCACCGACTCGCCGGCGTGAACCAACCAAGCGCCCTGGCCCTGCCCGTGTGTACATACATGCTTCCGTCCATGTTTCTTGGATTTGTCTTGTTAAGAATAATAAAAAAAGAAATCAATAGCGTGGGGAGGGGACTAGTAGGATGGTGCCCCTCCCCCTCCCTCGATCTGCTGCGACTGCGACGACGAGCCACCCAGTCCCGGTGCAGACTCGTTGATCTTGATCCTAATCCTAGGTAGCTGTGTACCATTAGTTCTTGCACCGAAATGTTATGGATACAAAACACAAACCTATGATGTTTACGGTTTGATTTGTTAATATGTTTTTTTCCCCTTTACTGCAAGACCTCTCTTCCTTTGAATCAATTCTCTGCAAATAGCCTTTCAAGTACTCGATCTTGTTATCTCCACGGTGTATTTGTGTGTGCTTTCTTGTTCTGCCTCATGTCTAATGTTCTGTCATTAGTTATCGACTGAGAACTTTGGAACTGAATTCCCTTGTCAATCCGCATCATCATGAAGCGTCGATCAGAGCTTTCCCAGAGAAGCCCCCAATCGCAATGGCCATCCCTCTCAGCGCGCACCGAGTCAGCTGAATCCTGCTGTCCCCATCTCAAGCGTCGCAAGATGTCCGAGTATGTTTGCTATCCCATTCACGTCGCACATCAGCACCAATCAGGCTCAGGCACGGCAACGCAGCACGCCCCCCGTACTGTCAAACCTTCACTGATTATTCCATTCCATCCCTGAAACTGACGTCCGCGTTGAACTCCTCTGAACTGAACCCTGATTGATCATGTAATATTGTAATGGAAGGATTTTGCTGGTTTGTTGCACCGTGAGACGGAAGGGCAGCAGTACTCTACTCCGTGTGCGGAAAGCAACCAAATGGCTGCAGAACAGAGTGGTTATTCAATTAATTCCCTAATTCCCTATCGTCCTGCATCAGGCGGTGCAGACTTCAGTTTTTCGCCGACCTGAAATCCTTCCATTGCCGCTGCCGGCAAAAAGATGACGTGCTCGGGTGGACCATGGCCACGATGAGACAGCGCCGCGTCGATTGGCTTATCCAGAACGTCAGCCGCGGGGTGGGGTCGGTTACTCCTACTCGGTTGCCAGTCCTGTTGCTGATCCTATCCGCGCGGCACGGTAGCATGATGGTCTTCTTCTTTATCTGCAAATTCTGCAGGAGGACCAATTCTCCATCTTCTTCTCGAAGGCGCGGGCGGTATTGCGATGGTGTGGGTAAACGGTGTGCCGGCAACGGATCCACCAGCCTAGCCGCCGTGTCTGTTGCGCTCGTGGCATCTTGTTGTTGCTTGGAACTGAACTGAAAGCGCCCGAAAGGAATAGACGATAGCAGCAACGACTTGCGGGTGCACACTGAAAGCGAGAGATTCAGGTGTTCAGGAGTTCACACATCACACATACTACAACGGAATTTCTAAATATCACACTGAAAGCAAGAGATTCAGGTATCCAAGAGTTTTGACATACCAGGACGGAGTTTCTAAATATCTGCCCGCAGATTTGTTGCGCTGTTGTCTTCCATTTTTGCATGGTTCAGTTCTTTGTGTAAGATTCATATGTTTTCTTGTTTGTTTACAGGAGATGTTGGGAACGTATGCTATGGAAACCAACGTCCTGTGTAAACTATAGAAACTCTAATCAAGACCACAGGAATCTAATCCGATTCCGATGGTTAGAGGTATAAATACATGGCAAAACGTCTCATGGAATGTAAGAAATAAAAGGAAATTTTATTAGAATCCAAAGAATATATAAAATGGAAGAAAAATAAAAATAAGAAAAAAAAACTATGTAGTAAAGAAAAATAATAATAATAAAAAGGAACGGGAAAAGAAGAATATATAGGGAAAAGAATAGGAATTCTCACAATGGGCCTAAACCACGAACCGAGATGGTCCTTCGTGGTTGCGCTTGCACGGTGGTCTAACGTCTACTTTCGAAGCCGGAATGGGCCAAATGATTGTTGAGTAATCAATTGCTTCCCTCGGACTGTTTTTTTTTTTCTTGGCCTCGTTGAGGGTCAGAAATCGCATTGTCGCAGAAGTTGAAATTTTCTCAATGGGCGTTGCAGGACCAAATAGCCCGCCTCCCGCTAGATTCTCGGCCGCCACCGGCCCGGCAGCGCACACATCGGTCGCTGACTCTCTGTCAAGGCCCACGCAGCGCAAGCGGCCGCGCGCCTGAGGCCGATCCAAACCGTCCAATCCAAAGCTGCCGCCATCGACGGTTGGCCTTCCTATCTCTGTCCGTTCGTCGTCGCCATCCACGACCGAGCTGAGCTGAACCTGCCGGAAACAAGCACGAAAACACTCAGCATGCAGTCAGCACCGGCCCGGGTTTTCGGGGGCTTCCGACTCGGACTCGGTTCCGCTTTGGCAGTTTCCCGCCGGCACCCAACAAGCCGCGCCCGCGCGCTGCATTTTCTCTCGTTGTAGTACCATCACCTACGGCGGCCGGATAATTGAGCTCAAGTGTCGTCAGCGACACCGTGCGTGACCTTCGGCTTACGTTGGCGTGCATGATTGGCTCTTCGTCGCGATCTATCGCCGGTCATTAGCTGCCTGCTGCCTGCCGAGCACACCTTGCTCGATCAACTGATGCACCGCCTAATAGCGCGCCTATATATGCATGGCTAGCTGCTAGTTTAATCCATCAGTGCAATGTCTTTGATTAGATACATATATAGTAGGCTAGTAGCTCGATTTATGGATCGATTACATGCATGATGAGTTAGGTGCTGTCGGTCGAGTGTGTGTAGCTTGGTTTCTTTCCGCATCTCCTTGCTTGTTTGCGTCTATAATATCTCAGGCATGCACAGCGCGCGGCGCTTTGGAAGAGAGGGACACGCGAGGCGGCCTACGCGCGCTCGATCTGATCACGACGTGCCTGCAGCTGCTGCCTACGTAACGTCACACAGCTCACAGGCTGAAAGGCATATGGTGTACGTGTACATACTACATACTCTCCCTCCGTCCAACAAAACATGCAATTCTCGCTTATCGAGAAGTCAACCGATTCAAACTTTGACCAAAGTTATATAGAAAAGTACTAACACTCTTGATGCAAAAATTATACCATTAGATTAGTAATAGAATATATTTTCATAATAATTTTATTTAACGACATAAATACTAATACTTTTTATTATAATCTTGGTCAAAGTTGAATCAGTTTGACCTGCACGGATCCCATAATTGCATGTTTTTATGGACGGAGGGAGTACATAGGAGGAGTAGATATATACTCGTGTTTTTTTAGACGTCGTCGTCGTTGGTCCTACGACTGCATGCATGCATATATTTATGCATGATGATGTGTTCGTATTTGTGGAGCGAACAGTTTTCATTCGTTGTGGCAACGTCGTTGCATCTAGTTTATACTTTATATCTCTTTTGAGAAAAAAAAAAGAAAAAAGGACACCGATCGCGATCGATCTGCCCACTGTAACTACATGATGAAACTGCTGACACTTAGGTCCTGTTTGGCAGAGCTCCCAAAGCTGATTTTCTGCTGAATCCAGCAGGAGCTCTGCCAAACTCTTTTTCAGAGAGAAGTGATTCTCTGTTGATTCTGTAAAGTGATTCTATGAAATGAACTAAGAGGCTGAGAGCTGAAAAAAGTAGCTTCCCCTGATTCTGTGAAGTGATTCTTCATGCTGATTTCAACAATTTATGTTAAAGAATCAAAGAGAATCACTTTCAGCCACAGAATCACTTCTCTCAGAAAATCAGCTTCTATATAGAATCAGAATCAGATAGAACCCTACCAATCTGGCCCAAAGGATGCACCACCTGCCCGGGCTTGTCAGATCGACTCTCGGAGTATAGGCGGGTAGGAGCTGAGTAATAATGCTACTTACCTGTGTCCTGATTTGCTACGGTAGGAGCTGATGAGGATATACAGTACATTAGAATTAGCTAGAGTATCCATCATATATTATTGCTAGCTCTGTAAACAAGCAAGCCAGTAGTACCATACAAACATCTCATCAGGGGCTTAATGTTGAATTGTTGATTATCCAATATTATTCATAGTATATATATGTATATTCAAACTATCACACTGTGCCGATTAATTTAATTGTTCAGTGTTAGCTCACTATGATGAGTAATGCTGTTACACCCTGAACGTGCTGCCTCTGTATAATAATATAAACAAATGCTTGCACTGCAAAGCATTCTACATAGCGCTGATGAGCTGAGCTAACATGAAACGACCTCGCTTGGCCGCTAGTCCGTATGTAGTCACATGCCGATTTGAAACCACTGATCAATAGATAATGGTTTTCATTCAGATATACTAATACGTACCCCTGGGAAAAGATTGGCGCTGTCTACTTCGTCCATCCCTCCCCGGCCTAGTTTTTCTCTGCTAACTAGCTAGCTAGGTAGCTCTTGCTTGGATCGGCTCTCTAGATATTGGGCCTGTTTGGTACAGCTCACAACAGCTTCATGAGCTGTTGTGAGCTGTTTTTTTTTTTTGCCAAACACCATTTTACAAAAACAGCTTCACCCATGAAGCTGTTTTATCCTCTCTCTCACAAAAACAACTTCACCCATGAAGCTGAAAAAAGTAGCTTTCACAGCTTACACCTCCATTTCTCTCTCTCAACCATACATGAAGTTGTTGGTGAAGCTATTTTGCCAAACACTTTTTCCAAAACAGCTCAGCTTCACCTAGTAAGTTGTTCATGAAGCTATTTTCCAAAAAAACAGCTTCACTAGTGAAGCTGAGTTGTACCAAACGGGGCCATTATTAGTTAATTCTATATGTATGGAATGAGGTCCAAGTGAATGAAACAAACAAAATTATTAACACAGTGGGACATATATATATATATATATATACATCTATGTATATCGCATCAATTATCTAACAAAAATGTATATCATATCAGTATATCTCTGTGGCAACTTTTGGGACACGTGAAGACTGAAGAAGGAAGGAGGACTAACAAACAATGTAGGTCAACCAGGTACCAGTATTATAGTACTCTCTCCATTCTAAATTATAAATTATTCAAAAAATCTTAGAGAGTTAAAGTTTTTTCTAGGCTTGACCGAATTTATATAATAAGATATTAACATTTATGAGAGAAAGTGCTTATAATAAGATAAGTTTTGGTTAAATTTTAAAACGTTTTGACTTTTCAGGATTTTTATAATGACGGAGGAAGTGCTTATACTGATCAAACGACTGAACGACGACGGATCCATCGGCCGTTGCGATCGGCTTGTCCGTGAGCAGTCCCGGGCCGGGCCCCTCTGTTGCTGGGCCATGCACGCACTGCTTGTTCGTCCGGGGCCGGGAAATGTCTGTGGCCCTGACGCCCTGTCGCTGTGTGCAGGAGTTGCACGGCAGTCCTGCTAGCTGCTGCTGCTGCTGGTGCGTTGTTCGATCACGGCCGATCGATCGATCGAAAACGATGCCATGGCGAACCCAATCGCAAAGCCGCTAAGCCTACCTAGCTACACGTAGAGACTACCTCATATGTGCATGACAACTGGCGACTTGGATGGTGTGTCGTGCAGGACAAGTAGATCGAGAGAGCTAGGCCGCCTATACCACTAGCAGCTCTAGCTCACCGATCCGACACACACACACACAACCCCGATGGGAACAGCCAAACTAACCGTCGACAAGCTATATCATATCTATTTGTTTATTTATTATGTATTTTGTCCATAACTAAAAACTAGTAATTGAGTAGTCCTCCATCGATCACTGACTGATATACGACAGCAGTCCCGGCCGCCGGCATCTATCATCCACGTCGATCATCTGGTCACCGATCACACGTACTAGACTTGTCCAGTCCAGTCAAAGACCGTTGCATATCATGCGCTTCAGCACCAGAAATTGAAGAAAAAAAAAGTGAAATTTGAAAATAACGTACTTAAGCACCAGAAATACCGGGAAAAAGGCGCCCGCCTCGATCGTGTTATCGCGCGTACCTGCAGTGTACGTGACGACGAACGAGAGGTCGATCGTGACATGCATGCATGCAGTCGCAGATGCAGATGCAGCTCACGACGACACCAGTGTAGTACGAAACGAAATGGACTTTCACTAGTCATCGTCAGGCATTATTTGACCTGGCTACTAGCTAATCAGCGCTACTAAACAACATCACTTACTTTTAATCAAATCGTGTAGGCAATCATTATTAGTGGTAGGGCTTCGGTTTACACATCCAAATTCACACAGTCTGAGTCCCTGTGTCGATCCATCGTAAACCAATGATGCAACGACATGCAAATTAAAGCAAGCACGAATGCATGCATGCATTTGTGGCGCAGTCCGTGTACATCTTCTCGATCTGAACATATTGCACTGATAGATCGATCGATCACTGAAATAAAAAGCATGTGCATTCGACACCAGAATAGATAGATAAGACATGCAATTTTTATAGAGTGTCACACACATATAATTGATCTCTGCGTGCTAGAGGCGGGCCTTCTATATTATCTCGTCGATCGTAGCTTGTTAATCCTATATATATAGTAGCAGCATGCAGCTGAATAGTAGGCGTGTAGCTGCTAGATGGGCGGGTGTCGTAGCAACGTGTGCTGTTTTAAGCTAGGGAGCTGATTGCTTTCTCCTGTATATGTGCGTCCATCGGTTTGCCAATGCATTTAGCTATAATTTCCTCAGCCGGTCAGATCATCAGTAACTTATTAGTACGTACTGATCTGATAGCTCTGCATGCTGAGTTGTTTAAAAGGTTCATATATAGAGATTATACCTTTTTAAATTTATTTCCGGTGCATATATATATTCATGCATGGCATGCAAGCACAATGCATGTACGTACACAGTATGTATATTTATATCATTCGTTCATATATACGTATAATATGCATGCAACTAGCTTGCAAGCCTGCTCACTGGGCTGCAATGATATATATGTTGACGAAGATGTGCAGCAGAACCTGCCAAGGCTTTACAGGAACACCGGGTCCCTGCTTTATATGTAGGAGTATTATTCAAATTAGGCGTGTGTTCAAAAAGGGCAAGCGTAGTATTAAAACGAAGAAACAGTTCGCCGGCCGGCGGCCGTCTCGTGTCAAAGGCGCGCGTTTAACTATCGCTTGTGCATCCATCATCAGCAGAAAAATGAGCCTCCCCTGAATCTGACAAAATATTGATGCGCCATTGATTATCAAAAAAAAAAAAACAAAAAAAACTAGTAGCTCCAATGCATGAACACATCAAACCATAAAGATGCATCTAGACGCCAAGCACCGAAAGTGTGGAATTGACAAGCAGACCAATTAATTAATCCGACTTGAGAATCAAATAGTTAACCTAACTCATATTGTAACGACTTTGATAATATTTCACAAATAGCCAAGCTCACCAGAAGTTTGTGGATAAATTTAATACAGTAAATAAAGATTGCTTATATTAATTAATTTGTGAATTTCTCTCTATTCATTTGGTCACACACACACAACAATGTATTTTACCATTTAAAAAATCCTCTAAATATGCATCTAAATATCCACGACTCTACCACTATGAAAGATATAATATAAGATACGTAAATAACCCCTAGTCTATGTTAGCTACATTACAATTGATAGATGATCTAAGTGTCCCTTACATTTGTATCTAAGTTATAACCCCCTCAGCCATTATTCAAAATAGGATAAAAACTATTTTCAACCTCTAACCTGCATGACAATACAATTTTCAACGTAACCTTAAACTACGAAACTGGGTGCCAGATGACCTTGAGTAGTCAAAATTGAACAAATTTGTTTTGGTTGATGGTTTCTAAGGTAGTTTTATATTTTATAAAATTAATAAAAATCTAGTTTCATCAACAACAATTGATAACTAATTTTTATTTTGAACCATTCTGTTTCATTGATCATTGCTTGGCCATGTTGATCATTACTTAAAACAAATAAGATCTAAATAACAACAAACATAGTAGATCATCGATGTGTAGAACTAAACGAGTACATAATAGTTTCATATTTTTTTTTCTCATTTAAAATGAATTAGTAATGAACCTTTAGGGATTAAACTAGATTTTTATTGTTTGTAGAAAATAGAAAACCGTACCCTCCTTTGAAAGTAGCCAAAGGACCAAGTTTGTCTGGTTTCGATAGTCGGATGGCGTCCAATACCTTGTTTCTCATTACACATGATGAAAATCAGAACGTCGTGCAAGTAATTAGAGGTTTAAATTAAACAAACTTTATGTACCCTTTCATTATATATATAAAAGTCGTAGTATTGAAGTTTCTTGTAACATGTCTCCCGAGGAAAAATGGGTAGCCTTGCACTCTCCAATGATTTGTCAGACATTACTATCAATACATTTATTATCTAATAATATATATATAAATTTTGAATGGCAGATATATGGAATGCAGCTGATCAGAGACAAGACGACAAAACAAAACTTGCCCGGCCTCTTTATTCTCCAAAACAAAAACGACAAACCTGAACATATTATTAATATAATAGTATATATAAACACATGGATGAGGGGTCTGGGGTCACCAGTCTCGCCAGGTGAGGCCAGCAGGGTTTGTCGTGTGCGCAAGACCCTGACTACCTGAGGATGATCGTACGTACGTACGTAGGGCCAGAGGAGGGCGCGGAGGCACACAAGGCCCTGCATGTCTTGGTTGCATTAGGACACGAGATTAGGGGGAAGGAAATTAAAGGCTACGACTAGCTAGATAATAAGCCGGTCCCGATGGTTAGATCTGCAGTGTCCAGCCATGCATCGATCTCATCCCCCATTAATCATATGCATCTCTCTATTTGCTTCCGAATGCATGGCGGCCGGCCGCCGCCTGACGATGCTGATGGGACGACGACGATGCTCGATGGACGGCATGGATCGCTCTAGCTCTAGCTCTCGCTTTGGCAACATCAAACGAACGGCGATGACAGTGGCAGGTGGTACAGAGAGAACGGGCCGGACGATGGGATGCAGCATGCATATGGCCGGCCATATGCATGGCCTGCACTGCAACCGCCCGCCCGGCCGCAAGGCAGCCGAGCCAAGCCAAAGCTAGCTAGCTGATGACAGGCTAGTAGGGCTACTAATACTATTGCTAGTAGCAGCTAGACGCGTCGTTGCAATGCATATGCATGCATTATCTCCCGATCGGCGCCATCATCATTAGGCACAAATTAAACGGGGGCATCTGCCACTGACAGTGCAATCAGTGACGGATGGATCGATGATGAGTTGCTGTCGACGCGCTGTTTAATTCGATTAGGTATATATAGATGCAATGAACGCAACGCATGCACTGATCGACCGATGCTACGTGTGGCGCTTGTGTGTGGACGCCTGGCCGGAGGCTGGAGCAATGCATCCATGCATGCGGTCAGTTATTATTTCTCGATCGGTCGTCAGGGCTTGCTTGCACAACGGGCCAAAACCACAGCACAGTGATCTACATACGTGCATGGGTCCGGACAGGATCATGTCGCTCTCGCTAGCCTGTAGGCCACAGCCCCCAGCTGATGGATATACATGCATGGACAGAATGACGTGTAAATCCGCCGGTCCCTAAACTTGGCCGGTGGTGTCATCCCGGTCCCTGAACTTATAAAATGATATCTGGAGGTCCCTAAACTTGGTCGCTGGTGTCATCTCAGTCCCTAAACTTGCAAGGTGATCACCACTGGTCCCTAAACTTGGTCAGCGGTGTCATTCCAGTCCTTAAACTTGGCTTTGAGTCTCATCCGGGTCAAAACCGGACGATTTAAAAACTTAATATAAAAAAAATCATAACTTTTTTGTACAAACTCGAATGAAGACAAATTTTATATCCAAATTGTAGCTCTCGACACGATCTACAACTTTGTAGTTGAAACTTTTTTGAATTAAAACTGTTTAGAGTCCCAAAATATCATTTTAAGTTTATAGATTTGATTCAAAAATTTAAAATAATATTTTGGGACTCTAAACTGTTCTAATTCGAAAAAGTTTCAACTACAAAGTTGTAGATCGTGTTGAGGGCTACAATTTTGATATAAAGTTTGTCTTCATTCGAGATTGTATTAAAAAGTTATGATTTTTTTTATATTAAGTTTTTAAATCGCCCGGTTTTGACGACCTAGATGAGACTCAAAGCCAAGTTTAAGGACTAGAATGACACCGCTGACCAAGTTTAGGGACCAGTGGTGATCACCTTACAAGTTCAGGGACTGGGATGACACCAACGACCAAGTTTAGGGACCTCCATATATCATTTTATAAGTTCAGGGACCGGGATGACACCACCGGCCAAGTTTAGGGACCGACGGTGAATTTTACTCTGTAAATAATGTATCCTGAAGAGCTATTTCATTCCAAATGCATGCGGTAGGTGTATATATATCAGCCTTTTATTTTATGTGTGTATAATGATAGACAGTGTCTATCATGATTCAGGAAGGAAAAACACGTAACAGTTGAGAAGAAAAGTCGTTTTGTACGTACATAAAAACAGTCGTATGCATGCATGTTCTGCCTGGAAATGATTTGAGAAGGAACTATTAGATCAATTTATATATATACATACACTGTTGATTGCTGATATCTAACGAATCTTTTTTAATTTTATAATATATAAGAAAAAAACAAACAAACTCGTCTTGTCATCAAAAAAGGAGAAAAAACAAACAGTGTTGCTTCCGGGTAAGGCGAGTCCGGCAGGCCTGCTCCACGAAAGGTGGCTGCATGCAGACGGACACGGCTCGCCCATGCAGAGATGCCGCTCGACCTGTCCCGCTCCCGTTCCGCGCGGCCTGGGCACGCATGGCCTACCCCCAACGAGACAACCGAAGCTTCACCTCGTGTCGCGCCGTGCTGGCCGGGCGGCCTGTCCGGCGGTCGCGCTCCATCGCCCACGCCACCCAGGCACCGTGCTCGCGCGCGCGCTGGCGTCTCGACCAGCTCGGCGTATAGCGTTTCGCCCTCGCTCTCGTCGCATGGCATATGCGCACTGCTGCATGCGCGCAGCGATCCGGCCGCCCGCCCCCATGTGCCACGACCCACGACGTACCATGCATGCAATCGCCTCATCATTTGCACGGTTCGTCCAAACCGATGCATCGTTTTCTACTTTTCTCGATCGATCTACGTTGTACGCGTAACTGCGTAAGGCCGGGTACGTAACGCGTGGGAGCACCGGCCGGCCGGCATAGTATAGCATCCATGCATGCATGCAGCACCATCCGATCGGAGCATGCAGCGCTGAATTCGGCTACGAAAAGAAAAAAAAAAAAAGAAGGGCCCGGGCTTGTGTGATCGATGCCGGAGCGTAGCACGTCACACACCGCCGATCACGTGCTGCATCTGCATCTACCGTGCATGTATGGACGAGAAGGATGAGAGATGAGCGGGAATCGAGCTATTCGACCGGTCGAATCCGATCCTCACACGTCCCATCGCGCAGGTCAGGTCCGGTCCGGTCGCCCTACCAAGCTAGGAAATGATTGAGACACACGTGATTTAATTGCATTCTCAACATGAGTACTCCCTCCGTTCCAACATTAGAAATCCGTATTTCCTCACAGACACGCTTTTTGGACGACACTTATTCTGAAACGGAGAGAGTAAAGATCATCCCTTCACTAGAAAGTACTCCCTCCATTCCAAATTATAAGACGTTCCAAGAATCTTGGAGAGTCAAAGTTTTTCAACTTTGACCAAAATTATAGAGAAAAATATAAAGATTTATACCATCAGATATACATATTATGGAAATATAACTAATGGAGAATCTAATTGCACTTAGTTGATATCATAAATATATTATCTTATTATATAATTTGGTCAAAGTTGAAAAACTTTGACTCTCCAAGATTCTTGGAATGTCTTATAATTTGGGATGGAGGGAGTACTGTAGAATGGGATCGACCTCACTCATCCCATTATAACCATAAAATCTTCGAACCAAACATAGATTTTTCTTGTTCAGTTCTGGACCGTAAAATTTTTAGATATCACATTGGATTTACATAGAGTGTTGCATTAGATGTTCGGTTACTAACACAAAAATAAATTAGAGAATCCATCCATAAATCACGAGATGAATTTTTTAAGTCTAATTAATCCATCATTAGTACATGTGCTATTGTAGCGGCTCTGTTCGGCAGGACTTATAGCCGGCTGATAAGCTGAAATGACCAATTTGCTGTGAGAGAAAAATATTATTCCACGACTGATTTGTACGGATTCACTACTACAGAAATAGGCCTTTAGCCCCGGTTGGGAAGGGGCTTTAGCCCCGGTTTCCCAACCGGGACTACCAATCCGGGACTAAAGGCTCCCACCTTTAGCCCCGGTTGCTCCGAACCGGGGCTAAAGGCTTCCACGAGAAAAAATAAATTTACGTTTGTGAGCTTCGAACTCAACACCTCTCGCCTCAGGCACGCTTACCAACTGAGCTACACAACCCACGTGATGTAGTTCTGGGATGTTTTCCTTTTGAATCCACTCGGGAAGGACCTTTAGCCCCGGTTGGTAACACCAAACGGGGCTAAAAGGACCTTTAGTCCCGGTTGGTAACACCAACCGGGGCTAAAGGTTCACCCTTTAGCCACGGTTGGTATTACCAACCGCGACTAAAGGTTGGGGGACCTTTAGTCCGGGTTGGTAATACCAACTGGGACTAAAGGTGAACCTTAGTCCCGGTGGTTTTACCCACCAGGACTAAAAGTCTTTAGTCCCGGACGTAATTTGTTGCCGAGACTATAGCTCAATTGTTAGATCGGCCTATAACCCTGTTCTGTAGTAGTGATTTAAGCCGATTTGTAGCTCAAGCGAATAGATAAGATGATATTAACTAACTTATTGGCTGCTCAGCTAATTGTGACCTACATGGGGGGTCCAAACAGATCATTGGTCTTATGGATCGAGCCATTAGGCTTGTCTGATTAGACTTATTTTAGGTCTGTTTGGAACACAGGAATGCAAAATAGAGGAAATGAAAAAACCGTAGGAATTGGGTAGAGTGAAAAGTGAAAATTCAAAAACACAGGAATAAATAATACTTGAGCTGTTTGGATTGCAGGAATAGGCTTTCGAGGGTCATTTGTGAGCAGCGATTGATGCATCCTAACACGATATTTAGATGCTTTTAACTGGTCATTTGATATATTACGTTTAAATTCATCTATATGCAGAGTAGTAGTTTCATTCTCTGTCCGGCTGAACCGTTCTCTCTCCATATACGTTTTTAACCACTACTGGAGACGGCTGCTTTGCCGAGTGCCTGTAGCACTCGGCAAAGACCATCTGGCGCTCGGCGAAGCCTATGCCGAGAGCAGCCCTCGGCATAGATCTCTCGGCAAAAAACCTCACGGCAAAGGATCCTTTGCCGAGGGTCATTTATCGGGCTCTCGGCAAAGCTTTTACCGAGCGTCCCGCCCGGCTCTCGGCAAAGAAAAGTCGGCGTTAACGGCTGTCCCTATTGACGGTGGGTTTGCCGAGGGCTAAGCCGACTCTCGGCAAAGGCGTTACGTGTGCCGAGAGCCGGGCCCTCGGCAAAGCGATAAAATTTTTTATTATTATTTTTCTGTGCCGAGGGTTATCCGGGGTCAGCTCTCGGCAAAGAAATTTCGAATATTTTTTTTGGACCTCTTCGCCGAGGGCTATATTAGCCGGCTCTCGGCAAACCTCGGATTTTGCCGAGGGCTCTGACCAAAGCCCTCGGCAAAGCCTTGGAAATTACGTTCTGCCTCCCCAGCTTTGCCGAGGGCTATGGCCAAAACCCTCGGCAAAGGGCCTCTTTGCCGAGAGCAACCCTCGGCAAAGCTGGGAAAATTTTGATTTTTTATTCCAGTTCTGTTTTTTCTTTTCTCCGACACTATCACACAGATATATATCACATCTATCACATATCACATATATATCACATTTCACGTCACAGAACATATATATATATCACATCACATAGTTCAATAACATATATGTCCTCAAATCACATAGTTCAAACAACATGAGACTTCAGTTCACATAGTCCAAAGTTCAATCTACTATAGCCCCGGCCAACCGGGCCAGCCCTGAGAACTGCCGCCTGGTTGACCCCCGGTCTGGTTCCATCGGTGGTTGTCCGAACCTTCTGACGGAGGAGGCTGCGAAAGGTCATGTCAAACAAGGAAATGAAAAAAAAATAAAACACTGAAGTATTGATACTCACAGGAGCAGCTTCGGGGTACAGAGGCGGGCGTGGAGGAGCCATGAGCGTCTGCGGCACGGCCATGCCCTGGGAGGCCATGAAGGCGATGAGCTCCGCCATGCTTAGCTTGAGCCTCCATCTGGGCCGACATCTGTGACCGCATCTGGGACTCGGACACCTGGCGCTCCTGCCTTTCTATTTCCAGGGGGCCTGCGATAATACAAAGTGAATGTTAGAACAATGCAAAATTTAATAAATCAATGTACGATGAGTAAAATAGAAATAACCTCGAGCTCGGCGACCCGCGACTGCGCAGGTGACGGGCGTGGGCGTATGGGGACGCTCCCGCTCGTGCTCTGTGCTCATCGACGCATCTGCGGGCTGTCCAAGTAACGTGGACAATCCGAAACAGATACGGTTATCGATATGCAGAGACCTGCATACCTCCAGCCGTATCTCTTTCGGACGGGAGACGCCTAACTGGGTTCAATGACCTAAGACCATTTTCTGGGAAGAGACGTTATTTATATTGTGTGGAGGCGTCCGGCTAGCGGAGGAGGGAGGTAGTAGTGTGAGTCGGTGCAGTGGCGAGGTGAAGCGGTGCAGGCAGACCCGCGACGACGACGATGACGAACGAGGTCGCGCGAGGATCTCCGGCTTGGCCCCGACAGGTTCCTCCTCCTACAGAAAAGACAAAAAAGATAGTATCAATTAGAAATTTCGGCAGAACCTCCCCTGCACGGTGAGGTTTCATAACCTGCAAGAAAAGACGGCACGATGGCCGACATCCACATATATGTCAAGGCACGATGACCGACATCAACATATATGTCCAGACACGATGGCCGACATCAACATACATTAACAAGCATACCACTACTACTAACAACTACTTACTTACTACTACTACTTATCACAACTAAGTTGCAGAGGTACAAGGACGACGGGGCGATCGAGGACGACTTACAAGTGACGACGCGCGCCGATCGACGACGACGGTCCATGATGGGGCAGGGGGCGCGGGCCGAATAGGGGCGCAGGGCTCCTCCTCCTCCTCTTCCTTCCTCTCCTCCTCCTCCTCTCTTCTTCCTCTCCTCCTCCTCCTCCTCTCCTCCTCTTCCTCTCCTCCTCTTCCTCCTCCTCCTCTTCCTTCTCTCCTCCTCCTCTCCTCTCTCCAACCAGGCCTGCAGGGGGCAGGGGCGGCGGCGCGGCGCGCGGGGGGGGGGGGGGGGGGCGCGAGCGGGGGGCGGGAGGCGAGAGGCGGGGGAGGGGGCGGGCGAAAGAGCGGGGGGGGGGGGGGGGGGGTGCGCGTGAGGGGGCGCGGCGGCGGGCGGGGGGGGGGGGGGGCCGCGCGGCGCTGGGCGGGGCGGAGGCGGCGCGGGGCGGGCGGGCGGGTGTGTGTGTGATGTGTGCGCGGGGCGCGGCCCTTTTTTTATTTCACTGATCGGCTCTTTGCCGAGAGCCAGATCGGGCGGCTCTCGGCAAAGAGGAACCTATGCCGAGAGCCGGCTGATCCAGCTCTCGGCAAAGATTTTTTTTTTTTTTTTGCATAACCTACCCCGAGAGCCCTGGCCCTGGCTCTCGGCATAGGTGCTCTTTGCCGAGGGTTTTAGGAAGCCCTCGGCAAAGCATTTATTTTTTTTTGTATTTGTGCTCCCAATTTTTTCTGTGGCCTTGCTACAGTACTAGAAGCCAAGATTGAAATTTGAAGTGTTTTCCATAAATCTTGCTATATTTCGCGCATTTTCTTTAATTTGATGATTTTTCCCGCGGGACGCACGTTTGAACTGCAGGTGCATGAAATAATGAAACTCAGCGATTCGAAAAATGGTATTCATTCTTTAGAGGGTATTTCGACACCGTATCCAGGGACAGGCGCGGAGACTCGATCGTCTCGTGCACGTGAAACGGCGACCAAGTTGCGTGATATTGCATTTAAAATTATTAAAAATACAAACGAAGTCAGAAAATCATGAAAATGGACGAGTGACCTTGGCATCGCATGTAGAGGCTATGAAAAAAATTTGGAAATGTTTGGAGGAAGTGGTGGCGCAAGATGGTTGAAACGCTGAGATCTCACTCCTGGCATCACATTTTTCGAATCGCTGTGTTTTATTATTTCATGCACCTGCAGTTCAAACGTGCGTCCCGCGGGAAAAATAATCAAATTAAAGAAAATGCGCGAAATATAGTAAGATTTATGGAAAACACTTCAAATTTCAAATCTTGGCTTCTAGTACTGACAAGGCCACAGAAAAAATTGGGAGCAAAAATACAAAAAAAAATAAAATGCTTTGCCGAGGGCTTCCTAAAACCCTCGGCAAAGAGCACCTATGCCGAGAGCCAGGGCCAGGGCTCTCGGCGTAGGTTATGCAAAAAAAAATTTCGGTCCTTTGCCGAGAGCCTAACAGAGGGCTCTCGGCAAAGGTAACGGCGCAGGACGAGCCGTTTGCGAACGGCGCGTTCGCCGAGGTGCCGTCTACGCCGAGGGTTTAGCCCTCGGCATAGGGTATCTTTGCCGAGAGTCAGACTTCGCCGAGAGTCTGGCCCTCGGCATACAATTCTTCGCCGAGATCCGTACAGTACCGAGGGCTGACTCTCGGCAAAGACCTCTTTGTTGAGTGCCCGTGTTTTAGCCCTCGGCAAAACGGCGGGCTCTCGGCATAGAGCCCGTCTCCGGCAGTGAACCGTCTCGAGCTCCTGGTGGTTCTTATGTTGCCGGTGGTTCACGACGAGGCATGCATGGCGGGGATGTGAGCGCGCGGCATGGCTGGTGCGAGCACGAGCAGTCATGGACTCAGGGTGTGCATCGGTGTCAGCACGAGTGGCAACTGCCGCGCAATCAAGGACACACGATATGCGCGGCGAGTCGCGACTGCCGACTGGGGGGCCGTGACGAGCGAGCGATCAGCGAGCGATAAAATTTCCCTCGAGTTCGAGTGTCACGCATTTACGCAGGCCGACGCACGCTGAATTTTTTTTTATTAATAACCCAATTAAATAAAAATTTCATAAATAACACTGTCTTTTTTTTTTGCAAAACTAACCCTTTTGCCGCGCCGTCCCCAATGGCGCGGCAAAAGCGTTAGCCGCGCCATGCATGGCGGCGCGGCAAAATCGCCACCGTGGCACGCCCGGCCACGCAGGCCCTGGTGGGCCCCCTCTCGTCGCTTTGCCGCGCCAGGCGGGCTGGCGCGGCTAGTGCGTTTGCCGCGCCAGGGGGCTGGCGCGGTCAACGGCTTTGCCGCGCGCAGGCGGGGTGGCGCGGCAAAGCCGATCTAGATCTGGCGCCGGCCTCCTTCTTCCTCCTCTCCTCTGCCTGCTCGCTCGCCCAGCTCGCCCGCGCGCCGCCGCCTTCCTGCTCGCCGTCGCCGTCGCGACCGCCGCCGCAGCTCGCCGCCGAGAGCTCCGGAGTCCGACGGACTCCGTCGGAGCCCCAACCGGCCCCCACAGCCTAGGCCGTCGTCTCATTCGGCCTCCACAGCTAGCTCTCCCTTCCCAGTCCCCTCCCTTGCACTCGGCCAGCCAGGCGAGCTCGCCGGCGGCCAGGCAGTGGCAGGAGGCCGGATCCCCTCTTCCTCTCCCAGCTTCAGCAGGCCAAGCTCAGGTTAGTTTTTTTTAACTTAGTTCATTATTATTTTTTGTTTTGTTGTATGTTGATTTAGCAAACTGTTAGTGACTTACGGTAGTTAGTTTTTTGATTTAGGTTATGTTAGCTAGTTAGTTACTTAGGGTTAGTTAGTGACCTGGGTTTAGTTTAGTGCTTTAGGTTAGGTTAGTAAGTTAGTTATAGGTAGGTTAGTTAGGTATTAGTTTTAGTTAGTTAGTTACTTAGTTAGGATTTAGTTTAGTTAGAGTATTAGGGTATTAGTGAAGATATATTAGTTAGGGTATGCTGTAGTTAGAGTAATAGGTAATTATTGAAGACATGTTAGTGTATAGGTAGTTAGTGAAGCCAACTGTAAGTAGTTACGCCATTCTTTACTTTGAGAAGACAATCACTTGACCTTGTTCCACTATTGACTTTGTAGATGGACACTGTATTCAGATTGTTTTATGGAGGCACAGTTAGTAAACGAGATGGGTTGTTTGATGATAAACATGGAACAAGAACTCGAAGTATTTGATGAGCGTCCTTCTTTTAGGGAGCTTATGTTGCGTCTGAAGGAGAAGTTCGATGGTGATTTCTCGTTGAAAGGGAATTTGACAGAGTGGCAAGATTAGGGCGAACTATGCGTTGATGCCCTTGCGCAAACAGGCTGACTGGGCAAAATACCAGACGATCGTTATGGCATCCAATTCGACCATGGCTGAGATCGGTGGTAGAGGATGGTAGGAGGAAGCAGGCAGAGGCGTCAAATGATGGCAACGAAGGTGAGCACAGGAGGTAGGGGATGATGACGATGCAGCTCCGATGACTATGACGACGTGATGGTCACCCCACGCAGGAGACGGTGTATCCATCTGAAAATGTCCACGCTGACGTCGGTCAAATAAACAATGATTTTGATGTGGCCGACCTAGAGCGGCAGGAGCAGGAGGACCAGGAGGCACAATTGTTTGATGAAAAACTATGATTCTGATGATGATTCAGATTATGACGAAGAAGAGGACAGTATATTTGTGCTATGCCTGACCCGGTTCGTGGTATTCCACAACCGGTTCGTGCTATGCCACAACCGGTTCCTCAGAATATGCATCCTCCAGGGAGACTAGTCACTGAGATACCAGAGGATCATATACATTTTGATGCGGTGGCGGCGTTTGAGCGAAGCGAGGTATTATGTTGCGCCCGATCCTTGGACGGAGACAGAGCTGCAGCAATTGAGGTCGGTTAACATGCAGTTAAGAGGCGTTCCAAGTATAGGGATGTCAGTATGGTGGACCAGGCAGTTTGTGATACTGGATTGAATCTGTGCAAGCAAACACTGCATAACCATACAGATTGGATTCTTCAGAAGGGTATGATTTTCAACACTATGACTGAGCTGAAGCTTTTCCTTGAGAACTATGCTGTGCATCATCATCGACCCGACACACGGTCAGCCATTCAGATATTAGTTTGAGGTACCACGTAAAGTCAAGTGTTTGAGTCTTGGTTGTCCGTGGAGCGGAATGCTCGCAAGAGAACTGATGACAAGTGGAGGATCAGTAAGTAGTACAACCGCATACCCTGTTTTACAAATAAGGGACAAGAAAAACATCCTCAATTAACGGCAAGATACCCTTGCACGGCGTATTTGGCATTTGGTAATGATGACGCCGACGTATCTGTTTCACAATTGCTTATCTCCATATTTTGGATTCACAGGCTATAAGGTGACTTATGGAAAGGCGTGGCGTGCGAAGCAGATCGCCCTTGCAATTCGTTGGGGTGGTTGGGATGAAGCTTACAACAGGATTCCTCAGATTTTGGTGCAATGGCATACTATAACCCTGGCCTTAAATGGTTTCCACACACCAATGGGCAGTATATAGACCGCAACACCGGCAAGGTTACACATGTGCTTCAGCGTGTATTTTGGTCTTTTGCACAAAAAGAGCAGTGTATCAGTACTGTCGTCCAGTCATACTTGTGGACGGTACTTCTTGACCGGAGCGTACAAGGGTGTGTTGATGATGGCGGCGGCTGTTGATCCCGAGGACCAGATAGTTCCAATTGCTTCGCCTGGCTGTGAGGGGGGGGGGGAGAACGTTGAGTCTTGGTCTTGGTCATGGCCCTGCTACGGATACAAGTGTTAGGGCCTTCTCGGACAATATGTTTGATTTTGGACCGTCATGTTGGGTTGCTTCGTGCCGCAGAGGAGGAGATAGAGGGTTTGTCCTCCTCTAGTGCACAGATGGTGCATGCGTCACTTTGCCGCCAATTTCTGGCGTCGGCAGAGAAAAAAGGAGGTTTGTGCCAAGGTGAAAGAGCTATGTTGTGTAAAACTGAGCACAAATTCAAAGAAACAATGGAAGAGTTGGACAAAATGTTTAAACAGTGCTGCCAGGGCCTGGATCGAGAGACAGATGGAAACAAAAGGAGAAGTGGGCGCTGCTTACGATGAGGGGGTTTCCGGTTCGGCATAATGACCACCAACTCATCGGAGTCTTTCAACAAGGTATTCACCGGTGTTAGAGCCTTGCCCGTTTTTCTGGAATCGTTGATACTCGTTTCACAAGACCAACGAGTATTTTGTGAAAAGGTGGTCCATTGCTCAAGACAACCTACAAATGGATGGTGAATTGGGAAAGGCGGGAAAGGAGAACATCAGGAAAATGAGATCTGGGCAACGCAGCTAACTTGTGAGGCTTATGGACCAACCAGACAAATCTATAATGTTCGAGCAAGGGTGGTGAATACCATGGGCGGGGAACGCTACGGTGGTCGCAACTATCGGATCGATCTTGAAAGAGTGGAATGCAGTTGTACGTGCCGCAGATAATGCATGCCCCTTGCTCTCACATGATTGGTCTGTAGAGCGCTGCGGATATAACTACAAGCCGTACCATATATGTCGAGTACTATCGGCGGAGCAACACCGTCGCCATATGGCAGAGCAGTTCAGCCGTACCTTGATCCCACTCAATGGCCTCCATACTTGGGTAGAGACTTCATGCCTGATCCTGAGCTGCTGAAGTTAGGTAAGGGTAGGAGGAGGAAGAAGAGACTAAAGGGTGACATGGACAATATGGATAGGTATGGCGGGGGGGACTTTGACCAGACACCGAGCACGAACCTATGCTCTGTTTGCCACATGCCAGGGCATAATGCAGCCTTCCATCGTAGACAAACACAACAGGTGTACATATGTCTTCATTTGTTTTAATGCTTTATTATTTTTATCTTCACTTATATTAATTATTTGAATGCTTTTGCTATTATTGTACATATGTCATTCATTTGTTTTAATGCTTTATTATTTTTGACGCTGTACTAACCTGTTACCATGTTTTGTTTAAACAGGATGGCGAACCCTCCGGCGTACCCTCTCCTTGAGCCGTTCTACGACAGCGAGCACCGGGCGCACAGGCTCACCGACTACGCCCCTCCGGAGAGGTTGTCCTTGCTGAGGCCGCGCACCCACCTATGGCACCGGTGGGACGAGCGCTACGCACCCTTCCTACGGCGCGCGGGCTTCTTGGTGCTAGCCCGCGTTGCCAACGACGTGGTGTTGCAGCTCGACCCCGCGCTCCTCACCGCGCTGGCGGACAGGTGGCGTCCCGAGACGCACACCTTCCACCTAGCCTGTGGGGAGATGACCGTGACGTTACAGGACGTGGCTAAGATTTTTGGTCTACGCCTGGGCGGCCTCCCCGTGACGGGGATTCTTGACACCGACACGTGGATGGACACCGTCCACCAGTTCTGTGGTCGTACGCCCCCCGACGACGCAGACGCTAAGAGGAACAAGTAAGCTATTTTTTTCTAATTTAGTTGCATACGATGTGCTACTATCCTTTCCTAACTTTTACTTTTTGTAAACAAACAGGAAGACTACTGGGGTGCCTTCGTCGTGGATCAGCCAGCTGTCTCGGTACTCCGACGAGGCGGCGCAGCTTATACACCACACCAACTCTACTGGGGACCACGACCCGGTACAGGCTTTTCTGCAGGTATCATAACACATTCGAACTGCACGTGTAAATTTTAAGAAGTCATAAACTGTACTAATATTTATTATTATTATTTTCTTATTTGCAGAAAATCAGGAAGGGCTGCAGGAAGCTTGCTCAGAAGCTTGGGTGCATGGACACAGCGTGGGCCCCACCGCACCTTCCTCAGCCTTCGAGCCCTTTGGTGTCAGACACTGTCCCAGCAGCAGCAGCGTCGTCCGACGCTCGGACGGGAGGCACTTCTGCGGATCCACGCGGAAAGGGCCCCACTGCAGAGGAGCAGCCCGAGGAGGAGGGGGAGGAGGAGGAGGACGAGGAGCAGTACGTCGAGCGCACGACACCACCCTACACGGCTAGTGCAGGCTACATGGCCCTCGGCCATAGCTCGCACTACGCTGGAGGGTCCTCCTCCAGAGGTGGCCTGGACGTCACGGCGTGGCAGGTACCTGGTGCTTACGACTACCCTAGTGGCTACTACACCGGCCCTGGCTGGCAGCCTTGGCCAGAGCAGGGCGCATCACAGGAGCTGGGGTACTCACAGCTAGGTGGAGCTCCACTACCTACTCAGGAGGACGTGCAGGTACATAAGTTGACCGCTATATATTTAAGTTCGTCAGATATATTTAAGTTGTTTGCTAACATTTATTTTGAATGTTGCAGGGACCTAGTCAGACGCAGGGGTCACCACGCCGGCAGCCACGCCCACGAGACCGCACGGACGTCACGTTCACGCCGAACATGGATCTGTCGCAGCCGAGGCGTCGGAGGCGGCCTCGTCAGCCGTACACACCTAGCTAGGCTTAGTGTTAGACTATATGGATAGGTGATGTATATGTTAGATAACTTGTTTGAGAACCCTATTATGTACTTCGTAGAGCCTGAGCCACTAAGCCTGGTTTTTATGACCGCTATTATGTTTCCGTTTATTCAAATTGTGTCAATGTTTGGTTCCTTGTTATTTCGTTTGCGGAAAAAGACAGGAAAAACGGAAAACACATTCGATCAAACAGAGACAACACATTAGGACAAAGATCGATCAGGAACTCGACCAGTCGGCGGGAAACCTTGGGGCTTTGCCTGCTGCAAAACTTCATGCCAGCTTTTGCCGCGCCAACCCTGGGGGCGCGGCTGACGCTTTTGCCGCGCCAGGCGGGGTGGCGCGGCAAATGCATTAGCCGCGCCATCCCGCCTGGCGCGGCAAAAGCGTCAGCCGCGCCCCAGGGTTGGCGCGGCAAAAGCTGGCATCTTGTTGCACAGCCTTTTCAGTGTCGTGTCCTGTCCTCATAAGTGCTCTGCAGTTTTGATTCCCATAGACTTTTCAGTGTATAGGCTTTTCAGTGTATAGGCTTTTCAGTATATAGGCTTTTCAGTGATTAGATTTTTCAGCGAATAGCCTTTTCAGTTGCATTAACTACACACTCACAATGCAGCTGAGATAATTCACAAGTTCAAAACCAGGGCTCCGCCTATATAAACCCATCAGCGCCTTGCATATTCAACAACTTCAGCAGAGCTTGCGAGGTTCGTAGTAGAGATGTCTGGAGGTTCGTCCAAAGGCGGGAGAGGAAAGGGTGGGAGGAAGGGACCTCCCATTGTGTGGGAGGGATCTCTTGGTCCTGATTTCTTCTTAGAGGCACTATATGACTTTCCCGTTGAGAGCAAAAAGGATTTCAGCCGGGACCATCCTCTTAGGGGATATGATAACCGTTTAGAGGACTGGCCAAAATGCCGCCATGGTGAGGACTGTTTGGTGCAGATGCTCCACGACGACCTGGAGGCAGGCCGACGTTTCTTCAAATGCCCGCGAGCATGGGTAACTTTATTTAATTGTTGTTGCTATGCCTCTCATGTTTGCTAATACTTAGTCATTTTGTGAATGTCAGTCTTCTATTTCCGAAGAAAACTGCGGCTTCACCAGATGGGTGGATCCTCCTCCAATATGGCCGCATCAGGAATACATCTATTATCTGCAGCGTCGTATCGACGATCTTGAAAGAGAAGTTAAAAGCATGCTCAAGGACTATGATGATGACGACAGCGATGCAGGCGGTTCAGATGAAGCAATATGCCTTGATCCATATTGCAACTGCCCGCATCACAAGAACAAGGGGCCTCCATCGCCGCCCCCACCACCGCCACCACCACCACCACCCGCAATGGGAGGCTATTACGGAGAAGGGTCTACTCAGTTTGCTATGTGGGACGGCTTCTAGACTACTTAGATCACTATGTGTGTGTTGTGTTGTGCCAATCAATTACCTAAGGCATGTTAGGATTAGTCTAGGACCTTTTAACCAAGTTACGGTAAAAGGTCCTCACATGCCATGTACTAGTTTGTTGTTCGTGTAATGGTTTGCTCTATTCTATTTCTCGTACTTTATCCCACAAAAAATCAATGACACATGAACTACCGCAAACAATACAACAACATATAATAAAGCCGAACAAAGTGCAGTTCAAGACTACATAATCGAGGATCCGAAATAAACGGTACACGGAAGTACAAACCAAGAGTACAATACACTAACAAGTCCATTAAATGACAACAATGTTCATTACTCAATAATGACTACTGAACCTACCACACTACTGAGTGCAACGAGGCCATTTTCCCTTCCTCACAGCATCCGGATCCTGCTCCATGGCAGCCTTGGCACGGCGCACACGCTCAAGCCTCTTCTCCCTCTCCCCCCTACGCTTAGCTGCATCCCTCATTCTTGCCTCTTCCTCATGCTGCTTTTGTGCTGCCTCTTCTTTGCGTCTCTTCTCCAAACGCTCCTTGTCCTCCGCAGCCCACTTTTTCATCCTCTCTACGTGCTCCTTGTCCTCCGGCTTCATCTCAGTGTCGATCCACTGCTCGAAGTCACATAGTGGTGGAGGCTCCTGCAAAATACGACTAAATCAATTAGGTAATAAAATATAAATGATTTTCATTCATGTATAGAACAAGCCATCAGCTTCTCACCATCAGTCCAATACGGATCTGTTTAGGTGTAGGGTCAAAGGCATAATTCTCACACATCCAATACCTCTGACCGTATGTGTGCTCCTCATCAGATATTGCGACCTTACAATCATCGCCGCAGTAGCACATGGGCACCGGAACACCGCTAGGCAATGACAAACGGGCATAGGCATTGCCCGTGAGAGGCTGCCTACAATCATCAACGCAATAACAAATGAACATAACACAAAATTACTTCATTAAAACAGACAAATAAATCAACAATGTACCGATCTTACCTTGCCTTACTAGCTTTGCCACGCCGCGACATCCTAACAATAAAAAATATGTCAACGCTACACATACATTCATGATTAATTATAAATCTACGTAATGACGTAACAAATATTACACAAAAAATTGTACACAAAATGAACAAAATATTAAGCAAAACAGATATAAAAAGTCTAATACATGAACAAATCCATCATTAATTAACAACTAACGTCACGACAGTATCAAAATAAATATTGTCTACAAACCCTAACTTACAAAAATATGGTTCAATCCTACATTGCAAATATGGATAAAGAACAATAATATGGATCAAAATACCTCTTGTAGACAAGTTTGATTGAGGGAGGGAGATGAAGAGAGGAGGAATGAAATGAAATGAAATGGAATGGATTGGATTGAATTGGTTTGGGAGAAGAGAGGAATGAGGAGGAGCCTGCTGCTCGGCGCGGCGGCCAGATCTAGATCGGCTTTGCCGCGCCACCCCGCCTGGCGCGGCAAATCCGTTGACCGCGCCAGCCCGCCTGGCGCGGCAAACGCACTAGCCGCGCCAGCCCGACTGGCGCGGCAAACTGACAGGCGGGGCCCGCCCGGGCCTGCGTGGCCGGGCGGTGCCACGGTGGCACTTTTGCCGCGCCGCCATGCATGGCGCGGCTAACGCTTTTGCCGCGTCATTGGGGACGGCACGGCAAAAGGGTTAGTTTTGCAAAAAAAAAAGACAGTGTTATTTATAAAATTTTTTATTTAATTGGGTTATTAATAAAAAAAAATTCCGCACGCTCGACGCCCTCCCATCACCCAAAAAAAAAAAAGAAGTCGGGCTGAGGGATCGAACCCCGCCTGCATGGTTAAGGCACCTCAAGCGTCGCTTGCCTAACCAATTGGGCTAGAAGACTTTCTTGTGTAGCAGACACCCGTAGCCCTATTTAATAAAGGCAAAACTGAAAGAATACCCCCTAATTAATCACTCCTTGGTTACCACAATCCTGTTTTAAACGTCAGTTTTTTTATATATGGAGGGAGTATTTGTTAGTTAGCATTGTAAATTTGTAATCTGACATTACCATAGATATCCAGGGAGTACATACTCCCTCCGTCCCAAAATGTCTGTCTCTAAAAATCTGTGTTTCCCTCACAGACACGCTTTCCGGACGACCAACATTTTAGGACGGAGGGAGTAGATAGCCTTCAGTTGCGCGTCCAGACAAAAGCGTCTTGCAGGCGAATCTACAGCAAAGTCTACTCAAAAAATCTCTAGAGAAAGACGAGATGAGTTGAGCACACATGCAGAAACAAAGAAGCGAAGAGACACGTGACAGAAAAGAAAGAAAGAAAGAAAGAAGGGGAGCTGACGATCCCGTGGCCACGATGCATCTTCGTAGCACAGTGCACAGATCAGTTAACTCCAAAAGAATCGTTCAGGAGGAGGGGCTGCATGCAGAGACACAGAGATGCTCCTCGATCCTGTGGCGACGCAGCGCAGCTATCGCCTCGATTTGTGAGTGATCGAGGTGACCAAAAGCAAAGGCACCGGTGGTGGCAGGAATATACTGTACTAGTCCGTCCCATAAAAAGAGTCGCTATGAGATGCGTGTTGGTCAAATTTTCTCAACTTTAACTGAATTTATATAAAATGTGTGCAATATTTTTATCTCCAAATAATTTAATTATAAAAGTATATTTAAAGATCTATCCAATGATACTAATTATGTAACATAAATATTAATACTTTATTATATATATTTGGTCAAAGTTGAAATTTATTGACTTTTTGGAAGCAAGAATGACTCTTTTTTAGGACCGAGGGAGTACGTACTGTACTACAGTACGATCCGTCGAGTCCGCAGCCGTCCAATCCGGGCTGGCGTCCCATCCCATCCGTCAGATCAGACGCTGTGAGAAGCTTCTTCCTTTTCCAGCTTGCGTCGGGCCAGCTATGCATTGCACCGTCACTCATACGAGTATATTGGCTGTACTAAAAAGCTACATTTTCTAAACAAATAAATCAAACAACTAAAAAAACATATAATATTTTGTTGCATTTGTAGTATTTTTTTTTGTCAATGCCTAGCATATAAAAACATTTTAAACTTCACTACTCACATTTATAAGATCCATTGTCACATCTTATTCTATGCAGGGGCGTCCATGGCCCGTGCGGGCTGTACGATCGAACAGGACCTCCAAAAATTATGGCCTCAAAATTTACTAAGTGTACTAGGTATATATAATAATTTTGAGCTTTGTTTTAATTAAAAATCACTCAAAGTATCTTCTATGGCCCAAAACGTGGTCTGCCTAAACCAAAGTCACAATCATAACTCCTTCCAGACTTCGTGAGGCCACCGACCACTCTTAGTTTTTTTTGGGTATGTAACCCTTCGTTGCCTGACTCGAGTCCTCGACGGATCGACTTCCAGCCGCCTCGCTCTCGCCAGTCGCCGACGCCGTCATTTGTTCTTCAAGACCTCGTCACAATCTAGACCCAGTCCCAGATCGGAGATTATTGTCCGGTAAATTCCATGCCTAGTCTTTACTTTATCTAGTTAATATTTCATGCATTGTCTTTGTTCCCAAATTATTCTAGTGTAATTGTTTCAACTTGCTATTTATGTCTTCTTCAAATCGGATTAGAAATTTTGAATCGGGCCATCAAAAGTACAAGAAAAAGCAAAGAAATGAGGAATTAACTCAATCTTTGAAAGGATCTATGGATATATGAGGGCTTGGTATGATTTGCGTAATAGACTGCAAAAGAACAAAACTATTGATAAAGTTCCTCAGCGGCATGCTAGAGAAGATTGATTATGAATATATCATTGAAGATTTCATCTAAAGAATCGTTTTTCAAATGATAGTTGTACAACAGGTATAATTCTTGATCTATGTTGTTTTATACTTATTATTTTGTAATATAAGTAGTACATTGATTGACAATTACTATTTATTTTTTAGATATAGGCCTCCACTTAGTGCTTTGAACTGGGCCTCCAATTTTTCCGGGACGCCGCTGTTCTGTAGATAACAGAAGCAGTATATATTGAAATGTAATCAGAAACAAAATTAACAATACATTAAAGAAGCTAAAAATCCTACAAAATGATGATGTACCACTGTTTTAGTGGCATGTGCTCCTTCAATTAAGCCTACTCGTTGCTAGCTGTTGAACCGATAATTTCTTTTTAATTTACACTCGGAAATTAGGTATGTTTCTATGATTTGGTTTTCTATTGTCAGAGATTCACTTTAAGGCATAAGCTCCTCTGCCCTCTGTTGATGGTGCTTAAAGCATCCTTTCACCATCAACATTTCACCCAAAACCAAGGTAAAACAACATAAAAAGTAGAAGATTTGGTTTATAACTAACCTATTTCTACATGTGCATAGTTTCTTATCTTAATGCAGGAAATGATGGAAATTGGACCAAACAAGTGTACCAGGAGCAAGGCCAAGCCACTCTGGCCCATTTGGGCCTGAGTAGGGTGGCGGCCGCCACCTATTACTGGCGGCCGCCAGGTCCATCTTACCCAAAGTGGCCCAAGCCACGTCATCGATCCGTGGGAGTCACCTCAAGCTCAAATTCTAGCCATTGCACACGGTTTGATCCAAGGGCTAAGAGGAGTATCACCTGGATAGTGGGCTTTGGACACGTGTCTAAAACCCTAACCAACCCTCAAACCGACTTAGGGGAGCAAGTGAAGACCGTTGAATGAATGGCGGTTGCAATGGACGACAGAGGAGTGGCGGGCGCCAGGGTTTAGTGGCGGGTGCCACCCCCTAAACCCTAACCGTCCTCCCCTTCACTCTATAAGTACCCCCTAGCTTCCTAGCACTATAAATAGGCCCCTAGAGTTCTCATTCGGGGAGCCTCACATTAGTCTTCACCATTTGGTTAGATTAGCACACTTGCTATGCTAGAGAGATTAGAGAGAGTGTGAGTGCCTCACTAGAAGAGGAGCTGGAGAGGAGAAGAGTAGAAGTCTGGAGAGTTTCGGAGTTGTCGGAGACCTCTGCTTCTCTCTGCTCTGCGCTTCAACTTTGGTAACTTAGTATTTATTTTATCTTTAAGTATTTATTTTCAGTACTTGTGTGTTTGTTTCATTGCTTGATATTAGTTTCAAGTGCTCTAGTTCTAGTACAGGGCTAGTAGTAGTAATATATAGATTAAGTGTGGTACTTAGGCTATATATTGCCAGTGAATACGGCTATGCCCCCGGATAGCTGTGGTAGCAAGCAGGTGGTGACAGCCCTATGCGCCTTGAATTCCACCACGTAGTTGGTCTAGTTTAACAGTAGAGCTCGTTGTGCTAGCGTTCAACCTAAGTAAATGGTAAAGGCTAGTACGCCCACAGTACACTAGTAAAGAACTTAAATCACTAGAAGTCTAATAGAACTAGGATCTACCCCAGTAGATAGTGCCCGTTCCCCTTCATCTATCCTAGATATTCTTATCCCCCTAGTTTTCTCAAAATCACTTCGCGTTCCTCGTGGATTCGATACCCCGGAATACTCTGAGGTGAAAAGCTACAACTGACAGCCGTGCGCTTGCAGTTTCTTCTGCGTGCCACCCGAGGTGTCAACACCCTCCAAATTAGCTGACACCATAGACAAACATTAAGAGGAGACGAGCAAGGAAACACAAATTTTAACTGGACCTTTGCTGACATTTGTGACAACTGGCACCACAGCCCTTTCAACCACAAAAATTTTGATAGACACTTAAAGAATTCATTAGTAATTCATGTACCATCCAGTTTAAATAAATTTTGATGTATCCATTCAATGACAACACCATAAAAAGCCCTTTACTCTGTTCTGTGAAGCATCATAGCTATCCATGAATAGAACTATAACAATGTCCCCAAAGTAGTCTGCCTCCTTCATCTCTCTTCATCCGCCTTTATTCCATTTTGTAAAGCATTTTCTTAATTAGAATTTTGAACTTTGCTATTGACCTAGTTATTTATTGACCTGAAAAATCATTGCTCTCTTAATGAACAAACAACAAAGATTCAGACTTAGACATTCAGTGATTTGGAAAAATAGATTTAGAACTAAAATTTCATCTATATGATTATTCCATATTGTTTATTTACATGAAAATTCTAATATTCAATGCTCTAGAAAATATGTCATTAACATAAAAGAATATTGTTCCCATTATTGGAATCCTATTCCTGTATGCATCACCTTTTGTTTCTAGGCACATGTCAGTAGAATCATTCTCTTCACTGGGTTTGAGATCTGTATGTTGTCATTCATGAATATAATCTAGTAATTTTAGCAAACCATGGTAGTGAAATTACTCTATTGGTATATTTGTTTGCTTAAAATTTACACGGCCAACCAAGCAAGCAACTATAGCTTAACGTACTAGTTTCAAGATCCTCTTGAAATTCCACGATTTGAAGTTCATGTTATTACAAATTGGATCTCCACTCAACCTCTGTATGTCCATATCGCAATCAACATTCAACAATTCAATTTCACCAGGTCCTCCTAGGTGGGCACCGTTACATAATTATGATGTTAGCATTTGGTAAGCGATAACTAGTGTCGTCATTCGGCCTGATGCCTACTCCTATTCTGGCACATACTACTCGGTCCATAAAAAGAGTCGTTATGAGATACGTGCTGGTCAAACTTACTCAACTTTGACTGAGTTTATACAAAATATGTGCAATATTTTTATCTCTAAACAATTTTATTATAAAAGTATATTCAAAGATCTATCCAATGATACTAATTATGTAACATAAATATTAATATTTTATTATATATATCTGGTCAAAGTTAAAATCTGTTGACTTTTTGGAAACGAGAATGACTCTTTTTTAGGGACGGAGGGAGTAATATTTAATGGATAAAGTGTAATGTTTTTTTTAAAGAACAGGAGGGGTTTGCGCCTCTACTGGAATTTATTAGAGAAAAGAAAACAACAGGGGTCAATAAGTTTAGGATTGAGTACAGGGACTATCCTAATTACGAAACATAAAAAGAAAGAAGGAAAATGAGATGGATTACACAAAATGGTCTCGCGCCACATAGTGCTCGCACCAGCTCGCACAATCGTGCTGCTGCTCCAATGAGTCATTGTTGCACGGTGTCGCTCACTCGCACCCCTCCAGTCGCGGTTGTACGGAGGCACGGAGCTGTGTGTGCCCGCATGTTGAGTCGTGTTGTGTCTTCTCCTCTATGGCTGCGTGAAGAAGGTAGAAGGAAAGACAAATGAGAGACTGAGAGGTGAGAAATAATGGATGAATGATAAGATAACATTTTTAGGTACGGCGGTCTTAAAATAACCGTACCAAAAATTAGTCCTATTTCAAGGAGCAGTCAATCAACTAAGATAATCGCTCCTAAAAATTATATTTTCAGGGACGGTTGACATTATAGAACCGCTCCTAATTAAAAAATGGACACGTTTTTAGGTGGTTTTTCTAACGGAACCACCTCGATCTGAAAAATGATCTACCCCAATGGCCTCAGAGGTACAATGCCTGATCAGAACAAGGTTAGAGGCGAGGTGCTAATAAAACCGCCTTTGTTAGAAAATGAAGGTGTCGCTAAAAAAATATTTTTGTACTAGTTCCAAAGATGCAATTCAAACAAATAATCATTACTTTAATCAGTGACGGATCCAGAAAATGTTACGAATACTTCTTCAACCTCGAGACACTTTAGTCTCTCTTCAATGTGTATCTATGAAAAAAAAAAGACTAAGTGAGGACTCATGGATCTAATGACCGTAGGAGGAACTAGAGCCTCACCGACCCCACTATTGCATCCATCCTAACTTTAGTAAGCTGATCGGTGAAATGGATAAGAGCCTCTATTTTTTTTTATGTTCTTATATGCGTCCACAAACTCTCATCAAAGCGTCCACAAACATATTCCCCATCCTAGAAAAAAATACAATTATAGCATAGTAACACATTTTAGTGTCTTAACTTATAAATTATAAATTAAAAGATAATATTTATTTTACCAAATAAATACCATTAGTTAAGTTACAAAATATATTTTTATAATAAATTTGTTTAAATGCATAAACACTAAACACTACAGGAAACCTAGGCTTTGCCGAGTGCCAAATTTCGAGCACTGAGCAAAGAGCCTCTTTGCCGAGTGTCGGCCACGTGACACTCGGCAAAGCGCAAACACAAGGCAAAGGATGCTTTGCCGAGTGCCAGATGTCGGCACTCGGCAAAGATCCCCTCTTTGCCGAGTGCCAGTCACGTGGCACTCGGCAAAGAATGTAGCCCCGAACTGTGCCACGTGGTCTGGTCTGGCACTCGGCAAAGAGCTCTTTGCCTAGTGTTTTTTTACACTCGGCAAAGCCAGTTTTTAAATTACATTTTGAAGTAGTAAATTAATCCAAATGCAAAAGTTTTTAACTACAAAGTTGGTTAACTTATCAAGATGAATAATTTTTGTTTTGGTGATGTCTTCATTTGACAAACTTAAAATAAATTCGTTCACAAATCTTATATATCTCCGGTAGTTTATAAAACTACAAGAGTGATATATAATGTTTGTGAATAATATTAGAACCACAATGTCGGATGCACAAATGGTCAAACAACCAAAATAAACTTTGTAGATCTTGACAAGTTATGAAATTTTGTAGTTGATAACTTTTTAATTTGAAGTCATCTAGTTATGCAAAACTGCGTTCGAATTTGAAAAATTTAAAATTGGAATTTTTTAAAATACCTCGGATGGAGAAATGACTAAAATGAAAGTTGTAGATCTCAAAAAGTTATGAAACTTTGGTGTTGACAACTTTTTGATTTGAAATCATTTTGTCAACGAAAACGTTTCAAATTATCAAATTTAAAATTCAAATTTTTATAAACGACCTCAGATGGAAAAACTACCAAAATAAAAGTTGTAGATCTCAAAAAGTTAGAAAACTTTATAGTTGACAACTTTTTTATTTGAATTCGTTTAGGGCCTCAAATAAGCAAGTTACACTCGGTTTAGTATAATATATGGGTAACTGAAACGGAGATGGAACGTATATGTGTGCAGTGCAGTGGTAGAGGAGGCTTCGCGCGAACGAGAGGTTGTGAGTTCGAAACCTGCTGACTGTGTGAGAGAAAATTGCATTACGTGAAAAATACCCGGACCTGCGATTTCGAAGGAGATGGGTGGGCGCTGCCTAGTGGGTCCCTCCCCCGATTTAATAAAAGTTTTTCTCTATTTCTTTGGATTTTTTTCGTTTTTTCTTTGCCGAGTGCTTTTCTTTGTCGAGTACCACGTCAGCACTCGGTAAAACCTTCACCGAGTGCCTGATATTTGGCACTCGGCAAAGAGCCCTTTGCCGACATTTTCTTTGCCGATTGCTCTTTACCGAGTGCGGCACTCGGCGAAGCCTTCGCCGAGTGTAAAAGACTCTTTGCCGAGTGCTGAACCGATCTGCTGTAGTGAAAAATTTAGTTAAATGTGAATCACTCTATACGAAACTTGTAATTGCAATTTTTTTTGGGACGGAGGTAGTATTTATAGCTTGTTCAAATGAGCTGAAACGGTGACGCGTCCTCTCTCCACTCGCGTCCTTATAACCTGTACTCTCTCTGTCCCTAAATAATTGTCTCTAGAAATCCGTGTTTCAGTCACAGACACGTTTTTCGAGACGACAGTTAAAATGAGACGGAGGGAGTACGCTGTGCGGCGGTACGCGTGGAGATGTCCATTCACCCCCTGATTGCGCTGATTACTACTGACACTTCGGTTACAATTCATGCAAGAAAAGCAATGGTAATCAAATGATTGCGCGCGGGTACTGATAGGACGTGACCATGACGGAACTGATGATCCATGGTTCAAGGTGAGCAGCCGGCCGGCGCCTAGCTGCCCATTCCAACGTGTCACCGTACCAACTGTGATCTATCGGGCACGCACTCATTTTTCACGCGCTCATGCTCATGCATGCATGCATGCATCACGCGCCAGTAAACAGGCTCGATCATACACAGTAGCCCACCGCGCACAAAAGACGACTATCCCACGGTTCCCAATCTATCTATCTATCTATCTACCGTATTAAGGGCATGTTTAGATCCCAAAACTTTACAAGATTCCCCATCACATCGAATCTTTAGACGCATGCATGAAGTATTAAATGTAGGTAAAAAAATAACTAATTGCACAGTTTGTCTGTAAATGTCGAGACAAATCTTTTGAGTCTAGTTGGTCCATATTTAGACAAAGTTTGTCAAATAACAACGAAAGTGCTATAGGAACTTTACACCCAAATTCCTACCAACTAAACACCCCCGAAAGCATCATCTCTTCTCTTTGCTGAGTGTACCAAAGAAAATGTCCCCCACTAAGATGGTCCTTCTCCACACACCCTAAAAAATGTACCTAGAAAATTAACAACATAGAAATCAACCATCCAGATTATCTGTCAATATTCTCTCTCCTTACTCACTCAGACCTAACGATCAGAATCGCGTGTATGGTATACTCCTCGTTCTCCCTCCCCGTGCACGCCCACCTTTGTTTCGAATGTACGTAACATAGGCTCCCAAGTTCGATTCCCCAAGTTTTTATTAGGTGATGGTTGTTATTTTTTTTTTTGAGTCCACCGCACACACGTCTCGTGGTTCCGAACGTGCCTCTTAGGTTCGATTCCTCAAATTCTTATTAGGTGATGATGGTTGTTATTTTATTTACTTTTTTTGTCCAGCGCACACATGCCTCATGTGGTTCCCAACGTGAGTGCTCGGTGATGATTGTTATTTTGTTTTCTTTTCTTTTTTTTTTGCTCCAGCGCACACACGCCTCATGTGGTGTCCCAACATGGGTGTCGACGATGGGGTAGGCGAGCGGAGATGACGTCAAAAATCAAAGAGTCCACACCTAAATACGTACGGTACTTATGACCCAGAATGATAAGATTCTGGAGAAAGAAAAAAAATACTACTACAAAGCTATCATGGTCTGATCGTTGATCCATACATTTTCAGTCTCTGGAGAAAGAAAAAAAGACTACTACGAAGTCATCATGGTCTAATCGTTGATCCATACACTCGGGACCAAGCAATCAGTCACGAGTGGCAACTCTAGACTTCTGCCATCTACAATTCTACGCCGTGACGAGACGTCGCGATTCTAGACTTCCGACATCTACGATTCTATTATCGGATAAGATTGATATTGACATCATCATCAATGATTTGCATCAAGAAACGCTAGAAGAATTTTCTAAGATAATTTAATATAGATGAATTATTTATTTATTTTATATGAATATTTATTTTATACGTAATTAATTGTTTATTGAAAACATTTTGTTCATATATTAAGTATTGTTATTATTATTATGACTATATATATTAGGGCGCTAGGTTTCCAATCGTCCCCACACCTGATTCGATCGCTGGCGGCGCATGACTTACGTGGTGGCAAAAGGCGCTGCAACAGGGAAGTGGCGGCGTGCGTGAACGCGTGGTGCCATGACGTGGGGTAACGCAGCGCACGTCGCTTACTCTCTGAGTTCCAAGAAAGATGCAAGCAAGATGCATGTCATGGAGGCCGCATTGGCTGCCACCGTTGAAGGTGAGGCTGTGGCAGAGGTGTCGCACGACTGGGGCGTGACAAGGTTGGTGAGGCGCAACGCTGCTTCGGCCTCCAAGCGGCAGCGCGTGTACCGCGCATAGGCAGGTACCAATGTAGGCGGACCACGGGTGTGAGAAGCGGACATATCGTGTGCAACGAGTGCCCGCAGCGAGAAGCGACCTCGGTGAATCGGCTAGCGGCTGCGGCGGGCAACTTCGATGGGTGGCCACGACAGGCGCGAGCAAAGGGGCAGCCGCGCTGGACGGTGAGCAAGGAACGGTCGTGATGGGCAGCTCCTGCGACCTGCAATTCTGTACTGTTGTTTGCCTGCTAATTTTAAGAGCTTGAAGTTTTCAGACAGCCGCTACTGCTACCGACGGTCCAGCCTCCACTGATGCGGACTGCCAACTCTCAATAGTCATAGAACATGCCAACAACAGCTAGACATTCATGTCAATCCAACTATTTTTCTTTGTTTTTACACAACTTAATCTTCTTTTTTCGTTTAGTGGACATAATACCTCAATAGATTATACATATTAGCAACTCATAATACTTCATACGTTTTCCTTGTAGTTCAGTCGTTATAATTTTATGATGTTATTAAAAAACATTCGTCTCTGTTGGTTCCGTCATAAATGAAAAAGAAAAATCATTTCTTGCCGGATCACTATTGACCTACCTCAATATTTTTATTGGTGGAGTATTTTTTAAAATACGCAAGAGAATTGTGTATCATTTTTATTAAGAAGAAAATAGTTTTTAGGAGTTACATGTGGCTATAGCTGGCCAAACGAAATATCCTATTTGTTTGAAAATAAATAATTTTATAGATATCAATGTTTGGATCTTTTTATTGGTATATCTTTAAATAAAGCCGTAGCGTTAGCACAAGCATCATACTAGTTAATTATAAGAAGTTTTATTTTTTAGAGAGTTATTAAATGCATCAATGGTCCATCAATTTGTGCTCTAGTTTATTTCACTTAGAATCATTAACTTTGAAAGTGACTTTTTGGATCTATAAACTTCTTAAGTGATGCACCAATAGTCCATATTAAATATATGAGAGAGATGACAATGCTATGTGACGATGTATCTTACTCCCTCTATACTTGTAAAGAAGTCATTTTGGACAAGGTTTAGGTCAAATATTAGGAATATAAATCATTAGTAGTTTTTTAGTTGTTGAGTAAAATATTTTCATAAAAATATGCATATATCATTTTTTCATAAATATTTTGTAAAAAATAAGAGATCAAAATTGTGTTTGAAGACCGTGTCACTGTTCTAAACGACTTGTTTACGAGTACGGAGGGAGTACTTTTGAATTGTAGGTGTTTTATTTTTTCTATATACGTACATATTCTTACCGTAAGGTGCGTACATATTCTTACCGTAAGGTGGCTTATGATTTGGGACAGAGATAGTGAATAGTAGTAGTGTATCGACGCGCGCGCTGCCGATGCATGATGTGTCACGAGTTCCACAGTACTGTAGTTTTTACTAGTAGATCGATGTGTGCGCGAGGGGGCGCCTTCTGCAGCTCGGCTGCTGTCACCTTCTATTTTTTACCCAATCTGGCTGGCTTCAGTAGAAGCATGCGTACAGTACTACTCCGTACGCGTGTAGCATATAGCCTGTGATAGCTCATTGGAAGCGTCCGGTAAATAACCCCGGACCCTGCTCCCCCAATTGGCCAATTGCACGTCAAGTCGTCCTTTCCTCCCGGCCGGCCGGCGGCCAGCCCCCGGCTAGCTGCCTGCCCTGCCTAGCTATCTCATCAGATCACCAACGACCCAGCACATCATGCATGGCCACATCAGCCACACGCAGCAACAGCATGGAAGCAGTGGCCTAAAGCTCATTAGCGCGCTCTCCTGACATGGATCACACAGCACCCAGAAGGAAACTTTGGCACTTTCCTCACCGGCCGGCACAGCGTTTTCATGCTGCAACAGTGACCCGATCCATCAACCCTGGATCTTGTTCATTCTCAGATCATCGCGGTGCTAGTAGTAGTATGATAGTATGAGTGGTATAGTATCCACCAACCTGGTGCATCATCAGAAAGAAAGGCTTCGTCACCTACTGCTGGGTGCTGGGCTCGATCAGTGGCTCGCATAATACAGTACGGAGTAGTACTACTCTAGCTAGCTAGCTAGCTAGTAATAGCATGGTACACACACAAGCTTTTGAGCAGGAGGGAGCAGCGATGATGGATGGTGTCCTGGTGCGTGATGCATTATTCATGCATGTCGTAGATTCAGATCAGATATATATACTAGTACCCATGCATATGCATGCATGCCTATACACACAACACATGCATGTCGTCGTAGTACTCCTACGATTTAGTTGTAGCAGGTAAACAGAAATGGCCCAAGCAGGCGATGAGCAGCAAACACGCCAGATGAGCAGTGGGGAGCAGGCTCCGATCCGTTCCATGACCCGTCCTCGCGCCGATCCATCCAGTGACCAGTGGTGTACAGCCAGCGATTGCGATGCCAGCGCTGCCAGTTGTGCTTGTGCGCGCCTGCTTGTTGTGTAACGTCATGTCGCTGGGGAGCCAAGATAGCAGCTATCATGCACCACCGCCCTTCCGCTAGCTAGCTAGCTTTGTTGAGCAGCATGTACTCCATGTCGTGGCACACAGCACGCTATTCTCTCCCAGCTGCAATAATCTCCCTTTGACAGTCATGCGAATGACAGTCATCGATCGGATGTTCTTCGTCATCAGGGGATCGACGATGATATAGGAGGAAGAATTCATCAGTGAACGTAGCACTACATTTCACACATGGACGGACAGATATATAACTGTCCAGCAGGACCAGCACTCCAGCTGGTTGTACCATGCATATGCATCATCACCAGTGGGCGCATGCAGAAATGCTGAGGCATGCAGCTGGTCTCAGATCTCTCCAGCACCCTGCAACTTTGCTCCCTGCTCGGTGCCATATGGATGTAATAATAAGTCAACTTTGGCATGGGTCGCACTCACATCTATGTCTCATACGGAGTACGTACTATATATGCGGATCGAGTATGTGATTGAGCGTGGTAAAAGGTTGCACTACTGTACTAAACTTGTGTGCAGATCAAGTGAGACTTGGGGAACTGATTCAATTCATGGCCTAGTTCCAACAAGCAACAAGACGAATTGAAGCTCTCCGTTTCCGCACTCGCCTTCTGCATAAACAACAACAAGACGCACGGTTTCTGCTACCTTCCCGCTTGTGCACCTTATTACTTCCATGCATATATATAATAAAAAAAAACGGAGTATATATATACTGCATATGGTTTCTTTTTGTTTCCTAGAAGATGGAGTATATATGTTTGGAAGGAAAGGCGATAAAAAACCATTGAACAGCTGTTCTGTTGGCACGTACGTTGTTACAACAGAACATGACATGCGTGCATTCAATGTAGCGAACGTCACTTTGGTAACGAAAAAAAGAAAGAAAGGCACTAGCAGATAAGGGCTCCCTCCAATTCCGGGGGCTTAATAATGTGTAACAAACAAAACTAACCAGAGCACGTTGCAAGAGTCGTCCACTCCACCGGGCAAGAGCCAAGATTGGCTCTCAAACAGAGTCCGTTCCAAGTTGCAACAGTCCACATGGGAAAGCGAAGGAGGAAATGCACAAGTGGATTTCGTTGCATTGCAATTTGCATCCAGCAAGGGGTTCATGAACCTGACTGACCCTTTACTGTAGGTTTTTATCACCAACTGATGATGAGGTTATGCTTATCTTCAGCTGGGCCTTATGGACCTAGAGCGAGATGCATGGTACTAGATGTCTAGAACTCTAGATGGATAGGGGAAAAAAAGAACACATATTAAGGCAACCGCAATCACTAGCTCATAAGCCAATTCTTACAATTTTTGTTATATTTTAATAGAAAAAAAGAAAATAGTTAGCTTGTGCTCAAGAGCTAAGCTCATACACATATTCCAAAATCGTGTGTGAATATAACATGAGTCTAATTATACTATGAGTTATGACTAAGAGTTAATACTATTAGAGAGATTGACTTAGAGATAGCAGCTAGCTCATACCACTACAGGTGCACTTAGATACCCGGCAGTGATATGAGCTAGTTGCTAACTCTAAGCTAACCACGGTGCTAGTGGTACACCAATCCCTCCAGATATGAAACGAGGCTACATCTACAAGCCTGGCGTTTCTTTTGCTGAAGGCAGCAGCGGCGTCGTAGCTCCAATTCCCCTGCAATCAATCACCTTTCCTCTCCCTACCTCCGCACCTGCTGAAATCAAATGATCCTACACCAAAAGCAAAGATTTTAGGCGGCCTTGTCTCTTCCGCGAGCAGCCAGGATCGGAGGCCCCACATGCCACGCAGCTAGTACTACTGCTGCCTTTTTCCTCCTCGGCACCTCCATCCCCGAAAGGCAGAAGAACCACCGTGGTGAAAGTGAAAGCAGCACGAGAAGATGCATCCGTCCACATATATAACCCCCAAGAAATCTCTCATCAATCTTGTCAAACCAACAAAAGCACACCCGCAAGCCTAACAAAAGCCGCAGCCCGCAGTAAAAAAAAGTGTGACTCACCTTTACTAGGCTGCATCGGCTGACACACACAAAAGCCCGCAACTGTCAAAGCAGAGAAGCGGATAAAAGCTGGAGTACTACTATTGAATACACTGACGTATTGATACTCCTACTAGTACTATACTAGTAGTACTCCAGATGGATACATACACTGACTGCATGATACTATCAGCACACCAGAGTCCAGAGCTGTAGGAGTATATGCTGTGCTGCGCGCTGCGCGAACCAGAGGGCCTAGAGCCCTAAACTGTGGAGGTGAGGTAGTAGGGGTGTGTTTGGTTGGCTGCACCACCCCTCAGCCAGGCTCCACAGACGCGAGAACAGGCGTTTGTTTGGTTCGCGTATCTGTCTGGCCAGGCTCTGCTCGTGCAAGATTCCTCCCGCAGCCTGGCTCTGGAGGAACGTAGAAATCAGCCATTTCTGCCGGGCCAGGCTCGCGTGGTGCAGGTAATTAGTCATCTAATGACGTTATTAATATATTATTAGCATATATTAAATGATATTAATATATTTTGAAGTATATTAAGGAGAATTAAGGTAAACTAAGTGTTATTCGATAATAGTTGTCCGTAATAAATGTCATGATGATGATTATTTATATATTTTTATCTTATGCAACTCGTTCTCATACGAGCAACCAAACAGCTTCTCAGCTCAACCTGTCTCGTGCATACAGACAACCAAACACCACGTTCTTGTATGTATTGGGCCTGGCTACCCAGAACCAGGCTCCTTCTATGCGAGCCAGGCTAAGCTCGTCCGCGAACCAAACAGGCCCTAGATGACTGGACTGGACTACTGGAAGCGGCGGCGGCTGAGAGCAGACAGCAGAGGGCGTTACAGGACGCTGCGGGGCCCGCAGCGCAGAGCAAGGAAGAGAGGCGCGGCGCAGTCGCCAGCCAGAGCCCAGAAGGCCCAGCCAGAACAAAAGAAAACAAAGTTGCCAATTCGGGTTGACCCCGCCCGCCATTAGTCCGGCCCTGCAGCGCCCGCTCCGCGCTCCCCTCCTGTTCCTGCCGTGTCATTTACCATGCTGCCCCTGCCCTCCGCTGGATCTCTACTCAGTAGTCAGTACAGTACGTACTACTACTACCAGCACAGTACAGCAGGGCACGGAGGCCTGCCTTCGCTTAACCAAAGCCTGCCACGGTAGAGAGCTAATTAATCCTCCACACACGACACACATGACACACCACACCACCACCACCACTGCGAAGTGCCGCGGGCTGCGCTGGTCCGTCCGCGTCCGCCGTCCGGAGGCGAACGAGTCCCGCTAGCGGCCCGCCTCCTGCTATATAAACCCACCCGACTCGCTTCCTCTCCTCACCACGTCTCCCCCTCACCTGGCTCTCCCCTTGCCACCTCACGCGCGCTCCTGCTCTTTAATTGGGCTCTTTTGGCTTCGCCGAGGCAGAGCACAGCACAGCAGACTCTCTCTGCTCCAGTGCTCCCTGCACGGAGGAGGAGGACGACGGACCACCGGACGCGCATGGGGTGGGTGTGGACGGCGCTGGCGCTGGCGGCCGCGGCCGTGTCGGCGTACGTGGCGGTGAAGCTGATGGAGGTGCTGTGGTGGCGGCCGCGGCGCGTGGAGCGGCACTTCGCGGGGCAGGGGATCAGGGGCCCCCGCTACCGCTTCTTCGTCGGCTGCGTCCGCGAGATGGTGGCGCTCATGGTGGCCGCCTCCGCCAAGCCAATGCCGCGCCCCTACCGCTCCCACAACGTCCTCCCGCGCGCCCTCGCCTTCTACCACCACTGGAAGAAAATCTACGGTACGCCAACGCAACGCGCATGTTGTTCCCTCATGCTCTCCTCGTCTCATGACAGTGTTTCTGTTCGTGCTTACCCGAGCAACGAGTCCATTCCCTTCCTGCTCGTTCCTCCCTTCCCTCTCGGGCTCTCCCCTGTCTCTCCACGCCACAGGCAGAGTTTCTGCAGGCTCTGTTTTTCCGGTTTTTCTGTCGCGCGGTCGCGGCTGCTGCCCCCTCCTCTGTTCGGTTACGGTGCCGGTACGGGAACCTGCTAGCTACACTACTAGTACTCCGTAGAGAGGAAGGACCGAGCCCAATCGGCAAGAAGATAGCCAGTCAATCAATCAACATGAGCAAAGCAATGCCTGAGCCTGAGCCTGACCCGTGAGTGGCCAGGGGAACGAACGAACCAACGAAGACCGAGACCGGAGAGCCAGATCGAGAGACCAGCACCAACATCAGCTTCCATCAAAGTTTGCGGTTGCGCCATGCGTCTGGCTCCCAGGATGTTGCTTGCTGCCGTCTTTGGGTGACACGCATTTAGTGGCATGTCCTCCTGGGTCTGTCGGAGCGGTTTGCCGTAGTTGTCTCTCGTTTTCGCTGTCCCCCGGCTGCAGCCCGGTTAGGTGGCCAGGGTCTATTTCCTAGTTGCCGCCCCGCCCCCGCGGCCCTCGACACGAGCCTACACGTCCCCCCCTTTCTGCTCCCCGCCACCACCGCGCCCCGCCACCACCGCATTGCCCCGCCGCCCCGTCTCCATCGCATTCAACTCCAGCTTGGCCTGCGCCCGCCGCCTCCGGGCGCACCCGCCGCGACTTGTCCGTGTCCCTGGCCCAACCGTCGCCACGCCACGCCACACGCCGCTGCCGCTGCGGCCACCACCTGCTCCACCCTTCTCCTCGTGTCGTCTTGTGATCCCTGCCTGCTGGGTGCTGGCTGGCTGGCTGGCTACAGTGGCAGTGCGCGTGTACAGTGTAATGCGGCGCCGGCGGGCGCGGCACAGCACAGCACAGGGGGTATCGGACGGAACGTACCTGCTCCGCGCGTGGAGTACGTACACATAGGGGTACGCATGTTGTGCCTGCGTCTGCATCGCCGGCACCTCGCCCTGCCATGTCCTGTCGCTGCCCCCTTGGCAGCTGGCGGGATGCTGCTGATGTGGCGGAATGGCCTCCTTGCCCTGCCCTGCCCTGCCTCCAATCATTGGCTGCCTCGTCGCCTTGTCACGCTCACGCCCCGTGCCTGCTTTGCTTTTGCCTCTTCCTCCAGGTTCCACGTTCCTGATATGGTTCGGCCCGACGCCGAGGCTCGCCGTCGCCGACCCGGACCTCATCCGGGAGATCCTCCTGTCCCGCGCCGACCACTTCGACCGCTACGAGTCGCACCCGATGGTGCGCCAGCTCGAGGGCGAGGGGCTCGTCAGCCTGCGCGGCGACAAGTGGGCGCACCGCCGCAAGGTGCTCACGCCGGCGTTCCACATGGAGAACCTCAAGGTCAGTCACCCCACCCAGCCAGCCTTTTCGCTGCTGCGACTGCGATGCAACAGTCTCTGTTCTTCTTGTCGTTGTCGTGCTGAATTGCGTTGTGCGATGCAGCTGCTGCTTCCGTTCGTCGGGAAGACGGTGGTCGACATGGTGGACAAGTGGCATGACATGGCCGCCGCGGCGTCCGGCGAGGTCGAGATCGACGTGTCCGAGTGGTTCCAGGTGGTGACGGAGGACGCCATCACCCGCACGGCGTTCGGCCGGAGCTATGAGGACGGCAAGGCCGTCTTCAAGCTCCAGACCCAGCTCATGGCCTTCGCCTCCGAGGCGTTTCGCAAGGTCTTCATCCCTGGATACAGGTAATGATGTAACAAATCAATCAATCGATTGTGTGACGTCCTCATATAATGCAGTGTTTGCACTATATAATTAATCAAGCAGAGGAATGAATGACATGACATGGATTGATGCGTGCATATATGTCTACAGGTTCCTGCCGACCAAGAAGAACACGAGCTCCTGGAAGCTGGACAAGGAGATCAGAAAGAACCTGGTGACGCTCATCGGCCGGCGGCAGGAAGCTGCGGACGACGAGAAGCTCAGCGGCTGTGCCAAGGACCTCCTCGGCCTCATGATCAACGCGAGCAGCAACGGCGGCAAGGTGAGCCCCATCACCGTGAACGACATAGTGGAGGAGTGCAAGACGTTCTTCTTCGCCGGCAAGCAGACCACATCGAACCTCCTGACATGGACCACCGTCTTGCTCGCCATGCACCCGGAGTGGCAGGAGCTCGCCCGGCAGGAGGTACTCCAAGTCTGCGGGGCGCGTGACATCCCCTCCCGAGAGCAGCTGGCCAAGCTCAAGACAGTAAGCTCCTGTCCCCCCTCCCTCGAACCACCATTTCACCAGACTAACAACGGCCGGTGAGCTGACGCGTGCTTCTGGTTCCACTGGCAGCTCGGGATGATCCTTAACGAGACGCTGCGGCTGTACCCGCCGGCGGTGGCCACGGTGCGCCGAGCAAAGGCTGACGTGGAGCTCGGCGGGTGCCTGATCCCGCGCGACACGGAGCTGCTGATCCCGATCATGGCCGTGCACCACGACGCGCAGCTGTGGGGTGCGGACGCCACACAGTTCAACCCGGCGCGGTTCGCCAAAGGCGTGGCGCAGGCCGCCAAGCACCCCACGGCGTTCATCCCGTTCGGGCTAGGCGCGCGGATGTGCATTGGCCAGAACCTGGCGCTCCTCGAGTCCAAGCTCACGGTGGCCATCCTCCTCCAGCGGTTCGACTTCCGGCTGTCGCCCAGCTACCTCCATGCGCCGACGGTACTGATGCTCCTCCACCCGCAGTACGGGGCGCCCGTGATCTTCCGGCCGCGATCATCTGAGCCGTCCGATCACGACAATCGGGATATGTGAGGAGATGATGATGGAGTTTCTACTAACCTTGTCAGTGTCAATTGCGCCTGGCATAATGACCGATAACCCCTTCCGCAGGCTCAGGATGTGCTGCTTTGCCCCTCAAGAGCAGTGACCATAGGAACAAAGCTACCACTACCACCAGTCCACAAGGGACAAGCGACTATAAGAAGCACCACCGTACTGTATTAGTACTAACAAGTATATCCTGCTGAAGATGCCAGCAGCAGCTTAGATTAGTAGAGCAGAGTAGTAGAAGGCTTGACCAGTGCCTCCCAATTTTTCAGTCTTTTGGGTTGATGATGATTTCCTTCCTTCCATCTTGGATGAGGTTTTGCCGGGTGTGGTTGGTGTATGAAGGATTGCAAATTGTACACATGTCGTGTTCCGATTGTTCTTCGATTCATGATGATGGTGATGATACATGGGAGGAAAAGGTGAGCAGGGAAAAGGGTAATGCAGGCGTATGGGAGGGAGATGCATGCATGATGTTAGGATCGTGGCGCCACAGTGCGTCTGTTTACTTCTCTGTCATTGTTCTCTCCTCTGTCTCCTCCTCTGTGGTCCTCTTGCGATGCAGACCAGAAGCCATTAAAGGAAGAGATGGGTGCCCTGCTGGGTGCTGGCCATTTAAGAGTGCCTTGCAGAGGGAACAAACGGTGTGCCAAGACAGACGGCGTGGGGAGTAAACGCGGCAGCCCAACTGAAGAAAGTGGAGCCACAGTGAATAGATAGCACAGCGAGCGACGGACGGAGGGACGGACGGCGGAGGAAATCATCAGGGTCTGCTCTGATCTGCCAGCAGCGCCACCACCTCTCTGCCTGCGAGGGCATCAAATGTGCTTGTGCCCAAGCCAATGTACTACGGCACGGTGCCCCGCCGGCCAAGCTGTCAGCGGCCGCGGGCCGACCAGAGGACCAGAACTGTAGCGGCCGATGAGCCTCGCCTCCTCCCCATAAAGGTGCTGCCGCATCGGACCGCGGCGAGGAGTGGTGGGGGGACTGGCCTCTCGTGATGGTGGTGGTGGAGCTCGGCCCTTGTGCAACTGTTCATCTCCCCTGTCACACTGCGCTGGCCGGCACAGCAGCGCTGCCACACAGCATTGCATCGGCAGCGTGAAATGGAAATGGGGTGGGATTGCCCACCTGCATCTGCAAATGCTGCTGGATTGGATTGGCCTGACTCCGCTCCACCGGTTGTGGGGGGAGCAGTACTACTTGCGACAGGCTGCTCTTGGGATCTGCAAAAAATGATTCAAATTTAGTTTTGGATCTGGATCATGCCAAGTACAGCTCAGATTCGTTTCATGCAACACAAGAACTCGGCTCGGTTTCTACTACTCACCTGCTTGCCGGCTCTTACAGGATTAAACAACTGCATCTTTCCATACAGCCACCGCTGTCTTGCCTTGCCTTGCCACTTGCCAATTAGAATGTCTTAGACCTCCAGAATTTGGATATATAACCAAGACTGGTGCTGCTCAGTAGACAGATACGTATCGCCGTGGTTTGTTGGACTCGTGCTGCTGCCTGTGTTAAAACTTCAAAGAATCAAATCAGGAGCACAAGCTGCGGAAACCATCTATAGCTCATGCAAGCCGGCGTCCAGAGGTCCGGGTAATGAAGACCCAAAAACACCTATCATATGCCTACTACTCCAATCATTGATAGGCGGGGTGTCAGTGTGCATTTGCACAGCACGATACGCAGTACAGTGGACGGTTCCTGCGTCACAGGTTTCACAGGCAAGTGGTATCATGATGCCGATACGTATAGGTGTAGTTGCCAGCATCAAAGTTTCAAGTGCAGAGCGCCTTTTTACCTCTTTCGTGAAAAAAGGCAAAGGCATTGACAGAGCATACAGCAGCCAACCACTGCACTGGCCAGGTGGAGCGCAGGCTCTTCTTCCCACCTGAAGGTGGTGCTGCCTCCATCAAACGCTTTTCTCTTCTTCCCAAGGCCGGGTTCAATTGGGCAAGCGGAAAACTCATGGCTGCACAACATCCAACACCTCATTGCGTTGCGCATCCTTCCAAAAGATATTGCGGAACTCCTTTAGTGCTGTCGCTTCATTTCTACCCACCATTTTCCTTACAGAAATACTGAAACATGAGACGGCGAAACATATCAGAATTCGAAATTGCGATGGTAGCAGCCACCAAACTCCGGCCAACACAATTGGAAGTTAACATGCTGTTACTTTCAACTGTCACTTTGATGTTCTACACCTATTGATTAATGTCATTTAATTCGGAATTTGGACCAGGGGAGGAGAGTGGCAGTGTTATGGGCAAGAAAGCTCTCATCTTAGAGATCTCCAAAGGGGTCCACACCCTTGTTCCTCACGAAGGGAAGTTCTAGATTTGTAGCTCCCATGTGTTTCTGGTCCCCATAACGGAAGGCATGTGCCAGAGGGCATCCTTGCTCTCCATGCTAGTGAGATGACATTTTTCTTCCTATCCTAGCAATGCGCCATAAAGAAATGAGGCAATTGGCATGCTAAAGAGCATGTGATCCCAACACGCTGCATAATTACCTTTGCGATTAAAATAAGCATGCAATGGGTTAAACCCTCTTGATTGTTTTCATGAATAGGGTCATGGCTAACTATATTGTATACTGCCTCACAACCGAGCATAGTGTCCTCCATTACCCCTAGCCGACATGCAAAACATGCTTTGTTATCAAAATCAGAGGGCCTAGAAACACCTTTACCATCACGATGACAGCATGAAAAGGCGTGAATTGTAAACAATACGGACGAGTTTTCAGGAAGAGTGTATGTTTTAGTCGCACTAGGAGGGTTAGGACCGTTGCACAGAATGGTGTTAAAACATCTGACTGCATGGGACCGCATTGACATTTCTGAATGATCCTACTGTATGATGCATATTTATGACATGTTGCAAAAGTATACACTAGTGTGCAGCATTAGATTTCTGCATGCAATGATCATGACAGGCTTACTTTATTTTTCGGGCTCATCATTCATGTGATTCAAGAATGCAAAGAGAAGCACTTTGCAGTAGCAAATGATAAGAACACTGGCTTAGGACTATAGGATATGGATGGATGCATGTTGCAGGATGATATGAATTCAAACATGGATATTGCGAGCAGCAAAGGGAAGGGAAAGTAAGGGGAATGGGACAAGTGGATCTATTAATACCAGGGAATCGTCTCTTGTCCTTTCTCTACTGTAGTACCTTTTGTTTGTTGATTTGTACAATCCGGTTCCCCTCCTAGGGGCAACCCACAGCTGCCTGTACATCTCGCCAATAATCTCCACCTCTCATCTGCTAGTCAACTATGTGAATCTCCAGGAACCTTCTTTTCTTACACCAATCAATAAAGATGTTCAGTCCATGACACATTATTTATACTGCAAAAAGAGATGCAGGATCATAAAACTTGAATAACTCAACCCTTCAACAGTAGCAAATATTATAGTACTGAAATCGCCAGCTAATGCAAAGTAGCTGAATCAAAGCACACTCCATGTGATGAAAAACAGATGGCACTTCTATACTGACATTTTTATATTACTATACAAAATAATGAGTTAATCAGAATACATGCATGTGTACTACCACTACAATGATAAAAAAAAACTAAAAGTTGGACAAAGGCTATGCAGTGTACTCAAACAGAACATCCAAGAGGTGAAACAAAACTGTCATTACAAAAAGAGGCTACTAGTACTAAAATGGCACTTCGTTACCTTTTTAAGTCAGGCCAACTGAAAAACAAATGGACACAGTACATTGTCGTACAATCATGGAGGGGTCACTTGCTTGTTAATCCATCCAGTGCAGCCACTCATCTACTAATATTACTAAAAAAATATGAGATGCAATATATCAAATATGCACATTAGTTCAGTGATTAAGTGTTAGAAGACCCAACATCACAGCAAAAAGCCCAAAACATTCAAGCTAAACTCTCAAAATGAAAACATAACAATGGCATTAGCTTTGTTTCCATGTTGTTTGTAAACTATGCTTGTCTGTTTATCTTTTTTTCAAAAACAAATACAGCTGTTGTAAACATACATCACGCTCGATTCTTTATGAGATTTGAGAAGACATCAGAGAAATATCTTGTCAGCTAGTAGCAAAGGCAAGTTATGTTCTTTAGTCATTTCTCTGAAACACCTACAGGGTGTAGCTATCCTGGAGAAACTGATTGGCACCAAAAAAAAATATTAAAGGCGAAAACAAACATTAACCAATGAGAAGCCACAAAGGTTGGAATCAAATTGAGTCCCTGGTATGGTAACATAACAGAGCACAAGGTGGTTCACCATTGTGTATTGCAGCACCAGTTCTACCACCAAACAGATCCGATTTTGAAGAAAGCGGTGAAAAAGTGAAAGAGAATACATATAAAAGTTCCCTTCAACCGTACCTTCTGGTACAGACCGAATGACAGGATCCAGAGGGTCTACCGTCACATGGCACAGCAGATCCTCCAGAAAGCTTCCCGTCTGTTAACGAACTGTGCCTCCGACAGCCGTCCGACCATCGTCTGCACAGCTGTGATCGGGGTGTGGAACGGTGTATTTTAACAAAGACAAACAGCCCCCAAGCTACCCTCAATTCCGATACCACCACAAAAAACAAATCACAGGGACACGCCAACCAAACCTTCTCCCAACTCTAAAAATATGATGAGCAGAGCATGCCTGTAGTTGGAATGCACACCCCTGTGGATCCAGCTCATAGACTTACCCTCAAAGACCCCAACTCTACATAGTTATACTACCATTACATGCCCCCAGTACATTCCCTAAGATCCTTGATCATTGTGCTACTCTAATTCTTCATCAAGTAGCACTTTTGTTTTCTGTCTAATTTGATTAAGTTGGCTCAGTAAGTGCATACCAAACTCTTGTAGCCCTTGACATCTTTGAATTATGCTAATATGTTGGGGGAGTAGACAGCAGCAGTGCAATAAGCTGCTTCGTGATGATTGGACTCCTTTCAGCTTTTATTGCCCTCCCTCAAAGCAAGCCAGTTGCTTCTGTACCTTTATGTTAATTGATAAATGAATTCAATGCTCTTGTTATTAAGTAAGCTGCATCCATTGATATGCACAGTGCAGGGAGCAAAGCAAGATCGGTACAAGTTTTTCACTACCATAACTTCTAGTGGGGCTTGACCCAACAACGTGGTCCAATCTGGATTAGTAACGCACAAATAGAACACACTGTATATTTGGATATCCCAGATTTGAAGAAAAGCCATGCGTTAACACTTAGTATCGATATCGACTGAAATAGCTGCCAAGGTGCTAATCATGAGAACTCCCAATAATTATCCAAAGAACTTGTTTTGTATCCTACTATCCTAAATTTTCAAGAAGTGCACAGTTAACACAAGCTAAGCAAATAGAATAATGAGTCCAATGATCACGGGGTAGGGAGGTTAGAGAAAGAAAAAGGCATGATTGATGCTATTGCTAATTCAGTGGATTCTTATTTACTTGCTATTTGCTAAAAGGCGATGATCTTTAATCAGCATGTGCCAAAGGACAATTTGATGAATTTGAACAAAAAAAATCAACATCAAATCTTTCATTTCAGTAGCCTGTTAGTGCTAAATCAAATGAAGACACCAAGTTTAGCACCTTTTTTTAACACAGGAATTTCACAGGAATCAGTTTATTTTCAAAGGAAAATTTACAGTGTTCCAGAGGGGGCCTTATCGTTTTTTTTGGGGGGTGGTGGAAGGGGCATATGGAACTATTTAGCAAATACACACATACTATATAAATAAATCATATATGTCATATTAACACTATATCTATCTCCAAAATACAAATAAAAGCAAAAAAATGGTGCAGATACCACGAGACAAATGGCTAACAAAACAAAAATATAGTTGAACAAGCTAACACCCATTAGCACGTAAAAAAAAACTCGATCAGTGGGAAAGACGTCCCCACTGACTTAGTCTTAAGAAGGGTGGCCACTGAAGCCTGGCTGGGGTAGGAACCTCACCAGCGCTGCTTCTTTTGGCAGCCTGGGAACCATCTGCAGCCGTTGCACAGGGAGGTGGCACAAATGCAGCACCCAGAGTTCGAGCCCTAGGTGGGTGGCACCTCTACTGGGTGCTCTACCACTGAGCTATGAGCCCATCTGCCCCATTAGCACGTAAAGCAATGGAAGTATGGAACTGAACAAGATCTGGGAAAAAAATGGGGAGACATGTTTGACAAAGCTTAGGTAACTAGTTTTATGAATAATAGAACATAAAACTCACTTAACTCACACCTCATCCTGTAGGCTCATTTTGAACTCCCCTTAAAATGAACATAAGTGACTACCAGTGTTTTTTAGGGCAAATGGTCCAGTCATATTTATGTACATAAGAATACTATAGATCATAATCGACAGATTATGTTATTGTAATTAATGTTGGCATATATTTTTCACAACATACTAATATAAATATCTAATAGACTGAACATTATCTTTCTTAAAATAAAAGATTCAAAAAAATTCTTAAGCATCAGCTAAACACAAACTACAGTGATATCATAAATTTTTTTATTGAACTCACTTAAGAACTTCATCTATGAAGGTTTCACACCAGAGCACCACGATAATGCTTACTATGACAATCTAATGTGTGCATTTATTTGTTAATGCTTATTCCCTAACTTTTAAGCATAGATCCTGCCTGGCATTCAAACTGATCAATGACACAAAAAGGACAAATGCACAAAACTTACCAATTACTTATAATATAAACAATGTTTATCAAAAACCACATAAATATTCTTTTGAAGAACCAAAAGGTTGACTAACCAATATATTACCAAATTAATTAGTGTATAACTTGTTACAGGCCACAAAGAAAGATACCGACATTGGAATATGTGATTCATACCTGTTGTGTCAGATGCAAGAGCAGGCACCTTGATCATACCATTTCATCCAAAAATCCAAGCCATCACATTTCGTTCACATTATTCAGTTCATCTCTTCTAAAAGTGCAATACCACATGTGTAACAGTGAACGGTGAGCTGGTAGTCTGGGACTTTAGGTCAATAGAAATGTGGCCACCTAGTTACTGTAGTAGTCATTTCTCCAATCCTCCTTATTGTGCCAGGTTCCACGGTTCCACCACACAAAGGCATTATCACATTGAACTATAACATGAACTGCACTTCCTGTAGTCTGGCATGGATAGGCTAATGGAACAATGAAGCCATTTAAAAGCAAGAACAGTCCAGATATATCATATCTGAGTATGCAGAAGGTAAATGAAGCAGATATATCTATCTATCTATCTGAAGCCTGACACCAACTCATCAATATGCCACTTGTTGTTTCTGGGATCAAGATCCCGAAACAGCGGGTTGACGCACGAACGAAAGCCCAAAGCGAAAGCGGAAACCGGACGGCAAAACGGGAAAACAGATGAAGTGAACAGTGTTCTCCCCCCCCCTCCAGGGGAGGTTGGGAGCTTTTTATATTAATCCGGATCAATTTGAAAGTACAAGAATGCCCTTCCAACCACTCTGCTACGATTACAATGATGCCCTGCTCAACTACTCCATGGTCGTACGCCGCCCTTTCCGGCGCGAGGGGCATCATCGTAACTTCGCCCTCTGGTGGGCCCAGGGTCCCCCGGCTCCTTTTCCTGGCCGGTGGGCCCGCTCCCTTTGACCTAGGCTTCGGTCACCCTGCGAAAACCTTAAGAAAAACCAAAGTCATGAATGGCGAAAGCTCTCGCCGGAAACGCTGGGCTCCTTTCGCGCGAATGCTTCCTTTCGCACGAAAACTCCATCCTACTCCGTCTTACTCCATCCTGCTTTCGCGCGAATGCTCCCTTTCGCACGAAAGCTCCGCCTTCCCTTGGTCCGCAAGTCGAAACGCGTGCTTCCGCGCGAATGCTCCCTTTCGCACGAAAGCTCCGCCTTCCTACTCCGGTCATGCGGACCGTAGGCGAATGCCTGCTTCCGCGCGAATGCTTCATTTCGCACGAAAGCTCCGCCTTCCCTTGGTCCGCAAGTCGAAACGCGTGCTTCCGCGCGAATTCTCCCTTTCGCACGAAAGCACCATCATCTTTCGGTAAAATGCGGGTCGGAGGCGCTTGCGGTCTGGGTGCCGCCCCAACAATAGCCCCTCACGGTTGAATCTGCAGCTTGCGAAGTTCGACCGTGTCCTTTCGCTAGGCGCCTACGCCCGCCCAAAAAAAACCTTCGCTTCGTCCCGAAGCTGGGTTTTTTTTTTTTTTTTTTTTTGATACAGCGGTGTGTATATATTTTTTTAGTATTATTGTTATTTATGTTTTTGCTTAAGTCACGTTGCAGACGCCTTTTCGTGTTTCTCGAAAACTGTGTGTCATGATGTAAAACCTCTGCGACGCTTCGAATCTTGTGCCCGGGCGCCTCTTCGTCTCCCTCGGAATTCGTGCCCAGTTTTTGCGCATATAAAAGCCGGGGCTTCGGCTGGGGGAGGCTTGTTCACTGAACGCCTCCCTTCACCCCCCGCCTCATTCGCGAAGCCATTTCGCTTTTCGGTTGACGCCATTCGCTCGTGTTGGCGATAGCTACTTGTTTGACTTTCATCATTCGTCTGGCGACAGTTTGCGGTACGCGTCACTCCCCTTGTCTTTGTTTCCTTTAGACTTAAGTCTTGCGAATTTGGTTGTTTAAGGTTGTTTAATTTCGCTTATTTTCGTGTCTATTTTCGCGTTTTTTCTGTTGTTTTTCCTCTTTCGCTTGCCTTGTGTGTTTATTTTATCTTTCGCGCCAATGCTAGATGGCGTCTTCCAGCTCGACGTCGACCTCGAGCTCTACTAGCGAGAGTTCCGATGCCACCGGGTCGTCCCATCGCGAGCCTAGCGTGGAAGTGTCCATCGGATCGGGGGTTGCTCCACGAGTTCCAGAGCATAGCGGGAGCGTGTCGAATGATGGGGACTCCGGTTTGATTTCGGTTCCGACGGATTGTTCTTTTTACCTTGGCGTATCGCGAATGACGGCTGCACGCTTGCAAACAATGGCTGAAGAAGGGCCTTTAAGGAGAGATCATCTTGCGAATTGCCGTGTCCCTGGAGATGAGGAGGTTCCTATTCCTCGGCCGAACGAGGCCGTCGTCTTTCGCGACTACTTTGTAGCTGGCCTTGATTTTCCCCTCGAAGAATTCGTCTCGGATGTTCTGTTGGGGTTTGAGATACAACTTCATCAGCTGACGCCGAATGCAATCGCCAGACTGAGTATTTTCGCGCATGCTATGAAGATGTTGGGCTGCACCCCGCGGGCGGATGTCTTCGTGCGATTTTATGACATTCACCGTCGTCCGACGAAAGTTAACGACCCGCTTCTAGGGAGCAAATTGCCCAGCGAGATTGGCTGCATCAATTTCGTTCCGCGGAAAACACGAGGGACTGTTTCAATTTCGCTTACATACCGGAACAAGTGGCCGGACTGGAATCGCTTCTGGTTCTACTATCGTGTTTGCTCGGACGAAACCGCCGCTATTGAGTTAGATAGGGGAGAAAAGAAAGGATCTCCACTTGTGTCTGTTTTGGAGAGGTGCCCAGGAAAGCATCTTCCGCCAGTTGTGCTGAGTGACCCACATGCTATTCGCTGTGGGGATGCATTCGCGCTTACTGCACGTTTTCAAATCAGCCGGGATTTGGTGGAAGAGTGGATTGCCATCGGGATGAATCCGCTCTGCAGTGCCACATCTTTCGAAGGTTTCGTTGAAAGAGAAGGGTATTGGGGGCCCACGTTGCTGCTGGAAAGACCCGCGGATTACCATGATGACGGCGAATATGTCGGACATATCGAAAAGGAGACCAGAAAGATTTGCGGTCCGTACTTACGCAAGGAGAGCGAGTTTCAACTCGGCAATCTTGGCCGTAATCGGCGTTTAAACCGAGCTTTCGATGCGATGGGCGTTGAATATGCCGAAAGACCGTTGGTTGACGAAAGCAAAGATGAGGCCGAAAGCTTTAAAGGTGAAGGAAAAAAGATGGCTCGCCGTGGCGGTCGGAGTGGTGTGATCTCCCGGCGAAGGGTTGCTGAAGCTGGGGACATCCGCATTGGGCGGTTGATTGCCAAACCTTTGCTTGCAAGTCGAGGGGGGGCATTGGAGTCGGCCCCTGACGTTGATCCTTTCGATCATTCGAGGGTGGTTAGTTTCTGCCTTTTTGTAATTCTGTTTTCTTTGGCCGTTGTTTTCGTTTTTCCTTTTATGGAATTCTTTACTATTATTTCTGTGGTAAAGACGGTTTTTTTTTTTTTTTTTTTTTGACTTGTCTTTGTTTTGCTGTTGTGCTGTCTTGCTTTTGCAGATCACCAGCTTCGCTGCTGAGATGGCGCCGCCGAAACCGCAGGCGCGCCTTTCGACATCGGCTTTCGACGACGAGGTGTCGGTGGCTGACCTTCCGACCTTTGCAAAACCCGGTTCGCGAAAGGCCCTCGCGGATACCGCTCGGCCGGTGAAGAGAGCGAAAGCGCCTCGTGCTGAGCCTGCGGCTCGGAGACCTGCCGAAACTGCTGCTCGCGGTTCCACCGGAGGGGCTGCCCCACGCGAGAGGAGGGGCGGATCCGAGGGAGTGACGGCTCCTGCTGTGGATAAAGGTAAGCTACACCTTTCGCCGAGACACATTCGTCTATCACAGGAGATGGTGGAAGGTCAGCTTCTTGGCTACGGGCGATTGATTATCGATGGAGTGCCGTCGGACTACAGGAATCCTTGTTTTTACACTGGGTTGAGCTCGTCGGGCGAGACTGACGAAGCAAGAGAAGAATCTTATCGGATTGCACGTTCTTTGGGTGCAGCTTCCGAAGCTCAGCTTGCGTGTCGGATAGACTTCCGCCGCGCGGGAATCCTCCCCGGCGCAAGCGATGACGCCAGCAAACTTGTGGAGTTTTCGCACAAGGCTTTCGCTGCGCCGGAGGTCGAAAGGGACCTGCTCAAGGTTGACAGCGTAAAGCTTGATGACGCGCTGTCGTTTCACTTAGCTAGCGTGAGTTGCTCAGATTGCTATTTGTCGCGTGATTGTTGTTCGCTTTTCCGCAACTGGTGTATGGGTCTTTTGGAGTGTACTAACTTTCGACGTTTGATTTAATGCCATTCGCAGGCTGCCATTCTCGCCCGCAGCCGACACAATCAGAACGACCTTTATGTTCGCAAGATCGAGCGTGAGAAGGAGGACCTCGACATTTTGGCGAAGAAGCTTACAACCGACCTGGAGGTTCAGGCGAAGAAAGCCGAGGACGAGCGCGCCTCGCGGAAAGCAAGCCAAAAGGAGGCTGAAAAGCTGAAACGGGAAGCAGAAGACCTCAGGCGGGAGCTTTCGCATCTGCGAAATGCCCAGGCCGAGAAGGACGAGGCCCTGAAGACGTTTGCCGAAGAAGCTGTCTTTCGCCTCCGCGAAAGCCTTCGCAGCATTGGTGTTGAAACGGGTGGTCCTTCGGAGCAAACTGCTGACGGTCTTGTCCGCTGGCTTTGCTCCGAAATGGACTCACTTGAAAATCATATGGCTCTGGGCCGAGACTACGCCGCCGTCACCGGTATCAAGGCGATCGGCCACAGCCTGGTCGACGCCGGATGCTCCCACATCGTTGACCTTCCGGTCAAAGAGGTGGATTATTACTGGCGAACCCCGGAGGCGGCGAAAGCTCTGGGCAAAAGATTCTTTGAAGAATTCTGGCTTGCGGGTGGGAACGACATGTCGCTGATGCAGTCCGCCGTGGGGCGTGGAAAGGTATTTTCTTCCTTCTGCTTGAGCTGTCGCTTGACTTCCATGCTGGCTATCGCTTTTTGTGCGGTGCCTTGTGGCCTGAGTAGTTATTTTTCTGGGCTATCGCTTTTTTATGCAGACTCCTGAGGAGAAAACGCGGATCCGACAGCTGTTTTCGGAGTATATCTCCGCAAAACAGGCGCGTGAAAACGAGCCGGAAGACGAGGCAAGTCCTCCTGGGCCGAATGACGGGGCGCCCGAAAGCTCGGCCGCTGCTGCTGCCCGCGACGCGAACGCCCCCCAAGACGCAGCGGTAGACGAGTGACCTTCTTGGGGCCTGCTTTCAATGTGTTGGCAACTTGTTGCGGACCTCTTGTAACATTTTGGAACTTAAATTCGGATGTTGTATATTGAACAGGGTGCGGATGCGGGAACGCCGGACGTTCTCGACATCTGCCCGTTAATGATTAAAGCTGGCGATATCTGTGTTGGTGGTGACCTGTGGAGGAGTTTCCGATCTAGGTTTCCGACTGCATCGCTTTCGGCTTACATGAGAAAACGAGCTGAGAAACTTAGACGCACAGAAGATCGGCTACGCGCTTTTTATGATGCTTTCGACCCACGCGAACTTGAGTCGAGGCGAAAGAGGCGCGAGGCTTCGCGCGCGCCACCAGGCTTCGAGGGTGCCGCGTTCGTTAAGTTGGAACCCGAAGATGCCGTGCCTTCGCCGGACGAAAGGCGTTATAGCATTTTACTTGGCCGCGAAAATAGTTCGCGGCCCTGAATTAGAATTGCAGTGTACAACCTTTATATTAAACCCGGTGTAATGACGAGTGTCGCAGTGTGCTCTACCTTTCGGTGTTAATCGTTATTTGCGAATGTGCGATTTTTTTATTATTTCTTTTGGCGGATTAAGTTCTTTTGCCGAATGATTTAGTTGTTCTCGCTTTACTAGTTCGCGCGATAGTGCTTTTCGGTGCGGGCCCGTCGGTGGGTTGCAAAGACGCGCCCGCCCCCACTCTCTTAGGCGAGGGGCGGTAGCATTCGCGCGAGGTGGCTTTCGGTGCGAGCCCCTCGGCCGATAGCAAGGAAACGCTCGCCCCCACTCTGTTAATGCGCGGGGCGGTAGCATTCGCGCGAGGGAGCTTTCGGTGTGAGCCCCTCGGCCGGTAGCAAGGAAACGCCCGCCCCCACTCTCTTAGGCGAGGGGCGGTAGCATTCGCGCGAGGGAGCTTTCGGTGCGAGCCCCTCGGCCGATAGCAACGAAACGCCCGCCCCCACTCTCTTAGGCGAGGGGCGGTAGCATTCGCGCGAGGAAGCTTTCGGTGCGAGCCCCTCGGCCGATAGCAACGAAACGCCCGCCCCCACTCTCTTAGGCGAGGGGCGGTAGCATTCGCGCGAGGGAGCTTTCGGTGCGAGCCCCTCGGCCGATAGCAAAGAAACGCCCGCCCCCACTCTCTTAGGCGAGGGGCGGTAGCATTCGCGCGAGGAAGCTTTCGGTGCGAGCCCCTCGGCCGATAGCAACGAAACGCCCGCCCCCACTCTCTTAGGCGAGGGGCGGTAGCATTCGCGCGAGGGAGCTTTCGGTGCGAGCCCCTCGGCCGATAGCAAAGAAACGCCCGCCCCCACTCTCTTAGGCGAGGGGCGGTAGCATTCGCGCGAGGGAGCTTTCGGTGCGAGCCCCTCGTCCGATAGCAAAGAAACGCCCGCCCCCACTCTCTTAGGCGAGGGGCGGTAGCATTCGCGCGAGGGAGCTTTTGGTGCGAGCCCCTCGGCTGGTAGCAAAGAAACGCCCGCCCCCACTCTCTTAGGCAAGGGGCGGTAGCATTCGCGCAAAAGCGCTTGATAATTCGGTTGACGAAAATGTCTTTATGAACGCAAGTTGAGGAACATACAGTCGACTATGATTATGATATTGCTCGTATTGCTGTCCAGCCACATGCACAGCTTGGTTCATCTCCTATCTTTGGTTTGAGATGGGAGAGCCACTCGATGGCACTGCCGCCTACAGTTACCGGATTGGTGACGATAGTCGGACGCGATGCCGATGACACGATCATAAAAGCGAAAGCGTAGCTCCTGATGCTTCCTACTCGCATTTTCGATAATGAGCTGACTGCGTGGAACTAACACTTTGGAGAGCATCGGTAGTTTAGGATGGGTGGGAGGCTTGCACTTTGTTGCCTACTTATACTGCCTTGCCCATTGTACGGGACGGTCGCATTTACTTGCCTGGCTGTATTTGTGTTCACTTGGTAGGTGAAAAGTTAATACAGCGTTTACGTTCTAGCGGCTGTAAATGCTTGCCAGCTGTCGTTTGTTTTACCCTACTAGGGCTGATGGGCTTGGCCTCTGCTACCATTCTCCCCTTTTGGTGATGGGGGGCTGGTTTTGCATAGCCCGCAAGCTTTCGTTCAGCCCTCGTTTTGTCGGAATGTCGGTTTGTTCGTGGCCCTGCCGGCTTCGTTCCGCCCTCTCGTTTTGTCGGAGGGTCGGATTTCACATAGCCCGCAGGCTTTCGTTCCGCCCTCTCGTTTTGTCGGAGGGTCGGATTTCACATAGCCCGCAGGCTTTCGCTCCGCCCTCTCGTTTTGTCGGAGGGTCGGATTTCACATAGCCCGCAGGCTTTCGCTCCGCCCTCTCGTTTTGTCGGAGGGTCGGATTTCATATAGCCCGCAGGCTTTCGTGATTGTCGTTGGATAGAAGGGGTCTATTTTGCCCTACCTCCTCGACATTCTCTTTTTATCACATTGAGTTGACGAATGTCTCAACCTTATGCTTGGTTGATTTCGTCTTCGACCGGTTCGTATGACATTTTTGGGGAATTACGGCTACTTTAGTAATGTAGCGGTTACATTCGGCTGCCTCGTTAAAAAACCTCGCAGCCCGATGAAAGGCTTCCCCGGCGAGGAAAAAGAGCACAGACGACATTTGATTACAAAAAATGGTGAAAGAGGGAGAAATTATACCACAGTCGAGAAAGAGATGATTTACGGGTAGAAACGACGCAGATTGCTCGCGTTCCATGTGTGAGCTGATACTTCGCCCTTGTCATTCATCAACCGGAATACGCCGGGCGCTGCCATGCTCGCCACGACGAAAGGGCCTTGCCACTGCGATTGCAGCTTGCCTTGCTTATCTGGCTGCCGAATGGTGACCATGTCACCAGGCTTGATGTTCTTTCGGATTATCGTCCTGTCCCTGTGATGCTTCGTTTCGGCGTGGTACTTTTCGAGGTTGTCTGCAGCCTGCAGCCTTACTTCTTCGACGGTGTCGAGCTCGACGTGTCTTTGCTGTTCAGTAGTTGGGGTCATTTCGGTTCGGAAGGAACCCAGCTTTACTTCTTCCGGGGTTACTGCTTCCTCGCCGTAAAGTAGCCTGAATGGGGTGAAGCCGGTAGCTCTGGACCGTGAAATGTTGTGTCCCCATACAGCTGTTGTTAGGGTGTTGGCCCACTTGCCTTTCGGCGAGTCGTACAGTGTTTTCGAAATTGCCGAAAAGATTAAGCCATTCGCTCTTTCGACGGCCCCGTTTGCTTGCGGGTAATTTACAGAAGCGAAATTGAGCTTGATGCTGAGTTCATCACAAAAATTCCTGAATTCGGCGCAATCGAACTGCTTCCCATTGTCGCAGGCGATGAATGATGGAACACCGAAGCGACAGATTATCCTCTGCCAGACGAACTTGGTTAAAGAGGTGGAAGTTATGCTGGCAAGGGCCTTTGCTTCCACCCATTTGGTGAAATACTCAAGAGCTACCGCTGCAAAACGCAAGTTGCCCGGGGCTGCTGGTAGCGGACCAACTATGTCGATGCCCCACCTCTGCAATGGCCAGGTCGGCACTATCGGCGAGGTCTCGTTTGCTGGCGCTTTCTGATTTTTGGCGAACATCTGGCAGCCTTTGCAACATTTGACCAGCTCCTTGGCATCTGATGCAGCGGAAGGCCAGTAAAATCCCTGTCTCATTGCTCTGTGCGCTATCTCGTGAGGCCCTCTATGCGCTCCGCACATTCCGGCATGCATTTCTTCGAGCAGCTGAATGCCTTCGCGCTGGCTTATGCATTTCAGAAGAGGTGCTGTTATTCCATTTTTGAACAACTGCTCTCCGATGATTGCGTAACCTTTCGCCCTGCTGGCCATTCTTTCGGCATCCTTCCTAGACTGTGGCTCGTAAGTTCCAGCTAAATAGGCGAATATCTGTGACCTCCAGTCCTCACTGACGATAGCATGTATCGAGTCTGGTTGTTCTTCCTCCTCTTTCACGGCTTTTGCCGAAAGGATCTGATAGAACACATCTGATGGCAGCGGTAGATTTTGTGCTGCGGCTTTGGCCAGATCGTCGGCCTCTGCGTTTTCGGCCCTTGGGATGTGACGCAAGGTGAAACCAATGAAATATTTCTCCATTCTTCTGATTGCCGCCAGATACTTGGCTAGCTCTGGTTCTCTTGCAGTGAATTCCTTTTCGGCATGACCGACAACCACTTGGGAATCCGATTTGACTATGCATCTTCTCGCTCCGATTGCTCGAAGCTTTCGTAAACCTAGAAGCACGGCCTCGTACTCGGCGGTGTTGTTGGTTGTGAGGAACTGCAGCCTCGCGGCAAATCTGACCTTCGGTCCTCTTGGTGGTGTAAGGATCGCCGAGATTCCGGCTCCGGCCATTCCCCATGCGCCGTCACAATTTACTGTCCACACAGGCTCTTCGAATTCAAGCGTTGTGTCGGAAGCGGCGGGAGTCCAGTCTGCTATGAAATCCGCCAATGCCTGCGACTTGATTGCGGACCGGTGCTGGAAGTCGATCACGTATTCGTTCAGCTCCGCCGCCCACTTGCCGATTCGGCCGATAGCTTCGTTGTTGCGGAACAAGGCTTCCAATGGCTGAGCCGAAAGTACTATGATGTGGTGAGACTGAAAGTAATGCTTCAGCTTTCGGGAGGCCATTAGCACTGTGTAGGCTATCTTCTCTAGCTCTGAGTAGTTCAGCTTTGCGCCCGAAAGGGCCTCGGAAACAAAATAGATTGGGAACTGCGTCATCTTGTTTTCGTGCTCCTTTTCTTCCACCAGTACCGCGCTTACAGTGGCGTGAGACGCTGCGAGATACAACAAGAGCGTTGCTTCCGGCGACGGCTTGGACAGCGTGGTTAGCTTGGTCAAATACTCCTTTAGCTGCTGAAAAGCTTGGTGCTGCTCTTCCCCCCAATCGAAAGGGTCGGAGCTACGCAGAGTTCGGAAGAAAGGCAGCCCTCTTTCGGCGGACCTTGCGATGAATCTGTTCAGAGAAGCCAGTCTTCCTGTCAACTTTTGCACTTGCTTTCGGTTTGAGGGCGGTTGCATGTTGATAATTGCCGCTATCTTGTCGGGATTAGCTTCAATTCCTCTTGCTGATACCAGGCAACCGAGGAGCTTGCCTTTCCTGATGCCGAAAATACACTTGTCGGGGTTTAGCTTTAAACCGCTCTTCCGAAGATTGCCGAAAGTCTCGAGCAGATCTGCCTGATGATCTTCCTGTCTATCGCTCTTGACCACTATGTCGTCAACGTACGCCAACAAGTTTTTCTTTTGCTTCTGGCTTTCGAACACTTTGTCGGTCATTCGCGAGAAAGTAGGGCCTGCATTCCGCAGCCCTTCCGGCATTCGCCGGTAGCAGTATGTGCCTGTAGGGGTGATGAAACTGGTTTTCTCTTCATCGTCGGGATGAAGCCAAATCTGGTGATAGCCTGAAAAACAATCTAGTAAGCTCATTATTTCACAACCAGATGCAATGTCGACAAGCTTGTCGATACGAGGCAAGGGATAAGGATCTTTCGGGCAGCATTTGTTGAGGTCGGTGAAATCGACGCACATTCGCCATTTTCCATTTTTCTTTTTCACCAAGACGACATTCGCCAGCCATTCGGGATACTGGACCGGTCGGATTACTCCCGCGTCGAGTAATCTTTGCACTTCGGCTTTCGCCGCGTCTGCCCTTTCGTTTGACATTTTTCTCAGTTTTTGTTTTCTGGGCTTAGCGCCGCTTGCGATGTTCAAACTGTGCTGGGCGAGATCTCTGCTAACGCCTTGCAAGTCGCTTGCTGACCAAGCGAAAATGTCGTCATTGCTCGCAAGGAAGGATGCCAAAGCGTTCCTTTCTTCTTCCGGCATGCCTGACCCAATATGCACGGCTCTTTCGGGCCTGGAGGCCGCGAGCGGGATTCTTATCGTTTCTTCAGCTGCCCCAATCTTGTATTCCGACGCGCGGACGATAGCGTGCTCTTCGGTGGTTGTTTGCATTTCGTCTTTGTTTGCCACCTCGTTGATGAGGCTATAGCCTGGGGTTGGTTTCCCCTCAATCCTTCTGGAAGCTTGCTGATCTCCATGTACGGTGACGATGCCGAAAGGGGATGGCATCTTCATGCATAGGTAGCTTTGCTTGATGACAACGTTGAACCTGTTGGTGAAACCTCTGCCGAAAATGGCAGTGTACGGGTAGTCCATGTTTATTATGTCGAATGTTAGCGTCTCGGTGCGGACTCTTTCCCCTTCGGCGAAGGATACAGGGATCTGCTTTTTGCCGATAGCGTCGATCTTTCTTCCTCCGAACCCGTACAGTGAATTACCGGCGGGGTCCAAACTGCGTCTGTCGAATCCCATTGCCTCGAAAGCTTTTACGAAAAGGATGTCTGCTGAGCTTCCGGTGTCAATCAGAATGTTGTGCAAAGTGAAGCCGGCCACGTTGGCTGTTGCGACGAAAGCGTCGCAATGCGGGTAGTCGCGGACCTTGAAGTCGGTCTCGTCGAAGCATATCGGCGCTAGCGACCAAGCTGGCCTGTTTAGTGGAAGCCTTGGTGATACTGTCTGGACTCTTCGGTGGTAGTCCCTTCTAGCTCTCTTGCTTTCGTGCTCTAGGTTAGATCCGCCCGTGATGGCGAAAATGTGCCCTCTTGACGGAAGGATGTTGTTGATTGCGCTAGTTTCATTTTCCACCTCCTGCGCCTGCTGGAAACCCGGCTGTGCTTGCTGCCCCTGAGGTTGGGTCTGAACCGGAAACGCCGGTGGCGGCGTTGGCTGACGCTGATAATGCATAGGTGACGAAACCGCCGCCGAATGCGGCGCAAAGACCGGAAGGTGATAGCCCTGATACGCCGGATTGTACCAATGCAAGTTTAGGGGATGCATGTACTGCGGAGGATGCGTAGGTGTGCTCGCGTAATTGCTGCATGCTGCCGCCACAGCTGGCGAGTCTTGCGAATTGTGGAAAACATGCTTGGAGCTTTCGGCGGGGGCTGACGCTTGGTCCTTATCTTTCAGCTCTTTCGCCATTTTGCTGTATTTGCAATCCCGAGTGGTATGGCCGAAATTGCCGTCACAAATGACGCAATATGGCGGCCTGGGTCCTCTTCCGCGGCCTCTACCGTCTCGGCCGCCGCGTCCTGTCCTTCCGCCGCGCCCTCCGCGGAACGGCTGATCGAATCCTCTTTGGGGATGAAAGTCGGGCATGTCGGGCCTCTCTGTGCCAGCTGCTGATTGCGCCGGTTCTTCTTGCAAATTGTTGATTGAACGAAATGGCCTAACAATCCTTTGATTCGGCACAGGCGGCGGGCGGCTTGCTTTCGTCGCCTGCCTCTGAATCTGGCGGGCGGCCTTGCGTCGCCGAAAGTCATCGTCCGACCTCGCGTACGCATTCATCACGTCAAACAGTTCCTTGACATCTTTCGGCGGCTCCCTGGACAGATGAGCGGCGCACTGCCCAGTCCCCAAGCCTTCGATGGCTGCTGCTATCACCGCGGCTTCCGGCACATTCGGAGCTTGAGCTTTCAGCTGGATGAAACGTTTGAGGTAATCCGAAAGGGGCTCGTCGTCTTGCTGGGTGCAATTCATGAGGTCCCGCGTGGTCTTGACATCCGGTCGGAATCCTTGGAAAGTGGCCAGCAGCTCGGCTTTCAGCTGTGCCCATGAATAGATGGACAGTGGCTTGAGAGTGGTGTACCAATCGTGGGCCACGTCTTCGACCGCCAAGATGAGAGATTTTGCTAGAGCCTGACTGTCCCCGCCTGCCGAAAAGACAGCTGTCTCGTAGCTTGCCAAGAACTTGCGCGGGTTCGCTTTACCGTCGAAAGTCGGAATACGAGGCTTGTAATTGGGTGGCCACGGATGAGCCTGCAACTCCCTCGAGAGTGGAGAGGTTTCGTCGATGGCGTTGCCGAAAGCCGGTGGCTGCTCTCGCCTTGGTATGAATACATCTTCTTGTGCTGTCGGGTTGGGGTCCGCCCCGGCTCTTCGCAGTTCCTGAATTTCCTTCTCGAGTTGCCTCCTGTGCGCCTCAGCTCGACGAATGGCGTTGCGAGTCTCGTCTTCTCTTGCTTTCGCCGCCAACTGCTGCTGCAGCTGGTCTCTTTGCAACAACAGCCTCTCGATTTCGTCTTGCTGCTGTGCCAACGCCTTGATTGCTTGGGCGTGCCTTGTGATTTCGTCAACATCATCGTCCTCTTCGCCGAATTCGTCCTCGACAAGCCCTTCCGGTGTTCCCTCTCTGCCGAAAGTACGCTGATCCTGGGGTTGTACATTCTGGCTCGTCGAAGCTCCCGGCGGTGGCTGCGCTTCTATCGACAGGGCGCCGCCGAAAGGTGGCGGCTCTGCGACTGTGTTTGGTGGAACCTGGTTAGCTGGGACCGAAGCCGCGATGGTGCCGAAAGCATCCTTCCTCGCGGCGATAGCCTCCAGATTGTCGACCGCTTTCGGCGCTTTCCTTGGTGGCATGGTAAGCTCGGGCGACAACCACGGTGGGCGCCAATGTTGTTTCTGGGATCAAGATCCCGAAACAGCGGGTTGACGCACGAACGAAAGCCCAAAGCGAAAGCGGAAACCGGACGGCAAAACGGGAAAACAGATGAAGTGAACAGTGTTCTCCCCCCCCTCCAGGGGAGGTTGGGAGCTTTTTATATTAATCCGGATCAATTTGAAAGTACAAGAATGCCCTTCCAACCACTCTGCTACGATTACAATGATGCCCTGCTCAACTACTCCATGGTCGTACGCCGCCCTTTCCGGCGCGAGGGGCATCATCGTAACTTCGCCCTCTGGTGGGCCCAGGGTCCCCCGGCTCCTTTTCCTGGCCGGTGGGCCCGCTCCCTTTGACCTAGGCTTCGGTCACCCTGCGAAAACCTTAAGAAAAACCAAAGTCATGAATGGCGAAAGCTCTCGCCGGAAACGCTGGGCTCCTTTCGCGCGAATGCTTCCTTTCGCACGAAAACTCCATCCTACTCCGTCTTACTCCATCCTGCTTTCGCGCGAATGCTCCCTTTCGCACGAAAGCTCCGCCTTCCCTTGGTCCGCAAGTCAAAACGCGTGCTTCCGCGCGAATGCTCCCTTTCGCACGAAAGCTCCGCCTTCCTACTCCGGTCATGCGGACCGTAGGCGAATGCCTGCTTCCGCGCGAATGCTTCATTTCGCACGAAAGCTCCGCCTTCCCTTGGTCCGCAAGTCGAAACGCGTGCTTCCGCGCGAATTCTCCCTTTCGCACGAAAGCACCATCATCTTTCGGTAAAATGCGGGTCGGAGGCGCTTGCGGTCTGGGTGCCGCCCCAACACCACTGCTTGCCTATGGCAAATAATTGGTAAGTTACTGCAATTACATAATATGAATGCCTATTGCACAACAACCGTGCATGATATAGAGAGGGCAGACCATATTAATATTATCACTGTAAGCATGGCTGATGGCATAACATACTACAGGCTCATGCTAGCCCAGCATTTTTTGGTATTCAAATTCAGTAATGAGCATGTTTACTGGATCTGAACCTGAGTTGACTGCTCTGCTTTCATCCCTGCTTACATCCGCTTTATCCCAAATTCCCAATGCAATTGTGATTTAATGGGTTATAGCTCTGGCTGCAGGATAGCCAATACCCAATTTTGAACAGCCCTATTTCAGTATTTCACTGTAAAACTCACTTCCTCATAGAAACTAATTTATTTGTCCTCTGCAGCTGAAGGATCAACTGGAGCTGAGTCAAGAAGCTGCTATCCTGGCCACATAAAAGCAAAAGTGTGACTGAATTTAGTCCAGTAATACAGTAATCTCAGTTTTTTTAAAAAAGTAGCCAGCTGCTCAATGCATGGAAAGCTGGTATTTGTCAAAAACTGTCAATGTATTGAGTATTCATGTTGTTAAGTTCAGAATGTAGTAAAATTAGCATATTCAATTTCCATGAAGACAGATAATTGCATTTAACAGTGAAATCTTTTATACTAGGCTATGTGATCTGGAATTGTCTCTTGAGTTATCGACTTCACATGGACAAGGTACGTAGAGTGTACACGAATAGTAGTACCAGAATTAGACAAAGGCATTTAACTGGTAACAGAGAAATCATCAATTCATGTACAGGTTATTTGATAGAAGTTTAATCTTCAGGCATATCAGAGTCTTTCACTTCTGTCTGTCCAGTCCCATGCCTATCTTCTGATAAGAAGGATGCAGTCCTGTCATCATTTCCCTCTTCTCATCCCATAAAACATTTTTAACTTTTTCAATCCCCACCACTCATCACCTGATTCTATCTCCTAGCAACAAAGCACACTGCCACACACTGAAAACTGCAGGTGCCACCTACTATTATTTTCCTCCCTATCTTGTATCTACTGTCGTAACAATCATTCTTAATCGTGCAGGATCCGAGAAGTTAGGGCTTCCCGTCCTCTAATGTACTAGTTCAGTAGCATCTGCCATAGTTATTTGCCTTGAGCGCTTCTGCCTGCATGTCACTCATTGCGTTGTTTTTAGGAGAATTTTCCAACCTTACTATGTGAGCCAATGGTATGCCAAATAATTTAATCAAATACACCTGACTTGAATGCTTTGCCTTCTGTAACCATGTGTAACTAATTTAAGAACTAGTGAACTGAACTTATTTGCATAATCTCAGCAATAAACGGTAACCACAGGAGCAGCAGCCAAACATCATATAACTATTGTACAGAGGGTGGCATGATAATAAAAAAGGTAGGTTCAATACATATGAATCTTAAAGGCGTGCCTATCAGCTCCAGTCATATTCAACTAATGAGGGTTCTAACAGAGCGAACAGTTTGATATTTAAGCCAAATCAACTAAATGAATTTTATGTTTCCATTGCATGTCACCCCCCAATGCTTCAGTCTGATAATCTTATTAAGCAAGTTTAGGGAAGGGAACAAACACGGGCCCCTCAAGTTTGTAATTCGACTCCTTTTGTCAGTGCATGTGTTTGCGGTCTGTGCTTTTGCAGATAAAGGCAAAACTTGGATACCTGAATGATCGCAAGCTGTAGTAATTGTTGTATCACTATGTCCAAGAGAAACCAGGAGGAGATTAAATCGCTGGAGGCAATATAGCGATCAGAGAGTTTCGGAATAATGTTACATACCCTTTTAAGACTATTATTATTATTACTACATTGTTATAATTTACTAGTACTCCCAAAATCTTATAGTAATACTACAAGCAGCTGCATGGCAAAATCAAATGAAATGTATGACCGCAAACGCCACGATGGACAGGATACGTAACTGGTAAGTCACATTCGGTTTGTCCGCGTGATTAGGAAAACTATGGAAGCAATGTACGTTGGCGAAACAGCAATGGCTGCCTTCGCAAAAGGCCGTAGATCCTACAACACTACAGTGTATCCTTCGACCGGGGCACCAATCAGGTCTGCACTACAGTGCAGCCTTCGACCGGGGAACAATCAGCTCAGTTCGGCGCAAAATTGGCCCTAACTTTCGCAGAAATCGGTAACCCCACTCCCCTTTATCTCGGCGGCCGCACCTCGCGCCGCTGCGGGGCGCAGGCAGTCAGGAAGGAAGAAGATACAGCCGCCCTAGGGAGGGGGCGAGCCCGCCATATGATTGGGGCAGGAATCTTGCTAGATCCAAGCAGGTAGAGACAAGGCGCGGGAGGGGATAGGAAGCGAACAAAGATCCAGGCAGGGAAGGGGGGCGATCATGTACCGGCGCCTCCTAGGATCGTGGATCTTGTCGCGGCCCGCTTCCGCTTGTCATAATCTAGCTCCTGGCTCCCGCACCCCGCACCCCGCTCCGCCCCGCGTACACTCCCCCGTACGCGCCGCTCACGCGATCCCTCCCGCTCCTAACCATTCGCGGCGGCGTTGCGTTTCGCGGTGTCGCGATCGCCTGCTGTTCTTCTGCCCTCGGTTTGGGGAGATTTGAATGGAGGCTGGGGTGGAAGGTGACTGGCGGCCTGGCGCCGCGGCGTCGGTCGGTACGAATAGACGACCGACGAGAGGTTTCGGACACGGTTTTGGACTCGTGCAACCGCCAAGCGTGAAATATTTGTACTCCCAACCTGAGGGGTCCAATATTATAATGTTTGGTCAAAATTATATAAAAAAATACTAACACTTATCAGACAAAATAAGCATTATTAAATTAGTTGTAAAATATATTACCATAACAAATTTATTTTAAAATAAAAATATTAATACTATTTACTATAAATTTGGTCAAAGTTGAAATAGTTTGACTAACACGTTTGCTATAACTAGCTAAGTGCACATGCGTTGCTACGGTACACACATCGTACGATAAGATAATAATATTGTAGCTACACTTATTAAAACACACTGATTTATTTTCCCTTAAAACACTTAGGTAAAACAAAATGATATAAACCTGACATGAAACTATGCTCGGCAATATGTTCAACAAAGCAACCCTACTGAAGTTATTATTGGATTTTGTTCAGAGCTGATCTTCATAGCAATATAAACATGGAACAGTTCTATCAATTCTTGTTCGAAACGAGCAAGCAAGCATTGATGCAACTCCCAAGTTGCCACAATGTCATTCAACAATAATTTTACCCAGCTTGACCTCAGTCAGGGAGAATGAACATAGGACACAAGTGCCTACATTCCCAAACAATCATGATATTCAGAGAAAACTGGAAAATATACCTACACAATCTATGAACGTCTACCATTTGATGCTAACTAGTGGAATGCGCGCGCCCTTGCGCGCGATTAGAAGGGAAATTACATGGTTAGTTTGTTATATATTGTAACGACCCACGATTTCCTCGAAGGGAAATCCGCAGATACATCATAATGTGACAGTCCAGAAAGTCTCAAACCATCACATTATCATTATTCAGTTGTTACCATAGTTCATACAACGGGGTAGTACAGGTTACAAGTCATTACATCACATGAGAACACCACCTAGTACAAACTATATCGGTAACACACGCCTAACGACGCTGGAGTCGGTGTAGAGCGTCGGCGAGTGAAGGCTCCTCCTTCAAAGGCATGATCAAAGTTGTTGTAGCAGCGGGCGAAGACTCCGTCTTCATCTTCTCATCCAAACTTGCGTATAGGAACGAGGCTTCCTAGTCCATCTAGCTTCCACCATCGTCGCGGTAGAAGTCGTCCGACCTGTCGTTAATTTTCAGTACTGTTTGTACTGGCCATATTTTCCCATCCTATGCTTGCATTTGCTATGTGGTATGTGGAATGCAAGGGTAGAGCAAAAGGAATCTATTTATGGCTGTAGTTTTTCTATGCAGGTAATCAATATTTTATAAATATATAATCGTCAAGTTTTAATCCAAATACCCGGCCACATGGCCTTCCATTCGGTCATCGACCGAACATCTGACCAAACGGCCATACATCCATCCATCCCATCCACACACATACACATCTCACCACACTCGCACTCTCTAGGCGGCAAGGACGACTCCCACTCGTACATTGCCTCAACGGCCAGCGCCGGACCTATCAACCCAGGGGGAGAAGAAGAAAGGACACCTCTCACTAAGTCCGGGAGACTCTGAGCACATAGTGTTGTCCATGACCTGGACACGGCTATACGTATAGATCGATCAACTCTGCAGAGCGTGTACGCCTGGAACCACAGGTTAGCTATCATCGACAATCTGGCTCGTCTAAGCTAATTCCGAACTTCCCCCTAATCCCCAACGATGCCATCCTACCACTCGGCCCTGGGGCACCCCGGTGGAAATCCACCGTAATGCTGAGACTGTGAGATGTGGATCCTGGCGTACCAAATAAAACACCACGTTGTCTTAGGAGGGTGTGGGTCTTCAGCCCTTACCTCCCTACACTTATCACCTTCCAGCCTAGCAGTAATGGCATCGTTTCGCCCAGGGGGTAGGAACGGTTCTATGCCCATACAAGAACAAGTGGTGCGCACGAAGGTACTATGGCCGGTGGCCCAGCGCAATAAGTCCTAAGGACTGGACAGAATATCTCCTCCTCGGGGCTTTCATCGCCCCCATGCTGACACAGCACCTCTATCCCGGGGATTCGTCCCACGAAGACACTCCTCCCCAGGACCTCTTCTCAAGATCACAATGTACCCGCCATAGGTACTCCCCAGGGAATGCCTAGGTCACATCCCCTCGGCAAGACTCGTCACCGGACTCGTCGTAGATCCTGTCCAGTCGACTCAACCCTCACCACACGCACCCAAGACACACGCCAAGATCTCCCCAAGTAATCATCCCGTTATCACGGCACCACGTGCCTTAGCCACCCACAAGCAACATCCACCAAGCATCACATCACAGATATAATGCGTAGTAGAAGCGAGTAGCAGGTATATATAGTAAGCGGTGTCTAGCCTAACAGCGGGTGTGCAGAGGAAAGGGTTGCGTCAAGGTATAGGCTTCACAAGCAATCTAACATGCAACCTATCACAGTTCATTTGCAAATAGTAAAGCGCTAGCAGCTACATTATTGCATGTCTAATAGGATTCTATGAGGTTGGATGGGCTGCGACACCTGTTACGTTGTTAGTCCGAGATCTTCGATGTCCTTGTAGTCGTTCTCCTCGGGTCCTGGTGTTGTCCTCAGTCTCCTCCAGCGGGTTCCAGATCATCCAACGTTGCTCCCAACGCATCTACCTCGCGAGACCGACAAACAAGACAAAAGGGCAATCAAAACACTGACGCGACAGCTAGACTCGAAAAGACTCGAAGGACACTAAACTGAGAAAGGACTCAGCCCTCGCGGAGGACATCCGATCCTCGGGCTCGAAGGAACGCGGGAGCGGATGCTTGCTAAGCACAAGCTCGAGTCACAACCTAGCTCGTACTTCCCGGGCTGACTGAGTCGACCTGTACGGCTCGAGTAAAATGGTTGAGACCCCATCCCGACTTAAGCAAACATCACACAAAAATAGGATTAGCCCTCACGAAGCGAGTTCGTTTTCCTCGGGCCCAAAGAGGCGAAGGAGAAACTTGGCTAAGCACATCTATGACATGTTCTCGGTGTAAATGTTTTCCTACGGTCGATCGAGCCGACTCGCACGGAACCAAGATCATGACATGGACCTTAGCTTTGCCAACTAGAACGAGGGTCCAGTCTTTGATCCAATCGTCATGGTTAAGGACGGGATCGAATAGATCGAGCCCACAGGGAAAAAGGAAAACAGTTCTGATCTCTTACTCGATCCATACGCCATTGTAATCGGCGAGAACCGAGAAGAGGAAACAAAACAGGAAGAGAAAAGAGAAGCAGAGGTAGTCTCACTTCCTTCTATGCACGCGCCATGGCAAAGACGGACATCGAAGGGAGTGACACACCGAGAACACAAGCACTTAAACCACGTGTAGGGTACCTCGCTCGTGTGCACTAAATGGCACTAGACGTTCCTAGAATCCACAGCGGTGCGGTTGTCACCGCGAGGATCTAGGAGCGCTTCGGTCTAGAATAGGTACAAGCATACAAGGGCCCAAGTGCGAAGAAGCAAAAGAAGAAGTAAAACGGGGATCCACCTTCCTTTGATCCACACGCCATAGTAGTAGACGGGAATCACATGAATGGGATCAAGAAGTAAGACTACTACATAAACATGACCAACATGCAAAGGAGACAGACTAAAGGCAAGGAACTTGGTTCCACGGGGCTTCGATCCACGGTCATTGCATTTGACAGGGATCGGAGTGACTAGAAACAAAGGGGGTCGATCCACACCTTACTGGATCGATGGAGATCAAATCAAAAGGGAGAAAAGAGAAGAGCGATCTCCGCATTCTCTTGACTGACACGCCATGGCAAGGCGGTAGACGAGGAATGAGAGACGCTCAACCTAAGCCAACTCATAGGGCACCACAACCTTCGTGCAACTAAATCGGCACAACGCTATTCCTGCAGCTCGTAGCGGTGCGGTTGTCACTGCAGAAGCTGAAGGAATGCAACAGTCAAGGCAGTGCAAGCATACGAGGTGGCTAGGACAAAAACACGACAAAACGGATGGAGCCCGATGGTCATGGCGAAGCAACTCGCGGCCATGAGCTTCACCCAAATGAGTTGGCACTCGTTGTTCCACGATCGTCATCACCCGTTCCTTCTCCCACTAGATCAGGTCACGAAGGACTATCGTGTGCGGGTAATATCCGCATCGATATCGGAACCGATATCGAACCCACAGTGGCCATGTCTTAGGGCTAGGGTCAGGAGCTAACGCTCGTAGCACTACGAGGCCAACCAAACAAACAACAACGACTACGAGGGATGAGTTACGCTCGGCGTTACGATCACGGTGGGATGAACCCACGATCGCAACGTTTGAGCGAGGGACGATCCCTTGACCGGCTCGAAGGCTCGGTCCACAGACAAACAACAAAGACCGGCTGGAAGGCACGGTCAACCACCGACTATACTGACATGACGACATCTAGCACACGTCCACAGCTAGGGAGTAGCACATATCCATAGCATAGGGGTAGACCGGCACGAAGGCACGACACAGGCATGTATATATACAACATATGTGAACAGGTATGAATGTCAGAGCATGATGAACAAGAAATGTAAAAGGGATTGTGTCAACGTCGAGGATGACGTCAACGAGTGTTCCAAAGGTTGGACCTTGACGATGGCGAAGGACGGGTCTTCGGCGAAGCGGCGCCATCGACCGAACAGCTGTGCGCCTTGGCTGAACAGCGTGGCGCGCAGGCTGCCGAATCACGTGGCGCTCGGTCAGCTGAACAACGACGTGTGACCTTGCCAAACTGCAAAGCGCGGCCTTGCTGAACTGTTGGCGCTCGCCGTCACGGCCGCCATGGTTGCTGCGGCCCGAACAGCGCGGCCGCTTGGTTGAGCATGGCAGCCAGCGTTTGGGAAGCGCCATAGCTCCAACGGAGGCTCATGGCGGACCCGGCTTCCCTGCAACAGTGTATGACATGGCGCGAAGGCCGGAACTCAGACGGAAGTGACATCAGAAAGGAAAAGAAGGGGCTTTGTGGTGCAGTGGGCTCACCGGTTGTGGCTGTTGGTCGACGACAAGGTGGAACGAGCACGGCTGCGAGGGCCGACGAGGTCATCGTTGCGGCGTCTGAGGCAGTTACGTCGTGGCACGATGTCGTCGGATGGCGTGCAGCTGGCCAGGACAGACCGGCTTGGCCGCGGTTGGCCAGGGCCGTCCGGCGGCCTGGCTGGTTCCGGCAGAGACCAGCTGTGGCTCACAGTATGCACGCAGCTGACCGGGGCCAGAGCGGGCAGCGACGAGGGGGGGTTCGGGTGCGGCGCGCCATTGCTGGGGTGGCCGAACGGAGCAGAGGCCGGCTGAGGGCATGTCGTGGGCGACGTCGCAGTCGCGTGGTGGTGATGGTCGGCCGGGGCGCTCCAGCGGTGTCGAGCACGACCGGCTTGGGTGGCGTGGCCGTCCGGAGCGAGGCGGAGGCGCAACACGACCTTGGCCACGACTAGCGTGCCTGCGGCCTCGACGCGGCGCTGCACGAGCACGGCCAACGCGGCCATAGTGCGGCTGCGGCTGGACAGGCGTTGCGGTGTCCTGCTGGTGCGGTCGAGGAGCGCCTTCGGCCCGCAGGGCTTGGCCTCTCGCGTGACGGAGGCGCCTCGGCATGACACCGCGGCTTGCGAAGGGGGCAGGGAGGGAGTTGAACGATGGCGGCGGCTAGGGGAAGATGAGAGGCAGGAAGGGAGCACGACCCTGCCTTTTATACAACGGCGGCTAGGGCTCCAGGGCATGGACGGCGATGCCTCGACGTCCGTACCGTGAGGACGCATGGCGGGCATCGCTCGGGGACGCCGGGTGCAGGCGCGCAGCTGCCCTCCGGGGCGGTGGCGGCGGCGGCCAGGAGCGCTCTGCGCTCCCTAGGGTTTGAGGAGAGGGCGCAGGCAGCCTGGGCCAAGCAGGCCGCGCCTTGGGCCGGACAGGCTATGCGTGCGAGCGGGCCAAGGGAAAGGGGAGGAAGTGCGGGCCTTCGGGAGCAGATGGGCCAGCGAGAGAGAAAGGTGAGCGAGGCCCACTCGGCTGAAGGGAGGGGAGAAGGGTGGACATGGGCCTGAGGGGGGGTGCCTGCAGGTGGCTAGGTGGGCCGCGGGCCGACGCGCAGGGGGAGGCGAGCCAAGCCTGCGTGAGGGAGGGGAATGGGGAGGGATTTGAGCCCATGGGGACAAAGGGATTTGTCCCAATTTGCTAGGGAAAAAGAGAGGAATTTCAGAGGAGTTTGGGGAGGAATTCGTCAGGCATTCTAATGGTGAAATCATCAATAGAGAAAAGGTGGAGGGTTACTCGATTTGCTCGGATGATTCGAGAACATGAGTTTGAGAGGATTCCAAGGATATTTCGGGAAGGGTTCGAAGGGGGACATGAACAAGTTGGGGTTGAGTTCAAAAGATCACTTAGGAAAAAGGTTCACGGAAGAATTCATGAACGGGGTTTAAAGGGAATTGGAGTTGATTCGAAATTGGAAAAGAGGGGAGAAAAGGGAAAGGATTTTCCCCGAGTCATGAATTAATATGACCCGAAGATCTTTTGGGGGAATACAGGAGAGATCGGGACAAGTCCCAAAAAGGAGGAGAGGAGATCACTATGGATTTGTGCACTCTGACACTGACACGACTCAAACCCTGACACCGACTCGAGAACACAGACACACGTCTACAAGCAAAGCTATATGTATGCCACGTTTCGTGAGTAAAGAATGATACGTTGACTAGCGTTTGACCTAGCAACTACATGCTTCACACATTGTAGGAAAAAGTTTTAAAAAGCTCGTATTTTTGGTTGTTGGAAAAACCAGGGATGTTACATATATAATTTGCATCACACGAGCATATATAACTTACATAGGTTGTTAATTTGTACCATACGTAGATGGGAGTCTGCATCATAGAAGCATATATAATTTACATAGGTCGACAATGTCTAGCATACATAGATACATGGTGTTGATGAGCAATTTGTGTTACTCATGCTTCTTGAAGCTGAAGTGGTGGCAACAACCTGTAGTGAGTTGAAGGTAGAGCTGAGCTGGACAAAAGAAGAAAAAGGATTATTAAGTTTGGTGTGTCTATTTTTGAATGAATGAATGATGATACATATTTTTTTACTGGGAAGAAACATATCCATACTGTTGGTTACCTAGACATTCTGTTCGTTTAGAAGTATATAATGTCAGAGTCCCGAGGATTCTGGAGTAACGATTTGGATGATTATTATTATTATTTAAATATGTGCAGTCTATGTATAAGTTAGGTTGTAAGTACTTAAAACCAATGAATATTTTCTAAGAAGTACTCATGGAGTCAAGTGTTTGCAATAAATTTTCGACAGCTGAAATTAGCTCAGAACAAGGTTGAACACTACATTAGGATGCAGTGAGTACCAATCGAGCTAGCTGTGTGCCGCTGTTGGCTACCATTAGAAGTTGTGGCGCGACACGGTTACATAGTAGCAAATTATAGAAGCTGTAATCTAACACTGTGAAATTATAGATGGATTGCAAACAAACTATAGTCTTGAGGGCTACATCTTCATATGGATATGGAAACATAGGTTCAAAATGGAACCAGAAAAACAGCTGACGTATTGAATGACCTTCAAATACACGAGGTAGTTCAATTTCGATGCCATATAATATGTTGCCATCATGTGAAAGGTCATTAATAAGTAACCCATATGGAATCTGACAGCGATAAATTTCTTGTAAAATTGATATACAAGAAACATGGATTGAAAACATGGCTGATGTAAAGTGGCTTGCTGGATTTATTCAAAAAAAAATAAAATAAAGTGGCTTGCTGGATTGTTGGGAGAAATTACTTAGAATTAAAAAAAGCGCAGACAACGATGTAGAGTTTTTTTAAGGGAAATGCATTTTTTTTAAAAAAAGAAAGAAACCCGTCTAAGTAAATGAGAGGGTTGAAAATATGTAGAAAAAGGCAGGTGTACATGTAAATGAATTATAATAAATGTTTAGCTGGTAAATGAATGTTGAAGCATCATTGAGCAGATATATGAATATAAAACCTGTTGTGTTACGTGTGATTCAGTGAATAAAGTTATTGGTAGTAGATGATAATCAGGATGAAAATTCACCAGAAGTTGTACGTAGCACACTATCAGCAGGTAGATCAAGTCTGAAATTTTGAACCGCAAAGAATAATATGGTATTAGTAAGGGAAAATACAGAAGTCGAAATATGATGGTGTGTTTTTTTTTCTGGAGAAGTTAGAAATTACCTTAGTGTCGGTGGTACGAAAAAGGGGTACCCCCAATCAACGCAAACACCCGAACACTCCGTCTCCGTCTCGCCCGAGCCCTCCCAGCAAGGCCTCGGGCGAACGCTCCATCTCCGTCTCGCCCGAGCCCTCCCAGCGAGGCCTCGGGCGAACGCTCCATCTCCGTCTCGCCCGAGCCCTCCCAGCGAGGCCTCGGGCGAACGCTCCATCTCCGTCTCGCCCGAGCCCCCCCAGCAAGGCCTCGGGCGAACGCTCCATCTCCGCCTCGCCCGAGCCCTCCCAGCCAGGCCTCGGGCGAACGCTCTATCTCCGCCTCGCCCGAGCCCTCCCAGCCAGGCCTCGGGCGAACGCTTTATTTCCGTCTCGCCCGAGCCCTCCCAGCCAGGCCTCGGGCGAACGCTCTGCCTCCGTATCGCCCGAGCCCTCCCAGCGAGGCCTCGGGCAAGCACGATCGCTCTCCGTCTCGCTCGAGCCCTCCAGACCTCGGGCAAGCGCGCCTCCACACCTCGAGCCTTAACACACGGACCTCGAGTTGCATAGACAGCCGTACCAGCCCATACCACGCATTTAATGCCTTCACCTACTCCGGTCATGTCCACTAGTGCACGGCGTGTACCACAGTAACCCGGTGTAAAGGTCAAGTCACGTTTTCACCACAAGCATGGGCAAAAGGGCACCAGTGCAGCACTGTTCGGCCATGCCGGGCACTGTAACCCCTCGAGGCCGGCTACGCGCCCCTCGAGCCAGACACTGTGACCCCTCGAGCCAGGCACTGTAACCCCTCGAGGCCGGCTACGCGCCCCTCGAGCCCTGCACTGTAACACCTCGAGGCCGGCTCCGCGCCCCTCGAGCCCCCGTGGCACCACCTCGAAACCGGCCCCGCGCCCTTCGAGCCCTAACTACTTTCGTGCTATTGGAGGACAGGTACCCCAAGACCCGGAGGGACCTCACCGCGTACTGTACATTTCGGGATGGGTGCTGTACGGCTCCCGCCTTGTCGCGCCCCCACGTCCGCGCCCGGGATGGAAGCCACGACTCAAGGACGCCTCAACAGCGACGATCACATCGGCTCCAATGGCCCCGACAAGACAGGGTTTCTACCCTTCTCCGTATGAGGCATCACGCGCCTCGACACCTGTAATACTTTTTGTAACTCTGGCCTCCCCTTGCTCTATAAAAGGGGACGCTAGGGCCCTCATTCGGGACGACGGACACAAGACACAAGTCCACGCACAGACACAAGTCCGGACTCCGGCCCGCGCTCACTGAGCTTGTATTCTCCCCTGTACAAGCACTTAGGTGCAAGTAATACAAGAACACCTCCCCCCGCTGGACGTAGGGCCTTCTTTGCCCGAACCAGGATAAATCCTTGTGTCCCCTTGAATCACCATCCAGGAAGAGAAGCACGCGATCATATTACTCGTTGGTGTGATACCCCCGGGTACGAAACACCGACACTTAGCAGCTGTGCTGTAGAGTTTAATCAGTCGGAGGTGGAGGAGTCCAGTGGAGCTGTAATCATGAGCTTGCACACCTTAACTTAATAATAGAGTTTTATTTACGAAATGCAGTTCTAATCTGAACTTACTGATGAACAAATTCGTTTCATTACCTTGGAAGCTGAATTCTCTGAAGTGTACTACGCAAATGATTTGTGAAGTTTAAAAGCTTGCAACGGGTCTGATTTATCGTGAGGTGCACAGAGTATCAAAATAATACTTTGTTAATAAAACTTATCATAGGAAGAAGATTAATACTTTGTTAATAAAACTTGGCATAGATGTTGGTTAAGCGTGAGGTGTCCAAATTAGCAGCAGAGTAACTCCATGTGATGTGGTGCCTAAATTATCAGCAGATTACATGTATATGGTACTACTTAAGCATATTTATAAAAAGCACAATTAAAATCTGGATAGTATAAAATGAACAGAGTTTATGACAACAATTATCCATGAGCACTCGTTACGTTGGAGCCACTTTAACACAACTGATAATATTTGCATCTTAAGTTTGGATTTGGGACATGACATAGGGGACTGAATCACGGCCACCTGAATGTAGCCGAAAATATTTGTTCTCTAAGCATAGCGGACACAAAGTAATAGTAAAGTAGCATCTAGTTTTTTTCCAAAACAAAAAATATAAAAGTAAGAACATATAATGCAGGTATGTACGCATAGTTAGATCCTTATCTGAGGCATGTTTAGCTACCAGGAACTGTAAATCTTTTGGAAAAAGAGCGACTGGTAGCACACAACCATGACGCGGCAGACTGACATTACCTCAAATCCGTCGATTGTACTCAGATCTGGAGAGGATTGAAGACTGAAGGTTGATACGCAGTTGTTGGAGAGTCGGAACCAAATGCTGGTCCAGCCCTCGTCGAACGATGGGCCGCCGCCAACGACGATAGCTGCGGCGGCCGTGAACAGAGGCGGCGCGGACGCGGGTTACGTCCGCACCGGACGACTGTGTACGGAACAACGGCGGTGTGGATGACAGGCGTGTTTACTGTCGGAGGCTTGAAGCTGTGGAGAATCGGAGGCGCGTGGCAGCGGGGATCCGTGTGGAGAGTGGAAGCGGCAACCAGAAGGAAGGGGAAGAGTTGAGAGAGACCGAGGTGAGCACGTTTTTTTTTCTTTTTTTCCCTGGCGCTGTGGAGGCGAATAGTCGAGAAAGTGGCCGAGGTGGGCAGTTTTTTTTTTCTTTTTCTGTGGCGCTGTGGAGCCGAAGACTCGAGAGAGAGACCGAGTGTAGCCGTTTTTTTTGGCGCTGTGGTGTTGGGAAGTGGTAACCAATAGTAGACGTCAGTTGAGCATCGTACGGTTGATTTTTTTGCTGTCGTGGCTAGGCTCGTCTCGCGGCAGCGTGTTCCGCTTTGAAGAGGTTAATGCAAAGAAATTTCTTCAGAGCTCAACAGTCCGCCCTGTGTATCACCCAAATCACATACCTAAGCCCGAAACAAAACAATGCAAAAAAAAAATCAATGTACATAGTAGCCAACTCAGGAGGCTAATAAATTTAAATACGCAAAATTACAAATGTGCGTTGATTCTTGTCCTGATTGTATAATAAGCAACACCTAGTCCTTTAGGATAGCATGAAATGTTTATGTAGAACACACTTTGGGTAGCTTGTTTGCTTCTTAGGAGAACTCTCGCACATATGCACATGGAAAAAGTAAGCATCAAATCAACAGAAACACTCATAATCTAAAAAAAAGAGGAGGGGAGGTGAAGAAATTCCTTACTCCTTGGATTTGAGAGAAAAGGTCCTCAAAAACACACATCGTCGGGATCAGCATGCTTAGGGCCACTCTCAACAACGGCGTTGAGAGGACCCCACATGGTTTGTCTTCCTGGTGCCACTCTAGTAGCATTGGACACATACAAACATTTTTTTTGACAAGAAGCATAATATATTAAACATTAGAAGCAGAGTACATAACATTGGGAATTATATTCCCAAATACAAGCCAGGCAACACAGATCGCCAGGAGCACAACGACTACTTCTGAAGCAAGAAGCCAAAGAGCAACAAGAAAATCTAAAGAGGATCTCTAGACCTGATACTCTCATAGATGGTGATGGACTCATAATGTGACCCAAAAGAAACACGATGAACTTTGCACCGGTTATTGGCGACACAGACCATCGAGTGCCTCCAGAGAGCATTAGCTGCGGAGGTTGAGAACTGAGTCGTGGATATGAAGGAAGAATCACCGGACTCAGGAGATCACCTATGAAGAGTTGTCGGACCAGAGGAATCAGTTGAGGATCTGAAAAGGATTGAACTCTTTTGAGGCTGCTTGGTCTCTGCGATGAAGCTTCGACAACGCTCTTCGCCATGCAGGTCCAGGAAAGACGATGAATAACCTTTGTTGAAGCACAGGCAACAAGTCTGGATAAGTGAGCCTTGATTCCACATCGCGGGTGAGTGGATCTGCAAGGCGATGCAGAGATTGAGAGAGCAAGAGCTCTTTGACTTGCTGCAGGAGATGTGCACCATCGAGAACCGAAACTCATGGGACCTAAACACAGCATCGGGCAACGTGCAGAAAGGGTCATCAGCCATCGTCGTCGTTGAGACTTTGCACATGCAGGCTGGATAGAACCCCTTCTTGGTCCCTCCGGGCTCCGGCCGCCGTAGGCTCCGCTTGCTGACCGCTCCGGACAGGATGAGGCCGGAGACTTCGAGGCCGACGACGACGCCGAAGAAGCCACGGGCCGCGTGCCCACGAACCAGGGATTTGGAGGGCGAGGCCTCACCTGGGATTGTAAAAGGGGTCGACCTTGTTGGCGTAGAGCTGGACGGGCTCATTCATCTTGTACCGGTAGTCGGAGCCGTCGGCCGCCACACCGCCAACCGCCACGAGGGCGAGGAGGACGACGAACGCCGCGGCCACAGGCAGCGAGGCCACCATCGCTCTCGACAGGCGGCATTGACGCCGACGCGGCTAGAAACAAATCGCGCCGCCTTCGCATCGTACAGCGCTTCCGCTTCCGCATCCGAGTTGAATCCTTCGCCCGCCGCGTCGCAGCGACGGCCGGCCAAATCGGACGCGAGCCCTCACCGATTCGGCTCCAGGCAACCGGATCAGGGAGGGGCCATCCGGAGATGGCCACATCAAAGCCGGCGACGGGCAGGGAGGCATCACCACCGGTTCCGAAGGTCGCCGTTATTGAAGAAGAAAACAAAGGAAAAATGAAAAAAGAAAGGATGGTGTTGTTTCGGGACCTAGACCCCGAAACAACAGGTTGTCGCACGAGCTAAGACACTGAGCGAAAGCGTAAGTAGACGAAAGAAAGTGGGAAATTGAGTGAAGTGAACAGTGTTCCTCCCTCCTCCCTTGGGAGGCTGGGAGCTTTTTATATTAATCCAGACCAGTTTGAAAGTACAAGAATGCCCTTCCAACCACTCCGTTACAATTACAATTATGCCCTACTCAACTATTCTGTGGCTGTTTGCCGCCCACGGCGACTTGAGGGGCAACTCCGTAACACCGTCCGTCGACGGGCCTTGCGCCCCCCGGCTCCTTCTCCTAACCGGTGGGTCCGTTCCCTTCGACCGAAGCTTCCGGCAACCTGCGAAAACCCATGAAGAAAACAAAGTCGAGGACGACGAATGCTCCCGACGGAGGCATCAGTCTCCTATCGCGCGAAAGCGACACAGCCGCCGTCGGCTCCCTTTCACGCGGTAGCGAGGCGCGGCGGGCCTGCCCGGTCGCCGCAACACTTCCGAACGAAAGCAGCCCCTTTCGCGCGAATGTCAGCTTTCGCTCGAAAGATCCGTCTTTCTTCGGCCTTGTGGGCCGGAAGCGAGGGCGCGCTTCCGCTCGATGACTTGCTTCCGCTCGAATGCGTACATTCGCGCGAAAGCTCCGTCTTCCTTCACTAACGCGGGTCGGAGGCGAATGCTTGCTTCCGCGCGAATGCGCATATCCGCGCGAAAGCCCCGTCTTCCTTTGGTGATTGCGGGCTGGGGGCGCCAGCCATCTGGGTACCATCCCAACAATAGCCCCTTACGGTTGGATTTGTAAGCTTGCGAAGTTTTTTTACGCGCTAGGACGTCTTGTCACACCCCTGACACCGTGTAACGTCTGTCAGGCCGTTGCGATGCTTCGTACTCCGCACCCAGATGTCTTTTCGTCTTCCTCGAGAACCATGTACCGTGTTGGCATGTCGTTGCAACGCTTCGAATTCCGTGCCCAGGTGTATTTTCGTCTTTCTCGAAAATCGTGTACCGCTCTTGTGCGTATATAAACGAGGGGGCTGCGAGGGGGAGAGCCACTTGGCCAGTTGAAACATTCCGGTCGCCTTGCTGAGTGCCAGTGAAACCCCGCATCGGTCGCATAAGCGAAAGCTCTCAGTGGCTGCTTCATCTATTCGCCGATCGTCAACTGTGGTACGTTGCTTTTACGCTTCTCTTACTCCCTCCTGGTTTGATTCGTGCTTCGCTTCGTCCCTTTAAGCTTCTATTCTTTCGCCCCTATTTTATTTTTGCCTTTCGCGTGCATTGTTTGTTCATTCGTCTTTCGCGCCATGTTAGATGGCGTCTTCCAGCTCCACGTCGACCTCGAGCTCTAGCGAAAGCAGTGGCGCTTCTGTGTCGTCTCGTCATGAAAGTAGTGTCCACGTTTTGATTGGATCCGGTGGGGCTGCACAGGTTCCGGATCATAGCGGGAGCCTATCTGATGACGGAGATTTTGGTTTAGTTTCGGTGCCCACCGACTGTTCGTTTTACCTGGGCACGTCGCGAATGACGACTGATGGTTTGCAAGAAATGGCCGATAAGGGGCCTCTGAGGCAAGACCATCTGGTGAATTGCCGCGTCCCCGGAGACGAAGAGGTGCCGATTCGCGGCCTTTTGAAGCTATCGTCTTCTGCGACTATTTCGCCGTTGGGTTGGACTTTCCACTTGAAGGGTTTGTTGCAGATGTCCTTTCCGGGTTTGAGATACAGCTCCACCAGCTGACGCTGAATGCCTTCGTCCGGCTTGGAGTTTTCGCGATGGCTATGAAGATGCTTGATTGCACGCCGCGGGGTGATGTTTTCGTGCGATTCTACGATATCCATCGATGACCGACGAAAGTGGACGACCCCTTTCTGGGGAGCAAACTGCCTAGCGAAATTGGCTGCATCAATTTCGTTCCGCGAAAGACACGGGCAACGTTTCTATTTCACTTACGTACCGGAACAAGTGGCCAGACTGGAACCGTTTCTGGTTCTACTATCGTGTATGCACGGACGAAACTGTTTCTGGTGAGCTTAGCAAAGGGGAGAAGAAATCTTCGCCACTTGTGTCAATTTTGGAGAGGTGCCCCGAGAAGCACCTTCCGCCCGTCGTTCTGAGCGATAAGGAGGCTATCCGCTGCGGAGATGCCTTCGCGCTAACCGCTCGGTTCCAGATAAGCCGGGATTTGGTTAAAGAATGGATGGCTATCGGGATGAATCCGCTTTGTAGCGCGACCACCTTCGAAGGGTTTTCAGACAAGGATGGATATCAAGGGCCACTTCTACTGCTTGAAAGACCCGCGAATTTTGATGATGATGAAGCTTTCGTAAGGCATATCGAAAGAGAGACGAGAAAGATCTGCAGGCCTTATTTGCGTAAGGAGAGCGAGTTTCAGCTCGGTAATCTCGGCCGGAGCCGCCGCTTGAACCGTGTGTTTGACGCTATGGGTGTGAAGTACGCCGAAAGGCCCCTGCTTGATGAAAGCAAGGAGGAGACTAAGGATACGAAAGCGAAGGGCCAGGGCGTAGCCCGCCGTGGGGGCCGAAGCGGTGTGGTGCCTCGGCGAAAAGCTGCCGAAGTCGAGGATATCCGCATTGGGCGTTTTGTTGCCAAACCTCTGCTTAAGAGCCGAAAGGGAACTTTGGAGTCAATTCCCGACGTTGATCCTTTCGATCACCCGAGGGTGGTTAGTTTCTCCGCTTTCGTTTTGGCTTGATTATGCTTTTTATCTTTATTCTCGCACTTGAGTTGTTGTCATTCCCAAGGCTCACACTGTGCGTTTAAAACATTCTGTTTTCGGCGTGTTTTGCAGAGTGCATCTTACGTTGCTGAGATGGCTTCGAAAAGGTCGAAAGTGGTCCTCACGCACTCGGCGTTTGATGATGACGCCTCTGTTGCTGACCTTCCGACTTTCACGAAGCTTGGCTCGCGGAAAGCCTCGGGTCCGCCGGATGCCACCGAGCGCCAGGCCAGAAGCCGAAAGCTCCGCGTCCCGAGCCCTCTTCTCGGACCGTCGGCGAGAAAACAGCTCCTGGCGGGAAAGGGCCCGGGTCTGGGAGCATGCCGGCTCCCGTTGCTGTTGATAAAGGTAAGTCATAGTCTTCGTCATGGTGCATTCGCCTAACGCAGGAGATGGTGGAAGGACAACTTCTCGGCTACGGGCGATTGGTTATCGACGGGGTGCCTTCGGACTACGAGAACCCGTGCTTTTACATTGGCCTGAGTTCGTCGAACGAAACTGATGAAGCGAAAGAGGAGTCTTATCGCGTTGCTCGTTCTTTGGGTGCAGCCTCGGACGCCCAACTCGCCTGCCGACTTGACTATCGACGGGCTAGAATCCTTCCTGGCGGAAGCAAAGAGGCCAATAAGTTTGTGGAGTTCTCACAAAAGGCTTTCATCGCGCCAAAGATCGAAAGAGATCTCCTCAAAGTTAGCAGCGTGAAGCTTGACGACGCACTATCTTTTCACCTGGTGAGCGTGAGTGTTTGGTTTCGCTGTGGGATTCGTGGCTCTTTCGGTCTAGCTTCCTTTTTTAACTTTTTGCCTTTGGTTCGCTGCTATTCGCAGGCTGCCGTTGTCGCTCGTAGCCAGAGCAACCAGAGAGATCTCTATACTCGCAAGATCGAGCGCGAGAAGCAAGAGCTTGACACTCAGGTGAAGAAGTTTGACACCCAGGTGAAGAAACTCGCCGCCGATCTTGAATTACAGACCCAGAAAGCCGAGGATGAGCGCACCTCCAGGAAGGTGAGCCAGAAAGAGGTTGAAAATCTCAGGAGGGAGCTTTCGCAGCTACGAGCCGCCCAGGTCGAAAGGGAAAAAGCGCTTCTGACTTCCGCTGTGGAGATCGTGTCTCGCTTCCGCGAGTGCCTTCGCAGCATCGACGTCGAGGCGAAAGATCCCTCAGAGCGTAATGTCGATAGCCTTATTGGCTGGATTCGATCCGAGATGGAGTCGCTGGAGGGGCACATGGCCCTCGGCCGAGACTACGCCGCCGTCATTGGCATCAAGGCGATCGGTCATAGCCTTGTTGACGTCGACTGCTCACATATCGCGGACCTTTCGGTCAAAGAGGTGGACTACTACTGGCGCACCCCTGAGGGGCGAAGGTCCTGGGCAAGAGATTCTTTTGATGAATTCTGGATAGCAGGTGGGAACGACATGTCGCTCATTTAGTCCGCCATGGGCCGCGGAAAGGTATTTTGGGACGGTTGTTTGCGCTTTCGTTTGACCCTTCTCTCTTCTATTTGCGGCATGATTGACGCCCCTTCTGAGCTGTTGCTTTTGACGCAGACTCCGGAGGAGAAAGCTCACATCCGAAAGGTGTTTTCGGACTTCATCTCTGAGAGGCGAGCGTGTGAAGCCGAGCCGGAAGACGAAACGAGCCCGCCCCAGCCGAATGAGGAGGTCCCCGAAAGCTCGGCTGCCGCTGCTTCCCGCGACGCGAACACTCCCCACGATGCGGTAGATGAATGAATAGGGCTTGTTTTTCATGTGTCGGTTGTATTCGCCAGACTTGTTGCTGCGCGTGATTTTGAACTTAAACTGGAATGTTGTATTGAACAGGATGCGGATGCGGGAACGCCAGACGTTCTCGACATTTGCCCACTAATGATTAGATCTGGCGATCTTTTTGTTGGAGGTGACTTGTGGCGGAGATTTTGCTCTAGGTTTCCGACGGTATCGCTTTTGTCTTATCTGAATAAGCGCGCTAGAAAACTTAAGCGCACGGAGGAGCATTTGCATGCTTTTTACGAGAACTTTGACCGATGCGAACTCGAGGCGAGGCAGAAAAAGCGCGAGGCTTCGCGTGCGCCGCTAAGCTTCGAAGGTTCCTCGTTTGTTAAGGTGGAGCCCGAAGACGCCGTGCTTTCGCCGGATGCACGGCGATATAGCATTTTGCTTCGCTCGCCGGAGTAGTTCGTGAGCTTGAATACACTGTATGAACTTGCTTAAAATTTGAATGTAAAGAAACGGGTTACTGTGACTTTGTCTTTTGGTGTTGTCATTGTTATATATACATATACAAACAATTTTTGAAAATGCGAACCTTGTTCTTACGTTCACCTGGTTTTCGCGCGAAGGTTCTTTCAGTTGCGGTAGCGTTCGCGCGAAGGTTATTACGACTGCGAGCCTCTCGACCAAAAGCGAAGACGCGCCCGCCCCCGCACACTTAGGCGAGCGAGCGACAACATTCGCGCGAGGGCGCTTTCGTTGCGAGCCCCTCGGCCGATAGTAAAGACGCGCCCGCCCCCACTCACTTAGACAAGGGGCGGTAGCATTCGCGCGAGGGTGCCTCCGTTGCGAGCCCCTCGGCCGATAGTAATGACGCGCCCGCCCCCACTCACTTAGACGAGGGGCGGTAGCATTCGCGCGAGGGTGCCTCCGTTGCGAGCCCCTCGGCCGATAGTAAAGACACGCCCACCCCCACTCACTTAGACGAGGGGCGGTAGCATTCGCGCGAGGGTGCCTCCGTTGCGAGCCCCTAGGCCGATAGTAAAGACACGTCCGCCCCACTCACTTAGACGAGGGGCGGTAGCATTCCCGCGAGGGTGCCTCCGTTGCGAGCCCCTCGGTCGATAGTAATGACGCGCCCGCCTCCACTCACTTAGACGAGGGGCGGTAGCATTCGCGCGAGGGTGCCTCCGTTGCGAGCCCCTCGGCCGATAGTAAAGACACGCCCGCCCCCACTCAGACGAGGGGCGGTAGCATTTGCGCGAGGGTGCCTCCGTTGCGAGCCCCTCGGCCGATAGTAACGATGCGCCCGCCCCCACTCACTTAGACGAGGGGCGGTAGCATTCGCGCGAGGGTGCCTCCGTTGCGAGCCCCTCGGCCGATAGTAATGACGCCCCCGCCCCCACTCACTTAGATGAGGGGCGGTAGCATTCGCGCGAGGGTGCCTCCATAGCGAGCCCCTCGGCCGATAGTAAAGACGCGCCCGCCCCCACTCACTTAGACGAGGGGCGGTATCATTCGCGCGAGGGTGCCTCTGTTGCGAGCCCCTCGGCCGATAGTAAAGACACGCCCGCCCCCACTCACTTAGACGAGGGGCGGTAGCATTCGCGTGAGGGTGCCTCCGTTGCGAGCCCCTCGGCCGATAGTAATGACGCGCCCGCCCCCACTTACTTAGACGAGGGGCGGTAGCATTCGCGCGAGAGTGCCTCCGTAGCGAGCCCCTCGGCCGATAGTAAAGACACACCCACCCCCACTCACTTAGACGAGGGGCGGTAGCATTCGCGCATTGCAGGAACCTTCGCTATCGGTTTACTGCACTTGAAAACTGGTTGATGAAGGTGACTTTACAATTTGATGGTGTTAACACTAGATTTTCGCACGCATAAGGGGATGACAGATGGACCAGTGTGTGGAGATGGGCGTGTGAGGCATTCGACAAGTATCCATGCGATCGGCTAAGTTTCCAAGGATTCGGCAACTGCTTATGCGATTGGCTGTTCTGAGGAGAAGGGGATTTCCATTGAAATGACAGAAGCAAAAGCCGATTGGGCAACAAGATTGCAACAATTAAGGCATTGAAGATTCCAAAGGGAGTTGAAGGCCAAAAATATTGTATTTTCCTTTAATATTTCGTAGTCATATTCTCTTAGGACTTATATCGTGTCCAGGGTATAAATATAAACCCTTGGCTATTGTCAAACTGTTCACAACCATATCAATACAAATCGGCCCCGTGCCATCTTCGAGTCCTTTGTCGTGTCGTCGAGTTCTTCGAGAGGAATCATCGATCCGTCGACCTCCGTAAGTCCCGACAACCTTGTTATCATGTCTAGTATCATGCGGTAGATTTAGATGTGATGCAAGTAGTCTTGTTCGTTTCCAATGGTCGTGTGGCGGACCTTTGTTAATGATCAAGAAGTCTTTGCCTATGCTTTGCTTATGAGTAAATACCGTGCGGCAGACGTTTGCTTGATACGTTTAGCAGGAGCGAGATAGTTATCGGCTCTATTAGATTTGGCAAGATCTAGTAGATTCATTAAGTTATCATGTGTTGTAGTTATTTAATTAATCTTGCAACACTCTTTTGCCCAATCTAGATTTGGCTTTGTTCGGCCTTGTTTTTACAAGTTTTACTTGTTTTTTCCAATAATTGCATGATCATGGTGGCCGAATTAATTTCTAATCTAGATTGTTACGTGTTGCGGGTTCATACATATCAACCATGCTTAAGCTTTGATAAAACTAAGTATCGTGCGGCAGATGCATGATTTAGATTAGTTTGATCGTGTTTGTTTGTATGTTCCTTCTCCATGGACCCCAACTCAGCTAGTTTGCCGAGCTTGGTTATACGTTAATTTATAATCTATCTTTTGTTCAAGCATGTCTTTTTTATGTATGTGCGTTCGGCAACCAGCATGTTTACATATGTTTATACTTAGAGTTAGCCGAATGATCTTCAAACCTGTTGACAGATAGCTTCTATAGCTGTATGTCGTCATGAGTGGCTTCAGAGCCGTAAATATGGAATTGTCTGGTCTCACCCGACATGTTCCAGTTTTATTCTCATAGTTTTATCCCTTGTTGGCTTTCAGGTCAAACCGACTGGCACGTTTCCGGATTTCAGACCGTCCGGGCACCCGGTTGAAGCCACGCTTTTTGGCTTGCTGTGTGTGAGGCACGGTGCAACACATTTTGGCACGCCTAGTAGGACCTACGGCAGCTCTCAGAGCAATTCTTGAATGGATAATCCAATTGATGGTAACAAAGGAAAGTTAGGACGAGGATTCATGTCGGCTGATAAGTTAGAAGAAGTAAATGTTGGTAATGAAGCCGAAACGAGACCAATATATGTTAGTACAAATTTGGATCCAGAATATAGATTAAAATTGATAAACCTTTTGAAAGAGTTCAAGGATTGTTTCGCTTGGGATTATACAGAGATGCCCGAACTAGATCGTTCTATTGTTGAACATCGATTACCGATCAATCCTGGGTATCGTCCATACAAACAACCTCCTTGGAAGATTTTTAAAGAAGAGGTACTGGCCGACGTGAAAAAAAAGTTGAGAGATTATTGAAAGCAAATTTCATTCGGCCGTGTAGATATGCAGAGTGGATTTCAAGCATAGTTCCAGTGTATAAGAAGAATGGAAAAATGAGGGTTTGCATTGATTTTAGAGATCTCAATAAAGCTACTCCAATGGATAGTTACCCGATGCCGGTTGCCGAATTACTTGTTGATGCAGCAGCTGGTTACGAAGTCATCAGTTTTATGGATGGTAATGCTAGATACAACCAAATCTTTATGGCAGTGGAAGATATTTAAAAGACAACTTTTAGATGCCCCAGTCATATTGGTTTGTTTGAATGGGTTGTTATGACGTTTGGATTAAAGAACGCCGGCGCAACTTATCAAAGAGCTATGAATTATATCTTCCATGAGTTGATCGGCAAAATTGTAGAAATCTATATTGATGATGTAGTCGTGAAGTCTAGGAGTCATGAGGAATATTTGGCTGATTTGAGAAAGACTTTGGAACACACGAGAAAGCATGGTTTGAAGATGAACCCAAACAAATGTGCTTTTGGAGTTTTGACAGGTGAGTTTTTGGGGTTTCTGATCCATAAAGGAGGGATTGAAGTCGGAAAGAAAAGCATGGAGGCAATAGATAAAGTTGTCCCTCCAACCAATCTCATGGAGTTTCAATCGCTACTTGGCAAGATTAATTTTGTAAGAAGGTTTATATCTAACTTATCGGAAAAGGTCCTACCTTTCTCTCCATTGCTGAAGCTTAAGAAAGATCAAAAATTCGTGTGGGGTGACGTACAACAGAAAGCTTTTGATGAAATTAAAGAATACATGAAGGCACCACCAGTGTTAGTACCTCCACAGCTTGATAAACCTTTCAGATTGTACGTGGCGGCCGATAGCCTAACAATGGGATCGGCCCTCATACAAGAATTTGAAGAAAAAGAAAGAGTAATAGCCTACCTTAGCCGAAAGCTGTTAGACCCAGAGACGAGGTATTCGGCTATGGAGAAAATTTGTTTATGTGTGTATTACTCGTGTACCAAGCTTCGACACTACTTATTAAATGTCGAATGTGTAATAGTTTCTGAATTTGATGTAATAAAACATATGCTTTCAATGCCTATTCTGAATGGAAGAGTCGGCAAGTGGATTTTAGTACTGTCAGAGTTTGATTTAAGGTACGAATCGGCAAAGGCAGTAAAAGGTCAAGCCATTGCCGACTTTGTCACTCATCATCGTGATCCTTCTACTAATATGGTAAATATTGCACCTTGGACTTTGTTTTTCGATGGTTCATCTTGTAGTAAAGATGGTGGTGCTGGTATTCTCTTGATTTCTCCACGAGGATTGACTTTTAGATATGCTATCCCCATTGGTTCTTATGTTACTAACAATCAAGCAGAGTATGAAGCTTTACTCAGGGGACTTCGGCTTCTTATGGAAATAAAAGCTGTTGCTGTCGAGATTTTTGGGGATTCTGAGTTAGTCATCAATCAGTTAACCGGTCAATATGAATGTAAAAATGATGTGTTACATCATCAATATAGATTAGCTCAGGAGGCATATTATGAAGAATGTTATGAATATTATGAATATTATGAAGAATGTCGAGAGCTTTTCAAATATTTCCAGATGGCAACGTTACATCATATCCCTAGGAGGCATAATGAAGAAGCAAATAAATTAGCTCAGGCTGCCTCTGGATATCGGGAAGATCAAGAAGTTCTTGCTTTGAACTAAGATCATATGGTTGATGATTGGAGAAAGGAGATTGCTAATTACTTAAAAAAGCCATCATAAAAAGTCTCCCGAAAGCTCAGGTATAAGGCTCTCAAGTTTGTACTTCTTGATGATCAGTTGTACTATAAATCTATAGATGGAGTACTTCTCAAGTGTTTAAGTCAAGAAGAAACCAAAAAGCTGATGAGCAAAGTGCATGAAGGGATATGTGGTGCGCATCAATCGGCTTACCGAATGAAATGGATAATAAGAAGGACTGAATATTTTTGGCCAACTATGCTCGAAGATTGTTTTGAATATTATAAAGGATGTCAAGATTGTCAGAGGTTCGTCAATATTCAAAGAGTTCCGACATCAACTATGAATCCAATTATCAAGTCGTGGCCGTTTAGGGGATGGGCTATAGATTTGATTGGTCAAATTCATCCTCCTTCTAGCAAAGGACATAATTTCATACTATTGGCTACAGATTACTTTACCAAATGGGTTGAAGCCATACCTTTGAAGAAGGTTACATTAGAAAACATGATCAGTTTTGTTAAGGAACATATAGTTCACAGATTCGGGATCCCTCAAACTATTATAACGGATCAAGGGACCCAGTTTACGTCATCCGAATTTTGTGACTTTGCTGAAGAAATGGGGATCAAGTTATTTAATTCTTCTCCTTATTATGCACAAGCCAATGGTCAAGCTAAAGCATCAAATAAGATTATGATTAAGATTATCCAGAAAAAGATTGATGAAAAGCCAAAGAAGTGGCATTTGGTTCTTAATGAAGCATTGTGGGCTTACCGAATGGCATGTCATGGGTCTACTCAAGCATCTCCCTACGAGTTGGTTTATGGGCATTGTGTTGTGTTGCCATGGGAGTTACAATCAAGTTCAAGACGAGTTGCATTGCAGAATAATTTAAGGAAAGAAGATTATAAAAGTTTAATGATGGATGAACTAGAAGATTTGCACTTGGTTCGTCTTAAGGCATTGGAGAATATAGAGAAGAACAAATTACGTGTTGCTAAGTATTACGATAAGAAAGTTAAAGAGAAACACTTTGCAGAAGGGGATTTGGTTTGGAAGGTTATATTGCCGATTGGGATGAAAGATAAAGCGTTCGGTAAATGGTCCCCAAATTGGGAAGGTCCTTTTCGGATAGTAAGATATGTGCCTGGTAATGCATATATTTTGAAAACTTTGTTGGGAGAGGAATTTTCTAGAGCTATTAATGGGAGATTTCTCAAGAAGTTCTATCCCAGTGTAGAAGTTGGTGCATAAGCAGACTCAAAAATGTTCGTGTGCAAAGATAGCCGATGTAAAACATCGCCTTTAGCAGAAAAAATACTCCAGGAGTTTGGGAAAATAGCCGACATGAAATGTGTCGCCTTTAGAGCAAAAAATATCAATCTAACCAAATCAAGACAATATCATGCAGAAGTTCTGTTTTCGGCAATTCAGGAAAGGGAAAAACATGAATCACAAACCAGTATTTCACAGATGCAAGTGTTTCACAAAATAGAACGGTCTTATTACAAGAGTTCTTAAGCACAGACTATTCGTTAGACAGTCTATTCAGGACAGATTGGGCGTCAATGGCCTGGGCGAGTACGGTTGCATGATCTTCGTAGCTTTCCAGAAGTTCTTCAATGTCCTTGACGTCTTCTGGAAGCTCGCCGCTGAGAAAGCCGGTTGGCATGGTAGAGAAGTCTTCACGTGCTTGGGTGGACATTGCCGCCAACCCTAATGCGACGCCGTGGTGTACGCCGTGAATGACGGCTTGATCAACACGACTATCCGCATCATCAAGGCGTGCCTCCACGGTTTCCCCCTAAGCGTTCACCTTGTCAGCCACCTTGGTTGCCGCAATCTTCAGGCGGTCGACCTCTGCAGACAATGCTGGATAGAAAAAAGGATACATCAGGCAAGCAAGTTCAATTAGAAGAAGGGGAATCAGGCGAAGATTTCACTGACCTGTGATAGCATCGCAGAGTTGCTTCCGCTGATCCTCCCATTCAAGCTGGTCGATGCCGTATTGTTTGGAAACTTCGCCCAGTTCCTCTCGGGCCTTATCCCTCTCCTCCTTGAAACGGCAAGCGTCGCGGTGATTCCACCAATTGGAGTAGTAGGAATCTGAGAAGGAGTCTGGGGAATCGGAGGAGCTAGAGGAACCGGACGATGGGTTTCCTGGTTGCGGATGGCTTTGGCTAGTGGAGATGAATCTTATCCTAGTAAATGAAAAATCAAAATCCAGACGGAAAGCAGACAAGAGAGTAGAACTGCAAGGGGGCAAGGGAACCGATTCTTACCCATGGCGCCGGCGTTGCGGTGCTCTGCTTCCCTCTGCGTCCTCTTCGGCGGGACACTTGCCGCGGTCATTACCACTCGTCATTGCTATGAACGTTAGGGTTTTCTTCTGGATTGAATCGAGCAAAGAATATGAAGAGGCGGAGGTAGAGATGTTTATTTGTAAGTTGAGAAAGGAGTCGTGGCGAGTTCCACGGAGTAGTGGGGCAAGAATGTCAAACGACGAAGTAGGGTTTTTCCCCCCCTCAGCTGGGCCGTTACTGGACTGGGCTAGGATTGGTAAAGCCGAATGCGGTTCGGCTATATTCTTGGTTCTTTTGGGTCAAGTTTCATTTGGCTGTCGGAAAATGAGGACAATCGGCTACATCTTAATAAGGAGAGTTTAAGGAAAAAAGGACCGATTGCTTTCTCAGACAAATAAAGGTGTGGAAGCACAAAATAGTTTTGCGGGGACAGAGTACATTACACTTAGTTTATTACAAGTTCAATGTCTACTCGTTTAGATGCTGATTAATTGCCTCTATGGCCTTGGACCTGATTCGGCTGACATTGTCTAGTACTTTCTGGTCTTCATGTTCAGAGCCCTGGATTTTGGATAGCTTGGTTTTGATTTGCCGATCTTCTTTGAGGGCCAAAGTCATCCTTAGTGAAGTCGCTTCTATGCTCTTCGGCAAATCGGCTATGTGAACCTTGTGAGACTGAATTTTGGCGTTCAGTTTGGCTAGTCGGGCTTCTAACTTGCCCTTTTCCTCCTCCATGGCCTTCAATTCGGGCTCCAGGGTTGCCAAAGAATTTCTTGCAGTTTGGATATGAGAATGCAAAATTTTAAGTTCCAACTTCTTTGAGGACCTATCATTCTGCAAGACAGCCCTAGATGATATGTTCTTGGTTGCCCTTCTCACCATACTGAAGAAGTTATCAAGGTGGGCTGCAGACTCTAGGGGAGTTAAAAGAGCAGGGGGAATATCTTCATCAATAAGTTCAAGGATGTCTCTGATCTGATCTGCATCCTGAACCAAATTGACGGTGTCCTTATTCAACAGAATAATCATCTCCCTTAGCCGAGCTTGATTTTCCATTGATAGGGTGCATTGAGAGGTATTTTCTTCACCCTTCTCAGTGATGTAATCTTCAATGGAAAATGAGTAACTCATGGTCGGCTCGATGGTTTTCTTCTAAAAAAGGAGAAAGAAGAGTTAGCCAATTGAATGAATTTGTTGGAATAATATAATTTGAGACGAAACTTTGCTTGAGCTGATTGATCCTGGCCTGTTTGAGGATTTGGCTGAGTACTCGAAGGAGGTGAGCTTGGGACATGATCAGGAGAAGGTTCTTCTGCCAGTTCGTTTAGAATTTCATCTATTTTAAATAATAATGTGAGTATGGAAAGAGATGTGGCAACAGAGAGGAGGTTAGCCGAACGTATTACCTATAGTCTCATTGGCTTCTTGACTTTTTGAACCTTCGGGATTTGTTGGATCTTCAGTTGATGAGGTGCCACCAAATTTGAGAGTTTTAATCTGTGGCTGCAATAGAAGCAATGGAATTTGGAGGTAGTCAGGTTTATTGCCAGATGAAGTTACTAATTTGACATAGAATGAAGGATTCATACCTTAGGAGATAATTGAGCCCTTTTGGTCCTTGGTTTCCTAGGTAAGGGGGCACTCTCAAGTGTTTTTCTTTTGTCTTTTCCTCCTGAAGGAGCAGTGGGTGAAGTTGCAGGAATTTTCATGAAAGTTTTCAGGTTTGGGGCATTAAAGCCCAGAGCAGGATTGGGTCCAGCTAAATAGTATTGGATTGCCTTGACAGGGGGTGTAGGCTCAAAATCCTGTGTATAACCAAATGTTAAGGTGAGAAGTGAATTCAAGAGCAGAAAATGATGAGTAAAATGAAATTACCTCACTATCAGAAGCAAAATCAGGTTGCAAGTTTTGACATAGAGGGTGGACTGGTGCATTGAAAATATGAGCATGCCATTCTTCCCACCAGGAAGTGAAGAAAGGATGAGCAGTATCTATTATCCCAAATGGAGATGGTTCATATGTTGGCAGCTCTCATCCAAATTCAAAAACTTTTTCAGCCACTATTCCTTCTATGATTACTTCCCTGAGCTTTATTATTGTTGAGAAAAAAGGTCTTGGGGGTAATTGACCACATCCTAATTGTCTGGCCACCATGTTTGGGTTGTAAAATTCATAGGTGGATTGCACTAATCTTCCATGATGAAATTTGGCTGGCAGAGTACAAGGTTTGATGAAAGAGTTGAAAATATCAATAGATACTTTGTCTATACAGCCGAATTCATAGCTAAACTTGCAAGGAAGAGTCAGATTTTCATTTTCTCTGTAAGGGAATCAAAGTACATTGCCGAAACCTTTGAAGAACAGCTTAAAGAGATGACCAATGTTTATGTCGATACTGATAGATGTTGCTGCTTCTCCATAAGTCTGACAAGCTTTGACCTTTGCTGCTTTGCCTTCAGCATAGTTGATTGAAGGGAAACTCAGATTGAGAAGACTTATAGAAGCTATCTGATGCATATATAATTGGAGCCACATCTGAACCAACCACCAAGGGCCATTCACACAGGAAATTTCTCCACCTTGGTGCATTTGAAGAGTAATCTGGTGCATCATGTGATAGACAGACCCCAAGAGATATTTGCCTAGTGGGATTTGAGTGCCTACAGATAAGTCTTCAGCCATCACTATATGGTTCAGGGTGGGTTCATTGGATTTTCCACAGAAGATGAATTTGCATAGCCACATATTCATGAAGGCCTTCAATTCTTTGTCACAGATAGTGCCAGACGACTCCATATAAGTTTGGATGTATTTGGCCCATCCACATCCAGAACTGATGGCTCTTTGATTGCTTTTGTTCTTGTACTTGTAAGGATATACTGGTAGTGCCACATTCAGGCCAGTCATCATGAAAACATCAGCTAAAGTGATAGTCATCATACCATGGCCGAAGATGAAAGCATTAGTAGCGTCAGACCAAAAGTGGGAAGCTGCTATCAGAAGAGACTCGTTTCTGGGCGTTTCTGATAAAGATAGTTCTAGGCAATGGCCAATATCTTGACTCTCCCAGTGACTGCTACTTTTTTTCCAATATCCTCCTGTACCAGTTCCGCCATCTAGCAATTGGGGGAAATGGCCAGTTCTTGAAGGTGTTTGGCCATTGGCTCATTGGAGTGATTATAGATTTAAAAGGAATTCTTTGAGTTTCCTTCTCGATAATCTCCGTTGGGTCGGAATTTCCCATTGGGCCAAGGAGGTAGGAGTCAAAATTGGCAGCATAAGAAATTAGAATCTGGTTCTTGTATTCCTTCGAAGAGTGGCAAGATTGGAGAAAAAGGGTGAGCCGAAAGAGAAACAAAACCGGCGGAAAATTGCCAAATGTGTGAGAATGAATGAATTTTACCTCTGGGATCTCGTCCTGAGTCGCCATTAGGAATTCGAGGTGAATTCGGAATTACGCCGGGGTTTGGATTTTTTGGGCGACGACTACGGTGTCGAAAAGTGTAAACCTAGAAGAGGGAAGAAGTTTGCGGACAATTTCGAAATAAAGTGACTTTTATCCTGAAATTGAGGGGCCATGTGTTAACACTAGATTTTCGCACGCATAAGGGGATGACAGATGGACCAGTGTGTGGAGATGGGCGTGTGAGGCATTCGGCAAGTATCCATGCGATCGGCTAAGTTTCTAAGGATTCAGCAACTGCTTATGCGGTCGGCTGTTCTGAGGAGAAGGGGATTTCCATTGAAATGACAGAAGCAAAAGTCGATTGGGCAACAAGATTGCAACAATTAAGGCATTGAAGATTCCGAAGCGAGTTGAAGGCCAAAAATATTGTATTTTCCTTTAATATTTCGTAGTCGTATCCTCTTAGGACTTATATCGTGTCCAGGGTATAAATATAAACCCTTGGCTATTGTAAAACTGTTCACAACCATATCAATACAAATCGGCTCCGTGCCATCTTCGAGTCCTTTGTCGTGTCATCGAGTTCTTCGAGAGGAATCATCGATCCGTTGACCTCCGTAAGTCCCTACAACCTTGTTATCATGTCTAGTATCATGCGGTGGATTTAGATGTGATGCAAGTAGTCTTGTTCGTTTCCAATGGTCGTGCGGCGGACTTTTGTTAATGATCAAGAAGTCTTTGCTTATGCTTTGCTTATGAGTAAATACCGTGCGGCAGGCGTTTGCTTGATACGTTTAGCAGGAGCGAGATAGTTATCGGCTCTATTATATTTGACAAGATCTAGTAGATTCATTAAGTTATCATGTGTTGTAGTTATTTAATTAATCTTGCAACACTCTTTTGCCCAATCTAGATTTGGCTTTGTTCGGCCTTGTTTTTACAAGTTTTACTTGTTTTTTCCAATAATTGCATGATCATGGTGGCCGAATTAATTTCTAATCTAGATTGTTACGTGTTGCGGGTTCATACATATCAACCATGCTTAAGCTTTGATAAAACTAAGTATCGTGCGGCAGATGCAGGTTTTAGATTAGTTTGATCGTGTTTGTTTGTATGTTCCTTTTCCATAGACCCCAACTCGGCTAGTTTGCCGAGCTTGGTTATACGTTAATTTATAATCTATCCTTTGTTCAAGCATGTCTTTTTCATGTATGTGCGTTCGGCAACGAGCATGTTTACATATGTTTATACTTAGAGTTAGCCGAATGATCTTCAAACCTGTTGACAGACAACTTCTATAGCTGTATGTCGTCATGAGTGGCTTCAGAGCCGTAAATATGGAACTGTCTGGTCTCACCCGGCATGTTCCAGTTTTATTCTCACAGTTTTATCCCTTGTTGGCTTTCAGGTCAAACCAACTGGCACGTTTCCGGATTTCAGACCGTCCGGGCACCCGATTGAAGCCACACTTTTCGGCTTGCTGTGTGTGAGGCACAGTGCGACACATTTTGTGCCAACAGATGGGAAAGGTTGCAGCTGGTCGTGTCCGCGATATTGCTCTCGTTGTCATCTAGCAGCGTGCTTGCTTTTGCTCATCTTCTAGCTGCGGTTTGAGATGGGCATGCTGCTTGATGGTGCTTTCGCCTAAAGTTACTGGATTGGTGGCGCTATCTGACTGCGTTATCGATGACACAATCATCAAAGCGAAACCTCGGTTCCTGAGGCTTCCTATTCGCACTATGCATTCTTGGGTGGGCTTTTCGGGGTTTGCACTTGAAAAGATTTTGTGGGCTTGCGCTAGTTGGAAAGGCTTGCGCTTTGATGTCTATTTATATTGACCTGTCTATGCGGCGAGGGCACTGTATTTATTGTTTTGGCTGTACTTGCGGTTTTTTGGTAGGTGGGGAGTTAAGATGGCTTTCAAGTTTTGCACCTACTGAAGGTTGATATCTGTCTTTCCTGACATGGGGGACCCCGTGAGGGTTGCCCAGCTTGACTTTCGCTATCGTCCTCTCGTCTTGTTGGAGGGACGGTTTGTTTTGCCCGCAGGCTTTCGTTCCGCCCTCTCGTTTTGTCGGAGGGTCAGTTTTTGTATTGCCCGCAGGCTTTCGTTCCGCCCTCTCGTCCTGTCGGAGGGTCAGTTTTGTATTGCCCGCAGGCTTTCGTTCCGCCCTCTCGTTTTGTTGGAGGGTCGGTTTTTGTATTGCCCGCAGGCTTTCGAGATTGTCGGTGGATGCAGAGGATCTCTTTCGCCCACCCAACCGACATTCTCGCTCATCACATCAGAATGACGAATGTCTCAACCTTATGTTCGGTTGATTTCATCCTTTGTCGTGCCGCATAATATATTTGGGGAATTACGAGTACTTTCGTAATGTAGCGGTTACATTCGGCCGCCTCGTAAAAAACCTCGCACCCCGATGAAGGGCTTCCCTGGCGAGGAAAAAGAGTGCAGTCGATTTTGATTACAAAAAGGTGAAAGCAAAAAACAAGGAAAAGCTTACATCAAAGTTTGAGAAGACAAACTATGGGTAAAAACGGCGCAAGTTGCTTGCGTTCCATGTGTGGACTGATTCTTCGCCCTTGTCGTTCAGCAGCCGGAATACACCCGGTGTCGCCATGCTTGCCACGATGAAAGGGCTCTGCCATTACGACTGCAGCTTACCTTGCTTGTCCGGCTGCCGAATGGTGACCATGTCACCAGGCTTGATGTCCTTTCGGACTATGGTTTTGTCTCTGTGGTGCTTTGTTTCCGCATGATACTTTTCAAGATTGTCTGCTGCTTGCAGCCTTACCTCCTCGATGGTGTCGAGCTCGAGGTGCCTATGCTCCTGAGTCCCTGGAGCCATTTTGGTTCGGAAGGAGCCCAATTTTACCTCTTCCGGAGTGACCGCTTCTTCGCCGTAAAGCAAACGGAATGGAGTGAAGCTGGTAGCTCTGGAACATGAGATATTGTGCCCCCATACCGCTGTCGTTAGGGTGTTGGCTCATTTGCCTTTCGGCGAATTATACAAGGTTTTTGATATTGCTGAAAAGATTAATCTGTTCGCCCTCTCGACAGCCCCATTTGCTTGCGGGTAGTTCACTGAAGCAAAATTGAGCTGGACGTTGAGTTCGTCGCAGAAATTCCTGAATTTGGCACAATCAAATTGCTTTCCGTTGTCGCAAGTGATGAAGGAAGGGACGCAGAAATGGCAGATTATCCTCTGCCAGACGAACTTGGTTAAGGAGGTGGAGGTTATGCTGGCGAGGGATTTCGCTTCTATCCACTTGGTGAAATACTCGAGTGCGACCGCTGCGAAACGGAGGTTGCCCGGAGCTGCTGGTAGTGGTCCGACTATGTCGATGCCCCATCTCTGCAAAGGACAGGTTGGGACTATCGGCGTGGTTTCGTTTGCCGGCACTTTCTGGTTTTTGGCGAACATTTGGCAGCCTTTGCAATGTTTGACCAGCTCTCTGGCGTCTGATGCGGCGGAGGGCCAATAGAATCCTTGCCTCATTGCTCTGTGTGCTATCTCGTGAGGTCCCTTGTGTGCTCCGCACATTCCGACGTGCATTTCTTCGAGTAGCCGAATGCCCTCGTGTCTGCTTATGCATTTTAATAGGGGGGCTACTATCCCATTTTTGAATAGCTGCTCCCCGATGATTGAGTAGCCTTTCGCTCTGCCTGCCATCCTTTCGGCGTCCTTTTTAGACTTCGGCTCGTATGTTCCGGCTAAGTAGGCGAATATCTGCAACCTCCAGTCATCACTGGCGATAGCATGCACCGAATCTAGGCGGTCTTCCTCTTCTTTCACAGCTTTGACCGAAAGGACTTGGTAGAACACATCTGGCGGTAACGGCAGTTTTTGTGCCGCGGCTTTAGCCAATTCGTCTGACTCTGTGTTTTCGGCTCTTGGAATGTGGCGTAAAGTGAAGCCTGCGAAATATTTCTCCATTCTTCTGATTGCTGCCAGATACTTGGCTAGCTCTGGTTCCCTTGCCGTGAAGTTCTTTTCGGCGTGGTCGACGACCACCTGGGAATCTGACTTGACTATGCATCTTCTCGCTCCGAGCGCTCGGAGCTTTCGTAAGCCCAGCAGCACGGCTTCATATTCGGCAGTGCTGTTAGTTGTGAGGAACTGTAGCCTTGCGGCGAATCAGACTTTCGGTCCTCTTGGCGGGGTTAGGATCGCCGAGATTCCGGCTCCCGCCATTCCCCAAGCGCCATCACAATTTACAGTCCATGTGGGCTCTTCGAATTCAAGAGTTGTGTCGAAAGCCGCCGGAGTCCAATCTGCTATGAAATCCGCTAATGCTTGCGATTTGATTGCGGACCGGTGCGGGAAGTCAATCACATATTCGTTTAGCTCCGTCGCCCACTTGCCAATTCGTCTGATAGCCTCGTTGTTGTGGAACAAAGCCTCCAATGGTTGGACCGATAGGACTATGATGTGATGAGAGTGAAAATAATGTTTTAACTTCCTAGAAGCCATCACCACTGTGTATGCTATTTTTTCAAACTCGGAATAATTCAGCTTTGCTCCTGACAATGCCTTAGAGACAAAATAGATCGGGAATTGCGTCATCTTGTTTTCATGCACTTTTTCTTCTACCAGAACTGCGCTTACGATAGTGTGAGATGCTGCGAGATACAACAAGAGCGTCGCTTCCGGCGACAGTTTGGATAACGTAGTTAGCCTTGTCAGGTACTCCTTTAGCTGCTCGAAAGCCTGTCGTTGCTCTTCCCCCCAATCGAAAGGGTCGGAGCTATGTAAAGTTCTGAAGAAAGGCAATCCCTTTTCGGCGGACCTTGCAATAAATCTGTTTAAAGATGCTAGCCTTCCGGTCAGCTTTTGCACTTGCTTTCAGCTCGTGGGCGGTTGCATGTTAATGATCGCCTCTATTTTGTCGGGGTTGGCTTCAATTCCCCTTGCCGATATGAGGCAACCCAGGAGCTTGCCCTTCTTGATGCCGAAAATACATTTGTCTGGGTTGAGCTTCAAGCCACTTTTGCGGAGATTGCCGAAAGTCTCCAGTAAGTCAGCTTGGTGATCTTCGCCTCTGTCGCTCTTGACTACTATATCGTCAACATAAACTAGCAAGTTCTTCTGCTTGTGGCTTTCAAAAACCTTGTCGGTCATCCGTGAGAAAGTTGGACCTGCGTTCCGCAGCCCTTCCGACATTCGCCGATAGCAATATGTGTCGGTTGGAGTGATGAAACTGGTTCTCTCCTCATCATTTGGATGAAGCCATATCTGGTGGTACCCTGAAAAACAATCTAGCAAACTCATTATTTCACAACCTGCTGCAATGTCGACAAGCTTGTCGATACGAGGCAGAGGATACAGGTCTTTCGGGCAGCATTTGTTGAGGTCGGTGAAGTCAACGCACATTCACCATTTTTCGTTCTTCTTTTTCACCATGACAACATTTGCCATCCATTCGGGGTACTGGACTGGTCGAATCACTCCCGCATCAAGTAGCCTTTGTACTTCGGCCTTTGCCGCGTCTGCCCTTTCGTTTGACATCTTTCTCAATTTTTGCTTCCTGGGCTTAGAGCCGCTTGCGATGTTCAAACTAGGCTGAGCGAGATCCCTGCTGACACCTTGCAAGTCGTTTGCTGACCATGCGAAAATATCGTCGTTGTCCGCGAGAAAAGATGCCAAAGCATTCCTTTCCCCTTCCGGCATGCTTGATCCAATGTGCACAACCCTTTTGGGCCTGGAAACCGAAAGTGGGATCCTTACCGTCTCTTCGGCTGCTCTGACCTTACACTGCGGTGAGCTGGCGATAGCGTGCTCTTCGGCGGTTGCTTGCATTTCGTCTTTGTTTGCTACCTCATTTATAAGGCTATAGCCTGGTGTTGGTTTGCCCTCAATTCTTCTTGAGGCTTGCTGATCTCCGTGCACGGTAATGATGCCGAAAGGGTGTTAACACCAGATTTTCGCACACACAAGAGTATGACAGGCGGGTCCAGCTCGCAAGGAAGAGAATGATTCGACAAACATTCAGACGACTATTTGGTCCTTAAGACTTTCGGTGACAAACATTGAGACTATATTTACGAATTACCCTTTTATCCTTTTGTTATTTATGTGTTCGGTATTCAACATGTTTATGAGCTTCATCTTTATACTTGTCGAATGACATTATAAACCTGTTTCGACAAACAGCTTTTATAGCTGTGTGCCGTCGTGATTGGCTTTCAAAGCCGTACATATGGAACTGTCTGGTCTCACCCGACATGTTCCAAGGTATTCTCATATTTTTATCCCTTGTTGGTTTTCAGGTCAAACCGATTGGCACGTTTCCAGATTCAGAATACTCTGGGCACCTGATTGAAGCCAGCCTCGTTCGGCTTGCTGTGTGCCTGGCGCGGGGCGTCACGTTTTGCGTCAACAAAGGGGATGTCATTTTCATACACAGGTAGCTTTGCTTGATTATGACATTGAACTTGTTGGTGAAACCTCTGCCGAAAATGGCGGTGTACGGGTAGTCCATGTTTACTATATCAAACGTCACCATTTCGGTGTGTACTCTCTCTTCCTCGGCGAAAGATACCAGGATTTGTTTCTTGCCGATAGCATCAATCTTTCTTCCCCTAAATCCGTACAAAGAATTGCCGGTGGGGTCCAAACTGCGCCTGTCCATTCCCATCGCTTTGAAAGCCTTGACGAACAAGATGTCTGCTGAGCTTCCGGTGTCAATCAAGATGTTATGCAGGGTGAAACCGGCCACATTGGCCATGGTGACGAAAGCATCGCAATGTGGGTAGTCACGAACTTTGAAATCCGATTCGTCAAAACATATCAGCGCTAGCGTCCAAGCTGATCTGTTTAGCGGGAGCCTTGGTGATGCTGTTTGAACTCTTCGATGATAGTCCCTTCTTGCTCTTTTGCTTTCGTGCTCCAAGTTGGATCCGCCCGTGATGGCAAAAATGTGGCCTCTTGATGGAAGGATGTTGTTGATTGCGCCGGTTTCGTTTTCTATTTCCTGCCCCTGCTGGTAACTGGGTTGAGCTGGGTGCCCCTGGGTTGGGCTTGAGCTGGAAGCACTGGTGGCGGTGTTGGCTGGCGCTAATAGTGCATGGGCGATGAAACTGCCACAAACTGTGGCGCAAAGATTGGAAACCGGTAGCCTTGATACGCCGGATTGTACCATTGCAAATTCTAGGGGGCATGTACTGTGGGGGATGCATAGGCGTGTTTACGTAGTTGCTGCTCGCTATCGCACCTGCTGCCAGGTCTTGCGAATTGTGAAAAAACATGCTTGGAGCTCTCGCCGGAAGCTGAAGCTTGATCCTTGTCTTTTAGCTCTTTTGCCATCTTGCTGTATTTGCTGTCCCGGGTGGTGTGACCGAAATTGCCGTCGCAGATGACATAGTATGGAGGCTTGGCTCCTCTTCCGCGGCCTCTACCGTCTCGGCCGCCACGTCCTGTTCTTCCGCCATGCCCTCCGCGGAAAGGTTGGTCGAACCCCCTTTGGGGTTGAAAGTTAGCCATGTCCGGCCTCTCCATGCCCGCAGCTGACTGCGCTGGTTCTTCCTGCAGAGTGTTGATTGACCGGAAGGGTCTAACCATCCTTTGGTTCGGCACTAACGGCGGTCGACTTGCTTTCGTCGCTTGTCTCTACATCGAGCGGGCGGCCTTGCGCCGCCGAAAGTCATCATCTGACCTTGCATATGCGTTCATCACGTCGAACAATTCGTTGACAGATTTCGGCGGTTCTCTAGACAAGTGAGCGGCGCATTGCCCGGTCCCCAGGCCTTCGGTGGCTGCTGCGATCACCGCGGCATCCGGCACATTTGGGGCTTGGGCTTTTAGCTGGATGAAACGTTTAAGGTACTCAGATAAGGGTTCGTCATCTTGCTGGGTGCAGTTCATGAGGTCTCGTGTGGTCTTGACGTCTGGCCGGAATCCTTGGAAAGTGGCGAGCAATTCGGCCTTCAGCTGAGCCCATGAATAGATGGATAATGGTTTGAGGGTGGTGTACCAATCGTGAGCCACGTCTTCGACTGCCAGAATGAGTGATTTCGCCAGGGCCTGATTGTCTCCGCCTGCCGAAAAGACGGTTGTCTCGTAGCTCACCAAGAATTTGCGCGGATTCGCCTTGCCGTCGAAAGTCGGAATGCGTGGCTTGTAGTTGAGCGGCCACGGATGGGCTTGCAATTCTCTTGAAAGCGGGGAGGTTTCGTCGATTGCATTGTCAAAAGCTGGTGGCTGCTCTCGCCTTGGCACGAACACATTTTCTTGAATTATTGGGATCGGGCCTCCTCCAGCCTTTCACAGTTCCTGAATTTCCTTTTCCAGTTGCCTCCTCTGCGCTTCCGCGTGACGAAAGGCGTTGCAAGTTTCATCTTCCCTTGCTTTCGCCGTGAGCTGCCGCTGTAACTGACCCCTTTGCTGAACCAACCTTTTGATTTCTTCTTGCTGCTCCGTCAACATTCTGATTGCTTGGGTATGCCTGGTAACTTCAGCATCATCGTCTTCTTCGTCGCCGGGCTCGTGTTGGACGTTCCCTTCCGGCGTGCCATCTCTGCCGAAAGGCTGCGAGTCACGGCTTGAGGTTGCTATCGGCGGTAGCTGGGTTCCCGTCGGGAGCGGGCCGCCGAAAGCTTGGGTGTTTTGGGCTGTATTCGGTGGTATTTGAGTGGTTAAAGCGGATGTCATGACTGTGTCGTGGCTATCCTTGTTCGCGGCAACCATCTCGGGATTATCGACCGTCTTCGGCGCCTTCCTTGGTGGCATGGCAAGCTCGGGCGACAACCACGGTGGGCGCCAATGTTGTTTCGGGACCTAGACCTCGAAACAACAGGTTGTCGCACGAGCTAAGACACTGAGCGAAAGCGTAAGTAGACGGAAGAAAGTGGGAAATTGAGTGAAGTGAACAGTGTTCCTCCCCCTCCCTTGGGAGGCTGGAAGCTTTTTATATTAATCCAGACCAGTTTGAAAGTACAAGAATGCCCTTCCAACCACTCCGATATAATTACAATTATGCCCTACTCAACTATTCTGTGGCTGTTTGCCGCCCACGGCGACTTGAGGGGCAACTCCGTAACACCATCCGTCGACGGGCCTTGCGCCCCCCGGCTCCTTCTCCTGACCGGTGGGTCCATTCCCTTCGATCGAAGCTTCCGACAACCTGCGAAAATGTAACACCCTAAAATTTGTAAAGTTTGGAAATAGAGAGAAAGTGTTTTTTATGTATTTTTGGTGCTCATGAAAATATAGGAGAAATAAAACTTTTATTTGAATTAAAATTTATCTTAGGGCAATAACAAGCATACATGCTGATGCATATTTAATTTTGTGCTGAGTGGTTTGCTCCAAAGTTTGAAAAGATTTCAAATTCTTTTTGAAAAAGCTTTTGAAATAATTGAAAACAAAAAGAAAAGGCTTTCTCTCTCTCTCCCTCACCCCTCTCCCCAATCTGGCCCGAAGGCCCAGCCTGCTCGTGCTTTCCCCCTTCTCTCCACTCCTTGCGCAGCCCGCCCAAGCATCCGGCCCGCCCGACCTCCACTTCTCCCGCCTCCCTCCTCCCCTTTCACCCTGCTCGGCCCAGCTCGGAAGCCTGCAAAGCCCAGCCGGTTTCTCTTCTCCCTCCCCTTTTCTCTTTGTTTCGGCCCACCAGGACGACCCTGTGCCCTGCCCGCGTGGACGCCTCCCTCCCTCCATCTTTCGCTGACGAACTGGTCCCAGCTGTCAGTCAGTTCTTCCTCCTCTCGTCAATGGCAAGGACTCCTACCGAGTCCAAGTCGACTACGCCCCCACGCGCCTAGTTCTTGCCCCTTCCGCACGCTGAGCCCCTATATAAACCTTCCCGCATCCGCCCCTTCTCTCCTTGTTGAAACCCGGTCAATCTCGTGCCCTAGTTTCGTCGCGCCGCTCTGTTTAGATCTCGCCGGAGCCGCCGACTGAACCCCTCCGCCATTCGCCGCCTCCGAACCCTCTCCGGCCGTAGTTTGGCCCTCGGTGAGTTCCCCATTTTCTCCTCTTCCTCCTCGCGTCCTTTCCGTGTTTTCCCGTGGCCGGAATCGCTGTTTCATCGAACTCCGGCGAGCTCAGGCTCGGCCAACAATGGCTGCCGCCACCCTCTCCTCCAAGACCGGCCAGAAGTGCCGCCTCTCCCCCTGTCTTCTAATCTACGCCATCAAACTCGGATCCAACGGCCACGGTGGCCAGATACCCCTTCGCCGACCGGTTTTGCAAAAGAAACCCTAAAGGTTTTAATATAGAACCCGCCGTCCCTTTGCGCCTTTCCGTAATACGCCTTCTCCTCGGGAAAACGTAAAGTCAGGTCTGTTGTATTCAAAATACGTTTTCCAATATTTACAACTTTGCCACTGAAACTGATTTCGCTATAAAATCTCCGTTTTAACTCCGTTTTGACCCGTTCAAGTTGCGTTAGGTTCATAATTTCATAATCTACATGTTTTTACAACTATTAATCATGTTTACAACTTTTAAATTTCGAGTATAGTTTTAATCTAATATTTTATTAAAGAAAATCTTGTTTAATTCATAACTTCTCCGTTATAGCTCCGTTTTTAGTGGTTTTCATGTTCACGCGTTCGTCTCGACGAGTAGAACAGTTTTATAAGCTTTTTATACGTGTTTTATGTATTGGTGTACTGTTTTCTAATTTAGTACATGTTTTGCTTGTATGTTTGCTCCTGTGTGCCGATGTTTGTTGCGTATAGACGAAGAGTTGCAAGTGAACCTACAAGAGCTTGACTTTGAAGACTGTGATCAACATCAACTTGAAGAAGGCAAGTGCAGGCACCCTTTGATCATGTTCTTTACCTATTCACCATTAATCACTATATGCATGCATGTGTCTAATTATGTGAACCCTCAGGATTATCCTAGTTTTCCATATCTTCCTTATTACCTGGGTTTTTATGTTGGGTAAAAATGCTATGACAAGAAACTTTACTTGCTCTTTAAATACCACATGATGATGATATGTTAATGATGACTTAATGGATATGGAACTATGCTTTAACGTGGAACTCAGTGACTCAGGCACATGGTATGGTATGGTGGTTATGGTAAGTTTGGTTGGTGGTTTGTGTTTTGTGCTCGGGTCCGCCTTTTAGGATTGGCTCATGGAGCGACCACCCAGGATAACAGTGCAACCACGAGATGTTATATGGCTCTAACCGGGCTAATTAATTAGAGGATCCTAGTGTTGCGTTAACCGAGCGGCGCTACTGAGGGATGGCCCAAGAATATGGTATGGACTTAGGGGTCCTTTGGTTGCTGCGGCTTCCAGTAGGAACTTTAGGTGGTTATCGCTCGCTAGATGAATCTTTGTAAAGACCTGTGGTGAAACCCTGCCATGCACCTTGGAAGTGTAGTATGGGAGTCATGATCCTGGCATATGGGAATCACTGCTCGTTGGGAAAAGTGTGCAACCTCTGCAGAGTGTAAAACTGATATATCAGCGGTGCTCACGGTTATGAGCGACCTGGACCCTCACATGATTAGTTTTGGACAGTTGGACTTATGGACATAAGATGATGGTTTCTCAGATGGAGGTGTTCACCTCGTTTAATGGTTATATTAATGGTGGTATTCTTTTTAACTAATGGGATGAGTTATCCTATACTCACTTATATTAATCAAGTGCTAATAAAACTTGACCAACTAAAATGCTTATCGCGGTGAAACAATGTCAGCCTACCTTTGTTCAAGCCCTGCATGTCATTTTATTTCCGCCTGTACTTGTTGAGTACGATATGTGCTCACCCTTGCTATTCCCCACAACCTCAGACGGTAGCCAAAGTTACCCAGAAGATTAGTGGAGATGTCATGGAGTTTACCAGAAGGCTATCAGATGTGCTGGCGTACGGTGCCCCCAGTCAGCCGTCCCTGTGAAGATTGGAGCCTCAAGTGAAGATTAGTTTATGTTCCGCTTTACTCCGATGTTGTAAGTGTTTATATAGCTATGTTACGTTATGTAATAACATTGTTTCTGATATTCTATACTCTGTTGTTGTATGTGTGGACTTTCTGGGCACACATATGGCTATCCTGGTTTTGTTCTTAAAACTGGGTGTTACAGAAAACCCATGAAGAAAACAAAGTCGAGGACGGCGAATGCTCCCGACGGAGGCATCAGTCTCCTATCGCGCGAAAGCGACACAGCCGTCGTCGGCTCCCTTTCGCGCGGTAGCGAGGCGCGGCGGGCCTGCCCGGCCGCCGCAGCACTTCCAAACGAAAGCAGCCCCTTTCACGCGAATGTCACCTTTCGCTCGAAAGATCCGTCTTTCTTCGGTCTTGTGGGCCGGAAGCGAGGGCGCGCTTCCGCTCGATGACGTGCTTCCGCGCGAATGGGCACATTCGCGCGAAAGCTCCGTCTTCCTTCAGTAACGCGGGCCGGAGGCGAATGCTTGTTTCTGCGTGAATGCGCATATCCGCGCGAAAGCCCCGTCTTCCTTTGGTGATTGCGGGCCGGAGGCGCCAGCTATCTGGGGACCATCCCAACAGATGGAAAGGATGGAGAGGAGGAGGAGGGGGCCGGCTCGCCTGCCCATACCGCCGGCGAGGCTGCCGGGGAGATGGGCAGGGGGCCGGCGGGGAAGGCGGCGGGGAAGGAAGTTTGGGGGAAGAGGAGGAGACGGCACTAGGCCCCTGGGAGACGGCACAAGGCCCCTTAACAGCTCGACACACACAAACATTAAAAACGGAACAGAGGAGCAGAGAGCACAAAAGGACTGCTTGGATTAGTAGTACTTGGCCATAGCAGCAAGTTGTGTTACAAGTTTTTTTTAACAATAACTTTGTGTTACACCAAACCATTTACTTATACAAATGAAACAAAAGAAAGCTCACAAAAATTATTCCAGTACTGAACTATTCTAGGAAGCCATCTACAACACGTTATTGAACTGGGATGCAGGAACCCAAAAAAATTATTATTTGTAAGGGAACACTAACTGTAACTTTTCTATAAGAACAGAAAAACAAAGAACTAACCAAATCAAAGTATCATTCTTACTACCTTACCATGTGAAGTCCTGACTAAGCAATGAAGAGGCTAATTAGGGAATTCTTAATTAAAAAATGATCCAATCATTAATTAATTAACAAATCATCAAATTATTTTCTTATTGTAGCCAACTTTAAATTTGAAATAGGATTGTACTCTCTTTTTGGCAATCACACTCCAATGATGCTATTTGTTGTTGATGAAGTGACATAATTTATTGTCCGATCTGTATGCAAAATTAAATAATTAGAGTGTCTAAGACCCATGTCGATGGGATTAGTCGCTCATCATGGTGACTGAGATTTGGCTAGTGGCACAATCACCATGTGTTAAAAGCGAGAAGCAAACCAATGGATGGATTGCTAATATTTTGTTCTGTAGCAAAAAAAATCTGGTGCCTAACTCAACAATGCATCTCTCGGTTAACCTGAATGTTAGGTAATTAATGCAAATAATAGGAAGAAGCTTTATAAGCTTCTGAGGTTACCTTCATGGAGGACAGGTCAAGATGCCATCTGTGAACAGCTTGTTGGGCAGTGGTATACTGGTATGGATAAGACCAAGAGCAGAATGGTTACAGGTGTTCAGCTTGGTGTAGGAGATTGTGTATCACAAGCTTTCAGAAACTCTTGGCCTGAACAACCCCAAGACCTCTAGATGGCAATATGGCATAGCTATACTGCAAAGAGTTTCATATCACAAGGTAATGTAACACGTAAGAAATAACAAAACCGGTTCATATAAACATGCAAGGTAGCATAACACATGGTATATTGGAGCTTATGAGTATTGGAACGGAATCTCCTAAACCTTATGAGTGTTGTTAAGAACCTTGACTCAATCTAATGGAATATGACAGTGAAGCTTAAGCAAGTATAGCAATGAGCAATGACATGTTTGTTTCAGCTAGGGACTCTGAAAAACAACTTGCAGATTGTGAAAAGCTCTGGATCGTAGACAGCAAGACTGACCTTGCAGTGAAGTCCTAAGGGACTCTACAAACTCTAAAAACTCCATCTCATCAAGCGCCTTGAGAACATCACCAGCGCTGATGGCCTGTCTCTTTGATTCTTTGCACATATCATTGGCGCTGCGAACAAAATCATCATCGTATTATTATCCCGGATGGCTTAATAAGGAAGAGCTGATTATACTAACTTGGAAGACCATTTTCCAACTGAAAACAATCGAGAGCCGCCAGGTTAGAATACACAAGAATCCTTTCTTCAAAAAGTTAGATTTCAAACAATCCCCTTTACATACCATTTTCTACTTAAAAATGAGCAAAGATTGCTATCAGACAAAAACTAACTGCCTGTTACTCTACTATACTCTACTACAGTAAAATACATCACATGTATTACTTGGAGCTTTGATTGATGGCAGTATCTACAATTTTGCACAATTTTGTCCAATTTCTAGTTTTTTGCTTTGTTCTGGCTCAGCTGATTTCTAATTTCATCAAACCATGCCACAAGCTGCATCCATGTGGAGTATCATTGGATTGTCACAAAACCACAATGCTTGGGCAGTTAGAAATTGGATGTTGTATTTGCATCATAGAATCAAAATGTGTTTCGCTGTTCTAGCCATGTAAATTTCTGACAGCACACTGACAAAAAACGTGATGTTACATATATTACACAATAAAAATATATGTAACATCAAACTAATCATGTTTCAAGGGTGATACTTTATGTAATGCTATTAAAAATCATCTTAATCATTCATGATTCCAATGTGCTAAAGTGGTTTAAATATTACCCTTGTCCAATTATGCACACATGATTTAAATAAATATCACGCAGCAAAGCATATAGTACCATGAATCAGGAGAATTATTAGTATGATAAACAAAGCAACAACTTATATAGCTATATGTTTATATTAATTGATTGGCAAATTCAAATATCAAGTGAAAATTGTCTATAGGCAAGCATTATGTAACATGTGAACAACTCATCTATAGCTGAAGCATGCGACATGGTAAAAGACCATGTGAAAAACTCATATAAAGCTGAAGCATGTGACATGGTAAAAGACCATTTCCTGAAACAAAGTAGAAATAGTTGTCTGGATTCTCCAATAGGATATACACAAAGAACTATCTTGGAAATTAACTGGTGAATCAAGTTTCAGCAGACAACAGAAACATTTCACTTACAGCTTACCAGCAATGAATTGTTTATTTTTTAAACTTTTCTCAAGGTCGTAAGAACAGACCATCAAACATCTTATTGTTTAATAATTGCTGATCCACCCATTTTCTTAGCACAGGTTCAACCAAAACAATTATTCTCTGCAACTAAAATTCAGACAATAAAAAAAGCTGAAATACTAAAACAATGAATGAAAGAATGAACTATCCCTGACAAAAGCCCATGAATGAGAAGAACGCACTGGTTTTCAGAGTTCCAAAGATACTAACAACTGTTGAGGCAACCAGACTCAGCTGTACTCGGCTGAAGTCCCTGACACATGGTATTATTATACAAATTCTCCATATTGGCATTTTACCAAACACATTTTAGCCTAGGTGATTCGCTCTCTTACAACATCAATCCATCAGATCTGTAAGCCCAACCCAATAATCGAAATTCAATTTTCTTCACTATAATATGTCCCAAATAAACCATGACAAAACATGTGTGATCACCAAAATTATTCCACTGATCTGCTTCTATATGACAAAACAAAAAGTATTTAGGGTCTGTTTGGCATGACTCCAACTCCAGACAGAGCAGCTCCACTCCAGAAATCCATTTGGAGCTGGTTCTGAGTGAAGTTTAAGCTGTCTGAAGAGGGTGCTTGGCTCAATGTGTACTCTTAGCTCCAGAATGATATTTTATCAGTATAGATTGCCCACTTTGCCCTTGGTTGCTCTGTTTGCATTTCAATGATCTATCCATTAGCAAATAAACAAGCTACATCTGTCTAGTGCCAAACATATTACAAGATACGTATCCATCGAATAATCCGAGATAATTATGTTCAACCAATTAATCCGAAATACATGTCCAATCAAATGATCCGAAATACATGTCAAACCAAATTGAAGGACCGAATTGGCGACCAGAGGGGGGTGAATGGGAGCCTCAAATTTCTTCTCGAGAAATGATGGCCCTTGTCCTAGAAAATCACCCCAAAAGCGAAGACTGAAACAACCGGTGAGTTCCCGACCTACGGATAGGTGGATACCCTAGGAGATGTCCTAGAGGTACAGCGGAACTACCGAAGAACCCCCAAAACCAAGCGCCAAAGCAACGGGGCAAAACTGCACAAGCAAGCTCCTAGAACAATCGAACCTCCGATAACGGAACACCCCACTCCTATGGAGAAGAGGAAAGTGTTCGACCAAAAATACTTAGGCCAACTGGTGGAAAAAGTACCTTGGAAAGATCCTTATTAAGTTAGGAAACTAACACAACAAACAGATCTCAAATCGGAGCTCGAACGCAAAAGATACGAACGCTAGAACCGTCGAAACTCCGAAAGAGGAACACTTAACTCCTATGGAGAAAAAGGAAGTGTCCGACCTAAAATACTTTGACCAATAGTGTCAAAAGTACTTTGGAATGATCCTTAAGAAGTTAGAAAACCAACGCAACAAACGGATCACAAATCGGAGCTCGTACGCAAAAGATACGGACGAAATTAGCAAAACTGTGTAGTCGCGGACTGTCCGCTAGTGAACCGCGGACTGTCCGCTATTGAACCCCGGACAGTCCGGGAATGAGTCTCGGACAGTCCGCCGTTCAAAAATGAAAACAGCGACCCTGCTGCCCGTGAACAGCCCCGACACCCGGACAGTCCAGGGATGAGTCCCGGACAGTCCGCCACTGTCCAGAAAGCCCAAAAACAGCTCGGGACAAAACCAAAATCGATTGGATCTTCACCAAATCGAACGGGGCTGCAACCAAACTTCTCCCAAGTGTTCTTCTACGTGTTGGAAAGCTAATCCTAACATATCATCGCTCCAAACTAACTAATCCATGAGAAATCGAAAGAACACTAGAAAAGGGGAAGAACGAAGAACGTACGCGATTTTGACCCGATCTATGTGCTCGTGAGGTTAGAGAAGAAATCCTTCGGTGGAAAGAAGGAGCTCACGACATAGAACAATTTGATTCAAACGGAATCGCAAATCGTCGCTCGGAGTGGAGAACGAAGCAAATCTCCGGGAGGGGAAAAACCGAAACGCAAAGAACGAAAACGCGAATTCGATCCAAAATTGCAGCCAACAAGAGGAGGACGAATTTGATCCTTGGATTCGGGAAGATGATGATTTGTATTAGCACTCGGTGTCGGGCTACAAGCCACTCCTAGCAACACAAAGCTTGGATGGCAAAAAGCTCAAGAACAAGAGCCAACTCTCCTCCTAACCATAGCCTTCTCTCACAAACACAAAATGAGAGAGACACCGTCCAAGGATGGCTGTCCAACACAGCCCCTTCATCTATATATAGGCGCATGTCCAAATGACACAAACGCCCTAACATGAAGTACTAACCCAAATACCCCCCAGGGGTAAAACTATCCAACCCTAGCAGTTTTCATCCGACGGCCACGCCCGCACATCCGGTAGCTTCGCCTCGACGCGACCTCACCTGATGCCGCCACGTGCCATCATGTCGACCACCGCACCTTCCTTGTGGATAGCTTCGCCGCCGCACCAGCCTCTCCACGCCGCCACGCGTCGACCGTCCTTTTGGACCTTCCCCGGTTTTGAGGCCCAAACCGGGAAACCTGCCAGCCCAGGTTTTGAGGCCCAAACCTGGAAACCGTCCACCCCGAGTTTTGAGGCCCAAACTCGGAAACCGGCGATGGTAGCTTTTTGAGGCTCAGCTACCGAACCCGCACCGAAGACGGGATGTTGTTCGCACTCCCCAACCACCGGCACCGATGCCGATGCATGTCCAGCCTCCACGCCGGGCACAACGCCTTCGCCTTCCTTCTTGACTTGGCCGACGGCACTTGCGCCGCACGCAAGCCCGTGTCCGATCTCCCGCCAAGTGCCACGACGCCATCGTCTTCGTCCCGACTCGGCCGATGCACCGCACATCCTCATGTGCTCTCGCTCGCCGATGCCACGTGCCAGCTACCACAGCTGGTCCTCTGGCCTCTTGGTTCGTCGGTCCAAGCCTCACGTCCGCCCTTCACCGCTCTAGGTACATCGGCATGGCACGTCCGCCGCACGACACGCCCATCCTTCACCGATCCCGGTCCGTCGGCACGACACGTCTCTACTTGACCTTCACCTCGCCATCGACCACTGTATCCGAGCTCAACACCTGCACATCAACACAGCCAAGAGACACATGTTGCACACGTACACCAACACAGAAACACACCACAACTCAATGCCACTGGTTAGTCATAAGCATTAAGCACATAGCGAGATAATGACTCAACCGGGAAAAGCCTCAAACCTTCCTTATCAAAGTCAATCATTCATCATATATGCTCTCAATCTCCCCCTTGATGAATGCATTGACTAAAAATAAAACCACAAAGGAAGGGTTGAAGGCAAGCCTCATTCAAGTGCCCAAAAGCCAAGCAAAAGCAAACACAAGGCTACTTGAGATGAGGAAGGATCTTGAAAACTCCAAATAAAAGCTCTCGGTCCCAAAAGAAACGGGAAAAGCGGGCAAAGCCTCCACACAACTAAAGAGTCAAGAGAAACAAGAGTTTTATGAAATCCCAAAAGGTACTCGAAAACCAATCTCAAATAAATTATCAAACAATCAACTAATCTCAAATAAGTTGTCAAACAATCATCACACAAGAAACTAAGGTTCTTATCAACTTGGAAGGTTAACCACTTGGGTTTCGAAATTTCTCCCCCTTGATGATTGAATTGACAAAGACTAAACACAAAGAGATGGTTTGAGATACCAAAACAGAAAAACTTGGTCCCCAAAGATATGGGCAACGGCTCAACGCAACCAAGCAAAGGATCGGAGCAACAACTCATAAGAGAGCAAAACTCGATCACACAGAGCGAAAGACTTGGTTCCCAAAGACATGGGCAACGGCTCGACGCAACCAAGTCAAAAATGAGCTAGCCCTCAAGAAAAGGCAGAAAATGGCTCAACACCACTAGCTCAAGGCTCGATACCAATTAAGGCTGAATCAACGCATAAGAATGCAAAAGTGCTAGTTCTTCAAGATAGAGACACAGAGGCTCAACACAACTAGCAGAAGACTCGATACCAATCACAAGCAGCCAAAAATTGGTGAAAACAGCTAGTTCCTCAAGACAGAGGCACATAGGCTCGACGCAACTAGCCAAAGGCTCCATACCAATCGAAAATACCAAGCAAAAACTGCTAGTCTCTCAAGAGAGAGGCAACAATGGCCCAACACGACTAGCAGGCTCGATACCGATCGAGAAAAAACACAAAGAGAAGCTCAACACTAAATGGAGCACAAACCCTTGGAGCACGCGGAGTAGCAGCAAGACAAAAGTGACTCCTCGTGAAGGCAAGCCTACACACAAAGGCTATGCACCAAAGCTCACTATGAAGGATACCAATTGAAACACATAAAAGAGCTATACCAATTGAAGAAGAACATAAAAGAGCTAAACTCCCCCTAGCTCAAAGCTCTTCCCAAAATGCATGACTCTCCCCTTTTGAGCCAACACTCAAGCTCCCCCTTGCAAACAGCTTCTCCTCCTTGACAAAAGGGAACATGCTGAGGGGTTTTGATATTTTTCACAAAGTTGACACAAACACAAGACAAGTCATAAACCAAAAGCATATGGGGGTGATCACAAGATGTATCAGAGCTGGGGGTATGTACACTAAGCTAAAAATGCATGATATGCACAATGCAACAACTTCAAGTGTATAGCAATCAGAATGAAAAGATGCTCAAAAGGGTGCTGCCCTGAAAGTGTAGCAACCAATACAAAGGCTCAAACTGATCAAATGAATACGAAATATAAACAATTAAGCATATGAGTAGTTTTAAGCCATTTGAAAAGAAGTCCACCACTAAAATAGCACTTAGCATGAATAGACACGAAATCGAGCAAGTGCTAACTCAAGTATAAAAGGTAAACTACCCCTAGCAAAGTTCAATCATCATGCAATAGAATGAAGCATAAACTTGTGTTATTTTCAAATTTTATCAGAATTTGCAGCGGTATTAACACAAGTTTAAATTAAAAGCATGTGATTGCGAGAGGTTGAAAGCCTGGTCATTGCCTAACTTTTCAGCCGAGCTAAGCCTATGCAAGAAAAGCAATCAGAAGCTTAAAGCACGGTTTCGGTCTTACACTACACGACTCAAGTTTAACTCAATTGTGCAATGAGAAACAGTCTCGATACCGTGATGTGCTGACACATGCAATCCCTTCTCGATCTTTTCATTTCACTTAGACTTGGATCAAATTTTAAGCACAAGGTAAATATGAACAATCCAAGCAAGTGAATGACTCAGTGCAAGAGACATAGCAACCTAGCATGCAAAAGATAGCACAAGTGATCTCAACACATCCTACCCATGCTAGTTGCCACTCTCAATGGTGAACAAATTAAAGGTTTCACAGTTGATTAATCAAGTTCACCATTTGCAAAAATAGCTTAGCTCATAACATGTATCAAGTGATCAAAAAGAGCCTAGGCTACAAGCATCATCATGAATAAACAGGGCATACCAAAAAGAGCATAATCTCATTCTCATTGCTCTAAACATGAAGCTCTAAAATGCACTAGAATACATGATGAAATGCATACAAAAACTAGTCTATCAAAGACAAAACAAAACTAGCCTAAAAAGGAAAACCCAAAACAAAAGGGTATCGGAGAAGTCAAACTAAGATACAACAGGCAAAATGCTTCCCCAACTAAAAGAGAAACACACATCAAACTCACAAGCGAAGAGCCAGGAAACGCTCAAGCTACAGCCAGCAAAATCCACATCGAAAAGACCACACAGCAAAAAGAGGTCAAGGAAGAAGAGTACCAAAACCCGAACTCAGAAGTGTGTCGGAGGTACCTCATGAAGCGCATGACCGCCTGCTGGTGTGATACCCGAGGGGACGCCTGAATTTGCTGAACTCTGGAGCGCCTGCCTTGCCAAAGTCGTCTCCCCCTCGCCTGATGTTGTCGCTCTGACAGGTGCAGCTAGTGCTCGCTGGAGAGCTGCTCGAACGGAACCCAAGTCGTGGAAGAAGTGAGATCGGGTCCGTGAGCCGAAATGCTCTCTCCAGGCTCTTGTTCCCCTGCACACTCAAAGGCAGAAGAAACACAAGGCGTTGTCTCGTATAGTGTGACCTCAAGGTCTCCACAAAACGGTTAGTCACATAAAAGCATAAGGTGAACTCTCAACAAAAAGAGGTATACCTATGAATGAAACCGCAAGGAGATCTGAACTCAAACTAGTCAAAACTACCATGCAACAGGATAAAGCACTGTATAGCAAAATGCAGCCTAAAGACATGATCAACCCAAACATAGCCTAAGCCTCAACACATGCTACAATGCAAGATAATGATAGCAATAGATCCAAAAGCATGTAACATGATAAAATTGTGGAAAGGCTAGTGCTCAACCTAATCATATCAACAGGATACATGCAGCTAACCAAAACTAGCACCTGAAAAGTGATACCTAAAGAACATCATACCTCTACAAGTAAAGCTCATGGAGAAGTATGGTAAAGCATGGCATAATGTTCATGAGGATCAGAGACTAGCATGAAAAGTGGATATTCCACAAAAGCTATACACAAAGCTAGCATGGCATATGATACAGAAGATAGCACATGCTAGACTAAACAAAACATGATACAAAGGAAAATGTACATGCAAGAACTATACAAGTGAGCACATGATAGTCCATCTCATACCACAAGAAATAGCACATGGATGTACAAGGTATGAGTGTATAAGAAAGCTCACCAAACTGCAAAAGCCTCTTTGGAGGCAATTCTAAGCGGGGTGTAGAGAACCATCAAATCTTGATCACATCTAAAAGATCAAGTTCCATCAGGCGCATGTTCTCCACCCCGCGTCCTCATATCTACACACAAGAGGACAAAGCAACCCGAGTCTTGTATCCCGAAGGGTTAGCAAGCATGTACTTGGGATCCCAAGACTTGGTCACAAATCTCAACTTATCTTGTGGGTTAGCATGATGCAAATGTTGGTTCAAATGCAATTGTGAAACACCCTTGGAAGCATTCCTCAAAAGGACAACTCGAGGAGAAGAACGAGTCGTACCACGGGAAAAGAGGCAAACATCTTCCAAGGTTTTTGTAGAAGAACTAATAGAAGCACCATGGAAAGCATGACGTGGACCAAGAGAAGAAGCACTACAAACATGTCCACGACCATGACCTATCCCACTAGAAAAGGAGTCATAAAACCCATCAACAAAGAGGGGCTTCTTACTAGGAGCACAAGCGTTCATGCCATGAAAAGGGCTATGAACCACCAACTTCCTAGAAGAGCGAGCTTGGCGCAAGCGTTTGGCACGCCGATAGCAAAAGCTTTCTTGATGAACATCTTTCTCACAAAAAGAGCAATGGTACAAAGGCCTACTAGCAGGCACACCATTCTCTGACAAGTGAGAAGTCCCTTGGGACTTAGAACAAGAAGCATCAACTACCAACTTGGTGCCAACACTAGGAGCACACGTGCCATGGGAAAGGCTACGCGGCTTCCTAAAAGCCTTAGCTCGAATTCGTCGCTCGTGTTTGACACGGCGGAAACAAAAATCGAATGAGTGTCCATCCTTCTTGCAAAAGGTGCAATGGAAAACCGGATTGGGAGCACGAGTCCCAAAAGTATGAGAAGCACCCTTATCAAGAGAAGTCCTTTGGACATCACTCGAAGAAACAACAAGGTTAGGAGTAGCTATGAAAGAGCTATCTGAAACCTTGACACTAGTGCTAACATCAAGAGACTCCCGTGCAACACACGAACTCAACTCTGGTTGCAAAGATGCAGACTTGGAAACATCAACATCGGAGTTGGAAGAAATGTGTGACTCAAACGACTTAGCACAAAGGCTCTTGCATCTTTTGGCCAAAACCTCATTTTCAAACATGAGGCGGTCACAAGTACCACAAGGAGTGTTTCTCAAGTTCTCCATCTCCTTTTCAATGCACTCAGCATATGTGGTACGCAAGAGCTCAATCTCCTTCTCAAGGTTGGCACTCATATCATTGTGCTCAACCAACTTAGCGCTCATATCATCGCGCAAAGCTTTCAAAGCCAAAACTTCTTTTTCTAAATCAATGCATGATGTGCAGATGAAATCGGTGGAAGAAACATCACCATTCACATCAAGCAAGGAATCATGAATAGCACAAGAAGTAAGGCAAGCATTTTTATTCAAGAGCATGAGCTACAAGGCCTAGAATTTAATTCAACAATTTCAGCCCTAGCATGCTCAAGTTCATCTACACATGTGGTGTGAGTCAATCTTGGTTCATCAATTTCAACACACAAAGACTCACAATAAACACATGTAACAAAGCATTTGACTTAAGCAAGGCTAATTCAGTTTTTAGCAGCAACAATCGAGGTCCTTGCGCAAGTCAATGCAAGTTAAACATGGTTTGGAAGCATTTGATTTCGACATTCATTCTCAGATTTTAAGCTAGCAAGAGAAGACCTATCTCATCATTCTTCCTAACCTTGTCACTACAAGAGGTACCAGAGGCAAAGAGGTCTAGACTTCAACTGCAATGGAGCATTTCACTTCTCATCTTTCTAAGCAAGATAGCACAAAGCTCATCATCCTAGTGCAAGCCTCATATAGGTTTGTGCAAGGTCACAGACCACAAGCAAGTGTACCTCTTTTGGCCTTGCCAAGTTGATGTAGAAGATCCTCTGGTGAAAGTTTCATCATCACGTAGAAGATTCAACATCTCATTCACCTCGCGATCCCTCTCATCACTGCACTCTCCTTCTTCCCAGATGTCCTCCTTGGAACCATCAAACCAAAAGACAAGACATACTTGAGAAGAACTTGGTGCCACTTCTAAAAGGCACTGTTGTGTTAGCAAAACAAAGCTCAACAAAAACTCAAAAGCCAACAATCGCAACAAAGTCGGAAACAAAACCGCTCTCAAAAGGTCGCCTTCACGGATCCGGAACTGGTTAGGTAGGGGATCCTTAACTGACTCTGATACCATTGAAGGACCGAATCGGCGACCAGAGGGGGGGGAATGAGAGCCTCAAATTTCTTCTCGAGAAATGATGGCCTTGTCCTAGAAAATCACCCCCAAGCAAAGACTCAACAACCGGTGAGTTTCACGACCTACGGATAGTGGACCCCAGGAGATTCCTAGAGGTACAACGGAACTACCGAAGAACCCCCAAACCAAGCGCCAAAGCAACGGGGCAAAACTGCACAAGCAAGCTCCTAGAACAATCGAACCTCCGATAACGGAACACCCCACTCCTATGGAGAAGAGGAAATGTGTCGACCAAAAATAATAGGCCAACTGGTGCAAAAGTACCTTGGAAAGATCCTTATGAAGTTAGAAACTAACACAACAAACGGATCTCAAATCAAAGCTCGAACGCAAAAATACGGACGCTAGAACCGTCGAAACTCCGAAAGAGGAACACTTAACTCCTATGGAGAAAAAGGAAGTGTCCGACCAAAATACTACTTTGACCAATGGTGTCAAAAGTACTTTGGAATGATCCTTAAGAAGTTAGAAAACCAACGCAACAAACGGATCACAAATCGGAGCTCGTACGCAAAAGATACGGACAAAATCAGCAAAACTGTGCAGTAGCGGACTGTCCGCTAGTGAACCGCGGACTGTCCGCTATTGAACCACGGACAGTCCGGGAATGAGTCTCGGACAGTCCGCCGTTCAAAAATGAAAACAGCGACCCTGCTGCCCGTGAACAGGCCCGACACCCGGACAGTCCGGGGATGAGTCCTGGACAGTCCGCCACTGTCCAGAAAGCCCAAAAACAGCTCGGGACAAAACCAAAATCAATTGGATCTTCACCAAATCGAACGGGGCTGCAACCAAACTTCTCCCAAGTGTTCTTCTACGTGTTGGAAAGATAATCCTAGGATATCATCGCTCCAAACCAACTAATCCATGAGAAATCGGAAGAACACTAGAAAAGGGGGAAGAACGAACGCGATTTCGACCCGATCTATGTGCTCGTGAGGTTGGAGAAGAAATTCTTCGGTGGAAAGAAGGAGCTCACGACATAGAACAATTTGATTCAAACGGAATCGCAAATCGTCGCTCGGAGAGGGAGAACGAAGCAAATCTCCGGGAGGGGAAAACCAAAACGCGATGAACGAAAACGTGAATTTGATCCAAAATTGCAGCCAACAAGAGGAGGACGAATCTGATCCTTGGATTCGGGAAGATGATGATTTGTATTAGCACTCGGTGTCGGGCTACAAGCCACTCCTAGCAACACAAAGCTTGGATGGCAAAAAGCTCAAGAACAAGAGCCAATTCTCCTCCTAACCCTAGCCTTCTCTCACAAACACAAAATGAGAGAGACACCGTCCAAGGATGGCTGTCCAACACAGCCCCTTCATCTATATATAGGCACACGTCCAAATGTCACAAACGCCCTAACATGAAGTACTAACCCAAATACCCCCCAGGGGTAAAACTATCCAACCCTAGCAGTTTTCATCCGACGGCCACGCCCGCACATCCGGTAGCTTCGCCTCGACGCGACCTCACCTGATGCCGCCATGTGCCATCATGTCGACCACCGCACCTTCCTTGTGGATAGCTTCGCCGCCGCGCCAGCCTCTCCACGCCGCCACGCGTCGACCGTCCTTTTGGACCTTCCCCGTTTTTGAGGCCCAAACCGGGAAACCTGCCAGCCCAGGTTTTGAGGCCCAAACCTGGAAACCGTCCACCCCGAGTTTTGAGGCCCAAACTCGGAAACCGGCGATGGTAGCTTTTTGAGGCTCAGCTACCGAACCCGCACCGAAGATGGGATGTGGTTCGCACTCCCCAACCACCGGCACCGATGTCGATGCATGTCCAGCCTCCACGCCGGGCACAACGCCTTCGCCTTCCTTCTTGACTTGGCCGACAGCACTTGCGCCGCACGCAAGCCCGTGTGCGACCTCCGCCCCAAGTGCCACGACGCCCCATCGTCTTCGTCCCGACTCGGCCGATGCACCGCACATCCCCATGTGCTCTCTCGCCGCCGATGCCACGTGCCAGCTACCACAGCTGGTCCTCTGGCCTCTTGGTCCGTCGGTCCAAGCCTCACGTCCGCCCTTCACCGCTCTAGGTACATCGGCATGGCACGTCCGCCGCACGACACACCCATCCTTCACCGATCCCGGTCCGTCGGCACGGCACGTCTCTACTTGACCTTCACCTCGCCATCGACCACTGTATCCGAGCTCAACACCTGCACATCAACACAGCCAAGAGACACATGTTGCACATGCACACCAACACAGAAACACATCACAACTCAACGCCACCGGTTAGTCATAAGCATTAAGCACATAGCGAGATAATGACTCAACCGGGAAAAACCTCAAACCTTCCTTATCAAAGTCAATCATTCATCATATATGCTCTCACAAATAATCCGAGATACAAGCATGACAATTAAATTAAAGTACCAATATATAAACAAGAGTGCAACACATATTAGGACAAATAGTAATAGCAACTAATTTAAAAGGAAGGTAATTTTTCCTTAAATACAAACACTTACAGCTTTAGCTTTCTCCACCATTCATCGTCCATATCAATAGTGCCATTATTCCAACCGATTCATGTTTGCCTCAACTTTAGCTTTTTCCATGCCTTGAATCTTCCTTCAATTTATCCCACTTATTCTTGATTTGCCCCTTGGTTAATTCAATACCTAATTCAATACCAGTCCGATCTTTGCATCCTTTTTCAACCGCAGCATACCAACTGAATTCAAGAACGTATTTGGTCTATTTCCTTTCTCAACTTGTTTGGCCATCAAACCACATAGGATCCGAGTGTTCTCTACGTTCCAATCAATTTCCGGCATCTATACCAACTCAACACAAGAATTTAGAACATGCACAGATTACCTGCACATACTACAACTACTACTACTACCGTGGAGTCTGTTAATCCTATCTCAAATCACAACATTCAAATGGGGATGGAATACCTTGCACGGTTGGGGGAGCTCGTCAGGTCTTCACTGCAGGTTGGAGGAGATTGCTGGGGGACTTCCCTACGCCGGATCTGGGTCGTCGGGCGCTGGTCACCGCGGATCGAACCTTCCTCTCCTCTAGGGTTAGGGCTGGGGGGGAGAGGAGCATGGGAAGAAGGCGTTGAGGTAATGTGGCGGCAGGGAGAGGTAGCCGCGGGGACGACGCTCGACAAGGACGGCGCTCGACGAGGCCATCGGACTCGGCGGCAGGGCGAAGGGCTGCGCGCCCAAGGGTGCGAGCGTCGGAGTTCGCACTGGGAGCTTTGAGCCCCGCGTTGTTTTCCAAGAAGGCACCTGGTCGAGGGTGTAGCTATCGCGGCGGGGGCGAAGGCGGGGCCGGGGGCGGGTGAGCCGCCGCTCCCGGATCGGCCGTGGAATTGGACCCACCGGCGTACCCATACGTCGGCCGGGAGCGGGTCAGTTGTAACACCCCGGTGTTAAGCAATCCCTAAATGCATAATTTGGCATGGCATAAGCATAGCATCTCATCATTTCATGTGCATATGTTTGTTGAATGCTTAAGTCCTTGTTTGGTCTCTAGTGTAACCTTGTTATGCTTACTGTTTCTGACCAAGTGCCTTATAACAAAGTTGTAGATCTTGATGAGGGAACAACTTTGCTTTAAAGCACTTTCTCAGAAAAAGCTTTTTAGTTAGGATTTCTTGCATTAGAAAAATGGTTTAGCACTAAATTTATTTTAAACAACAGAATTTGGACTGGAGCCTTAAGGATGATTTGTTCCTTACAAAATTCTAAGCAACTTTGCTGTTGGGACCTTTTCCTAGTTCGGTCTAGTTTAGAAGTTATAGAGCATCAAAGTTTGTAACAAAACCTCTTTAGTTTAACCCTAGTGGCCCGGCTTGTCAGCCTCTCTCCCTTCTTCTTCCCGCGCGTGCGCCGCTCCCTCCGCGCCGACCGAGCCTGCCGCCGCCGCGAGACCGCCTCGCTGGCCGGCAAAACCACCGGCATCGCCGCCCGCGGTTTTGCGCCGCGTGCGCCATGTCACCCCCTCGCTCTCTGCAAGCTCGCCACGACGCCCGGAGCTCGGTGCATGCCCGCCGCGTGGAGCTCGACGCCTGACGCCGCCGCGTCCGGTCGGGAGTTCCCCCGACGGGAACTGGCCAGGTGTAATACACCCAGGCACTTGTTCCTTTTGTCTTGTCCGCCTTGAGCTTGCAAGCCAGAAAGACTCCACTCCACTCCACTCCACTCCACCCGCTTCACAGAGCGAAGCGCCGCCACCCCGCCGCCGCCACCGCCGCCGCCCGCCGAACCTCGGCGAGCGATTACTCGCTCCACCGCTCACCGCCGCCCGATTCCTCCCGCCAGTTTCTCCGCCGTGACCTCCTTTTTCTCCGGCAAGGGTTGGTTTCACCTCTCTTCCTCTCTAGCTGCCGGAACAGCGGACGCCATCCGCAAGCTTCCGCCATGGCCGCCACCGTGACCTTCACGTGGACCGGTCATCTCCGGCCAAGCCATCCCAAACCGAGCCATGTTCTAGTCTTCTCTACCGCCGTAGTAGCTTAGAGTCAAATGGAGACCCCTCTCGCGCCCTGAGCTCGCCGGACCACGGGCCAGTCGCGCTGTGTCCGTCATGGACGCCGCCGTGCATCGCGCGGGCAATGCCGGGGATGCCGAAGCCTGGGAGTTGCTCCAATAGGTTGCTTAGGTCTTGCGTGGGCTAGTGCTAGCCTTGCCTGCCGAGTCGCAAGCCGCCGGGAGAGTTCCGCCGCCGAGTCGCAGAGCCGCCGCTCCGCCATGGCCGCCGTCGAGCTTGCTCCGGTATCCCTCTGGCTCAGCCAGTTAGTCGGTCGTGTTCGTCTCGTAAACCCGCACCCAACGATGGTCTCAGTGTCGCCCGAAGTGTCGCCGTCGACGAGTTAGGGCCGGTCAACGACCACGGCGCCAAACTCCGCCGTTGACTGCCGAGCCTGGCCTCGCGCGGTAACGTGCCGAGCCTGGCCTCGGAAGCTTGGTCGCCCTGACCAGCGGGCCCCGACTGGCAGAAAAGGGTAGAGCCTGGTTGCCGTAGGCCTCGGTAAGTCGGATGAACCGCCTTCGCCTCGAGCCTCGGTCGAGTCGGCCAAGCAGTAAGCCTCGGTCGAGTCGAGCCAAGTCAGTAAGCCTCGGTCGAGTCGAGCCAAGTCAGTTAGTCTCGGTTGAGTCAGTAGCCTCAGCTGAATAGGAGCCTCGGGCCTCGGGCGAATCGGAAATTGTGTCTGAGCCTCGGGCCTCAGCCGAATCGCGCTGAACGTGCCGAAGCCTTCGTCTGAGCCTCGGGCGAGTCGCACCAGATGCCGAAGCCGTGTCTTGAGCCTCGGCCGAAGTCTGTAGCGTATAGGTTTGAGTTTCCCTTTTTAGTGTGTTTTGCAGAATTCATGTAAAGGCTTCAAAATTCGTACAAGGCTCATTTTAAGTCCAAATCCTGTGAAACAAATTTTGTTGTGTTAAGCATGATTAGATCTACCTGTGAAGGATGTTAATTGCATTGTTGGTAATACTTTTATGTGTAGATTTATTTAAATTAGAAAAGTGCTGATAACTTGGAAAATGCATAACTAATCAAGTATGAGTCGGAAAAATGTGATTCCAGTTTTGTTAGGTTTGTATGGATGAGTAGCTTCAGAGAAAAATATAATGAGGTTGCTTTGTGAAATACTTTAGCAGTAGTAATTAAAATGGTTAAATGCTGTTTCTTGTTTATTTTGTAATAATTAAAATATGAAATATGAACCTGAGAATTTAAGCACATTGCTCTTATGCTAGGAAGTTCAGTAGGAAAATAAGAAATGTTGTTTGACACCTGTTGCTAGGGTGAGTAGTTCAAAGCACCTGTTCATGATAGATTTTGTCTTTTTCATAGGGGATAGAGTCTAGGTCCAAATGGGATGAAATTTGGACAGAGGATTAGATTAAGTATTATTAATCTCCAGTAATTTTTATAGATTTTTATGAAGCTGCCTAGGATAGGTTACTGTTATAGGCCTAATTAACTAGATTTAATTCTACAAATTTTAGAGGGTAATAAACCCGTTAAGCAACTTTGATGTGGTGACAACAAGACTTAGTAAGTAGTAGTAGAATTACATGTGCTTATCGCCTGAGTTGTTACTCCATGTTGCATCACTGTGCATCCCATGTGCATTCATGTTATTCATTCATGTACCGCATCATGCAGGGTCGGTAGTCGAAGCCCAAGACCGCCGGAGGAGCAGCGTCAGGAGGAGACAACCGAGGAGGGGATCCCGGAGGAGACGCTGAGGACCTGCCGGAGTGCCGTGATCACCGCCCCGCCGACTTCGAGCGAGGCAAGCCCCGGAGCATTTTCTCCTACGGTTTGCAAATTACCGTTTACAAGTTAACCTGATATGATTGTTGCATTAGGTCATAGGAGTTGTGTGATACCGTTGCTGCATTGATTAATTATCCTTGTCCACCTGCAAATATTATCTTGTGATCCCTGTTAGGTCTAGGCTCGATTATATGCTTAGCCCTGCTTAGACCGGTAAAAGTCGGGTGATTTCCTGTCTCCCCGATATAGGTGGATACTAAACATGTTTAGCCTCGTGCTATCGTGGAAATAACCATGTGTTAATTAATTGGAGACCGGGCGGGATGTAGGAGCAGCAGGACATGGGTTCTGTGTGCTAGTAGTCTCCCGTCTGTGTCGATTAGGACCCGACGAAGGCACACCTCAGTCATTTTGAACGCGTCAATCACTTAACGGAGTAGGTCGGAGTACCTCCCGTGAAGCCGAGTAAGGTGTTTCGAGCCGGTGATGGAGACGTTGACGCCTAACACCCAGGGCCTTACATGTACCGTGGGCAACTATTCTGATCGACCTGGCATGGTCCGAGGGCAGGCAGGGCCTGATCGACCTGGCATGACCGTGGGCAGTTAATAGCTTGAGCGACCTGGCATTGAGATAACCCTCGGTGTAGAAGGGTCCATGGCCGTCCCGCGATTTGGGTTCTCGAACCTCCTGAGTGGTCGCCAACGGCCGCCTGGCAGGGTGTGTCGGGCGAGTGTGCGACATTTTGTCCCCAGCTGGTAGGAATCGATTATAATCGCCATCGCTCCTGGTTAGTGAGTAACTTGACTGAGCATGTGTTACCGTAGTAATATATGGAATTAATGATGGTTATGGTTGGTGAATCTGAAAGGCTATTGATGAAATAGTCACTCTTGCTTGAATAAGTAGTCAAGTGTTTGCTCTAGATCAGGTGCAAATCTAGATATCAGGCTGATTACCTAAAAGTGACTGCTAATGCTCGAATAAGGAATTATTAATAATAAAATGCTTTTATGCAAAAGGTAAGTGTGGCCAACCTCAGATACAGCCTTGCATAATCCTTGGTGTCAATTATTTCTGGTTTATGACGGGTAAGTCTAGCTGAGTACCTTCTCGTACTCAGGGTGCTATCCCTTGTTGTTGCAGATGGGCAGTGTTTCTTCGGCTACTGCGAGAACTGTCTGTATCCCGTCGAGGGCAGTGACTAGACCATGGGCATGGTCAATCCTTATCTTTCCTGATGCTTTTGTGGACAGATCAGGCATATGGCACCGTATTGTGAACTAAGGACTTGTGTTTCAAAACTATGTTGCTTCCGCTTGAATTCAAAACTATGGTTTGTAATAACTATCGAACTCCGATGTATTTGAACTATGTGCGAACTGAATGTACCTTGTGGGCATGTACGCTAATCTATTACGATCTTGGTTAAAGTTGAATGACTTGAAATCCTTCGAGATTTCCGGACTACCGGGTTTGTACGAGCTTAAGTACTTGTAGTCTCTGTGAAAGCAGCGATTCGGTGCTTAATCTGGTGCAAATTGGTCGGTTGTGACAGCTGGCATCGGAGCGTGGTTAGCGTTACTGTTCACAAGTGTATTTGAAAAACCGTATTTTCAATTAAAATTTCCTATTTGACAAGAACTTATAGCTATATTAGGATTTGAAAAACCTTTTTGACCAAGAGTAAGGTGTGCCATTGATCAAGTCCTTATGCCCAACAGGAACTTAGGTGGCTATTTAAGTACTAACTTTGGGGGTCGTGCATCATACTTATTTTCTGTTTATTCTGTCGTCCATACGGCAAGGGTGAAATTGTATGGATGCTATTCCTCGGAATATAATGTATGGATCAATTGCCTCTACGCTAAAGGTAATGAGAGTTGTGAGAGCATGATTGGACAACCGCCAATCTAGGGAAAGTGCTTATATGATACTGACGCGTATACCTGTTCCACACAAGTATATGTGAAAGTATTGATTGTGGGAGTAATAATTTATGATGGGTGCATATACTGCTTACGTGTATACCGGGTGTACACCTAAGAGAGTATTAGATTTAAATTTCGCAGTGCATGATATTCATACTGTGGGAAGGGCTGAAATGGTTTCTTCTGCAGGTACGCTAACTTGCGAACGTGTAGTACGTATAGTTAACGCTATGAGTGAACGTGTATGCCACCGTCTAGCCGATAGATTGTTAGGCAGTGAGGACGTATGTTACGCTCATGCATCATGATCATACAACTTTGCATTAATCTTACTTCCTTCCTTATGGTTTCCGTCCCGTTTTTCTAATAAAAGTTGTTTTCAACTAATTAAAAACTGTGTGGATAAACTTCTTACAGATGGCACGCACCAAGCGCACTGCTCGCAAGTCCACGGGAGGCAAGAGGCCTAACTACATGCTGGGGCCATGGACTGATGAGGGATCAGAGGACTTTCTAGAGGAGTTTGGGATGCCCACTATTCTTTGGAGAGTTCTGCACCTGGTGGGATATCAGGAGGGCCAGGAGCCACAGTACGACTGGCACCGTGTGCAGTTGTCAGAGGATCGCCACGTGTACACGGTGGAGGTCGACGTGCCTAGCCGTGAGGACCAGGATCACGTCTGGTGCCGTCGGGTGTTTGCCTTGCAGGGGAGGACCCCCTGGGATGCAGCCAACCAGGTTGCTTATACCGCTCTTCGGGACATCATGGAGGACCATCCGGAGGTGGTTGCCCAGGCTACTGCTAGTATCTTCCCGACGACAGACCCTTACCAGGCAGTGTGGCGTCAGTCAGGCGCTACCGTACTTGAGGCTAGCTCTCTTGAGAGGGAGCATTGTGCTGGACCAGCAGGGAGTGCTATGGCTGCTCTGATGGCTACTTATGGCTGTTTATCCCGCAGCTATGAGCAGTTGGACCATGTTCTTAGCGAGGAGATTGCAGCGCAGCATCGCCGTCAGCAGGAGCACACTACAGAGATAGACCTCCTCACTACACAGCTAGCTCAGTTGACAGTAGAGAGAGACCAGGCGCTTCAGAGGGAGCAGGAGACTGCCCATCAGCTTGCCATTCAGCAAGGGTCGACTACTTTCTTGGCCTCGGTCATGAGGGAGACTGAGGAGGCGCTTCGAGGAGTTTGTGTTGAGGGCATTCGTGTTTCAGAGGAGAACAGGTTGCTGAGGTTGCGAGTGGGAGACCTGGAGCTCCAACTCCATCACTTGGAGGACTACAACGATCGTCTGCACGAGGAGATCCACCGTAGGGAGAATGAGAGGAACCCCATCTTTCCCCAGGAGGATCCGGAGCCGAGTAGTTCTTCTAGTAGTTCTTCAGATATGTCTAGTGAGGACGGTGACGTTGGTGAGATCGCTAGAGAGTAGTCTAGATCGTATGCTTAGCACCTAGAGATCTTTTGCGTATGTTGGCACGCCCGATCTTTTGTTGTTATGGGCTGGATGTAAGCATGAGTATGGACCTAGGTGATGTGGTGTAAGACCTTGAAAAGTCCCATATGTTTGGGCAAGACTATGGATGTTATGTTATCTATTGCATGATGTGTTAAGCGATCTTATTATGTGTTGATGCGATGTGGATCGAAAATTATTATACCTCTGTAATTGTTTGGTGAATTTGTTTCCGAATAATTCCAGTGGGTATGATTTATTGTTCTCTACAATGTTGCAACTTCGCCTAATGGTCACTTATTGTCGTGTATGCAGATGACAACAACTCGTAGTGGAGCAGGGGTAGTGGGGGAAATGAGGACCCCAGAGAAAACCGCAATCCACCACCTCCTCCACCACCAACGGCTGAGCAACTTTTTGCTCAATTTCTTGGAAGCCAGCGCAACATCGAAGCTTTGCTGAGGGAGAACTTGGCGCAGGGACATCAACGCCCTGAGCCGAACCAATATAGTTCTTTCAAGGATTTCCTGGATACTAAACCCGCCTATCTTCAAGGAAGCTATAGAACCGTTGGAGGCAGAAGAATGGCTGCATACTCTGGAGCAGAAGTTCCGTTTGCTTAGGCTCACAGAGGAGCTTAAAGCAGAATATGCCGCACACCAGTTGCAGGGACCAGCCGGGATTTGGTGGGGACATCATCGTACCACCTATCCTGCCAATGTTCCTATCACTTGGAGAGTGTTTACTGCTGCCGTTCGAGGTCATTTCATTCCGCCGGGCTTGACCCAGATGAAGGTGGCAGAGTTCATGAATCTGACTCAAGGGACTCGGTCTATCACAGAGTATCATCATCTGTTCAACTCGTTGGCTCGCTATATCCCAGACTTCGTTGACACAGATGCCAAGAAGATTGCTAGTTTCAAGAGAGGCTTGAACACTAAGATGGGAAAGTCAGTGGGTACGTCTTCTCGTACCAATTTCAATGACTTCTTAAGTGACTGTCTGATTCAAGAGAATCATAACAACAAGCATGCTGCTAGCAAGGCCCGGAAGAGAACCTTTGAATCAGGATCATCACAACCCAGAGGACCACCAGCTCAGCGAAATCAGTATCGACCACCAGCGCCGGGGGCACGTTTTAGGCCGCCACAGAAGAGGAATCAGCCACAAGCTCAGCGCAATCAGAAGCCATACAAGATAGCTGCCGCTCAGGCTCGTGGAGGTCAAGGCAATTCTTCAGGAAATAAACCTATAGTTCGGGGACCATGCTACAACTGCAACCAAGAGGGGCACTTCGCAAGATATTGTCCCTACCCAAAGAAGCAACAGGCCAATTACCCCGCACGCCTGCATAACATGACCGCTGAAGAAGCTCGTGCTGGAGAGCCCGTGACTGCTGGTATGTGCCTTGTTAATCATCATCCTGCAGTCGTTTTGTTTGATACTGGATCATCGCATTCGTTCATGAGTAAAGCATTTGCACAAAAGCATGATCAAGAGGTGTCTGAAATGGATTATGGGTTTCGCGTAAGCTCTGTGGGGAGTAGTGTGTTGTCTAGGCAGATGGTACGTGATGCAACCATCGACATCGGAGGGCATAAGTTTGGGGCTAATTTAGTAGTTTTGCCAGGGCTCAGTATGGACGTAGTCCTAGGCATGAGTTGGATGAGTATGTGGAAAGCAGTGTTAGACACTGCAGATAGGACTCTTACCTTGACCGATCCAAGGAGGAACAACAAGTTACGTATCTCTCTTCCTCGAGGGGCTGATTTTGTTGATCTATCTTGCACCTTATCTATAGAGGACCTGTCAAAAATTCCAGTTGTTCGGGATTTCCCAGACGTCTTTCCAGATGAGTTGCCGGGTTTACCGCCCAAGCGGGCTGTAGAGTTTACCATTGAGTTGTTACCAGGGACTGCACCGATCTCGAGAAGACCTTATCGTATGCCGCCCAATGAATTAGCCGAACTCAAGACTCAGATTAAGGAACTTTTGGACAAGGGTTTCATTCAACCTAGTGTGTCAGAGTGGGGATGTCCAGCCTTGTTTGTTAAGAAGAAGGACAAATCCTTGAGAATGTGTGTGGATTATCGACCGCTTAATGCTGTGACCGTTAAGAATAAATATCCGTTGCCACGGATAGATATTTTGTTTGACCAGTTATCCAGAGCCAAAGTTTTCTCCAAGATCGATTTGAGATCCGGTTATCATCAAATTAGAATCCGACACAAGATATTCCAAAGACTGCTTTTTCCACCAGATATGGCCTATACGAGTATTTAGTCATGTCTTTTGGATTGACAAATGCTCCGGCTTACTTTATGAGTTTAATGAACTCGGTATTCATGCCAGAGCTAGATAAGTTTGTAGTGGTATTCATTGATGACATTTTGGTTTATTCGGAGAACCCGGACGACCATGCAGAACATTTGAGGATCGTTTTGACAAGGCTACGAGAGCATAAACTTTATGCTAAGTTTAGCAAGTGTGAATTTTGGATGAAGCAAGTACAATTCCTTGGTCACATCCTGTCGGAGAAAGGAATCTCTGTGGACCCTAGCAAAGTACAAGAAGTAATGGATTGGGAAGCTCCAACTTCAGTTGGGGAGATTCGGAGTTTTCTCGGTTTAGCAGGGTATTACCGTCGTTTCATTCCGATTTCTCCAAAATTGCCAAACCCATGACAAGTTTGCTTCAGAAGGATCAGAAGTTTGAGTGGACAGAGAAGTGTGAAACAGCTTTCTGTACCTTGCGGAAACTGTTAACCACTGCCCCTGTCTTAGCTCAACCAGATATCGAGAAGCCGTTTGATGTCTTCTGCGACGCATCAAAAGTCGGTTTAGGGTGTGTTCTTATGCAAGAAGGCAGAGTGATTGCTTATGCTTCACGACAGTTGAGAAAGCATGAGATAAATTATCCTACGCATGATTTGGAATTAGCTGCTGTGGTGCACGCTCTGAAGATCTGGAGGCACTATTTACTAGGAAATGTCTGCAATATGTACACTGATCATAAAGTCTCAAGTATATCTTCACTCAACCGGAGTTGAATATGAGGCAGAGAAGATGGCTTGAATTGATTAAGGATTACAATTTGCAGATACATTATCACCCTGGAAAAGCAAATGTGGTTGCTGATGCTCTGAGTCGGAAGTCGCATTGTAATAACTTAAGGTTACAACCAGAGGACGAGTTTAGTCTCGTACACCCTGTGATCCTGCATCACATCGAGCTGCAGAGCACCTTAGTTGACCAGATTCTAGAAGGGCAGAAAACAGACAAGGGAATCTATCATATCAAGGAAAAGCTAAGGGCTGCCACTGAACCCGTAAAACATTTCCGAGTTGATGATAAGGGAGTGTTATGGTTTGATAATCGCCTAGTGGTACCCAAGAATAGGGAACTGAAAAATCAGATCATGGACGAGGCTCACCTTTCTAAATTGTCTATCCATCCCGGGAGCACTAAGATGTATCAAGATTTGCGTCCAAGATTTTGGTGGACCAAAATGAAGAAGGAAATTGCCGCATATGTAGCCAGATGCGACACGTGTTGTCGGGTGAAGGCTATTCACCTGAAGCCAGCCGGAACACTTCAACCTTTATCAATACCTGAATGGAAGTGGGAAGAAGTGAGTATGGACTTTATCACCGGTTTGCCTACCACTCAGAAGGGAAACGATTCGATTTGGGTAATTGTAGATCGTCTCACCAAGACCGCTCATTTTATACCAGTTAAAACTTGTTATCGAGCACCGGACTATGCAGAGATCTATGTCAATCAGATTGTACGATTACATGGTATACCCAAGGTCATAGTTTCGGATCGTGGAACGCAGTTTACTGCACCTTCTGGGAGAAACTGCAAAAAGAGTTAGGTACTAAGTTAATCCATAGCTCAGCTTACCATCCTCAGACATCAGGGCAAACGGAAAGGGTAAATCAGATTTTAGAGGATATGTTAAGAGCCTGTGTAATTTCAGCAAAGGGATCTTGGGAGAAGTGGTTGCCATTAGCAGAATTTGCTTACAACAATAGTTATCAAGAAAGCATTCAGATGGCACCTTTTGAAGCTCTGTATGGCAGAAGATGCAGAACACCAGTAAGTTGGGTTGAACCAGGAGAACGTCGTTACTATGGAAATGATTTTGTCAAGGAAGCAGAAGAACAAGTTAGAATAATCCAACAAAACATAGCCGCTGCCGCACAGTCTCGACAGAAGAGCTATGCCGATAAGCGAAGAAGACCGCTTGAATTCAAAGTAGGTGACTATGTGTATTTGAAAGTATCACCCATGAAAGGAGTTAAACGTTTTGGCGTAAAAGAAAATTAGCGCCAAGGTTTGTGGGACCCTACAGGATAATGGAAAGGAGGGGAAAAGTGGCTTATCAACTACAGTTACCTGAACATTTGAAGGCTATATTCCCTGTATTCCATGTGTCACAATTAAAGAAATGTCTTCGAGTTCCAGAAGAGGAAGTACAACCGGCCAACATCAAGTTACAATCCGACCTCACTTACTCAGTAGAGCCGCACCGAGTGCTTGATGAAAAAGAAAGGATAACTCGCGGAAGAATAGTGAAGCAGTACAAGGTATCTTGGAGTGAGCAAGATGATCGAGATGCCACTTGGGAAACAGAAGACTATCTAAGAGAAGTATATCCCCACTTCTTTAAGAAATGGTTAGTAACTTAAATCTCGGGACGAGATTCCTTTAAGGAGGGGAGGGCTGTAACACCCCGGTGTTAAGCAATCCCTAAATGCATAATTTGGCATGGCATAAGCATAGCATCTCATCATTTCATGTGCATATGTTTGTTGAATGCTTAAGTCCTTGTTTGGTCTCTAGTGTAACCTTGTTATGCTTACTGTTTCTGACCAAGTGCCTTATAACAAAGTTGTAGATCTTGATGAGGGGAACAACTTTGCTTTAAAGCACTTTCTCAGAAAAAGCTTTTTAGTTAGGATTTCTTGCATTAGAAAAATGGTTTAGCACTAAATTTATTTTAAACAACAGAATTTGGACTGGAGCCTTAAGGATGATTTGTTCCTTACAAAATTCTAAGCAACTTTGCTGTTGGGACCTTTTCCTAGTTCGGTCTAGTTTAGAAGTTATAGAGCATCAAAGTTTGAAACAAAACCTCTTTAGTTTAACCCTAGTGGGCCCGCTTGTCAGCCTCTCTCTCCTTTCTTCCCGCGCGTGCGCCGCTCCCTCCCGCGCCGACCGAGCCTGCCGCCGCCGCGAGACCGCCTCGCTGGCCGGCAAAACCACCGGCATCGCCGCCCGCGGTTTTGCGCCGCGTGCGCCATGTCACCCCCTCGCTCTCTGCAAGCTCGCCACGACGCCCAGGAGCTCGGTGCATGCCCGCCGCGTGGAGCTCGACGCCTGACGCCGCCGTCCGGTCGGGAGTTCCCCCGACGGGAACTGGCCAGGTGTAATACACCCAGGCACTTGTTCCTTTTGTCTTGTCCGCCTTGAGCTTGCAAGCCAGAAGACCACTCCACTCCACTCCACTCCACCCACCGCCTTCACAGAGCGAAGCGCCGCCGCCATTTCCGCCGCCGCCCGCCGAACCTCGGCGAGCGATTACTCGCTCCACCGCTCACCGCTCAGCGCCGCCGATTCCTCCCGCCAGTTTCTCCGCCGTGACCTCCTTTTTCTCCGGCAAAGGTTGGTTTCACCTCTCTTCCTCTCTAGCTGCCGGAACAGCGGACGCCATCCGCAAGCTTCCGCCATGGCCGCCACCGTGACCTTCACGTGGACCGGTCATCTCCGGCCAAGCCATCCCAAACCGAGCCATGTTCTAGTCTTCTCTACCGCCGTAGTAGCTTAGAGTCAAATGGAGACCCCTCTCGCGCCCTGAGCTCGCCGGACCACGGGCCAGTCGCGCTGTGTCCGTCATGGACCGCCGCCGTGCATCGCGCCGGGCAATGCCGGGGATGCCGAAGCCTGGGAGTTGCTCCAATAGGTTGCTTGGTTGTGCTTAGGTGCTGCTAGTAGCCTTGCCGAGTCGCAAGCCGCCGGGGAGAGTTCCGCCGCCGAGTCGCAGAGCCGCCGCTCCGCCATGGCCGCCGTCGAGCTTGCTCCGGTATCCCTCTGGCTCAGCCAGTTAGTCGGTCGTGTTCGTCTCGTAAACCCGCACCCAACGATGGTCTCAGTGTCGCCCGAAGTGTCGCCGTCGACGAGTTAGGGCCGGTCAACGACCACGGCGCCAAACTCCGCCGTTGACTGCCGAGCCTGGCCTCGCGCGGTAACGTGCCGAGCCTGGCCTCGGAAGCTTGGTCGCCCTGACCAGCGGGCCCCGACTGGCAGAAAAGGGTAGAGCCTGGTTGCCGTAGGCCTCGGTAAGTCGGATGAACCGAGCCTTCGCCTCGAGCCTCGGTCGAGTCGAGCCAAGTCAGTAAGCCTCGGTCGAGTCGAGCCAAGTCAGTAAGCCTCGGTCGAGTCGAGCCAAGTCAGTTAGTCTCGGTTGAGTCAGTAGCCTCAGCTGAATAGGAGCCTCGGGCCTCGGGCGAATCGGAAAATTGTGTCTGAGCCTCGGGCCTCAGCCGAATCGCGCTGAACGTGCCGAAGCCTTCGTCTGAGCCTCGGGCGAGTCGCACCAGACGTGCCGAAGCCGTGTCTTGAGCCTCGGCCGAAGTCTGTAGCGTATAGGTTTGAGTTTCCCTTTTTAGTGTGTTTTGCAGAATTCATGTAAAGGCTTCAAAATTCGTACAAGGCTCATTTTAAGTCCAAATCTTGTGAAACAAATTTTGTTGTGTTAAGCATGATTAGATCTACCTGTGAAGGATGTTAATTGCATTGTTGGTAATACTTTTATGTGTAGATTTATTTAAATTAGAAAAGTGCTGATAACTTGGAAAATGCATAACTAATCAAGTATGAGTCGGAAAAATGTGATTCCAGTTTTGTTAGGTTTGTATGGATGAGTAGCTTCAGAGAAAAATATAAGATGAGGTTGCTTTGTGAAATACTTTAGCAGTAGTGATTAAAATGGTTAAATGCTGTTTCTTGTTTATTTTGTAATAATTAAAATATGAGGAATATGAACCTGAGAATTTAAGCACATTGCTCTTATGCTAGGAAGTCAGTAGGAAAATAAGAAATCTGTTGTTTGACACCTGTTGCTAGGGTGAGTAGTTCAAAGCACCTGTTCATGATAGATTTTGTCTTTTTCATAGGGGATAGAGTCTAGGTCCAAATGGGATGAAATTTGGACAGAGGATTAGATTAAGTACTATTAATCTCCAGTAATTTTTATAGATTTTTATGAAGCTGCCTAGGATAGGTTACTGTTATAGGCCTAATTAACTAGATTTAATTCTACAAATTTTAGAGGGTAATAAACCCGTTAAGCAACTTTGATGTGGTGACAACAAGACTTAGTAAGTTAGCATTAGATGACATGTGCTTATCTCCTGAGTTGTTACTCCATGTTGCATCACTGTGCATCCCATGTGCATTCATGTTATTCATTCATGTACCGCATCATGCAGGGTCGGTAGTCGAAGCCCAAGACACGCCGGAGGAGCAGCGTCAGGAGGAGACAACCGAGGAGGGGATCCCGGAAGGAGACGCTGAGGACCTGCCGGAGTGCCGTGATCACCGCCCCGCCGACTTCGAGCGAGGCAAGCCCCGGAGCATTTTTCTCCTACGGTTTTGCAAATTACCGTTTACAAGTTAACCTGATATGATTGTTGCATTAGGTCATAGGAGTTGTGTGATACCGTTGCTGCATTGATTAATTATCCTTGTCCACCTGCAAATATTATCTTGTGATCCCTGTTAGGTCTAGGCTCGATTATATGCTTAGCCCTGCTTAGACCGGTAAAAGTCGGGTGATTTCCTGTCTCCCGCATATAGGTGGATACTAAACATGTTTAGCCTCGTGCTATCGTGGAATATAACCATGTGTTAATTAATTGGAGACCGGGCGGGATGTAGGAGCAGCAGGACATGGGTTCTGTGTGCTAGTAGTCTCCCGTCTGTGTCGATTAGGACCCGACGAAGGCACACCTCAGTCATTTTGAACGCGTCAATCACTTAACGGAGTAGGTCGGAGTACCTCCCGTGAAGCCGAGTAAGGTGTTTCGAGCCGGTGATGGAGACGTTGACGCCTAACACCCAGGGCCTTACATGTACCGTGGCAACTATTCTGATCGACCTGGCATGGTCCGAGGGCAGGCAGGGCCTGATCGACCTGGCATGACCGTGGGCAGTTAATAGCTTGAGCGACCTGGCATTGAGATAACCCTCGGTGTAGAAGGGTCCATGGCCGTCCCGCGATTTGGGTTCTCGAACCTCCTGAGTGGTCGCCAATGGCCGCCTGGCAGGGTGTGTCGGGCGAGTGTGCGACATTTTGTCCCCAGCTGGTAGGAATCGATTATAATCGCCATCGCTCCTGGTTAGTGAGTAACTTGACTGAGCATGTGTTACCGTAGTAATATATGGAATTAATGATGGTTATGGTTGGTGAATCTGAAAGGCTATTGATGAAATAGTCACTCTTGCTTGAATAAGTAGTCAAGTGTTTGCTCTAGATCAGGTGCAAATCTAGATAATCAGGCTGATTACCTAAAAGTGACTGCTAATGCTCGAATAAGGAATTATTAATAATAAAAATGCTTTTATGCAAAAGGTAAGTGTGGCCAACCTCAGATACAGCCTTGCATAATCCTTGGTGTCAATTATTTCTGGTTTATGACGGGTAAGTCTAGCTGAGTACCTTCTCGTACTCAGGGTGCTATCCCTTGTTGTTGCAGATGGGCAGTGTTTCTTCGGCTACTGCGAGAACTGTCTGTATCCCGTCGAGGGCAGTGACTAGACCATGGGCATGGTCAATCCTTATCTTTCCTGATGCTTTTGTGGACAGATCAGGCATATGGCACCGTATTGTGAACTAAGGACTTGTGTTTCAAAACTATGTTGCTTCCGCTTGAATTCAAAACTATGGTTTGTAATAACTATCGAACTCCGATGTAATTGAACTATGTGCGAACTGAATGTACCTTGTGGGCATGTACGCTAATCTATTACGATCTTGGTTAAAGTTGAATGACTTGAAATCCTTCGAGATTTCCGGACTACCGGGTTTGTACGAGCTTAAGTACTTGTAGTCTCTGTGAAAGCAGCGATTCGGTGCTTAATCTGGTGCAAATTGGTCGGTTCTGTGACATCAGTGCTCGGTCGGGCGTGGGAGCGGGGACAGTGGAGGTCGCGACGACCGGGGGGGCGCGGAAGGTGAGGGCGGGGGCGTCCTGGGTGTGTCGCGGGTTGGGGTCGGACCTGGACGGGAGGTGGGAGACCCTGGCGGAGTCCGAAGTTTGCGCGTTGGGTGTCCGATTTCTTTTGCGGATGTGACGATACATCCACTCTTTTTTAGGTGTAAGATAAGATTATATTTTCTTGGACGACGGGAATACGTAGTATCCAAAACTTTTTCTAAGAATGGCTCAACGGAAGAAATCTGGGTCAGAACTGTTAGCCAATTTTTATAAGCTTTGCTTTTTGGAAGCATCCGACTCTAATTTTGTCGTAACCCAACGAGCCGTAAAAGTTTGTTGGTTAGTGGTCAGTTTATTCTTCGTGTTGAGTCACTCGTTAGCATATGAAAATAAAAACAGGATGAGAATTGGCTCTGTTTGCTTTATTTATTAGCGGATTTATCAGTTATATTATTTTTTGAGGGGAATATCAGTCATATTAATCGAAATAAGTTAAAGCGAACAGAGCCAGACCCTTCGATCCATACTTATTCCCTCTCAGATTATTAATGAAACAACCCAAATTAATCGAAATAAGTTTAAGCGAATAGAGCCAGACCCTTCGATCCATAAAAATATTATTATGACCTTCAAAAAGTTAAATTTTTCAACTTTAAAATAGTTATTATCAATAGATGAATCATTAAATATATTTTTATAATAAACATATTTAGAAGCACAAAATGTTGTTAATAGTTTTTGTAAACCTAGTTAAGTTTAATAAAATTTGACAGACATATATTAGATAGCGATATTTTTTAAGATGGAGAATGTATAGGACTTATCGACTGTTAGGCCAAATATTATAAGTATATAATTACTCACAGATTGACATAGTAAATGGAGACTACAGACAAAACTCACTCTATCCACGACAGGCTTAACTCGAGCTTGAATTTATGCCGAGCTCGAGGCTCAATGAGCCGAGCCTCGTTAAGATTCATCGATTGTACTCCCTTCCATACGGTAAAAGATGTCGTTTCAGACAGCGACACGGTCTCTAAAATATCACTTTGACCACTTGTTTCTTTAAAAATATTTATTGGAAAGTGGTATATGTATATTTTTATGAAAGTACTTTTCAAGACAAATTTATTTATATAATTTTTTCATCTCTAAACTCAATAATTTAAAAGTTATTTATGATTTATATTTTCATGTTTGACCTAAACCTTGTCCAAAACGTCATCTTTTTTAATATGGAGGGAGTATATTTTAAGCTTGAATTTATGCCGAGCTCGAGACTCAATGAGCCGAACCTCGTTAAGATTCATCGATTGTATATTTTATCCCAAATAATATTATTATACTCTATTTAAATCCCACTATAATTCATTTCTATTATATTACAATTTGACTAATACATTAAAATATCCATTTTACAATGCTTTTATGTTATTAATTTGTGAGGTTGTTCTATTATCTTGATACTATTTATTATTGACTTGTGAAAAAAGTAATGATGCTTAGCTAGAAACGAGCCTTGTCGAGTTAAGTTGAACCGAGCTCGAGACTCATTGAAACCTTCCATATAGTGCTGCCGTGTGTCCATCATTTGCTCTTTGAGTCTTTGGTACGTTGAGGGCTGTAAACGAAACGAGCAGAACCCGAGTGAGCTTGCCAACGCGCGCGAGCTCAACCCCGGCGGTCTCCGACGCTTTGCCATTCGTGTCCAGACCCACACAGTGAACGGACGGATGCGAAGGTCCTCAAGCCAGATCGGACAGTCAGAAATTCATGTGCGGGATCCAGTTAAAACAACCGGTTGTCTATTAACTTTTCTCTATTAAAAAACAAAATAAAAATCACATTAGTTTTACAAAAGATAAAATTAAAAAAACACGCTTGAAGGGCACGTTTGCTTCTTGTACTACGAAAGATGCCTGGGTCACGCATCAACGTCATTTTAATAAATGTCTGCGGTCGGATGCACTTGACTGGGTGCAGCTCCCCAAGCTAGGGCGCAAAGCAAAATGGCCCGAACCACCAATTTGCCAAATTTGCTTGGTATTAAAATTTGATGATTAAACTTTGGAGGATCTATTTGAATCTGCTCCTTCAAATTTTATAACTAAAATCTCTAAAGAGGTGATCTAACACCTCAAAACCGAGTTAAAGTACTCTAAAATTTTTAGAGCTATAAATTTTAGAGAAGAGGCTCCAAATAGACCTTTAGTTTTATTATAGTTGGATGGCGAAAAACAATTTTAGACAATAGTTGTGCGACTAAAATTGCCAAACAAAAATTGACACCACGTGCTAAAGCTCGTCTAGAAACACGTGATGTCATTCATACATGAAAACTTCAACCCATTTTTACATGAAACCTTAACTCTGCCTCTGAATTCGTTTTAAGTTGTGGTATTGCTCCTGGTTTTGTTTTCGCAAAAGAGTATTGCTCGGGTTTAATGTGATACAGTGAGATTAGGCATGGATTTGTCTTCTTGTTTTTATAGTTTATTATAAGTGAAATTTTACGGTGCTTGAAAAAAACCAGATCCATTCATTTAGACAGATCGGATGGCTATAAAATAAGAAGAACTAGTAAAGAGGAACTTAAGTTATGGACCGGAACCAAAAGTATACAAGCAAAGAATTATTTCTACAATAAATTTAAAGGATAGAATAGTACTTTCACTGCTCTTATATCCCTGTTCGAGTTAGCTTTGTCTCCTCTCTGCAGCTCGATCCCTCCCTCCCCATCGCAGACGGCGTGGCTTGTCAACCGTGGGGTATAGCGCGGAAGCTCCCGGTGCACGTGACTCGGTGGGAGGGCCCTGCAACTCATACCCTCTGCTTCTCCTAGCACAGCGGCACGGTGTATGCACTGGGATTCTCAGCGGCAAGCAAATTTGAGCGGTGGCGGCTACTGCTGCTCTAGTCTAGCTCTGGTGACAGCAACTTCGGGCCTTCAGAGCTGCAGCGGAGGGGCTGGCCGAGGGATCGAGGAGAGGACGTCTGAGTAGACGGTGAGGAGGAAGACCACGGCGAGACACGAGAGGCGATGAGCGAGCTTAGTTGAGAAGCTGTCAATCTCGGCTACACCGCGAGCTACGACGGTGCACATCAATCATGACACCTTGATGACCTCGGCGGACTGTGCCGCAGCTCATCCTAATCCCGTTACATGTGTGATGAAGCCGGCACATGAGGTCCATTTCTCCTTGCGCTTGAACTCTGTCGAGAAGACAACATCAGAGGGAGGGTCCTTGTCAAAAAAAAAAACATCAGAGGGAGGATAGCAATGCATGACAGCTCGAATTTCAAAGGTAGCGAGGATCTGATACGTAGGATTCATAGCTGCAAGGTTGAGGGTAGCAAGATATATTGGAACTTGGAAGTGGAGGAGAGACGGCCCGCCGCCGTCCGGAGACCAGAAAAATCGAGCAGATGTCAAACGATACTCTTTTCATGCTTCTTCTCCTTTCAAAAACTAATCCATCAATTCCATTTTTTTTTGATGAATCTGGAAGGGCCAGGCCCCTACAATTAATTTATTAAGATGTACAAAAAGTTCAGATACAAGCAGAAAGTAGGAAAACAAGATTACAAGATTACACAAAAGGCTTTCACTGCTCAAAAGGCGGGAGCAAGATTACAGATCACTACTCAAAAGGCATTGGAAGTATTCTTCCATTGGTCACTGCCCAATTCCTTCCATTGGTAGGATTCTTCCAATGTCTTGCTCCCGCTAATCAATTGATTAGCGGGAGCAAGACATTGGAAGAATCATTGATTGATTAGCGGGAGCAAGACATTGGAAGAATCCTACCAATGATTAACGCAATTAGCGGCGACCAAAGAGGCGGCAAGATCCCGCGACACTTGAGCTGCAACTGCAACTCCCTCCCGTTTGTGGAGGAATTGGGTTAGAGATTGTGTACAAGAGAGAAAAAGTACTAAATTACCCACAAGCGTAATTAACTAGTTTTTTAATTAATAGCTGTAGTAAATAATTTCTAAGGAAGGAACTGTCGGTTCTTTCCAAGCACCGTAACAAAGCTCTTATTATAATACTTTACTTAAATATGTCAATTCAAAACTTCCGTAACAGAAGAGCTGGTGCGTCAAAAATGCTGAACTAGGTTGAAAATATATAGTGAATTAATATATTGGTCCAAAACCTTCCCATGGATTTGTCGAGTCAGTCTAAAACGTAATTTAAAGCTGTTGACCTAGTTTCAAACTGACCCTTCGGTTATTGTTAAATTAAAGGAGAAAAATTATATGGAAAAATTAAATTAGTCATCACAAGGATTATTTCCAATAATTTGTCAAAAAAGATTATATTTCCTATAAAAAGAAGCTGGCTATTCCGTGCTGGGGCCGTGATAACTGATGGCCTTGTGGCCTTTTTAGGTTGCCTGTGGCCTTTCTTAAATATAAGCCCATGCAAAATAGGTCCTAAAATGTCACCAATTAAAGCCCAGAAAAACAGGCCATGTAAGTTGATCCACTATATATGCACGGGCTGATTGAGGCCCGTTTCCCGAAACCTTTCACGCAACCCATTCATTACGTTACCGCATAACGCCGGTCCTGATTCTTGAGTACTGAATGGGCTCATCTAGAGCAAACTAGATAGAGACTCGGATTGGTAATGTGATCGTCCAAACTGACGCTACCGTAGTGATCCAGGTTGTCTACTCTACTGACTACGATCTGAGTGTTGTTGCCTTTCTGGTGGAGGAGCTTCGTAGCCTGTTAGCATGGAACTTTGTCTCGTGGAGTGTCCAGCAAAGACCTCGGACATGTAACAGGGTCGCGCATTAGCTAGCGATCTTGGGTAGCTTGAGTTATCTGGATGAGGACCAGGTTGTGGATCCCATTTCGAGTTATATCATGTCTGTAATTGCCGACGATTCGGCACCGTCTCAGTAATAGAAAAGCTTTTTCCCCTAAAAAAAGATAGAGACTCGGATTTTTCCAGCTTCACAAAAATGGTCTTCGCACTTTTGGCATTTATCGTCTCATCACGACAGTCCCAAATTTGAAAAAGAAAACGGTTCAGGCATTTACCGTCTCATCACGACAGTCCCAAATTTGAAAAAGAAAACGGTTCAGGTCTCTTCCGATCGTTTCGTACCATTACCATTGTTGTTTGATACAGGTCACAACAGTTTTATGAGTTGTTATAAATTATTTTTTTTATAAACACTTTTTTTTTCAAACAGCTCACACACCTATGAAGCTATTTATTTCCACTCTCACAAAAGGATAATCTGAGATGAAGCTGCAAAAGTATCTTTTCACAGCTCACACCTTCATTTCTCTCTCTCAACTATGAAGTTGTTGGTGAAGCTGTTTTATAAATATTTTTTCAAAATGGCTCAGTTTCACCTAAAAATTGCTCATAAAGTTATTTTTTTTAAAAAAACAACTTCACTAATTAAGCTGAGTTGTATCAAACAGAGCCTTAAGTGTGTTCATAAACAAAAATCAACCCTAGAGTTTGTTCCCCTTTTCCGTCTCTACATAAGTTTGGAGATGTGGGGTTGTTTTTCTTCGTCTGGAACCTAAAGTTCGGAAGTTGAGGGGTTCCGATGGAAATTATGCCAGATTTTACCCGCGGGTATGAATACCCGCAAGTTTCATACCCGATAGATATGGGTATGAGCATGAAAACTTACCCACGGGTACATGAGGGTCGGGTACACAAAAACATATGGGTAGGGTACGAATAATAAATTTTACCCGCGGATACCCGATGAATACCCACAATTTAAAAATATACGTAAATATATGTCATCTATATAATACACATATCATGTTGACTAACTCATTTAACATGAAATGATCTATATACATAGCATGTTAAACTATAAAGATGATACTTTTTATGATTGCTAAATAAAAAATAATTATATGAGCTATTAAAGTTTTTTTATAAAAATTTTAAGTTATTCGTATGAATACTAATAATTAAATTATAAATATATTATGCATCGTGGCTTGTGAACTTCTATATATTTTATTATTGAACTCTATGTAAGTGAGATTGACGTTTTTGCTTGTCGTGTAACTAGAAATTTATTGTATCATATCACTGTAATGAGGAAATACAAACTTGGCTCGATGTCGTCTTCCACGTTGCGACAGAGTCACGTCCTCGACCTTGCCCCCATGGCCGTACCCACCTTGGCTGACCATAGGACCCCAGCCTGCGCGTGGGTCGGTACGTCAGGGTGGTTCTGAGAAGCGCCCCCCACCAGTCAGTGGGCAGAGGGCGGTGTCGAGCGGACAACCTAGGGTTCCCGTCGAGGATAAGGTGGAGGAAGACGAAATCGTGGTCGACTTCTTCGGTCAGTTATGGGCCATCGATTCCCCATCCCCACCACCATCCAGTGCTCCAAGCAAACCTAGGGTTCCGACCGCCGGCCACAACCTTGCTCCTACTAGTGCTGTCTTCTGGATCCGTAAGGATCTGGTTGAGAAGAGGACCTTCACCTTGGCGGATTGCTTCCCAGTCCGGAGATCTGATCGATTCGACAAGCCCCCAGTGCGACTCAGCTTTACGCGAGATCTCTGGAACCAAGGTGTCGAGAAGAAATCTTACGCAGAGGTGGTGAAGAGTGCCATGGAAGAGGAAGGCTGTTGGGTTTGGCAGGAGCATCGTTGCCCTCCTCCACCCCCTCCATCTCGCCAGCGACCGCATCAGCAGACAAGGTATCCTCCACCTCAGCACTATCAGCAACCCCCTTTTCACCAATCTGGTTGGCAAGAGCAGCGACAGAATCTACGGGTTCCTCCGAATCAGGGTGGTCTTCAACCTCATTCAACCACTCAACCCCGTCAGCAGCTGCCAGCCCGCCAACCCCCACCGCAACCTCAGTTGCAGCGTCAACAAGCGGTTCCAAGACAACAGATCAACCCTCCCCCTCCACAGCGAAGAGGCGCTCACCAAGATCGGGGTAAAGGTACTATGATAGAGGAGCTCCCCCCATTTGTTATTGACCCTCGATACCGTAATCTGACCTGTTACAATTGTGGGGAGCCGGGGCATTTTGTGAGAAACTGTACGAAGCCTAAAATCTGCTTTATCTGTGCTATCTCTGGTCCCCATATGAATGTCTGTCCAGTTTGGAAACAAGATCATCCCCGCTCTGCTTATGTTGGTAGTGCTAGCCAAGGGTTGGGCTTTTATCACCTTGAAGTTCCAGATGTAGAATCTACCCAGTGGCTGAATCTCACTAATTGTGGTGTGGTTAGAGTGATTATTGGATCTATCACTTTGTCTGAGTTAGAGGTAGAATTATCAGATATTTACTGTAAGGTGTGGCCCTGGCAGATCAGAGAATTAGAACAGGGGGATTTTCTGGTGTGTTTCCCTCCACATAAGTGTCGGGGGACCACAAAAGGCGTTACCCCAATCAACGCAAAACAAATAAATTAAACCTAGAGCACCAATTAATAAGAGACCTAACTAGTCCAACCCCTCGAGGCCTAAACGCTGGCCTGCCGCCGAGAAGCCCGGGCTGCCAAAGCCTTGCCAAACCGCCTCATGATAGCTTACCTCTCGAGCCCTGACGCATGGGCCTCGAGCCCGCTAAAGCCTGCACCGTTCCTCAAGGCCCAACGTGGGGGACCTCGAGCATCTCTAACGCGGTAACCTATCCCTCGAGACGCATCGTACCCCCCTCGAGCAGCGCCAGACATTGGATACCAGCCCCATATGCGCATTTAATGCATCCACCTACTCCGTCGCATCCTCTGGTACACGACGTGTGCCACAGTGAACTGGAGCCAGAGTCAACCTCCTTTTTCACCACAAGCATGGCGAAAAGGACAAAGTACAGCATTGTGGGCCATACCCTGCACTGTAGCATACTCAAGCCACATCTCGAGACCTGGGTTCCCGCGTACGGCCGAGTTCTCCGGAACTTGCCCATACCTGCGGAGGCTCGAGCCCCCCGTAAGCGCCACTCGAGGCCGGCCTCTGCGCCCTCGACCCTGACTACTTTCATGCCATGGGAGGACAGATACCCAAGGCCAGGAGGGACCCTAACACGTCCCGTAAGTACCGGAATGGGCGCTGCACGCTCCCACATCACCCCTCCTCCACGTCCGCGCCCGGAATGGAGGCCACGCTTCAAGGACGCCTCAACAGCAACCCCCACGCCGGCTCCAGTGAACCCGACAAGACATAATTCCTACCCTTCGCCGTATTGGGTGTTGTACATGCCACTCCAGTGTAACCCTGGCCTCCTCTTGGTCTATAAAAGAGGACACCAGGGTCCTTAACGCGGAGAGGGAGACGACTACACGAGTCCACACAAACACACACACGAGTCCAGACTCTCGTCCACGCTCAGTGAGCTTGTATTGCCCCTGTACAAGCACTTAGGTGTGCAAGTAATACAAGAACCTCCTCCCGCTGGACGTAGGGCCTTCTTTGCCCGAACCAGATAAACTCTTGTGTCATCTTGCATCACCATCCAGAAAGAGAGCACGCGATCACATTACTAGTTAGTGTCATACCCCCGGGGTAGAAACACCGAAGCTGGCGCGCCAGTAGGGGGCTTCGCGTGTGGCGGAGTCGATTTCTCGTTGTTTCTGGATGGCTTCCTCACTCTTTCGTTCTTGTGGTGCCGTTATTGGTTCGGGAGCCTCGAGTCCTGGCTACTGGCAGCGGCAACGAGCTGACCCTGCTCTCCACGGAGAGCCCGAGCGGAGGGCGTGTCACGCCACACCCCGCGCGGGGGGCGTGGTGCGTCGCCCGAACCACCACGCGTCGCCACCTCGTGAGCGGAGCCGTCATCACCATCGTCGCCAGGCACAGGCGGTGCCCGCGGCGTACACCCACTTCCCCGCGGCCGGCGCAGAGTCCCCGAGGAGAAACCTGCCCGGCGCGCGGCCGGAGACTTCTAGGGCGCGCGCGCACTCTCCCAGCGAGTTCGCGTTCGTCATGCGCACGGACCGGGAGCCTGGCCAGAGGCCCTCGAGCCGTGCTCCGTCGACACCACCTGGATTCCTCCCGCACGGGGTGTACCGCGCTCGACGCCAGCGGGCCCCCGTTCGGCCTCATCAACTCTGCAACTATCTACGCCCACCACCTCGACGAGCGCCATCAGGACCGGGCGACTGCAGAGCGGGAGGAACGTCCGGGCGTGATCCTACGAGCCACCACCGACCTGGAGATCGTCTACCCTGCGCACGTCGACCGCGGCTTCTCACGAGTCGTCGAGCCACCCCGGCAAGCCGCCATCGGAGAGTGGTACCACGAGCTGCAGTCCCAACACGAGCCAAGGCGGCGCGACATCAACAGCTCCGACTCCGACGAGTACGACTACAACGACCCTGACCTCTGGGATCCCACCAGGGAGTGCTTCCAGCTCGAGGGGGTCGTGGACGATGCCGAGGACGACGGCGACGACGACACCAGGCCGGCGCTCAACCTCGAAGAGCCCGGAGACGAGGCTGCGGCGAGCGGACCACACGTTCGGGGGAGGAACGAACCCCCGGCACCGGATGCACCACCTCAGCACAACAACGACCGGGCGGCGCAGCTCGCGCAGCTGCGGGAGGCGATCACCAAGGCTGAGGAGGACCGACAACGCCTGCTGCAGCTTGAGCAAACTGTTGTGCAGGAACAAGCCCAGCCTCGAGATGCCGACGCACGTGGCCGCGCTCGAGAGGTCCACGGCAGATCCACGAGGATGGGGCGCCAGCACGCCCCGAGGTACGCTTCCCGCGAGCCGGGCAGAACGTGGTGGCGGCCGCGATGCTACTCCGCGATCTTCCCGCCATCTCCAACCCTGACGCCAGGCGTATGCTCGGGGAAATGAAGAACCTCCTCGAGACAGCCGCTCTGCAGCAGGCTGAGAGCTCAGCCTCACGCCGGCGCGGAGCGGCCGCAGGGAAGCCAGCAGACACGCCCCGAAACGAGCGTGAGACATCCGTCCACCAGCCGGACGCCTCTCGAGCCAGGCCAGTCCGAGAGCGGATCGTCGACAACCGGCCACCTCGAGATCCCAATGACGCCCGCAACAACATCAACCGTCGGCACAAGGACAAGGGTGCCGAGGAGCGTGGCTATAATGCCCATCGAGGGGGGGGGCGCTACGACAGTGACGAGGACCGGCAGACCCTCGAGCCCCCGGGCCCCAGGGTCTTCAGCCGGGCCATCCGCAGCTCAACCCTCCCCGACCGCTTTCGACCACCGACCAACATCGTGAAGTATGACGGGGAGGTGGAGCCCAAGCTATGGCTCTCCGACTTCCGCCTGGGCTGCCAACTGGGCGAGGCAAAGAGCGACGACCGTGTGATCATACGCCAGCTCCCACTCTACCTCTCGAACACCGCCCGTCGGTGGCTCGAGGGGCTCTCGCCGGATCAGATCCACGACTAGGCCGACCTAGTCAGGGTCTTCGATGGGAATTTCAAGGGAACTTGCGTACGCCCAGGCAACCCCTGGGATCTACGACGTTGCAGGCAGACAGCGGACGAGCCCCTCCGCGACTTCGCTCGGCGATTCTCGAAGCAGCGCCTCGAGCTCCCCCACGTGCCTGGTGAGGATGTCATCTCAGCGTTCCTCGCGGGCACGACATGCCAAGAGCTAGTCCACGAGCTAGGGCGCTACCGTCCCAGGACGGTCGAGGATCTAATGGATCGTGTCACCAGCTTTGCCTTAGGCGACGAGGCAGTGGGAGCCTTCTTTGGCCACTCCATGGACAAAGGCAAGGCGATGGCCACGCCGGAGGGCTCGAGCAAGGGCAACAACGTCAAGAACCGCAACAACGACAACAAAAAGAAGAAGAATAAAGGCAAAGGTCAGAAGGCGAAGCGCGACGCCGATGACGACGACGATGAAGAAATATTCGTGGGCACCCTCGAGCATAAGAAGCCTCGAGGCCCCCCTGACGGGGCTGTCTTCGACAAGATGCTCGAGGACCCCTGCCCTTATCACAAGGGTCCCACAAATCACAAGTTGAAGGACTGTCGAATGATGAAGGGCTTCTACTCCAAGCTCGGCGACAAGAAGGAAGACGCGCCTAAGGGCAAGGACAACAATCGATGCGACGACGGGGACACGGACGGCGACTTCCCCCCGGTGCGCGACTGCTACATGATCTACGGGGGCCCAACCGTCGGGCTCTCAGCTCGAGAGAGAAAAAAGGAGCGCCGGGAGGTCTTTGCACTCTGCCATGACGCCCCCCGATATCTCGACTGGTCTGATGCGCCAATCACGTTCGACCGTGATGACCATCCGGACCATGTCGTAAATCCGGGGGCGTACCCCCTCGTCGTCGACCCCGTCATCATCGACGTACGGTTCTCCAAGGTGTTGATGGATGGGGGCTCGAGCCTCAACATCATATACCTCGAGACCCTCGACCTCCTGGGGATTTCGAGGGACCAGCTCCGACCCAGAGTCGGGGGTTTTCCACGGAGTGGTAAGGAAAGAAGGCCCACCCCCTCGGGCGCATCGACCTACCTGTTTGCTTTGGGACGCCGACCAACTTCCGCCAGGAGACGCTCACCTTCGAGGTGGTTGGGTTCCAAGGGACCTACCACGCCATCATCGGTAGGCCTGGGTATGCCAAGTTCATGGCGATCCCCAACTACACATACTTGAAGCTCAAGATGCCGGGGCCGAAAGGGGTCATCACCGTCGACACCTCCTACGAACACGCGTACCACTACGACGTGGAGTGCGTCGAGCGTGGGGAGGCCAACGTCCAAGTCGGCTCGCTTGAGGCCCTGGCTGCCCTGGCCACCGAGGCTCCTGAGGCAAAGCGCCACACCGGCACCTTCGAGCCGGCAGAGCACACCAAGCAGATACCCGTCGACCTGACCTCGACCAACGGCAAGACGCTGGCCATCAGTGCCAGCATCGAGCCTAAATAGGAAGCAGTGCTCGTCGATTTTCTTCGCGCAAACATTGACATGTTTGCGTGGAGCCCCTCGGACATGTCAGGCGTACCGAGGGGAGTCGCCGAGCACGTCTTGGAGATCCAGGTCGGGTCCAGACCGGTGAAGCAACGCCTGCGCCGCTTCGACGAGGAGAAGCGTAGGATCATCGGTGAGGAGGTGCACAAGCTTTTGGCGGCTGGATTCATCAAGGAGGTATTTCACCCAGAGTGGCTAGCTAACCTAGTACTAGTTAGGAAAAAGAATGGAAAAATGCGGATGTGTGTAGACTACACTGGTCTGAATAAAGCATGTCCAAAAGTTCCATTTCCTTTACCTAGAATTGATCAGATTGTCGATTCCACCGCGGGGTGCGAAGTACTTTCATTTCTCGATGCGTATTCCGGCTACCACCAGATTAAAATGAAAAATCCGACGAGCTCGCTACCTCCTTCATTTTACGCCTTTTGGTATGTATTGCTATGTTACAATGCCCTTCGGCCTTCGAAACGCCAGGGCAACATATCAGCGTTGTATGCAACATGTCTTTGGCGAACACATAGGCAAAACCGTCGAGGCCTACGTCGATGACATCGTGGTTAAGACCAAGAAAGTCGGGGACCTCATCAGCGATCTCGAGACCACGTTCAAGTGCCTCCGGGCCAAGAATGTGAAACTCAACCCTGAGAAATGTGTTTTTGGTGTGCCTCGAGGCATGCTACTTGGCTACATTGTCTCGCAGCGGGGGATCGAGGCCAACCCTGAAAAAATCTCGGCAGTCACGAAGATGGGCCCAATTCGAGACCTCAAGGGCGTACAGAAAGTGACAGGCTGTCTAGCCACTCTCAGCAGGTTCATCTCGAGGCTAGGGGAAAAGGCGCTACCCCTCTACCGCCTGCTGAAGAAAACGGAACGCTTTGTGTGGACCATCGAAGCCGAGGAAGCCCTAACCAAGTTGAAGGAGTTGCTGACTTCCGCACCAATTCTCGTGCCACCACGACCAGCCCAGGGTGACGATCCCTCCGAGCCTCTCCTCCTCTACGTGGCCGCAACCACCCAGGTGGTCAGCGCGGTCGTAGTCGTCGAGAGACACGAGGATGGTCACGCGTTACTGCAAGGTCCTAATTGGCTAGAGGGGGGGTGAATAGCCTAATTTAAAATTCTACAAAGCACTAGAGCAATTTGTTAGATAATAACAAAGCGATAAATGCGGTTGCTCTAGCTCTATGTCAAATGCAAGCCACCTATTTTCAAGTCTAGTTAATTATGATCTCTAGGGCACACAAGGACTAAGTCACTACTTTACTAAACTAGTGAGCTACACAAGAGAGCTAGCAAAACTAAACTAGCTAACTAGCAAGGCTACTACTATATTATTAACAAGGGAAACAAGTTACTCTATAACAAGTATGAACAAAGGAATACAAAAGAGTGGTAGTGTGATTTTACCGAACCGGGCAAGTGAAGATAATTGATATCACAATGGAATGCCAGTCACCAAGGGACACAATATGAACACGAGATTTATCCCCGAGGTTCACGTGCTTGCCGGCACGCTACGTCCTCGTTGTGTCGACCAAGGCTTCGTGGTTCGGTGGCTTATCGGTATCACACACCGAGCTCTCCACAAGAGCGCCACAAGAACCTACCCCAAGCAATGGTAACTCAATGACACGCGCAATTTACTAGGAGTTACCTTTGGCTCTTCGCCGGGGAGGTACAAGCCCCTCACAAAGTCGTTGGGATGGCCACGAACAATCACCAACTCGTGCCGATCCTCCTCTGCTGCCACCAAGCCGTCTAGGCACCGGCAAGTGCCAAGAGTAAAAAGAAATCCGCAGCAACAATCACCAAGATGCCTCTAGAATGCAAGAACACAATGCAAGCTCTTGGTTTCACTCGATCTCACTTGGATTAGCACTAACAATCAAAGAGATCGGAGGGAGGGATTAGATCTTGCTCAAGAGGATGTTCAAGAGGTTAGAAAGTCAAGAGAGAACCCCCACTAGCCGGCCACGACCTATATATAGGGAGGAGAGGACGGCAGCTCGACCTCCACCTTTCTGCGCTTGGTCGGTAGTACCGACACCTCCTGGGCGGTACTACCGGCTTAGTCAAACTAGCCGTTTACTCACAACCCGCTGAAAAGGCGAAGCACCGACTCTTGGTCGGTACCTCCGAGGTCGGTAGTACCGGCCCTATGGCGGTACCACCGACAGGCTAAACTGGGGACTTGCACAGAGATTTCCCAGACAACTTCCTGACTCGGTACTTCCGAGGGCGGTAGTACCGACATAATGGCGGTACTACCGCCAGGCCCAAACTGGCTGCTTCCAGAGAGTTCTGCGGAAAACAAGCTACTACTACCGACCTGCATCGGTACCACCACGCGGCGGGTAATACCGAGGAATGGCATACCGGTACTACCGCTAGGCCATTTTCAAAACCTACAGAGAGCACTGCAAAACGCCCCATGGCCACGGTATCACCGACCATCCGTTGGTACCCCGCGGCGCGGTAGTAAGGGGGAATACGCGGTACCACCCGGCAGGCCAAAACCCTTACGGGACAGACCACTCTGCACCTTCTGCTTCACGCACACAGCCTTGGCGGGTCACCGACAACCCAGGGTCGGTACCACCGACAACACACAGAAAACTTCATTTTCTTCCCTGTGTTGATCCAAAACAACTCCAACAACTTCTCTTTGCAAAAGTGCTAACACCAACAAGTGTACAACATCATGTGCATGTGTGTTAGCATTTTCAAAACATTTTTCAAAGGATTTATCGCCTCATTTTAGATATGACATATGCAAATGCAACTAGAGGCAACTTGATAACCATATACTATGAATTTCTCCTCTTGATAGTACGGCTATCTACCCTAAATACACTCACACCCTCTATGGTGTCTTGAGTGCCAAAAACAAAAGAGCCTATTGGTTATACCTTTGCCTTGAGCTCTTTTATTTTCCTCTTTCTTCTTTTCTTCTAGTGAAGATATGGACCATCTTACGACCAATCACTTGATCATTGCATCACATGTCCATCATCATGCTTCACTTGAGCCATGGACCACCTTTTGCTAATCAAGCACTTAATGACAAAGGTTAGTCCAATGGGTTTCATCATTATCCAAAACCAAACTTGGGCTTTCAATCTCCCCCTTTTTGGTAATTGATGACAACCCTCATACAAGATATTATGATAAAGATTTGAGACACCAAAGTAGTATTTGCTCCCCCTACATATGTGCTATAGAGTTTGGTTCGAGGTTCGGCACATATGCATGGATATAAAATTTTGGGTGAGCAATTACTAACTTGTGATACTAAGGTTTAAAGAATGGACCTTTGAAGCGCGATACCAATCGGAGTGCAAAACTCATGATCATCCTTAGCACCATAATGAACTAGATACAACTTGTAAGCCAACTTTTAAGCAAATATATTGGCAAAAATGTTAAATTTCAAAAGTCTAGTTCTACCCTATGCATGCTAGTACTTCATTTCATCATTCAAGTTCTAGTCTAGCAAGCAACACACAAGAGAGATACTACTTGAAAACACAAACTAATGCAAGACAATGCAAGCAAGCATATGTAAGATGCACATTGCAAATGCATTCAATCAAGTTCATAGGCTTGCTCCCCCTACTTGTGTGCTTAACAAATTTTATCCCTTTCTTTTCATAAATCTTTCTCATTGTGCAACTTCTTCTCTCCTCTTTTTGCATATCTTTTATGCCATTTTTCTCCCCCTTTGTCATCAATGACCACAAAAGGTGAGTTTTTTCATTTGTAAAGCATGGGAGTAGAAATTGATCAAATTGGGGTTCAACTATAAACAATTGCATACCATATATAGCACGGTTTGCTCTAGAGTAAGCTTCTTCACACATCTTGCAATGGTTATCTTACTCATGTCGGTTATATACTTCAATGCTCATGTTTATAGTCAAACACTAGGATTGCAAGCCCAAAACATGTCATATGCCACCACTAGATCATAACAATCATAGAAGCAATAGTGGTACCATACCAACATCAAAGTCATTTGATTTTCAATGAATGAGGTCCAAAACCTACTAGATATGCCTAGATGCTCTAAACAAGTCCTTAGCAAGGTATGAGATGCAAATGTCAAACAATAATACCTTTGCTTTGGCTTGGAGGAGAGGCAAGTCATATAAGTGGGGTGCATTATCAACACATATTTGAGAAATCATATGTTCAACTCATTCCTTAGCTTGCAAAACCTCTTCTCATCAAGTGGCTTAGTGAATATAATCCGCAAGTTGATCATCGGTCCCAACACTCTCAATAGATATATCTCCCTTTTGTTGATGATCTCTAATGAAGTGGTGCCTAATGTCAATGTGCTTGGTTCTTGAATGTTGCACCGGGTTGTTTGTGAGCTTCACCGCACTTTCATTGTCACATAGCAATGGCACTTGTTTGAATTTTATTCCAAGTCCTTCAAGGTTGCCCTCATCCATAGGAGTTGTGCACAACAACTACCGGCACTAATGTATTCGGCTTCGGCGGTAGAGAGTGCCACACTATTTTGTTTCTTTGAAGACCAAGATACAAGTGACCTTCCCAATAATTGACATGTGCCCGATGTGCTCTTTCTATCAACCTTGCAACCCCGCATAATCGGAATCGGAGTACCCAATTAATTCAAAGTTTGCTCCTTTGGGGTACCACAACCCAACATTTTGTGTAGCCTTCAAGTACCTCAAGATTCTCTTTGTTGCCTTCAAATGACTCTCTCTTGGAAAGCTTGGAATCTTGCACACATGCACACACTAAACATGACATCCGGCTTGAAGCGGTCACATAGAGTAAGCTTCCAATCATAGACCGATACAACTTTTGATCCACCATGTTGCCACTAGCATCACCATCCAAGTGTCCATTTGTTCCCATTGGTGTATTAATAGCTTTTGCATCATTAAGACCAAACTTCTTGAGCATATCTTTGATGTACTTGCCTTGACTCACGAAAGTACCATTCTTCATTTGCTTGATTTGAAGACCAAGGAAGTAACTAAGCTCTCCAATCATGGACATTTTCAACTCTTTTGGCCATCATATTTCCAAACTCTTCACAAAATCTTGTTGGTTGAGCCAAATATGATATCATCAACATAGATTTGCAACACAACAAGTCAATTCCCTATCTTCTTGGTGAAGAGAGTGTGTCAACCTTTCCCATTTTGAACCCTTTGGATAGAAGGAAATTCCTCAATCTTTCATACCATGCCCTTGGAGCTTGCTTTAAGCCATACAAGCTTTTCTCAACTTGTAGACATGGTTGGCTTCTTTTCATCTTCAAAACCGCGGGAGGTTGCTCAACATATACCAACTCATTGATGTAGCCATTGAGAAATGCACTCTTTACATCCATTTGATATAGCTTGATGTTATGAGCACAAGCATAAGCTAATAGGATTCTAATTGCTTCCAATCGTGCAACCGGTGCATATGTCTCTCCAAAGTCAAGCCCTTCAATTTGAGTGTAACCTTGTGCTACCAATCTTGCTTTGTTTCTCACCACTAGGCCATCTTGATCTTGCTTGTTGCGGAATACCCATCTAGTACCAATAACATTATAGCTCTTAGGCCTCTCAACCAATTCCCAAACTTCATTTCTTGTGAAGTTGTTTAGCTCTTCATGCATGGCATTAACCCAATCAACATCCTTCAAAGCTTCTTCAATCTTGGTTGGTTCAATAGTTGACACAAATGAATAGTTCCCACAAAACATTGCCAATCTTGATCTTGTTTGAACACCACTTTGAATGCCACCAATAACCAAATCTAAGGGATGATCTCTTGCTATACTTGAAGGTTGAAGCACTTGATTCGCATTGCTTGTACTCGGTTGATCCGCTTGTTGCACATTGGGAGATGATGAACTAGCCACTTGTTGATTTTGTACTTGAGAATCACTATCTTGCTCATTTGGGATGGTGACCACTTGCTCTTTGTCATCTTCAACATCAATCACTTCTCTTGGCCTAATATCACCAACATCCATGTTCTTCATTGCATTCACCAAATGAGTGCCTCTCACATCATCTAAGTTCTCATTTTCATCTTGAGATCCATTGGTTTCATCAAATTCTACATCATGAACTTCTTCAAGTGTTCCACTAGCCAAGTTCCATACTCTATATGCTTTGCTTGTAGTTGAATATCCAAGTAGGAACCCTTCATCACATTTCTTGTCAAACTTGCTCAATCTTGTGCCCTTCTTCAATATATAGCACTTGCAACCAAATACTCTAAAGTATGCAATATTGGGCTTTCTTCCATTCAATAGCTCATATGGTGTCATTTCCAACATAGGATGGCAATATAGTCGGTTGCTAGAGTAGCAAGCCGTGTTGATAGCTTCGGCCCAAAAGGATTGACTCACATTGTATTCACTAAGCATGGATCTTGCCATATCAATCAAGGTTCTATTCTTTCTTTCAACTATCCCATTTGATTGAGGAGTGTACTTTGCCGAGAATTGATGCCTAATGCCAAAATCATCACATAGCTCTTCAATTCTTGTGTTCTTGAACTCACTCCCATTGTCACTTCTCACTTTCTTGATAGTTGTCTCAAACTCATTTTGACTTCTCTTGACAAAAGATTTGAATGTAGCAAATGTTTCACTTTTGTCACCAAGAAAGAATACCCATGTGTATCTAGTGAAGTCATCCACAATCACATAACCATATTTATTGCCACCAATGCTAGTGTATGTAGTTGGCCCAAATAAATCCATATGCAATAGCTCAAATGCTTTAGTAGTGCTCATTTCACTTTTCATAGGGTGAGTATTTCCAACTTGTTTGCCGGCTTGACAAGAGCTACAAAGTTTATCCTTCTCAAACACAACATCTCTCAAGCCCTTAACTAAGTCATATTTGATCAATCTATTTAGTTGCTTCATCCCAACATGACCAAGCCTTCTATGCCATAGCCAACCCATACTAGACTTAGTGATCAAGCATGTTGTCAATTGAGTTTCCTTTGCATCAAAATCAACTAAGTATAGGTTTCCATATCTAAATCCTTTGAATGCTAGGTTGGTTCCATCATTACTAGTGATCATCACATTATCAACACCAAAGTTGCAATTGAAACCAAGATCACATATTTGAGCTACCGATAGCAAGTTGAAGTTCAAGCTCTCTACTAGCAAGACATTTGAGATGCTCAAGTCATTGGATATTGCAATCTTACCAAGTCCCTTGACCTTGCCTTCACTATTGTCCCCAAATGTGATGCTATCCACTTTGAAGTCTTCTTCATTTGTGTTGATTGAGTTGAACATTCTAGAATCCCCGGTCATATGTTGAGTACACCCACTATCAAGCACCCAATGCCTTCCTCCGGCTTTGTAATTGACCTACAAGAAGATTCAATGCTTAGGTACCCAAATCTTGTTGGGTCCTCCAAGGTTAGTGACTAAGCTCTTAGGTACCCAAATGGCTTTCTTCTTTGAGCCCTCCTTAGGTGTACCAACAAACTTAGCTCTTACACTATTAACACCCTTGTAAAGCACATAACAAGAATCAAACTTAATTGATTTACCAAGGTTGGTTGGTTTGTTCTTGTTTAGGTTCTTTTTATAGCAATTATGCTCGGTATGCCCGGATTGCTTGCAATTTATGCAATAGCGTCCATTGCCCTTCACAAAACTAGTCTTGTGAGGAGCAAAGGCCGCCTTGCCCTTCTTGGGGGTATAGCCAATCCCTTCTTTCTCATGGGAAAATCTTTGGCCACCCAAGCACTTAAGCAAGCGGGCATCTCCACCATAGGCTTTGCCTAAGGCACAAGTGAGCTTATTCACCTCTTTCTTTAAGGTTTCATTTTCCACTATTAATGATGCATCACAAGTAAAACCATCTTTTATGTTTGAGTTAGATGCATCGTGGAGCATGAACTAGATGAAGCATTGGGAGGTGCAATGACAATAGGTGTGTAAGATGTTTCATTGATTAAGTCACATGTTATACCTATGTCACATGTTTGAGCAAAGTCCTCAATCTTGGTTTGAGTGAGGAGAGAGGAGTGGGCTTCTTCAAGCCTAGTGTGAGCTTTATCAAGCTTCTCATGGGCTACCTCTAGCCTCTCATGAGTTAGCTTGAGCTCATCAAGAGATTGCTCAAGAAGGCTAACCTTCATGCGCAATTCCTTGCACTCCTTCCTCTTCTTCTCAAAGCAAACATGAGCTTGCTCAAACATGTCCATAAGTTCTTCATTAGTGTATTCATTTTCATTATCATCATCATCACTCTCATCATAGGAAGGTACCTTGGATGGCCTTGCCATCAAGCATGTAGATGGAGTGTCAAAGATAGAAGGCTTTTTGTTGATAGCAATACTTGCAAGTGCCTTCTTCTTCATCTTGTTGTGCTCTTCATCATCACTATCGGATGATGCATCACTATCCCATGTCACAACATAGGATCCACCTTTCTTTTTCTTGGTGAAAGAGAGCTTCTTCTCCTTCTTTTCCTTCTTCTTCCTTCTTCTTCTTTGCTTCATCATCATTGTCACTATTTTGAGGACAATCGGCTATCATGTGATCTTCACTCTTGCACTTATAGCATCTTCTCACATAGCCCTTGTTCTTGTTGTTGTCCCTTCTCTTTCTTGCACCATAGCCTTTCTTCTTCATGAATCTTCCAAACTTCCTTACTAGAAGTGCCATGGCCTCATCATCATCACTAGAATCTTCATCTTCACTATCACTTGATTCTAGCTTTGCCTTGCCCTTGCTCTTGCTCTTGGATGAAGAAGTGGCTTTGAATGCCAAGCTCTTCTTCTTCTCCTCTTCCTTCACCTCCTCAACATCACCACCATCATTGTATTGATCTTCGGTCATTACATCACCAAGGACTTCATTGGGGTCACATTTTGCAATCCTCCTCTCATGATGATGGTCCTCAATGTCTTGAATCGCTTGGGCAAGCAACTCAAGAACCGGTGGGTGAAGTCTTCATCCTTCACTTTCTCTCCCAAACTCTTGAGATCATTTATGATGCATTGGAGTCTATAGAACATCTCCGGGATTGTTTCATCCTCTTTCATCTTGAAGCTTGTGAGCTTATCTTTGAGCATGTACAATTTGGCACTTTTTACCGTTGAAGTGCCCTCATATGTTTCTTCTAGTCTTGCCCATACTTCACTTGCCTTCTCAAGATCTTTGATTTGCTCAAACACTTTTGGATCAATGCCATTGTATATAGTGTTGAGCGCCATTGTGTTGCATTGCTTGCTTTCACGCTCTCTAGGGGTGGGGTCTTCTTCATTGACAATAACATAACCATCTTGTGTGACCTCCCACACCCTATCATTGATGGAGCCAAGGTACATCTTCATCTTTCTCTTCCAATAATCAAAAGATGACCCATCAAAGTACGGTGGTTTGCCCCCAACATGGTTGAACACAATTTGAGCCATATTTGCACCGTAGGTTGTTAAGCCTTTGAATCAAACGGTGTTTGGCTCCGATACCACTTGAAAGGTCCTAATTGGCTAGAGGGGGGGGTGAATAGCCTAATTTAAAATTCTACAAAGCACTAGAGCAATTTGTTAGATAATAACAAAGCGATAAATGCGGTTGCTCTAGCTCTATGTCAAATGCAAGCCACCTATTTTCAAGTCTAGTTAATTATGATCTCTAGGGCACACAAGGACTAAGTCACTACTTTACTAAACTAGTGAGCTACACAAGAGAGCTAGCAAAACTAAACTAGCTATACTAGCAAGGCTACTACTATTATTAACAAGGGAAACAAGTTACTCTATAACAAGTATGAACAAAGGAATACAAAAGAGTGGTAGTGTGATTTTACCGAACCGGGCAAGTGAAGATAATTGATATCACAATGGAATGCCAGTCACCAAGGGACACAATATGAACACGAGATTTATCCCCGAGGTTCACGTGCTTGCCGGCACGCTACGTCCTCGTTGTGTCGACCAGGCTTCGTGGTTCGGTGGCTTATCGGTATCACACACCCGAGCTCTCCACAAGAGCGCCACAAGAACCTACCCCAAGCAATGGTAACTCAATGACACGCGCAATTTACTAGGAGTTACCTTTGGCTCTTCGCCGGGGAGGTACAAGCCCCTCACAAAGTCGTTGGGATGGCCACGAACAATCACCAACTCGTGCCGATCCTCCTCTGCTGCCACCAAGCCGTCTAGGCACCGGCAAGTGCCAAGAGTAAAAAGAAATCCGCAGCAACAATCACCAAGATGCCTCTAGAATGCAAGAACACAATGCAAGCTCTTGGTTTCACTCGATCTCACTTGGATTAGCACTAACAATCAAGAGATCGGAGGGAGGGATTAGATCTTGCTCAAGAGGATGTTCAAGAGGTTAGAAAGTCAAGAGAGAACCCCCACTAGCCGGCCACGACCTATATATAGGGAGGAGAGGACGGCAGCTCGACCTCCACCTTTCTGCGCTTGGTCGGTAGTACCGACACCTCCTGGGCGGTACTACCGGCTTAGTCAAACTAGCCGTTTACTCACAACCCGCTGAAAAAGGCGAAGCACCGACTCTTGGTCGGTACCTCCGAGGTCGGTAGTACCGGCCCTATGGCGGTACCACCGACAGGCTAAACTGGGGACTTGCACAGAGATTTCCCAGACAACTTCCTGACCTCGGTACTTCCGAGGGCGGTAGTACCGACATAATGGCGGTACTACCGCCAGGCCAAAACTGGCTGCTTCCAGAGAGTTCTGCGGAAAACAAGCTACTACCGACCTTGCATCGGTACCACCGCGCGGGCGGTAGTACCGAGGTAATGGCGGTACTACCGCTAGGCCATTTTCAAAACCTACAGAGAGCACTGCAAAACGCCCCATGGCCACGGTATCACCGACCATCCGGTCGGTACCAACCGGCGCGTAGTACCGAGGTAATAGCGGTACCACCGCCAGGCCAAAAACCTTCGGTACAGAGAGGTCTGCACGCTGCATCCTTGGGCGGTACCACCGACAACCCAGGGTCGGTACCACCGACAACACACAGAAAACTTCATTTTCTTCCCTGTGTTGATCCAAAACAACTCCAACAACTTCTCCTTTGCAAAAGTGCTAACACCAACAAGTGTACAACATCATGTGCATGTGTGTTAGCATTTTCAAAACATTTTTCAAAGGATTTATCGCCTCATTTTAGATATGACATATGCAAATGCAACTAGAGGCAACTTGATAACCATATACTATGAATTTCTCCTCTTGATAGTACGGCTATCTACCCTAAATACACTCACACCCTCTATGGTGTCTTGAGTGCCAAAAACAAAAGAGCCTATTGGTTATACCTTTGCCTTGAGCTCTTTTATTTTCCTCTTTCTTCTTTTCTTCTAGTGAAGATATGGACCATCTTACGACCAATCACTTGATCATTGCATCACATGTCCATCATCATGCTTCACTTGAGCCATGGACCACCTTTTGCTAATCAAGCACTTAATGACAAAGGTTAGTCCAATGGGTTTCATCAATTATCCAAAACCAAACTTGGGCTTTCAGTTACCAGTCCAACCGCCGTGTCTTCATCAGTGAGGTGCTCTCCGAGGCAAGATCCGGTACCCACACATCCAGAAGCTGCTCTAACGACATGTCATCACAAGGCGCAAGCTCCAGCATTATTTCCTCGCTCATTCCATGACGGTGGTATCGTCCTTCGCCCCTCGGAGAGATCATCACAACGGGAGGCACAGGCGCGTCGCCAAGTGGTCTGCCGAGCTGATGGGGGAGCCATCACCTACGCTCTGCGAAGCATCAAGTCGCAAGCGCTGGCGGACTTCGTTGCTGAGTGGACGACACCCAGCTCCCGCTGGCACAAATCCAAGCCGAGCTCTGGACTATGTACTTCGACGGGTCCCTCATGAAGATAGGGGCAGGCGCAGGCCTGCTCTTCATCTCACCCCTCGGAGTTCACATGCGCTACCTGCTGCACTTGCACTTCCCCGCCTCCAACAACGTCGCTGAGTACGAGGCCCTCGTCAACGGGCTGCGCATCGCCCTCGAGCTTGGGGTTCGACGCCTCGACGTTCGAGGGGACTCGCAGCTCGTCGTCAACCAGGTCATGAAGGCCTCAAGCTGCATCGATCCCAAGATGGAAGCATACTGTGGAGAAGTGCGCAAGCTAGAAGACAAGTTCTACGGCCTCGAGCTCAACCACATCACTCGAAAGTACAACGAGGCCGCAGACGAGCTGGCTAAGTTAGCATCCACGCGCGGCACCGTCCCACCAGATGTCTTCTCGAGGGACATTTTCGAGCCATCCGTCAAAATCGGCCCGGGGGCTGGCCCCTCGACGCCACCCCTCGAGCCGGACACGGGGGCTCGACCTTCAACACCACCCCTCGAGCCGGACACGGGGGCTCGACCTTCAACGCCACCCCTCGAGGACGACCCCTTGACATCCGCTGAGGCGATGCAGATCGACGCACCTGCCTCTTCTTCTTCACGACCCCTCGACTGGCGAACGCCCTTCCTCAACTACCTGACGCAAGGCGTGCTACCAGAAGACAAGACGGAGGCCCGACGCATCGCTCGAAGGGCCAAGACCTACGTCATCTACGGCGACAAACGAGAGCTATACCGTCGAAGCCCATCAGGAATCCTTCAGCGCTGCATCCCCCTCGAGGAAGGGCGCAGGCTCCTCGACGACATGCACTCGGGGGCTTGCGGTCATCACGCAGCACCATGGACCTTGGTGGGGAACGCCTTCCGCCAGGGCTTCTACTAGCCAACCGCCATTGGAGACGCCAAGGGTGTCAGTTCTACGCCAAGCAAACGCACCAGCCCGCGCACGCCCTGCAAATGATCCCCATAACTTGGCCGTTTGCCGTCTGGGGCTCGACCTCATGGGTCCCCTCAAGATGACAAATGGAAAGTACACGCATGTGCTCGTGGCCATCGACAAATTCACCAAGTGGATCGAGGCTAAGCCTATAGGCAACCCCACCTCCAAGAAGGTTGTCGAGTTCATCTCCGGCATCATGTACCGGTTTGGGGTGCCTAACGTCATCATCACCGACAATGGCACACAATTCGCGGGCAAAAAGTTCACCAACTTCTGCGACGACAACAACATCTGCGTGAACTGGGCCCCGGTCGCATACCCTCAATGCAACGGACAGGTCGAGCGCGCCAACGGCATGATACTCCACGGGCTGAAGCCGAGGCTATTCAAGACCCTTAGGAATTTTGGAAAGAGTTGGGCTGAAGAGCTTCCCTCAGTGTTGTGGGGCCTCAGGACTACGCCGAGTCGAGCCACCGGGTTCGCTCCGTTCTTCCTAACCTACGGCGCCGAGGCTGTCCTGCCTACGAACCTGGAGTACGGCTCCCCTCGACTTCAAGCCTACAACGAGCAAACCAACGACGAGAGGCTCGCCAACACCAAGGACCAGCTCGAGGAGGCTCGAGACGTGGCACTCATCAACTCCGCGCACTACCAGCAAACACTTCGACGCTACCACGACATGCACATGCGCAAAAGGGACCTGGCGGTGGGGGACCTCGTGCTTCGATGGCTGCAAGATAATCGAGGACGCCACAAGCTCATCCCTCCATGGAAGAGCCTGTACATCATAGCTTAGGTGCTCAAGCCAGGAACATACAAGCTCTACGACGAACAAGGCAGGATCCTGGCAAACGCGTGGAACATATCTCAGCTACGTCGCTTCTACCCTTAAGGGCCTCGAGGCCTTTTACATTTTGTTGCTTTGTACAAACACGTCAAATATGAATGAACAAACTCGTGCACTGTCTTTCATTCTACTTAGCAACTTAAGGTAGCCTCGACCCTGCTTTGCTCAGGGTCGAGCCTCCCTCGGGGGCTGACGGCCCCCCCAGACTCCGGAAAAAGCGCGCTTTTCTTTTCAAAAATTCGACCCTTATCTCGATTCGTGCCTCGAGCGTACTAGCAACGTCTAAATCCGTAGATACCTCGAGCCTCCAAGAGGTGGGGGGCGTCGACGTAGACGACCACCCACGCCCCCGGGCTACGGTACCCTACCTACGCCTCCCCTCGAGGAACTCGTGGCGCGTATCGAAAGAACACAGACCAAGCCGGTAGAAACTCGAGCTAGCGACAAAGAGAAATGGTCGAATAAATTTGAAAAGAAAACAGCTTCTTTAAATAAATAAAGTCATACGCATATGATTGGCCTCGACAGGCCATAAGTCATGACATAATTAATTACAAGGGCCTCGACGCCCAAATTTGGCACGCAGGCCTCATTCCTCGTCAGTCTGGAACTCCTCCTCAAGATCTTCTACCGCGTGCTCAGCCTCGACGTCCGGGCCAGGAGGAGGGGGGCCATCTACGCCACTGTCTGCATCGGGAGGCAGCACGTCCTCCTCGAAGAGCTTCACGAGCGCCGCCACCGGCTTCTCCACCTTCTCCAGGATCTTGTCGACGCGACGATCGTTCCACTCTTCGTCCTTCCCCTCGATCTCGATGAAGCCCTTGGCGACGACGTTGACCGGGTAGCGGAAGCCGGAGCGGACGGCCGCAAGCGCCTGCTTTACGCCATGGTGGAGAGCGCTCTTGACACGGTCCCGCGCGGCCATGTTGAAGAAGCACAGGGCATCGACCAGGGCGTCGCCTCGAGCCACCGCGCCCTCCGCCGTGGCCACCGGGTCGGCACCCCACATGGAGCAGAGCCTGTCGAGGGTGCCGCGCGCCCGCTCCGCCACTATGGTCTCACCCTGGAGTTGATCCACGAGAGCCTGATTCGTCTCGCGGAGCTCCTCGGCGGTCTTTTCCAGATCTGTGCAACAAACAGAAAAGAGTAAGTCTGCGGCGCGGCAAGAATCTCGAAATCAAAAGCAAGACAGAGCCTGAAGATTGCGACAGCACCTTGGCAGTGCACGCCCAGAGCGTCAAAGTCGCTGGTAAGGACCCCGACACACTGCTCGAGTGTATGCTTTTGGGACAGCACGTCAAGATTTTGGCCCTTAAGCTCCTCGATCCGCTTGCCCGTCTGCGCAAGGGCCAGATTCTTCTGGATCACCTCCTGCCGAGCGGCAGCTAAGGCCTCCTGGGCCTCCTTCCGCGCTGCCTCCACCGCAGCCAGGGCGGTGGCGGCCTGGCTCTTAGCCTCCTCGGCCTCCTTCCTCACCGCCTCCGCTGCAGACCGGGCGGTGGCGACCTCGCTACGGGCGTCGGCAGCCTCCTTCTTCGACGCCTCCACCGCGGACAGAGCGGTGGTGGTCTCCCTCTTGGTTTGGGCGGCCTCATCCCGAGCCGCCTGGGTCTCCACCTGGGCGTCGTTGAGCCGGCCCGCCATCTGCGCGTTCCGGCCCAGCTCAGCGCGGAGCTCCTGGAGCTCCCCCTCCGCCCTCGAGAGGGCAGCTGCCACCCGTGCGGACTTGTCCGCCTCCTCCACGAAGGCCCTCTCTGCCCGCGCCACAAGCTCAGTCACATCCTTGAAGAGCGACTGCGCCTCCCGTAGAACCGCCTGCTGAGCCGACCGCTCGGCGGGGATAACGGCATTGCATGGAGGCGGGGGCTCGAGCGGTAGCAGATCGCTCGAGGGGTGGCTCGCCTCCAAGCTCTCCTTCGCGCCGGCCGAGGGACCGGTCGTCCCCTCAGCCTCGTTCCCGGTCGGCCCCTCGAGCCTCTCCTCCCTCGCTGGGTCTTCCGGCGTCTTGTTGTCCCCGGCCGGTGCCTCGAGCGCCCCCTCCAGCGCCGAGCCCTTGACCGGGGACGACACCTTCTCCAGCTCGTCCAAGAGCTCCTCCACCGTCGGCATCTTATCCACCGACGCCTCCCCCTCCTTCTCCTTCTCCGCGGGCGCGCGAGGCTCCGTCGGTAGGGGATCCTGTCCAGCGGGCCGGCTCGCGTCGTCTGGGGTCTCGAGGGCCGCTGTCTCCTCAACCCCAGACGCCAACAGAGCCGCGCCTGTCTCGGGTACGCCCCCCCAAGATGGTCGTCGTGACGGGGGGAGAAGTGGCCCTCTCGGTAGGCGCCACCGGAGGAGGAGGAGGAGGTGGTGGTGGTGGTGCTGCGGTGGACGCAGTGGTGGCGGGCTTGGCCCCAGGAGCTGCGGTCCCTGCTAAAAAAGAAAAACAACGTCGTTAGAATCAGGAAAAAGCCTTAACCCCCGCGGTCAACGATCTCGGCCTCACCAAGATCCGCGGCGGCCATCTGACTTCCCCGAGCCAGGGCTGCACAAGCCTTCACCAGCCAAGCGGCCATTTCAGCAGAAGAAGGAGCCATACCTCGAGGTGCTTGGTCCTCAGCAGAGCTCGAGGTCTTGGCCCGCTTGGACGCCGCAGGGTCCGCCTCCTGCCGGGAGCGCTTTTCCCTGAAAAACCAGAAACGACGCGCATCACCAAAGGTAAAAAGGTAAAGCCTCACAACCAACGAAATTGGGAAACGTTACTCACCCGAAGCGACGGCGGGACTTCTTCCCCGAGTAGCCGGACCCGCTCGGGGGCTTCGAGCCCGCCTCATGGCTCGAGCCATGCCCCTGAGCCGTCTTCGCGTGGCTCGAATGGAGGGAAGGCTCCCGGTGCTTCCCGTGGCTCGACCCCGGCGGGGAGCTCTCCTTCTGTCTCTTGTCCCGGGGGGACGACCGCGTCTCCTTCGAGCGGTCCTCTTGGCGCCTTTCCTTGCGCGGGCTCCGGGACCTGCTCCAGCGCTCGTGCCGGCGGTCGCGCCCCCCCCCCCCCCCCCCCCCGCGTCTGCCTCCTTCTCCCGGTGACGGTGCGGCGATGGGCTCTGGGACCGCTCGCGACTCCCGTCACAAGACGACCGGGAGCTCCCCCCTCGACGGTCATGGTGGCGGGGGCTCGACGCCTCCTCATGTTGCCCGCTCGTCCGCGGGCTCGATGTCGTCCTCGATGACTTACGGTGGTCGGGCCCGGAGTCCCTCTCGGCGTGTTGACCGCTCCTCGAGGACCGGCCCTTCTCGAGACCCACCGCCTGGGTCGACGCGGTCGTGGCCTCCTTCTGCGCCGCGGCGATGGCGCCCTGAGTTCGAGGCTTCTTCGCGTCAGGAGGCACGACCGGCACGGGGCTCGACGTGCCCTGAGCCTCCGACGAGGCAGGGCCAGACGTGGCCTTCCGCTGCTGCGTCCCGCGCGATCCCTTCGCTGGAGGGATCTCCAAGATATTCTCCTGCACAGAAGAGCGGTCAGCCCTGACGTCGACGACCCCCGCGCGCCTCAGACGCGCATCCATCCCTTCATCATCGCTCTCCTCCTCGTCGTCATCCTCCTCCTCCGAGCTCGTGTAGTTGAGCTCGGGGGACTCCTCTCCAGGCTGTCGGTTACGACGTGCCCTCGCAAGCCTCTGATCCCGATCCACCCGACGCAAGTTCCTCTCTTTCTCTTTCTTCTTCTTTGCATCCTTACTCTCCTTATCTTTCTGAGCAGAGAGGCGCCTCACCTGACTTTCCGCGGCATCCTCCCTCACCGGGGGCCTCGACGCGTGATATGTGAACGCCCCCTGCAAAAAGAAACTTGGTGAGAAAAACTACAAGGAGAGTACACAAGGTTCGAAGAAAGAGAAAGGAGGGGAGGCTCGAAACAACCTAGCTTGAGGAAGGCTTACCGGGTCGAGACACCCCGCGTCGGGTGCCATGGCGATCAGGTTGGTTTTCTCGGGGCGGAACAGCCCGTGGATCGTGACCGACACCCGGGAGACACCCTCGTTCCGAGGCAGCCTCTCCTCGGCCATCCTCGACCTGTTCAGCGCCTCGAGCGGGGCGTTTGGCCCCATCTCGTACATGAGAAGGGGGCAGTCCGCCAGAGGAAGGACCCTCCGCTGATGGAACGCCCAGATGACCGCCTGGATGGTCAGTCCCTTCTCCTCCACCAACGACCACATCGTGTTCATCAGCGGCATCAGGTGGCGCTGCCTGTCCGCCACAACGCCCCAGCTCCACTTCTCAGGGCGCGTGGTGATGATCCTACCGGTGTACTGCGGAAGGAGCCCGTCCTCGTTCCGCAGGTAGAACCAGTGGTCGTCCCACCCCGCCTGGTTGGAGGAAAGCTTGTAGCGGAGGTAATGACGGGGGACGTTGGCCGACAAGGGTCCGGTCCTCGCGGCAATGATGAGGGAGCCCGCGCGCGCGAGCCTCCTCCTGCTCGGCTTCACGGCCTTATGAAAGAGCTCGCCCCGAAAGAGGTGGACGAACATCTCCCAATGGGGCTCGATCTTCAGGTACCCCTCGCACACCGCGGCGTAGATGGCGGCGTGCGAGATTGAGTTGGGGGAGAAGTGCTGCAACTCCACCTCGAAGTGGTGAGCCAGCCCCCGCATAAAGCGGCTCGGCGGAACGCCAAGCCCCATGCGGTGGTAGTGCGTGAAGCTCACCACGTACCCCTCCGGCGGGTGCGGCGCCTGGTGGTCCGCCGATGGGAGAACCCACCACGCGGGCCCCTCCTGTGGGTTGGGGCGGAGAAGCCCCTGGTAAACCAGCGACTCCAGCTCACGCTGCGTCGTCTTCGTCGGGCGCCAGTCTTCGGGCAGCAGCACCTGGGTCCGAGCAGCCATGGCAGCGACGGCGCGGATCTGGGCGGCGGACGGACGGCCGGGAAGGTTACCAATCGCTAGCTTGGGGAAAAGGCGTGTGGGAGCTGCGGCGGCTGTGAAGGCAAAGTCAAAGTAAAGGGTCCTTCACCCCTCACTCGATATTTATAAGAGAGAACCCCAACGGGCGGGATCTCCCACGACAGAGGAAAGGTAACCGCATACATTTAATGCGCCCACCTAACCACGTCTCGAGCCGGTTGACAGGTACACGCGACAATTCCCCATTCGCTCCACTACCGGGGCCCACCACGACCGCCGCTCTGACTTCCTATCCGTCGCCCTAGCGCCACAATCTCCACCCCCTGACGGTTTCCGCTTAAAAAGGCGCGCCCAACGGGCAGAAGGATTCCAAACGACGGAGGCTTCTTCAAGAAGGTAAAAACGGGCCCCGGCCCTTCCAAGTCTCGAGGCAGCGAAGGCTGGCCCTCGAAGAGGGTTCGACAGCCGGCTTTGAGCACCCGAGTCAGAGACACCAAGGGGCGCCACCCGCAGCATCGCTCGAGGGCCAAGCCCTCGAGGCCCCTCACGTGTATCCAAGGCAGGGCGTACGACATGCAGTGAGATCCCCTCGGAGGGAGGCATCGAGCCACCAGGTCCTATCGAATGGACCCGGCACTCCTGTAGACCGAGCGCCTATGCTTTATGAGATCGCCTCCGGGCTTCAGTCGACCCTATCGAACAAGGCACGAGGTCTCACTTGGATTCTCCCGTTACCAGCTCACCGGGAACCTCAATACTCGCCCGCTCATGGTAGTACGAGGCATCCCCCCTCGCATCCAATCGAAAGGACTCGCGGGATGACAAGCCAGGGCAACCGGCGTGCCGGACAACTCGAAGAGCCGACCGGTCGGTTCAGCCTGGCACCCCTCGACGAAAGAGGGTCGAAGAACTCGGGGGCTCAACACTCCCGAACCTAAAAAATATAACTAACACTCACACTCGTAAAAAAGCCCACGAGGGAGTCCTAACCACTCCCCCGTGATCTCGGGGGCTACTGTTGGGGGACCACAAAAGGGGTACCCCCAATCAACGCAAAACAAATAAATTAAACCTAGAGCACCAATTAATAAGAGACCTAACTAGTCCAACCCCTTGAGGCCTACAACGCTGGCCCGCCATCGAGAAGCCCGGGCCCGCCAAAGCCTTGCCAACCGCCTCATGATAGCTTACCTCTCGAGCCCTGGCGCATGGGCCTCGAGCCCGCTACAGCCGTGCACCGTTCCTCAAGGCCCAACGTGGGGACCTCGAGCATCTCTAACGCGGTAACCTATCCCTCGAGACGCATCGTACCCCCCTCAAGCAGCGCCAGACATTGGATACCAGCCCCATACTGCGCATTTAATGCATCCACCTACTCCGGTCGCATCCTCTGGTACACGACGTGTGCCACAGTGAACTGGAGCCAGAGTCAAACCTCCTTTTTCACCACAAGCATGGGCGAAAAGGCACAAGTACAGCACTGTTGGGCCATACCCTGCATTGTAGCATACTCAAGCCACATCTCGAGACCTGGGTTCGTGCCGTACGGCCGAGTTCTCTGGAACTTGCCCAAACCTGCGGAGGCTCGAGCCCCCCGTAAGCGCCACCTCGAGGCCGGCCTCTGCGCCCCTCGAGCCCTGACTACTTTCATGCCATTGGAGGACAGGTACCCCAAGGCCCGGAGGGACCCTGACACGTCCCGTACGTACCGGAATGAGCGCTGCACGGCCTCCACGTCGCCCCGCCTCCACGTCCGCGCCCGGAATGGAGGCCACGCTTCAAGGACGCCTCAACAGCAACCCTCACGCCGGCTCCAGTGACCCCGACAAGACAGAATTCCTACCCTTCACCGTATTGGGCGTTGTACATGCCACTCCAGTGTAACTCTGGCCTCCTCTTGGTCTATAAAAGAGGACACCAGGGCCCTTCACGCGGGAGAGGGGAGACGGCTACACGAGTCCACACAACACACACACGAGTCCAGACTCTCGTCCACGCTCATTGAGCTTGTATTGCCCCTGTACAAGCACTTAGGTGCAAGTAATACAAGAACCTCCTCCCCCCGCTGGACGTAGGGCCTTCTTTGCCCGAACCAGGATAAACCCTTGTGTCATCTTGCATCACCATCCAGAAAGAGAGCACACGATCACATTACTAGTTAGTGTCATACCCCCGGGGTAGAAACACCGACAATAAGAGAGTTGCTGACATAAAGAACTATCCCTCTTTCAATCTGCGGAAGCAAGGAGTGCAAGTGGAAGTTCTGGAGTGGATTGGTGATATTCCTCCTTATGGTGAGCTTGAAGAAGTTTGGGTGCAGATGAGAGGTATTCCCCCACGTTGGTGTCATTGGAGAGTGTTTGCTCAAATTGCCTCTGGATTTGGTCTGATGGTTGATGTGGACTGGGCTACTTTGTTCAAATCTTTCTATGAAACTGTGAGAGTCAAAGTGGCCTGCAAAGATGCAATGAAAATTCCACTTCAAAGGTTATATGAAATGAACAAGAAACTTCATATTGTGTCCTTTCTGGTGGAAACAAAAAAAGACTCTGAGAAAAAAAAATACCAGCTAATGAGAAAGAGGGTGATGGAGATGGAACTAATGGTGACCCAAATGATGAAGATGCAGATGATTTATATGATAGTGATCAGGGTGGCTCTTTCAAGGAGAAAAATCCCCCAGCTAGTAGTGCACGAGAGAAAAATTCTGTAGGTTCAAATACTGGGAGTAGCTCTAGCTGTAAAACTGTGAATCAACTTGGTGAATTGGAGGATCCTCTAGAACAAGCTAATACTTTGCAACAAATTATGAATACAGTTGATTTTCAGCTGCTGTCAGCTAATGTGGGGACTGAGAATGAGGTCCAGAGCAGTATTAATACTGATCTGATGGTTGAGGAGAGAGTGATTCAAGAAAAAAAATGGGCATTGTGAGCATGAGCTCATGCAGCCTATTATGGGATAGGAAAAAAGTATGTTAACAGATTTAGGAGGTTTGGAGAAATTTGGGGAGGGAGATGAGTGGGTTACTCCTGATGTGCTCATTAAACAAAGTGTGGCCTGCCTGTCTGAGAAAGTCAATTTACATACTCTTCTAAGTGAGGAGTCTGCTCATTCTAGATGGGAGGAATTTAGGAAGCTAGCTAAGGTAGAGACTGATAATGAGGAATGCTCTCACCTGCTTAGGAAGATGGAGTTACAAGATTCTGATGAAGACGAGGAAGATATACAGGAGGAACAGCTAAAGAAACAATTAGAAGATAATCAATGGGAAGAGCAGCCTGATAAAAAGAAGAAAAAAAGGCAAGTGCAATGGGGGCCTATCCAGAGGATGCCAAGGCCAAGGAGGTACCCTGAGGATGGAAAAATAGTGTTGCAGCGAGCTGTGGGACTGAAGGAGATCAGAAATCTTTATGGAGGTAACAAATTTACTTCTACTGTTCTTTTTGATAATGTTTCTAATATTCAAAAGAGCCTTATTGATAAGGCTCAGTCAGTAAATATTTCTTTGGGTTATAATGAGGAGGATATTTTACAAAATGTGGACTTACTTAGTAATAAGGATAGGAATGATAGATCAGAGTTTGTAGATAAAAATCCTGAGGTTTGCCTTCCAGCTGATTTGAATATAGAATTGAACTTGGATGATTTTCCTAGTCTGGTTAAGGACTTAGAAACAGTAGAACAAACTCCTTTGAGGGAGTCTAAGGAAGTTTTGACTGAATCCTGGGTTAGTGTGACTAGTAAAGGTCTTAAACCTACTTTTACATCCAGTTTAAATGATAGGAGCAACTTGGAATATTAGGGGCCTCAATAAAAGGGGCAAAATGCAATGCATTACTGATTTTATTGCTGATAATAAGCTTGATTTTGTTGGCTTCCAAAAAACAAAAAAAGAACATTTGTTGCCTCTGATCTCTATAATGTACATAAGGACTTTATATGGCATGAGCTGCCTGCTGTTGGAACTGCAGGGGGAGTCCTTGTGGAGGTTAATAATAGGAAACTTGAGGCCTTAGCCTGGAGAAATACTAATTCTTGCATTTTTGTCATGTTGAAAACTGTTTTGGATAATTTTGTTTAGCGGTTTGTTTGTGTCTATGGATCCCCTTATGAGGAGGGCAAGGATGGGTTTATTCAAGAGTTACATGAGATTACAAATAATTGGTCTGGTCCCACTTTGTTTGGTGGAGACTTTAATTTAATGAACAATTCTAAAGAAAAAAATAATGGGATTATTAATCAAAAATGGGTAGACCTCTTCCAAGATTGGTCTAACCAGCATGGGTTGGTGGAGCTAAAAAGTTCTTCTAGGTCTTTTACCTAGACTAACAACCAAGCCATCCCTATTATGGTTGTAATAGATAAATTTTTTCTGCAATAATAGTTTTGAGCAACATTTTCCGCTAGCTTTTGTGACATCCAAAACAAGAGCTGGGAGTGACCATGTTCCCCTAGTTATTAATCTGGGGGTGGAAGAAGATAGAAAGCCTACTCTTTTTAGGTTTGAGAAATGGTGGTTATCTCATCCAGACTTTAAGGATTTAGTCTTTAAAACTTGGCATACATAATGTATTTTCACTGATCCAATTGAGGTCTGGCAGTTCAAGATTAGACTGCTTAGGAAAAAGTTAAAAGGTTGGGCCAAAAATATTAATGCTGAGATTAGGAAAAGAAAACAAGAACTTCTTCAAGAGTATGATATTTTGGATTTGAAATATGAAAATGGAGATTTGTTACCAGATCAGAAAGTTAGAATGGAGTCTATTCTGAAGGAGATAGGTAGCATCTGGAACATGGAGGAGGTGAAAGCCAGGCAACGGTCTAGGGAGAGACTGATTAAAGAAGGTGATAGGAATACCGCCTATTTCCAGGCAGTGGCGAACCAGAGGAAACAAAAAAAGAAAATTACCTGTCTTGAGACAGAGGAGGGGCTGATAGAACAAACTGATCTAATGTTAAGCCATGATGTAGATTTCTATAAAAGTTTGTTTGGAACGGAGATGACGAATGGAGTGCATTTGGATGACATTTTTTGGGAATTAGAGGATAAGTTGACTATAGAGGAGAATGAGCTCTTGGAAGCTCCTTTCTCCGAGGAAGAGGTCCGCAAAGCAGTTTTTGAGTCGTATGCGGAAGGGGCGCCTAGACCAGATGGGTTTTCTTTTCTCTTCTATCATCATTTCTGGGATCTGATTAAAAATGATTTTATGAGATTAATCAAAAACTTCAAATCGGGGGTTTTGAATTTGGATCGACTTAATTACGCTATTATCACTTTAATTCCGAAAGAACCGGAGGCTAAAATTCTAAGAAATTTAGGCCCATTAGTCTTCTGAATTGTAGTTTCAAAATCTTTGGTAAGATTATTAATAACAGACTCATTATGGTGGCAGATAGGCTGATTTCTAAAAATCAGACAGCTTTTATTAAAGGAAGATTCATTTTGGAGAGTGTTGTGATGGCCCATGAAATTATTCATGATGTTAAGAAAAATAAGGAGAGTGGTGTAATTTTGAAGTTAGATTACGAGAAAGCGTATGATAGAGTGAGTTGGTCCTTCCTCGAAAATATGTTGTTGTCTAGAGGCTTTGGTTCCAAATGGGTTGCTTGGGTTATGCAGCTAGTGACGGGAGGCTCGATATGTGTTAGAATTAATGATGAGAATAGTGCCTATTTCAAACCTGGTAAGGGGCTTAGGCAAGGAGATCCTCTGTCCCCTCTCCTTTTTAATCTAGTAGCTGATATCTTCACTAGAATGCTTGTGAAAGCTGCTAGGTGTAACATGATTAGTGGTCTCTTGCCAACTGTTATAGATGGCGGCGTAGTGAGTCTACAATATGCGGATGATACTTTGCTTTTTCTGGAAGACAATTTACACAAGGCCAATAACCTAAAATGGTTACTTCTCTGTTATGAGCAAATGACTGGGATGAGAATTAATTTTGATAAAAGTGAATTGTTAACCATTGGTTTAGAAGGTGACAGAGTAAATGAGTATGCTAAGATCTTTTGTTGTAAAGTAGGGGATTTCCCTATCAAATACTTATGGGTCCCTTTACATTACACAAGTTAAGAAAAGAAGACCTGCAACCTATTATTGATAAAATTATTAAAAGGATTGCAGGATGGAAAGGGAGATTACTCTCCTATGCTGGAAGGTTGACCTTGTTAAAAGCATGTTTGGCTAGTGTTCCCATTTATCTTATGTCTATCATTAAATTTCCTAATGGTCCATCTCAATGATTAACTCTCAAATGTCACATTTTTTTTGTGGAATAATACTGAGGACAGTCATAGATACCACCTAGCTCATTGGCAGCTGGTGGCTCAAAAGAATTAGGAGGTTTTGGCATCCCTGACATGAGGCTTCTGAATATGTCTTTGTTGAGTTCCTGGATTTTTAGATATAATTTAAACTCTGATTCTTTATGGTCTAAGATCATTGATTATAAGTATCATACTAATAATCCTAATATTCTCACTTGTAATGATATTTCTGCTTCTCCTTTTTGGAAAGGGGTTATGTGGGCGTTACAAGCTGCTAAGATGGGTGTCCAATGGGTAGTTGGAAATGGGAGAAGAATCAGATTTTGGGAGGACCATTGGTTTGGTAATTCTAGTTTGGCTATTCAATTTTGGCCTCTTTATGTGATTTCTAACCAACAAGGGAAGACCATTAGCCATGTTTGGGATGGTAACACCTTGAGGTTGTCTTTTAGGAGGTCGGTATCAGACAGGTTGATGAACATGTGGTATGATTTAGTTAGTATAGCTGAAAGTATTGACCTTAAAGATGAGAATGACCAGATCATCTGGAGCTTTAGCTCAAATGTTCGTTTTTCAGTTCAATCTCTATATGCAGTCATAACTCACAGAGGTATGAAACCAGTTTTTGTTCATTCAGTGTGAAAATTGAATGTTCCACCAAGGGTGCAGATCTTTCTCTGGTTACTAGCAAAGAATAAGCTTCTGACCAGAGATAACTTAGCTAAGAGAAGAGAAGTTTCTGATAAGACTTGCGTCTTTTGTAGTGAGCTAGAATCGGTGAATCACCTTTTTTTCCAATGTTGTGTGGCTAATAGGATTTGGTCTATGATTGCTGATATTATGGGCATATGTGGTAGTTGGAATTTTGAGTTTATTGCGACTATGTGGCTTGCTAATAAGAAGCATTTAAGTGTAAATATAGTTACGACAACTACTATATAGTGCTTATGGAAGTTTCGAAACAAAATGTGTTTTCAGGGACTCGTCTGGACCGGGGAGAAGGAAGTCGTTCTATGGATCGCAAAGACTCTGAGAAACTGGAGACCTTTGCTCAATCAAGATCTGGAGGCTTCGATAGAGCAGATTATCCAAAGTTTGGAAGCCAGGGCGAACCGGCCACCGAGCCTCTGCTGGGTTGGGGACAGGCGATCCGATCAGGTGACATCAACTGTTCGGTCCTTGGATTTGGCTTGCAACGCTGCGAGTTAGGCTGATGCTTCAAGGATGTATCCAGCTGTTCAGATGTCTGATTTCTTTCCCTGCTGTTAAGACTTGTTAAGACTTGTGTCGGCCTGAGCCGTGTTGGGTGGTCTGGGCTGATCGCTTTATGAAAATAAAGCAGGAGAAACCTTTTGTCGAAAAAAATAAAAAAATCATATCACTGTAATTTTATTATCTTATCTATTTTAATTAGACCCGTCAGGAACCCTATACCCACCGGGTATGAAATTTTACCCACGGATATAACCGTGGGCGGGTAAAAGTTAAGCTCGTGGGCATGATCACGGGTGGGTAGATACTCTCCCCACACCGTATCCGACCCGCTGCCATTGTTAGCTAGAACAGAGCGTAGCTGGTCGACGCAGGGATCAATGATTCTTCCGGGATGACATGACCAGAGCAGGATAAGCGGAGCCCGGCGCCGGCAACGATGGCTGCTGCCGTGTCCGGCGCCACGCTCTCACATGGGACGTGCAGTGGCCTGTTCATGGAGGCCAACGGCGTGCGACTGCGATCCGAGTACAGTTCGGGCAGTGCCGGCTCACGGGCTCACCCCAACTTGTTCTCGCTTTGGCATGCCAGTGCCACGCCGCGCTGTGCTGTGCCCCTGCACTCTGTCGTCTGTCCCCGTCGTCCCCGGCGCCTCGCGGGCATCACTAACCTCTGTCCTTGGCCACGCCAGCTCCACGTCGTGACGCTTCTTTACTCGGAATCGGATCCCTTTCTTTTTCAGTGTCAGCGATCGCTGAGCTGGTGATCCGCGAGACTGCTGCTACCTACCATATACTCCGTATACGAAGAGTAAATGGGGTCTAGTAGAGTACACGATGCTGTGTGGACCGACGTGCATGCTGCATGCATCTGCGTCCTTTCGTGATTACTGCTCCTGTTTAGGTTTTGGTTCTTTAGACTGTCTCAAACAGCCACTATCCAAAATACAAGACTCATTTGATATTTAGGTAGCGCTATAGTCAATAGATTCAATAACTATTTTTAGTCTTCTCCAACAATCAGATCCAAAAGAGAACTTTTTCTGCAAATAGGTCTCGGGGAGTAGGGATACTCAAATTTAGGTTCTATCTCTCCTGCTACCCAAAATGGGTCTTCCATATAGGTACTCTATTGGAGGCTATAGATACTGTGTTGGAGACCCATTTTAGGTTTAGGTCTCCAAATGGGTCTCCTATTGGAGACAACCTCTAACTCTGTCACCTCAGATATTACTACTCTAATTTAATCTATTAAAAATAAACCAATTACAAACTAATTTATCAGTCAGAGAATTATTTTTGAGACAAATCTATTAAACTTAATTAGTCCATGATTGAACAATATGATGCTACAATAAATATTTGCTAATGATACATTAATCTGGCTTAATAGATTTGTCACATTAATAATTGTACGATGGTGTAATTACTTTTATAATTAATCTATTTTTAATAAACTAAATTAATACCGCAACATCTGATGTGACATAGAGGTCCAAATAGTACTTCACGAAAACAACGGTGAGAATTTACGTCCGTCCTTATAAAAAAATTACGATTCCTAGATGTATTTCTTTGTTGAAATTTCTAAAAGATGACTAAATATATAGAAAATACTAATATTTATGATATATTATGAAAATATATTTAACAATACTTCTTTAATACTCTCTCTGTTTTTTATTAAGTGTCACGTTTGGTTTGTCTTAAGTCAAATATTTCAATCTTTGACCAATTATTTTTAAAACCCTTATAGTTTCACAATATATAAATTAAATATTATGATATTATTTCTAATAACAAATCTAAAAATATAAATATTATGATATGAAACTATATATATTTTTTAAAAATAATGGTCAAAGATACACACATTTGATTTAAGACAAACTAAATGTTACATTTAATAAAAAAATAGAGGGAGTATCATAAGTATATTGATATATTTTAATATATTTAGTCAAACTTAATAAGATACTTGAATTAGATTTTGTGTCATAATAGTGCTTGGAGCCATTCGGCATCAGAACCTAAACCGAGTGTGCCAATTTTTTTTATCGGGTACAACTTTGGACGTACACACTCCACACTCACACCACATATACACACACGCGTGCGCGTTCGTACACACGGAAAGAAAAAGATTATGAGACTCGAATCCTCCAGTGCACGAAAAACAAGCAGTGCCACCGAACGTGCACGTGTGCGTGTACCCTGCAAATTCTAGATAAAATCCAGAAAAAATACAAATACCAGGATTGGATTTAAATCCTGGTGGGTAGCGTCCCACTGGATAGACCTACCATTAGATGACAGGCCTATTCGCGAGCCTGCCAGTTTTGGGTTGCCATGTGAAATGGGCTCTCCATAACTAATTTTGGAAGCGAAGAGTAGGAAGTCTAGTCGTTCTGCATGAAAACAGTGGACGACCCTATGTAGATTGGGAATTTGAGATATATCCGGACGCATTAATTCTGCAAACCAAACACTTTTTATAAGACTTAAAAAAAATCGCATTTTTTAGATACATTGTTTTTACTGTATATCAAGACATCATGTATATCTAGGGAGTAGTTGGTATCTGAATATGGCGGGCACTTCTTTTTTTATCGCGCTTGTGCACGGGTCTAAGGGCCAGGCCGTAAATGGTAACCGCTTGCATGAATCATGATGAGCAAAAACACACATGGTCCAAGTTCGTACAAGGTACACATAGATATGAGTATCCGAGAGAATAGGTAACATGATGAACAAAACACACGGTCCAAAGCGCGTGCAGAGTACATATGGTACTGCCTCTGTCACAAAAGAAATAGTATAACTATGAGCAGGTGTTTGATACCTTATAAGGCCGTATAACTAGCAGGTGTTTGATACCTTATAAGGCCAATCTTAATGTGAGTTTCATTGGAGTTTCATTTGTATTAAATAGGTTGCCACGTAGGCATTGTTGATGACATGACAGTGTATTTAAGAAGTGAGAGAAAAAATAAGTTTCATCTTGACACGAATATCAACTCTCTATGAGTCATGAAATTTAATGTCTATGAAACTTTACATCATTTTATTTCATATGACATGACAGTCTTGAAAACAACAAAATGAAACTCACCATTGAGATTGGCCTAACTAAACTTTAATTCATTGAGATTGGCCTAACTAAACTTTAATTCATGTCACATTAAATATTTAGATATTGATTTAAATTATTAGAAATAGATTAATTATAAAATTAGTTATATAGATAAAGACTAATTTATGAGATGAATCTATTAAATCTAATTATTTTAATATATATTTAGTCAGAGTTGTTTTTCGGGAAAGTACTATATTGCTGAGGAAAGTAGGACAAACAAAACATGGGTAAAGATGAGTTGTGGACTTGTGGTCATAGAACTCGTCATCCTTGCAGGGTATAATGTTAATTTTTTTTTGTCAACGATATTTTCTTTAAGGCACTCACAATGCAGACTCTATGAGTCTAAGTCTATTTATTACATTGAAGATATTGTAGACTTGAAGCCTAAATAAGACTTGAGTCTTGAGTTTTCTTCCTTTCTCTTTGATAAACATACTGCCACATCAGCAAAATACTATAAATAAGAGAGTAATAAATAGGTTAGACTATATGGTAAAGTTTGTATTATGAGTGCTCTTAGGGCACTCACAATGCATACCCTACCATAGAGTCTAAGTTTATTTATTACCTCGAACATATCGTAGACTTGGAGTCTAAAGACTTGGAATCTTGGTTTTCTCCTTCTCTCTTCAGTAAATATACTGTCATATCAGCAAAACACTATATATAGGAGGATAATAAATAGATTTAGACTCAGTGGTAGAGTCTGTATTGTGAATTCCTTTAACTAACAAGGACTGCAACTATAATAACCAATGACAAATGGGCAATACAATTCATTTAAGGGAGTGTTTAGTTTGTGGATAAAAAGTTTTTGGATGTCACATCAGATGTTGCGGTACTAATTTAGTATGTTAATAATAGCTTATAAAAAATAAATTACATATTTCATCAAAAAATTGTGAGATGAATATATTAAAACTAATTTATCTGTTATTAACATATATTTATTATAGCACAATATTATCAAATCATAGTCTAATTAGGCTTAAAAATGTTTCACAAATTATCTCAATTTATATAATTAGTTATTTTTTTGTTTGTATTTAATACTTCATGCATATGTCTAAACATTCAATATGATAGTTGAACAATTTTAGGTGGGAACTAATCCCGATATCCACACTAGCTAGGAATGTCTAGTCACGGGGATGAACTTGACCGCTTGCCTACCGTGTAGCATTAATAATTGCTCATGTGTTGCCATCAACTAACAATATTTTAAGATGACGTTAAGGTCAATTTTAATAAGAGTTTTATAGAGTCTGATGATTATTAAATATGATGATGTGATACAATATTAATAAAGAGAGATAATAATTGTATTATAGGAGTATAAAAAGTTTTATGAAGATAAATTTTTCTGTACTGTTTGAAAGAAGTACCCCTTCTGTACCTGCAAAACAAGTTGTTTTGGACAAAGCTTGAGCTAAACATTGGAAATATAAACCATGAATAACTTCTAAGCTATTGAGTTTGGAAATGTAAAAAAATCATATGAGTTGTCAAGAAAAATATTTTTATAAAAATATCATATATCACTTTTTAATAAATATTTTTATAAAAAATAAAAAGTTAAAATTGTGCTTTAGAGATCGTGTTATTATAAAAAACGACTTGCTTTATAGATATGCACGGAATATATAAACCATCACCATGTACATGACAGACGCAAACCTAACTACACTCTCTATTCTATTCTATTGCGGCCTTGTAGCACACCGTGCCCAAATAATTTTTTGGGTTCTTACTTGTGAGATTTTCGTTGTTATCTAGTAAACTTTGTCTAAATATAGACTAACTAGGTTTAAAAAATTTATCTCGGTATTTACAGACAAAAATACAATTAGTTATTTTTTATCCATATTAAATATTTTATGTATGTATTTAAAGATATGATATGATAAAAAAAATTAAAAAAAATTGGAAACTAAAGGTGACCTGTCTCAGTAATCGGTATGTTCAGCGGGGACTCGAGCCCAGGCCCCCCACCGCACAAGTCAGTGGTCACAACTCACAATAGAACTGCTGACCGACCACTCCACACCCCACGAGCAGAAGGATCCGGACGGCCACTGGAACGAGCTCGCCTGTCGCCTCGGCCGGCGCCCCGCGACGACGACATCCTCTTCCTCCGCTCCGTTGCAAAACCACCTTGCCGCCGGCAGGTTCGCAAATCCCTCCCCCCCTTCTCTCCTCCCTCCCACCCTCCCTTCCTCCCTCAACTGGGGGACCGCTTTTCCGAATCCGTGCCATCGATCAGTTACTACTGTTCCATCTTTGCCTCTTTGGCGCGTGCCTGGCTGCCCTGCCTGCCACCGCCATCACCACCACGCGCATCTCATGTGGCGTGGCGCAGAGGTGTAGCGCTCCGCAGAGAGAGGTGGAGGTGGCGCCTGCCTGCCTGCCTTCCTGCGCTGCGGGCCTGCGGTCTCCTGCAGATTCCCGCACCCACCGCGCAAGAGGCGACCCACCAGCGCCACCCAAAAAGGCGCACCCCTTTCCGCCGCCCAAATCCGCCTTTTCCCCGATCCCCACAAGCCCCGCCGCTGCTCCCTCGTACGCACGCGCGCACCGCGTCGCCCTTTATCTGCCCCCCGCTGGCCGCTGCTCGGCTGCTGAGTCGTCGTCGTTGTTGCTGGGATTGCAGCGTTGGCGGGCCTTGTAGCGAGGAGGGGGTGTGGAGGCGCGGCGATTGTTCGCGGGATGAGCTTCGGCGGCAGCAGCAGCTCCCTCGCATCCGGTACGCTTTGGTTCCATTGGTGATTGCTATTTGCTGCGCGGTTTCTGTTTTACCTTCACGGCGGTTGGGGGTTAATAAACGAATGAATATGCATTGAATGCAGGTGCGAAGAGGCCGTTTGAGTACGGGAGAACGCATGTGGTGAGGCCCAAGGGAACGCACAAGGCCACCATTGTCTGGCTCCACGGCCTCGGGGACAATGGAGCCAGGTATGGAATCCGCCGCCTGTTCAACTGACCTGTACTTCTGAGTGCTGTGCTTGTGGAGTTTGGTGTTAAACTAATAGATTATGGATGATGAAGTAACGAACAATGTCCATATGCTCTGTACCTTCTCCAGATGTTATGAACTAACTGTAGATAGTGGCAGCGCAGAAAATCTCGCGATCCATATCGTATTGTTTGGAGTCTACAAGTTTATCAGCATCAGTTTGTTGATTCTTGAATGCACAAAAGGTTTGTTTATCTGTGTATTAAGACGGAGAAATAGTGAATTGGTACAACGACGCACCACTGGCACACTAGGGGATAGTGTTTTACGATAGGCTCAGCCCTCCCTAGCAGAAGGAGATCATGGCTATTACTCGCTGATATGCAATGTTTTACAATCAGCATCAGTTTGTTGTGTGCTTGGAATGCTGAATGCTTGAATCATGTGACCGAGTAAATACTGATGAGAGAGTTAGTACGCCAAAGTTTACACCATTCTTATTTCTGGACTGTTATGGACATCTCACTAGGTTGCTGTGTGTTTTCACATAAAGATTCTGGATTGTTGCTTCCTTGAAGGATAGTTCTGTATTCTAGAATTTGAAGCTACTGTCACCAATGATGTATTTTGTGTTACATTGCAGCTGGTCTCAACTACTGGAATCTCTTCCCCTTCCTAATGTAAGTGAGGATATAGATTCCAAATATGCAATGTTTTAATTTCTTGTGGCACTTTAACCTTGCACCTTGTTGCTGAAATTCAATATGATATTCTTTCTGTATCTTTGCTCTGGTCAGATAAAATGGATATGCCCCACTGCACCTACAAGACCTGTGTCAGTGTTCGGCGGGTTTGCCTCCACAGCATGTAGGTTTTTTGTTATCTACATGTTTCTCCCCGCTTAAGAATGTTATCAGATCCTTTCATGATTGATATCTGTCTTATACGCAATACATGCTTACTGCTGGGACCTTTGATCTTTCTGGATTTGCAGGGTTTGATGTTGCTGATCTTTCTGAGGATGCTCCTGCTGACACTGAGGGAATGGATGCCTCAGCAGCACATGTTGCAAATTTGTTGTCAACTGAACCCGCTGACAGTATGGTTCCCCCCTCCCTTTCTTGTTCGATGAGATAACTTGGTTGTTTGTTATTTTCTTCAGCCCATCTTATCAAGATTGCTCGTATTGCTTTGGTTGTTTTTTTGGTACCCGTTGTTCCATTATAGGGTGTGCTTCTTAATATGTTGTACACACTTTTTGAAACTTTTATTTTTTCCCCCCAAAGAGCATGTGTGTGCTCTCAGAAACAGGCTATTCTAACATGTTAATTTGGTGACCCAACAGAAAAAAAAACCCTACTAGATCTTTACCATGAACATTGTACTATCTTGGTAATCTTTGGTCCTCCAATCTCCATTAATAATTGCAGTCAAACTTGGTGTTGGTGGCTTTAGTATGGGTGCTGCTACTGCTCTGTACTCTGCAACTTGCTTTGCTCATGGAAAATATGGGAATGGCAATCCATACCCTGTGAACCTAAGTCTTGCCGTTGGTCTTAGTGGCTGGCTTCCATGTGCCAGGTTTGTCAATTCCTATGATATCGTGTGGTATATGGTTTAGTGAAACTGCTTCGGCTTTGTTGATATACATGATTTCTGGTCATCCAGGACCTTGAAGAACAGAATTGAAGCCTCACCAGAGGCCGCACAAAGAGCTTCATCAATACCTCTTTTGCTCTGTCATGGAAAAGGTGCATATCTGCTGTGTATCTTAACGTGCCAAATTGCCACTGTTTACCTTGCAGCCGTTTAAATGGCCGTTTAGGCGGAACACTAACAGGACCACAATATTTTGTCCGTGTCTTGAAAATGATATAAGTTTAATTTCATGGTGCATAAGGAAAACACTATTTTGACACATTGTAGAAAGTTCTTTTTGATGATCTATAAAGAACAAATTGCCAATTAAAGTAATTTATATTCCATTTCCATATTTTATGCAGCTGATGATGTAGTTCTTTACAAGCACGGGGAGAGATCTGCTGATGCCTTGAAGGCAAATGGCTTTTCCAATGTGCTCTTCAAGTCATACAATAGGTTTTATATCTCACCTATTCAGCTACACTTTACTTAAGTTGCAATTTTCTATATTTCTTCTCATGATGATTACTCTCCTCCTTGAAGTCTTGGGCACTACACTGTTCCAGAGGAGATGAATGAAGTTTGCAAATGGTTCAGAGCAAATTTGGAACTCGGCACTTCGTCATCTTGATTGGAAAATGTTGCGAGAAAGACTCGCGGTGGTGGTGTCCAAATAATACCGGTGTCTGTTCCATGGAGGTAAATGGTTTAATAGCAAAGGCTTGGGTATACGGCCATGTTCTAGCTTTTCTTCACGCAGACGTGTCTGCTAATGCTGTACGCTTATAATTTCCATATTTTGGTCTACGTCGATTTGGTTGTTGTATGGATAATGTTTGTTTCAAATATTCTGTTTTCCGATTTGGAATTGTGATGTCTTCTTCCTCCGTGTGCCATGGAGATGTCCTGCAAAGGTTGCACCGTGTCTGGTGTGCATGGACTCGAATAATTTAGTGTATGATATATATTATCGCTACTCCGGTGCCGTTGCGGTTGCATAGATGACTATTGTGTAAACACAGGCACAAACAAATACAGGTGTGCTACATTTCGCATGCAGATGAGCTCTGGTGGAACAGAGCAGTACATCTGTTATGGTAGGAGAAAGCAAACAGAGTTGCCGTCAAAAAAGAACAGAACATAGAACGTATTAGTATGTCACGTACTAGTTACATGTTTCGACAGCACCGTTCAGTTTAAAAAACAACTTACAACTTAAAGCACCCAAGCTAAAGCTAAGGCATGCAGCTTACATGTTTCGACAGCACCGTTCAGTTTAAAAAAACAACTTACAACTTAAAGCACCCAAGCTAAAGCTAAGGCATGCAGCTAGATGCATAAAAGAACAGCGTCGAGCATTGGCGTTTATTATTTATCAAGAACAAGAACTTTGGTTACTCCTGCAGTTGAGCCTTTTCTGGATCTTCAATCACAACTAGCAAGAACAGAACAAAACAGAGAACATAATCAAATCTGAAGCCACAAGACGACTATGCAAGATCACCTAAAACCTTCTGAGAAAGAACATCCAGAGAAGTTCGCACCACAAATACTGCTACTTGTTTCATGAGGAACCACTTTGTTCGCCTTTTTGTGCAATATCACCAAGCAGTTCCTTCAGTTCACCCTTCTGAAGAAAAGTGTCAAGAATAATTCAGTACTAGTTTAATGCTATCTGGATCATATAGTAACTAGATTAAAGTTTAAAACCAGCGTTGATGAGCTCACTTGCCTGGTGCATGGTGAGTATGATATCAGATCCCCCAACAAACTCACCTTTGATAAATATTTGTGGAAATGTAGGCCAGTTACTGCACAAATAAAAGAAAGTAAACATTGAAACTTATAAAGTGTAAGCATTAGCTGAATCTGGCATAAGCAGCAGCTGAATGATGCATCATACATGATCTAAGATTCATATATCATAGTACAATGCAATTCAACTAAAAAACAGGAAGATAACATCGTTGTACAAGGCAGACTACTGACTATTGGTTTATTTTGACATGATATTCTCTGACCAAACCAAACGTCAATATGAACTTGGTATCTGAAATCATTTTGCTCCTTCTGAAATTTTATTAGTATAATCAACTTCAACAAATGATCAGTTCAATTCCTTATTTTTTCAGAAATCATTAAGTTGCATGTCCTCTCAGCTCTTTAGGTTGACCTAAAAAACATTATGTCCCCGTTTGGGAGGCATCTCCAAAAATGGATCTAGCTTCTATGTAATCTTGTTAGGAGCAATTTATCTCTCCCCCAGAAATGAACTGGAGGCCGGTGCAGCTAGAAAAACTGTCTTTGCAGCTCTGGCTCCTCTAGGTAAAGAAGTCAGAGCTGGGAGAAGCCCTCCGAAACAGGCCCCTCTTCCTTTACCAACACAGATAATCCATTCCAGGCCAGTTCTCTTACCCTTTTCGAGATGCAAGCCGTTACCACGGAATATCTAACAACACACAATATTATATTGAGATACTTACCTGTATGCTTTAACACTCTCTTTGAGCTTGAGATCTGAAAGAATATCTCTAGCACTGATGGGGACACCTGTGATAGAAAATATTTGCCTTCAGAATTTGAAGACCAAACTGATTATCATTTGCATTTGAAACAATCCACACTTATCGCCAACTTACCATATTGCTGGAGGACCTTCACTGCTAATGCACTGAATCCACACCTAGGAGCATCAGGATAACCCTTCATATAGATGACGACAGGGTGCTCCTTGACATCCTGCCAAGGTGTTTATTGTGGGAAACTAAACCTCAGATTTTTACTTGTGTCAAAGTTAAATGCTTTAATCAAAATGGTTCTGAAAGATTATTAATAAAGCAGGATGTATACCTGAGCAATAATGTCACTGAAAGACATGTCTGAACTTTTACTTGTTGGCTGAAAATCTTGATGTGTATCGTGATCAGCAGTTACTCGTGTTGTCATTGAGTCCCCATTTGCATTAGGAGCACCACCAAGACCTGATGAGTAGTTCATAAACTGCTGGATAGCTGGTCGTGACACGGCCTGCAATTTCAGCTATCGTGCAAAAAAGAAAAAGATACAGGACAAAAAATTAGGAAGTAAACACAAACAGAAAAAAAAAATACAGCATGCACCTCAGTATGCTCAATCGTAAAGTGAGCAAAGCGATAAACTCATACAATTTGTGTCACATATTCAGGCAAGAGAGAAAAAAATGTACTTATGAGTTCCCTGATGATTCATTATCATCTACTTAACTAGGGCACAGAAAGTGGCTTAACACACATACTAGAGTTCCCTGATGATTCATATATGCAGCATACAGAGGACATGAAGGGGTTGGGTGGTTCTTTATCAACTAGGGCACAGAATAGAGGTCTAAAAAAAACTAGGGCACAGAATCAGCTTAATACTAATACGAAGTCACGCTGGATAATAGCTCCTGATGATTCATATGTGCAGCAAACAAAGCACATAGAATGGGCTGTTTTTTTGTTGGAAATACAGGTGTAGAATAAGTAGAAAGTTGCTACCAGGGAACATAGGATGCATTTACCTCATACCATGGCAGCACTAATGGAAAATAGATTCCAGCTTACCGATGAGGCAACAATGCAACATGAATATTAAACAGTACATTAAATTGTCTAAATATACTATTAGATGTTGTATTAGGTGCACTACAATTCCAAAAACTACAGATACACAGTTGCTCAATTGTTCATTAGAATCTCAGAATTATACCAACTCACTGGAAATCTGAAAAAATTGCATGAGTATATTACTCGACCACACAGTAGAAACTCAGAATAGAGATGATTGCACAAAAACCATGTGAATCCCATTCGACACCCCTGACACAGTGTGTAAAAGTCATGTTGAATCAAATTCGATACCCCTGATGCACTATAGTGAGCCAGAAGGAAATAGGTGCGAAACTAAGATCACCACAACTCCGCCAAACAATCTCATCATGGTATTATCTCAGCATTTAGTGAAGACAACGATGACATAAAACCGTTAATGTCATGGAATGGCTACAATAGCCTTACAGCTGATGTCGATGCGCGGGACGATCTCATAAGTCCCCTCAGGAGGGTGGTGGAGAGTAATCTCGCCATGGTACCCTGCAGCGGAAAAATACAGCAACAAACACCGCGATTAAGCAAGGAATCCAGCAATCGAACCGAAAATCCAACAACTAAACCCCATTCAGAAATAATGAACTCGCGCTACGCGGAGGTAAGAACGGGACAGCTTGCGCAGGCAGCACGCCCCGAACCCTAGAGAATGCCTAGTCAGTCGAAAGAGTTTTCTACAGATAATTTGGTCCAAGTCCGCCGATAAGGAACCCAACCCCCACCGCACTGGAGATGTCGCAGAGTATCCCGCCGCCAGACGACTCCAGACACAAGTTGAGGAGAAGGAGGCCGTGCCGTGGTCCGTGCGAGGAGACACGGGTGCAGTGCACCAAAATGGTGTGGGACTAGGAGGAGACTAACCGAGACGAGATCGACGACGAGGAGGAGTGGGATGGGAGGAGGCGCCGCCGCGGTCGGGAGACGGCGGCGAGCGGCGAAGGTCGAAGAAGGGAATCGGCGGACCTGCGGCGGAGGCGGCCAATCGGACTTGTGATTCTCCTTAGTACGGGCTTTAGAATGGCCACGGCCCAGTGTAGCCTTTCATCTCTTCTATGCACTGTAGTGTAGAAGCCCAATTAGTTGAATCAGAATTTTTTGGAATGAAAAAGTCTACTTTTCCTCCCTCATTTTCATAAAAGTTTGATTTTTCATCATGAACTTCAAAACCAGATAAAATATTTCTTTGAAACAATGCAACGTACCTTCCTGAACGTTTTTGGACAATGTTTTACTACAGTAATAATAATTTTGCTACAGTAACAATATTTTGTCTTTGTCTTTTTTGTTTATTTCCGTTGAATCATTGAAAAATCATAGTAAATTAGAGAAAACAATCATAAAATCGAAAATACAAATTTATTGGACTCTACATGAGTAAGTATATACTCTCTCCATCCATTTATCGGAGTCATCTTACCGAAAAAAAATTCTCCAAGAATTGGAGTCGTCTAAGCCAGGGACCACAGTTTTCACCTTATTCTAGACTGTGAGCATCTAGGCCCCCAGTGGGTTTCGGTGATTGGATGACAACGGTAAATTACTATGACTAACGTGTGTTTTGCAGAAACAGTTGAGTTAGGTCATGGTAATGATGATCGTGAGGGCACTATGGTATTCATGCCCCCCTTAGCGATGGAATTCGTTCGGTCTTCAAAAGAAGGACGACGAAGACGATGATAGGCTAGTGCTAAGTGTCATTTGGTGTTGAAGGACACTTAGAGTAGCATAGGTCTTTGCTTTATCTTTGGCCGTACTATAAAGAGGGGTTTGAATGAGTAGCTTGACCTAGGTGAGACTTTTGAGTTAGGTGTGGTGCACACTTGTTAACCAAAGCCCTAGGTAGCTTAGAAAGGTCCCTAAGATCATAAGGAAGAAAGTTCGTGAAGGGAGCGTCGCAAACCGAAGTCGTTTCGGACTTCAAAATGTGACCGGACGCTTCAACCCTAATGACCGGACGCTGGGGCGTGCGTCCGGTCAGTTGGTTTGGCTAAGAAGCAGGCTTGGCTTCGACCGGACGCTCTTCAGTATTCGACCGGACGCACCAGGAGGTGAGTCCGGTCGCGTCCAGAGAGGTTCCAGAGAGGGAAATTGATGACCGGACGCGTCCGGTCAGTGGTGATCGGACGCATGGGTGCGTCCGGTCAGTGTATCGTACTGGTGTCAGGGCTAACGTCACGTAGCCGTTAGACACTGACCGGACGCGTCCGGTCACCCCGACAGGTGCGTCCGGTCAGTGTGTGGCTGGACTTACCCCTTCGTGCATGTTTTGAGTTGGGGGGTATAAATATGCCTCCCCCTCATTCATGCTGTCACTCTTGCTCATTTGAAAGGTTGCCAAACACATTGTGATTCCAAGTGAGTGCAAGAGGCCTAGTGAGGTTGAGAGATTTGTTAATTGAGTGATCAAACACCTCATTAGTGAGTAGAGAGTAGCAAGTGTGCATCCACTCATCTCATTAGCCTTGCGTTGATCAAGTGAGAGTTCTTGCTTGTTACTCTTGGTGATCGGCATCACCTAGACGGCTTGGTGGCGATCGGAGAGCTTGGTGATCATCCGGAGGCATTGTGGATGACCCAAGCCAAGTTGTGACCGGTAGCGAGCGATTCACCGGGCCGGAGTGGCGAAGAATCAGCTCGTAGTGAGCACTTGATCCTTGCGCGGATCAAGGGGGAGCGATACCCTTGCGCGGGTGCTCCAACGAGGACTAGGGGGGGTGCCGACACCTCGATACCTCGGCAAAAAGATCGTCGTGTCATCTCTACTCTCTTCTCTACGCATTTACCTTTGAGCAATTCAATTCCGCATTTACTTGTTGTTCTTTCATAAGTTGAATTGCAATGCTAGAGTAGAAATGGTTTAGCGATAGTCTTTTGTGCAATTGATTCTTGTCAAACACTCTTCTAGGCACTAGGGGGTTAATTGGGGCTTGATAAGTTTTATTATCGCAAGAAGTTTTAGAAAAGCCCAATTCACCCCCCCCCCCCTCTTGGGCATCTTGATCCTTTCAATTGGTATCGGAGCCTCGTGCTCTCGATTTAGGCTTAACCGCCTAGAGTTAAGATGTCCGGAGGTGATGGACCACCTCCCATGTTTGAGGGTGACGACTTTTCATATTGGAAAATCCGTATGGAGTCGTACCTAGAAGCGGTTGATGTGAAATGTCGTGATGCCGCCATAACCGGCTTTGCCAAGCCCAAGGAAGGCACAAGCCTCACTCCTAATGAGGAGGAAAATGATAAATGGAATGCAAAGGCCAAAAACATTCTTTTTAGAGGCATTTGCAAAGATGTGTTCAACCGTGTTCGGAACCACAAAAATGCCCATGATCTATGGGAAAACATTTGTGCGCTCCATGAGGGAACCAAGAGTGAGCGTGAGGAACGCTATCATTTAGTTATGCAAAAACTTCACTCTTTTGATATGCATGCTAATGAAAGTGCAAATGAAATGTACTCACGGTTGAATGTTCTTGTAGAAGAGCTAAATGGACTTGGCCTCACGCAAATGCAACCATCCGATGTTGTGAGGAAGATTCTTTGTGTCCTTCCAATTGAGAAGTATGGACACATCGTGACGGTGCTACATCAAGGTGATCTTTCCACCGCTACACCAACTCAAATCTTGGGAAAGATCAATGCGCATGAGATGTACATGCACATCACACCAAGTGGTGGCTCTTCCACCGACAAGAAGAAGGACTTGGCCTTCAAAGCTAGCCATGACAAGAAGGGCAAGTCCAAGGCTATTGAGGTGCATCATGAGAGCACAAGCGATGATGAAGATGATTCCAACATTGCTCTCATGGTGAGAAGGACCACCAAGATGTTGAAGAAGCTTCACAAGAATGGAGTCAACTTTGACTCAAGAAAGAAGAAGTTCTTCACAAGTAGCAAGAGGAGGCCAATCTCCGAAATGGATTGCTACAATTGCGGTGAGCTTGGCCATCTTGCTCATCAATGCACCAAGCCCAAGAAAGATAGCTACAAGAACAAGAACAAGAGCAAGAAGTATGACTCATCAAGCGAAGATGAGAAGAAGAATGACAAGTCATACAAGAAGAAAGATGGCAAGAAGAAGCAATACCACAAGAAAGGTGGGAAGGCTTACATTGTTGGTGATTGGCTCACCGACATTGACTCCTCCGGTGGCTCATCAAATGAAGATAGTGATGATGAGAAGGAGAAGGTGGCCGCTCTAGTCATTGGCTCCTCTACACCACCACCACCACCATCGCCATCATCATCTACACACCTATGCCTTATGGCCAAGGGTGACCGGAAGGTACAAAACGATGATGACTCTAGTGATAGTGATAGTGATGGTGAATTTGAGGCTCCTACTTATGATGAACTTGTCAAATTGCTAAATGACTACTCTAAAATCATAAGAAAGACTAGAGCTAAAAATGAGAAGCTTGTTGATGAAAATGAATCTCTTGTTGAAAAATGTGATCATGCTATTCATGCTAGTGATGAACTAAAAGATGAACTTGCAACTATGTCATCCACTATCAAGGAGCTCAAGTCCTCTAACAAGGAGCTCAAAGCTAAAAATGAAAAACTTGATAAGATGCATAGTGACCTTTCCACTAGTCATGCTTTGCTTAAGGAACAATATACTCAAGTGAAAGTAGATTATGATACTCTCACCATTGCTTATGATATGCTTTCACATGAGACACATGATGCTCCTAACCTTGTTGTTAAGTGTGACATAGCAACATCTTGTGAGGACTTGGTTAGTGAGCATGTTGAGCAAAGTGCTAGTGGCAAGGGCAAGAAAGTGGTTGAGGCCGATCACTATGATGACTATGTCAAGATCAAGAATGAGAATGCAAAGCTCAAAGTTGATCTAGAAAAGCTTTCAACTACCAAGCAAGTTATCATTCAATCTCTTGACGATGACTATAGCATGACACTTGAGCTAGACATGCTAAAAGAAGAGAACAAGAGATTAAAGATGGAGAGGGACTACAAAATGACACCATCTCAATTGGAACTCCAACAAGAGAATGACAAGCTCAAGAAGGAGAAAGAGCACCTCACCACCGGTTTGAGGAACTTCACCAAGGGTCAATGTCTTCAAAGTGAGCTTCTCATGAACACCGTCATGAAAACCAATAGAAATGGCATTGGCTTTCTTGAAGAGAAGATGAAGCAATGCAAGAGCATCACTAAGCCAAAGAAGAAGAAGATTGGAAGATTGGAAGAGCATCACTAGGCCAAGGCAAATTTGGGTTGCTAAGTCACTAGTTGAGAAAGTTAAGGGACCGCAACAAGTTTGGGTCCCGAAAGCTCAAGCTTGATTTCTTGTGTGTGTAGGTGAACTACAAGACCGGTGGATCACATTGGGTAATTGATAGTGGATGCACACAACATATGACCGGAGATCCCCGGATGTTCACCTCACTAGGAGAAAATGCCGATGACAAAGAAAAGATAACATTTGGTGACAACTCAAAGGGCAATGTCAAAGGATTGGGCAAAGTGGCTATATCAAACGATCATACCATCTCCAATGTGCTTCTAGTTGCATCATTAAGCTTCAACTTGCTATCCGTTGGACAACTATGTGATCTTGGCTTTCAATGCTTGTTCACCGACAAGGAAGTGGTTGTAACTAAGGAACATGATACACAAGTGATATTCAAAGGCTTTAGATACAACAATCTCTATCTAGTGGATTTCACCTCCGAAGATGCCAACTTGAAGACATGTTTGTTCACTAAGCAATCACTTGGTTGGCTTTGGCATAGAAGATTAGCACATGTTGGAATGAACACTCTCAACAAGCTATTGAAGAAGGATTTGGTTAGGGGCTTGAAGGATGTCAAATTTGAGAAGGACAAATTGTGTAGTGCATGTCAAGCCGGCAAGCAAGTTGCAAATACACATCCAACCAAAGCCTTTGTGTCAACATCAAGAGAGTTAGAGCTACTTCACATGGATCTATTTGGACCAACAACATATGCTAGCTTGGGTGGAAATCTCTATTGTCTAGTGATTGTTGATGACTACTCTAGATACACTTGGGTATTCTTTCTTCATGACAAATCCGAAGCAACCCCTTCATTCAAGAAGTTTGCCAAGAGAGCCCAAAATGAGTTTGACTTGAAGATCAAAAAGATAAGAAGTGACAATGGAAGAGAGTTCGACAACACCCATATTGAGAAATATTGTGATGAAGTTGGGATCAAGCATGAAGTCTCCGCAACCTACACACCACAACAAAATGGGGTAGTTGAGAGGAAGAACCGAACACTAATCACCCTAGCAAGGACTATGTTAGATGAGTACACTACACCGGAAAGATTTTGGGCGGAAGCAATCAACACCGCTTGCTATGCATCAAACCGGTTGTTCCCCCATCGTCTCCTTGGCAAGACCCCCTATGAGCTACTCAACAACAAGAAGCCGGATGTATCCTTCTTTAGAGTGTTTGGGTGCAAATGCTACATCTACAAGAAGCGCCAACACCTAGGGAAGTTTCAACGCCGATGTGATATTGGTTTTCTTGTTGGTTACTCATTGAAGTCCAAAGCATATCGAGTATTCAACCATGCCACCGGGATGGTAGAAGAAACATATGATGTGGAATTCGATGAATCTAATGGCTCTCAAGGAGAGCATGGAAATCTTGATGATGTAGGTGATGAACCATTGAGGGAAGCCATGAAGAACATGCCGGTTGGAGCTATCAAGCCTAAAGATGATGATGATGATGTGCAAGTCATTGACAAGCCATCCTCATCCAATGTACCACTTGATGATGACAAAGATGGAAGGGATCCAAATGAAGATACTCATGTCTCCCATGATCAAATGGTGGTACAAGCTCAAGATGTTGGTGCTCCACAAGCGGCCCCTCAAGTGGTTGATCAAAGGACTACTCCTCTACTACGAGCTCATCCTCAAGACCTCATCATAGGGAGTCCTACAAGGGGTGTAATGACTCGATCTCAAAAACTTGCTTTATTTATTGAACATCACTCCTTTGTGTCTCTTGTTGAGCCTACCATTGTAGATGAAGCTCTAGGTGATCCGGATTGGGTGAATGCTATGCATGAAGAATTGAACAACTTCACCCGCAACCAAGTTTGGACACTTCAAGAGCGACCTAAAGGCGCAAGAGTCATTGGGACAAAATGGGTGTTTAGGAACAAGCAAGATGATCAAGGCAAGGTTGTTAGAAACAAGACAAGGCTAGTGGCAAAGGGGTTCTCTCAAGTTGAAGGTTTGGATTTTGGAGAGACCTTTGCACCGGTTGCAAGACTTGAAGCCATCCGTATCCTCCTTGCATATGCATCACATCATGACATTAAACTATATCAAATGGATGTGAAAAGTGCATTTTTAAATGGCTTTATAAATGAACTAGTCTATGTTGATCAACCTCCCGGGTTTGAAGACCCTAGATATCCTAATCATGTTTATAGGTTGTCCAAGGCGCTATATGGGCTCAAGCAAGCCCCAAGAGCATGGTACGAGCGCCTCCGGGACTTCCTCATTGAGAAGGGCTTCACCATTGGGATGGTCGACACCACACTATTCACCAAGAAGCTTGATGGAGAGATCTTCATTTGTCAAGTCTACGTTGATGATATCATCTTCGGGTCAACAAATGAAGCATATTGCAAGGAATTTGGTGACTTGATGTCGAAGGAGTTCGAAATGTCCATGATTGGAGAGCTCACATTCTTCCTAGGCTTCCAAGTCAAGCAATTGAAGGAGGGGACTTTCATATCTCAAGAGAAGTATACAAAAGACATCCTCAAGCGCTTCAACATGGATGATTGCAAGCCTATCAAGACTCCAATGCCAACAAATGGACATCTCGACCTAGATGTGGGAGGTAACCCGGTTGACCAAACTCTCTACCGCTCTATGATTGGTAGTTTGTTATATTTGACGGCATCTAGGCCCGCCATCATGTTTAGTGTGTGCATGTGTGCTCGGTTTCAAGCCGACCCTAGGGAATCACATCTTGTAGCGGTGAAAAGAATCCTTAGGTACCTAAAGCACACCCCAAGCTTTGGCCTTTGGTATCCCAAAGGAGCTAACTTCCAACTCGTTGGGTATTCCGATTCGGATTACGCGGGTTGCAAAGTAGATAGAAAAAGCACATCCGGAGGGTGCCATTTGCTTGGGAGATCACTAGTGTCATGGAGTTCAAAGAAGCAAAATAGTGTGGCCTTGTCCACCGCCGAGGCGGAATACATAGCCGCGGGTGCTTGTTGTGCACAAATCCTTTACATGAAGCAAACCCTTTTAGACTATGGTGTAGTTCTAGAAAGGGTACCTTTGTTGTGTGACAATGAGAGCGCGGTTAAGCTTGCTAACAACCCAGTTCAACACTCTCGCACAAAGCACATAGATATTCGTCATCACTTTCTTAGAGATCATGTTTCAAAGAAAGATATATCCTTAGAGGGAGTTAGAACCGAAGATCAATTGGCGGATATCTTCACAAAACCCCTAGATGAGAACACCCTTTGTAGATTGCGAAGTGAGCTTAATGTGCTTGATCTAAGTAACTTTGTCAAAAGGTGAAAGGGGGTTGTCTTTGCATTACATTGTATCATATGCCATGTCTAAATTCCGCTATGCATATAGGCCTGTCAGACGTGGTTAAGATAACCGCCCTAAAAAGCGTGTGAAGAAGCTTACCCATGAGCAAACTTGACAAGCAACCTAGATTCAAATCTCGTATTGCATTGCATATGCATGTTTGTTGCTTTGTCGTTTCTTTTCGGTTATGTTTTGAGCAACCGCTGTGTTCGTCCACCGCTAGGGGGAGCATTTGAGGCTCCAATTGGTTATTTCCCCTAGTTTTGGTGGCCACATGTTGTCTCCTCGGGGTTTATTGCCTATTTTATCTAGAAAACTAACTTAGCCTATGGCAACATATTTAAAAAATTTGAGGGTTTGAGAGAGGTCACTCCTCTAAGTTCCAATTAGTGTTTATTTGCATCTTCTTTGAGTTGGAACTTGGTTGGGAGAAGTCGGCGCGAAAAATCGAGTCAAAACAGGGTTTTCCCTGTGACCGGACGCTTCGACCGGACGCTCCCGGTGCGTCCGGTCAGTGCAAATCACGCGCAGATGAACAGTACCTGCGGCGCGTCTGGTCCCAAGTATTTTGCGTGAGTCCGGTCGTCTGCTGCCGTTTGATCGGACGCTCCGTGCGTCCGGTCACGTACGACAGGACGCGTCCGATCGCTGAAATCAAGTTTCGGGATCTCTCTGTTCGTGACCGGACGCTTGGGTCCTGTGCGTCCGGTCACACCCCGTGAGTCCGGTCGCAACTTAACTTGCGCAATAACTTCCTCCGGCTGACTCATGGGCCCCTCCTCACTTGTCTTCTTTCTTCGAACGCGCCCGTGCCCGTGCCCGCACCCCTCCGCCGTGCCCCCCCACCACCACGCCTGCGCCGCCGTGCCCCATCTTGGCCGCCCGCACCGCCGCGCCCGTGCCCGTGCCCGCACCCCTCCGCCGTGCCCCCCCACCACCACGCCTGCGCCGCCGTGCCCCATCTTGGCCGCTCGCATCGTCGTGCCTCCGCCGCGCCTTCGCCTCCCCGCCGGCGTTCAACCTGCTGGATCCGTCCCTCGCCGGCGCTCGGCTTCACGTCGATCGTACCTCTCGTCCGGCGAGCACCTCCTCGGCCAGCCCAGCACCCTCCCCGTAAGCTCCCCACACCAACCTTCCTGTCAATCTAACCACGTTTTCACCTTAATTCTCGCGCAGATCCTTCCGGCGAGAGGTTGTGGTGCCCGCACGTGTCGGTCTCTTCTCTTTGCTTGTCCGTTCATCGCGTCGTGTCAGGTAGCAAAGCCATGCCTCATCTCTCTCTTTCCTTTTGCTTTGCTTCCGATAGGCTTCTTTTCTCTAGATTATATGCTTATATATATTCCCACCTATCTATTGCAGCGAGTCGGGACCGTTTCAGTGAGCCGTGTGGCAGTGACAGTAAAATTCGGGGCCAAGCTCGCGGATACGGAACGAGGCCAAGCCTCTGAGATTCAGTCCAGTTTCTCTTGTCAGTGGCAGTGATCCTCAGTGGCAGTTGGTCTCCTCAGTGGCCGTGGTTTTCTGTTGCCGAGTTTCTCAGTTACTCTCAGTGCCAGTTGTTCTGTTCTTGTAGCGATGGCTCGCTGCAAGAACGTCGGCGGAGGTCCCGGGGCAGACCCTCCTCCTCCTCGTCCTCCTTCTGGTGACAAGGGGAAGAGGCCGCAGAAGATGGTGTCCAAGAAGCGCAAGCGCCTCGATCGGGATTCAGAGATCGCGCTTGCAGCCGCTCGAGCCGCCGAGAGAGCCGAGCAAGGGGGTTCGACAGGTGGTCTCCGGATTCACGACCAGTCTTCTGAGCAGGCCAGTCAGGGCAGTGGTACGCGGATTCGCGACCTTCTTACAGAGCAGCAGGTGCAGGCTCTGCTTCGGACTGAGGGCGGCGTCGTCCGGATTCAGGATCACGAGTACTCTCTCGACGACCCAGCTGAGCTTCTCCCTCCAGACTTCCAGTTCCCGTCCGAGGCAGCTTCAGCTCTCGCAGCGGCTACAGCCAGTGGTTCAGCTCCAGAGCCCAGCTCAGCTACAGAGACCCAGGCAGAGGGTCAGACAGAGGAGCAGCCAGCTCAGCGGCCACTCCGCAGGTCCACCCGCTCTCGCACTCAGGTGTCTCCTCGACCTGAGGGGCAGAGGCGGGGTGGACGACCCCCTCCGAGGCCACAGGGACCCCCACCTGTGGAGCACTTGGACCTGCGGGCGGCGACGGCACGTCAGGTACAAGCTCTACGTCTGATTCCGTACGAGGAGTGGTTCCCCGCTGCCAGGCACCCTCAGGCCGCCGAGGGATTCTACACAGTTCTTCAGGAGGATTTTTACAGCCTATGTCAACAGCGGCGTCCACATTCGTGCTCACAGAGTTTGCCCGCTGGAGACGATAGTTGCAGTTGCTGGTGAGGCCATCCGACCGATGCTTTCATACCTACCTGGCTTGGCAGATCTACTTGGTCGGGGTGGCCTGTACATCGAGGACTGGGTGCGACAGTTTTACGCGTCCCTATGGATCTCCCCGGATCACCGGTTCCTCCACTTCGCTCTCAGGGGGAGGTCCTACAGGCTCTACAGCTCACGTGCCAGAGAGTACCTCGGTTTGACCGCGTATCCGACTAGAGTGCACACCGTTTGCTATGGAGAGACCGAGCCACCCAGGCGACCTCACGCAGGAGAGATTCCACCAGCGGACTTGGTTCGTGCCTGCTTCCGGGAGCCGTTCGGCGAGGGGTCCAGCCGGCGTCCTCGTGACTTGACGCCGACGGCCCGTCTCGTGAACGAGGTCATGAGGCGCACTCTTCTTCCCCGGACAGGCTACAGAGAGGGGCTGACACGTATACAGATCTGGTTAGTTCACCACCTGGTTTCACAGCTCGAGTTCGACATTTGGGATGTCATTATTTCTGAGATGGAGGACACATTGGTCGAGGGCTTCAAGGGTCACCGCCAGCTTCCCTATGCTCACATCATCTGTTACCTTTTGAGGCGGCTTATTCCGGGTTTGCTTCCAGAGCTTCTCCAGTCTCCGACGGAGTTCCCCGTGTACGACACTCGCCAGATTGCCGGGGACCGTCCAGACACTCGTCCGAGAGGTCAGCGCCAGAGGCCGGTTGTCACCGAGACAGAGGCACAGCAGGACGAGACTGTCAGTCAGTTGGCAGAGGCTGAGCTTGCAGCACTAGAGGCAGAGGGAGAGGACCCTGACGATGAGTTCCCGTCTGACAGCACCGATGACGACTACGCTCCTCTTCCGAGGATGTGTCCACAGGGAGCTCACGATTCCGAGGCCTCCTCCTCGCGTATGGCCGGCTCCGATCCAGCTCTTCTAGCTATACTTTCTCGGATGGAGCAGCAGCAGTCCCGTCTCTCTGAGGAGGTTCAGCGTTAGGCTGAGGAGCAGCGCCGACAGGCACAGGAGCAGGCTCGACTGGCAGAGGCACAGGCAGTGGCAGCAGCTCAGGCACAGGAGCGCCAGGACGCTCTCCAGCGGCAGATGATTCAGCTCCAGACTCAGACTCTTGCCTTCATGGAGAGGATGGCGGCTCTTCCACAGTTACCTCAGCCGTCACAGTTTCAGCTGCAGCAGCCAGGACCGTCGACCTCTTACTTCACGTCAGTGCCTCCGTCGACGGTCTCGCCCTTCCCTCAGTACCCGCAGTGGTTTACCTCACCTCAGCCAGGGCAGCTGCCAGGGTTCACACCGCTCCGGTCAGGCTTCACTCCTACTCAGACGGAGTCGGTCCTAGTGACACCGAGGAGCCTGGAAGCCTCTTTCAGCGAGCTCACCGGCCTGCCTACACCGCCCGAGTTTCAGTTGCCGGTGACCTCAGCTCCAGCTCCTGCTCCAGCTACTGGTACCACAGAGGCACTACCTTCCTCAGTAGCGTCGTCCGAGCCGCCGACCTTTCAGAGTCAGACTCTTCCTGTCAGCTCAGCTCCTGAGACTTCGTTGACAGTGTCAGTGGTCGCGACTGAGACCGTGGACCCTCTTCCAGAGGCCGCTCCAGAGACAGTTGAGCAGACCCAGACCGCTTCTCCTTCACGTCCAGTGTCAGAGGGTCAGTCAGCTCACAGTACGTCGTCCGACGAGGAGACCTACCTGGCTCAGTTCGAGACTCTTCCGCGCACCTCGTCGCCCGGCTCGTCTGCTCCACTCCCGCCTTCCGACCCTTAGGTTTTGGTCTTTGATGCCAAAGGGGGAGAGAGCGTATGTTAGACGTAGGGGGAGCCTGTGAGAGGGTTTCGGTTCTTTTGTTTGATCTTGCACTCATATGCATACATGTTTATCTTTTGGCACCCGTACGATATGTGTATGTCTTTTGGTTGTGACATGTGGTGCTACACTTGTTATATACTCATGTCACTCGTTTATGCTCAGTTGTGACATGTCATGCTTCACTCGTTATCTTATACATGTCACTTGCTTATGCTCATTTACTTTGCTTCCGCACTTATACTCCGATAAATGAGCTCGTTCATAAGTACTTGTGTTAATTCTTATATGTTGAGTACTTATGTGGACTTGGTTCGTATAAGCATGCCTAACCCCTCTTGATCTTATTGTCACATGCTTATATAAAACAAGTTGTTGAAAACCTCACCTCTCTTTCAAACATACTTGAGGTTGTCATCAATCACCAAAAAGGGGGAGATTGTGAGCATCTAGGCCCCCAGTGGGTTTCGGTGATTGGATGACAACGGTAAATTACTATGACTAACGTGTGTTTTGCAGAAACAGTTGAGTTAGGTCATGGTAATGATGATCGTGAGGGCACTATGGTATTCATGCCCCCTTAGCGATGGAATTCGTTCGGTCTTCAAAAGAAGGACGACGAAGACGATGATAGGCTAGTGCTAAGTGTCATTTGGTGTTGAAGGACACTTAGAGTAGCATAGGTCTTTGCTTTATCTTTGGCCGTACTATAAAGAGGGGTTTGAATGAGTAGCTTGACCTAGGTGAGACTTTTGAGTTAGGTGTGGTGCACACTTGTTAACCAAAGCCCTAGGTAGCTTAGAAAGGTCCCTAAGATCATAAGGAAGAAAGTTCGTGAAGGGAGCGTCACAAACCGAAGTCGTTTCGGACTTCAAAATGTGACCGGACGCTTCAACCCTAATGACCGGACGCTGGGGCGTGCGTCCGGTCAGTTGGTTTGGCTAAGAAGCAGGCTTGGCTTTGACCGGACGCTCTTCAGTATTCGACCGGACGCACCAGGAGGTGAGTCCGGTCGCGTCCAGAGAGGTTCCAGAGAGGGAAATTGATGACCGGGCGCGTCCGGTCAGTGGTGATCGGACGCATGGGTGCGTCCGGTCAGTGTATCGTACTGGTGTCAGGGCTAACGTCACGTAGCCGTTAGACACTGACCGGACGCGTCCGGTCACCCCGACAGGTGCGTCCGGTCAGTGTGTGGCTGGACTTACCCCTTCGTGCATGTTTTGAGTTGGGGGGTATAAATATGCCTCCCCCTCATTCATGCTGTCACTCTTGCTCATTTGAAAGGTTGCCAAACACATTGTGATTCCAAGTGAGTGCAAGAGGCCTAGTGAGGTTGAGAGATTTGTTAATTGAGTGATCAAACACCTCATTAGTGAGTAGAGAGTAGCAAGTGTGCATCCACTCATCTCATTAGCCTTGCGTTGATCAAGTGAGAGTTCTTGCTTGTTACTCTTGGTGATCGGCATCACCTAGACGGCTTGGTGGCGATCGGAGAGCTTGGTGATCATCCGGAGGCATTGTGGATGACCCAAGCCAAGTTGTGACCGGTAGCGAGCGATTCACCGGGCCGGAGTGGCGAAGAATCAGCTCGTAGTGAGCACTTGATCCTTGCGCGGATCAAGGGGGAGCGATACCCTTGCGCGGGTGCTCCAACGAGGACTAGGGGGGTGCCGACACCTCGATACCTCGGCAAAAAGATCGCCGTGTCATCTCTACTCTCTTCTCTACGCATTTACCTTTGAGCAATTCAATTCCGCATTTACTTGTTGTTCTTTCATAAGTTGAATTGCAATGCTAGAGTAGAAATGGTTTAGCGATAGTCTTTTGTGCAATTGATTCTTGTCAAACACTCTTCTAGGTACTAGGGGGTTAATTGGGGCTTGATAAGTTTTATTATCGCAAGAAGTTTTAGAAAAGCCCAATTCACCCCCCTCTTGGGCATCTTGATCCTTTCATAGACGCATGCGGCTCCTCTCACTGGCCCAATTAATACGACTGTTTACATGCAGCTCCTCTTACTGGTCAAATTAATTCCTCCTTGGTCACTGCGCATGACCCTAAAATGACTCTGATAAATGGATGGAGGGAGTACAACGAACATATAATATAGTATGTTTTAATACAAAGTTTTTATTGTAGTTTTAGATCTATGCTTTTATGTACATAAAATACATTTATAACTAAGTTGCACACGATCCAATGAGTATTAAAATTTTACTACAGTTTAAATATACAATATTTAACACAACATAAAAAATTTCACCATAATTAAACTATAGAAACTACAACGATTAATTACTCTAATTAATTCCATATCTGCTATTTTTGTAGTCCAATTATATTGAATTTTTTATGTTAGGTTAATTATTATAGTCTTAAATTATAATAAAAGTTTCATATTTATTGAATCATGTATAACATAGTTATAAATTTATTTTAATTACAGATTAGCTCTGGTGGAACAAAGCAGTACATCATTTATTTAAAGCTACAACAAAAACTTTGTACTAAAGTCTACCGTACTATATGTTCACCATGTAGATCTAATCATATGGAGTCCAAAAAAATTGAATTTTCTATTTTATTATTATTTTCTGTGATTTAATACAATTTTTAAAGATTCAACGAAAATAAATAATAAAAAGAAAAAAAAAGCAGAACCCGGTAGTAAAACAATTATTTTTGTAGTAAATTACCATCTAAAATCGTTCAGAGAGATAAGTTGTATTATTGTAAAAATTAAGAGAGGTATTATGTCTGATTTTAGAGTTCATGGAAGAAAATCGAACTTCCGCAAAAGTTGAGGAAAACTGGACTTTTTATGTCTTCTTCTTTTGCCTTTTTATTGAAAGAGAATGTACGGACGGCCCAACTCGGTGATGAGAAATAATCCGGCGACCAACAGTTCGGAAATGCAGGTCGGCCGCCGGCGGTCGGTCGAGCGGTGGCTTCGCGCATTGGCAATCAGATCTCAAATCGGGCGTTTCCTGTGGGCTTCCTGCCTGGCTGCCTCCAACTCCAAGATACCCGGCACCTGGGAGGCGGGAGGTGCGTGCTCTTTGCTTGTTCAACCCCCTTGGAACTGGTTGGGGTGGATAATGCGGCGTGGCTGCGTCGCTTCGCCTTCGCGTGTAATCTGGGCGTTGAATGTGATTTGGTGCAGCGGAGGTAGACGATTAGATTCTGGCGCAGCCCGGTTAGGAGCGGCGATCTAATTGTGGAGGTAAGCTGCTCTTGAGTTGTCACATGGATGCAGTGCAGGGAAATAGTGCGCTCGATTGTTTGGAGGATTGCAGCTACTAGTACAGGAGAACACTTCTTTTTACAACATGCATGTCATAGTGGTCGCCGATTTGCTAATGATCAAATGTATTTGCACTTCCGGCACTGCTTGTTATTCTTAGACAAGCAATGTTTAGATTGGTTATTTGCCAGGCAGAAAAGGTAAAGGTTGCAGAATGTGGCTAATGACTTTAATGCGCATTGTATGCCGCTGGAGTGCTAGTAATGAAGTATCTTGTATTCCCCAAATACTAGGTGTACCTAACCATGATTGCATGAAAAACCTCTGTTTTGAATTGCAAAAATCTTTCAACCTGCTTCCACACAACCATGAATGGGGTCGGTTTAGCAACTTAGAGAACTAGAAGCAAGATCACCTTTAAGTCATTCCATATACCTTGAAAAGGGCGCATAGTCCACAGTTTCTGGTACTGTAAAAGAGGGTGTGTTGAGAAAATCTCTCTAAACAAGCCCTCGTGTTAAGTGTTGTAGTTTCTTTGAAGGAAATCAAGCCCACAAATTCGAATAGTTATGAATGGACAAACATGCCAATGCTACCTACCCCTTTATTCGGGGTAACTTTAGTAAATTTACACATTTGAAACCAAATTACAGTCTGAAACCCTTGCATCCCCCCTAATCCCCTATTCTTTTTAACCGTTTCTGCATTTATTTGATATACTTCTTCATATGAAGAATCATAACACATTTGCGACTCTTAGCACCTTACATTATTCTCTGTTGTGTTTTTGGAACTTACTGCCTTTTTTTTGTATCTTCTTAATAAGTATTAGCAGTGTTCAACTCTTTCAGTTATTCACAATTCTACATTTCTAACACTGTTTATCATTTTGTATATGAGCCCTTTTACGTGGTTGGGGGTACTTCTCCGTTCCTCTGGGTTCCTAAGCAAATTATTAGGATGGATTATTTTTATGTGCTGAAGGGTATAACAGTAATTGCGCCCTACCCATCCTACCGCACAGGTGCGCCCAGTCCCCTCCCGTGCACGCCGTCATGCGACACCCGAACCAATCCCCTCCAAACCCAATCCCGTCCTCTTCCTCTCCATTGCGCGGCGACGGCGGCGACGACGGCGAAACCTAGTTGCGGCGAAGCTCAAGGACGCGAGGCTGCGCACAAGCCCTAGTCTTCGCAGCCTCGTTGTCTCCCTCGCCATCGCGCGCCGGCGGCGGCTCTGACCTACCCTCGGCGCACTCGTCGCTAGGAGCCCATCGCTGCTCCCTCCTCCTCGGCGCCCCCGGCTGACTCAAGGGCCCGTCGCTCCTCCCTCCTCCTCGGCGGCGGGTCGATCTGGGACCTCGGGCTGGAGATCCAAGTCCCCATCGTGGGTGTAGCTGAGCCCAGCTCTTTCTTCCTCCGGCTCGGTTGCGGTGCCTGGTGACCTTCACTGTGCTCGCAACTCCAATTGCAGGCGAAAGCTTCATTCCGGGAAAGGTTCGATCAAATTCTTCCATCTTCTCTGACAAGTGTGTTGTAGTTGTTCCAAATAGTTGAGTCCTTGAACAAATGTCACGACTAGGATAGAGACCAATAAACATTATTAGGATCAGGAGCTTGCTCTGTGTGCCACTCAGTTGGCTTCTCTGACTGTGTAATGTAAACTGCATATGCAACGCCATATCGAGATGTGAATGAAACAAAGGCAACATGAATTTCCAATTCTGGAGATAGATTGAGATACGAAAAATCCAAATAAAATATTTAAAGCTTGTGATTCCTAGAGCTAAACCAAATAAAATATAGATTCAGTTTAGCTTAGCAAGATATCAAAAAGTATCCAGGATTTTTTTTTTTGAAATTCTCAGAATATTCTAATTCTGAAACATCTTGGCTTTAAGGATTCGATAGCAGTAGCAGCCCGTGCGCTGCCGTTGTTTGCAGGTTGCTGAAGCAAAGCATTTCCATCAGAAAGCAAAGGTTTTGTCAGTTCAGACAAGGTAGCATCTGTATTGTACATGTTGTAGCCTATATAATACAGTATATGTATATGGGCCTGTAGCATAGAAAAACTTGAGGCAGAGATGCTCATTTATTTATTCCTGGATGGATGAGAAGGATTGGATACCTTGCCAAGGACCCAGTTCGCAGAATCAAAATAGGCACGCTCCTGATCCTGCCAAAAAAAATAAAAGAAGACCAAATAAAAATGAATCATATATGATCAGATGCTACTGTAAGGAAATTCCATGATCATTTGAAACAGATTTCCTGCTTCTGTGTGCCTTTGGGGATTATGTATGTACCTTTGAAATCAGAGGCTTCTTAGGGACCATTCCTCCATACTTCTTAGGCACCATACCTTTGAAATCGTTCTGGATGAAAATGCAACCAACATTGAATTAAGTGAAACCATATATAGTAAATTCAGAAAATCATAATGAAGAAATTGTGAGGCTGATCTCAATGCACGAATGGAACAATACAGAATCTACCATGTAGAAAAGCAAACAGGTAGCTGAAGACTAGGACCGATTTTCAATGTGTCCATGTGTTTTAGCTTGATCATCATTTCATTAACTTTGAAGTTTTGTCTCACTATGCAGGATCCACTCGAGTTTGTGCTAGCAGCTGGGGTTGGGACTCTGCTTCTGTTGTCTTTGGTGGTTCTCAGGATCTATTAGGTAAAGATTTTTCTTTCTCTTTATAGTCTCTGTGTATGATAGTAGGAACTGTAAAAGACATGTTGAGATGCCATTTTCTCTCTGTTGTGTGACCCAAACATGAAAATCCAACATTTTTTAAAGATTGAGGTCTTATTCTGAAACACAGAGAAAAAAAATACAGGAGTAGATGATGCCTTTCTTTTTCTCTGACAATAATGAGATGGTGGTTTAGTTGAGAATCTATATTTTTCTTGAACTCTGAAACTGTATGTAAATGGTCTTAATTATTTTTACATGATAGCTGAGACAATGTTGTAATCAGGAACTGCGGATATCTTACTTCAGCAAAGTTATTGATGCCTTTAGTGATGATTGATTAATATGTTGAATTTGTATTTGCATAATGTTGTTGATGGATAGAGGAGGAAATGCCAGATCTTGAGTCTTTGTTGGAGTACAATGATATTGTTAGGAAGATGTTTGCTAATGAACAAGAAGGATTTCAGTTCTATAACAAATACGGTTTTGAGAAAGGATTTAGTGTGAGAAGAAGCTATTGTGAGTGGGATAATGGCCACAGACAGATGATCCTTCGGAAGTTCGTTTGTAGCCGTGAAGGTTTCCGTGAAGAGAAGCATCTGAAGAGGACGATTAAGAAGCGGAAGCCGCGGAATATTGCGCGTGTTGGTTGCCTCGCTAAACTTGTAATTGCACAAAATCAGAACACAGGGCAATGGTATGTGAAGGATTTCATCGACGAGCACAACCATCCGATGGTGCCAGCAGACGTTACTTGTCTGTTGCGTTCACAAAGAAGAATCAGCGATGAGCAAAAACCTGATATTATGGAGATGGAGATTTCTGGGATCCGCAAACACCAGATAATGGATATTATGGAAATACAGTATGGTGGGTATGATAAGGTTGGATATACAACAAGGGATTTGTATAATTTCTGCCATGAATAAACATGTTAGTACTGACAGCATCTTAGTGGCTGGTCTAGTTAAACTTTGCGTGTGTTAAAACTTTTTTTTGGTTGCATTATGTTTTGGTTTGAAGTTTGACTCTGAGAGCGACATTTGGTCCATTTTAACATGTCATAATGGGTGCGGCCAGTGTTGGTCTAGACAATCTTTTTTATTCAACACCGCATTAGTGTTGGTCAATGACTCCTGGAAGGACAATATACAATATATATGGAGTCTCATTTTTTTTATATCAACATAGTGTTGTATGATCTACCTCCGACGCACATCCCCACGAGGCTACCGGCAAAAGAAACTCAACGGAAATTTCCATAGTGTTGCATTAGACATGTTTTATGTTGTGCAAGATGCAGCTTAAACCGAAGCTATGGTGCAGGGTTACCATGCTGAATACGAAAATGGTTTCACAAAGCAAAGTAACGATAAAGTCCATACAACAAGACCAACATGATTTTCTTTTGCGAACGATATTACAACGAGCATGAAACAGTATTTTTTTTTATTCCCGACAAAATCAAAGTGTAGCTCTCGGGTAAACAAGACCATAGTTTTATTACAGACAGTCTATCAAAAAGCAGCAGCGAACTAGTAGCTCCACAAAAAACATCCTCATCATCTTCTTTATCGAGGCTCTGGGGCACTCGTGGTTTAGTTGGGCTCATCATCTTCTTTATCGAGGCTCTGGGGCACTCGTGGTTTAGTTGGGCTTCACTGGTGCCCTGTACTTTGGCCGTGTTTGTTTCCGTTTATGCGCGCGATATGTCCGACAGAAGCAGAACAATCCCCCCAAATGGGTCGCGTCGAACGTGCGATCTCTGATCGCCCACAACGTGAAACGCGGGAAAGTGAAATGGGCGACCCGAAATCACGAACGCCGCTTCAGCGAAGCGTCGGCAATATCGTGAACGCGTGATTGGGAACTGCAGAAACAAACAGGGCCTTTGTTCCGGCGTAGACTGCAGCATCACCGATCTCTTCCTCGATCCTGAGCAGCTGCAACCGCGAATGTTTGGTTCAGACTTGAGAGCCGTAAGCATAACATGGTTGGGAAACGAAGAAGCATTGTGCAGGTGCGCGTGCTTACCTGTTTGTATTTGGCCAGACGCTCAGACCGGCAGTACCAAAGAGCTCCTGTCTTGATTTGGCCATGAAAACTAGATCAGTACCAAAGATGTTCAATTCGACAGAATCTTAAGTGTATGTTTGCCAGTTCACAGCGTACCGTAGCCAGGCCAACTGAGAGGTCAGCAATGAAGGTGTCCTCAGTCTCGCGACTGAACAAATAAAGAGAACATAGAACAAATGAGGGGAACATATCAAATAATTAAGTTTTCAAAACGAAAAAACAAAGAACTTCAGTGGCTACCTCCTGTGGCTTGCCATCACTCCCCATCCGGCACGACAGGACGCGACACGGAGAAGCCATCGTGCGTGCTGGTGTCGCTCGCAGTCAGCGTCTTCCACGACTAATTCGCCGGCTGCATGCTCATGATTCCCATCTCCGCTGGCAGGTGCGCGTCGTTCTGCTCTTCCTGCACAGGCGAACACAACATAACAAGTCAACAAAATGTCAAAATCGACAGCCACCGGCAGCCGGTCCGCGCGCGAGCACGGTTGGGACGCGGCACTGCAGGCATATCACGGAGGAGCGCCGCCGCTGATCGCCGGGAGGGGCGTCGTCGGAGCGCTAAGCCACTGTGTGGACTGCCGGTGTGACTACGAGCCTCTTTCTCGCCGTCCTCCACGCCATTGCTGCTACGGGCGGCCTGGCAGCGCCGGCCAAGGTGGGTCGTGGGGGTGTGCGCCGCCATGAGGTCCGCCGATGGATGCCGTGAGGGCCGGCCGTCGGTCCGCGGCGCTGCAGGTGTATCACGGAGGGGCGCCCCCGCCGTGGGCGCGTCACGGGGGGGGGGGGGGGGGGGGCCGCCGCCGCGGGCCGCTGGAAGGGGCGTCGTGGGGTCGCGGTCCGCCGGGACGAGCACGAGAAATGGGCTGGCGGAGGCGGCCGCGCCGCCGCATCAGACGTAGGGAGAAAGACTGACCGAACGACTGGGGAAAGAAGAAGAAAGAAGCAATCGTACTTCTGAAAAAACATTTTTCAATTCTTTAGAAAAAACATTATTTTTCAATTATAAATTTACTATTATACCCTCAATTACATTATAAATTTACGAAAATAGAATAATCTGAATTTTTTTAGGTGATGTGATCCCACCAATTTTGGTACGCGCCTGGTGCATACGGTCCCACCATTTAGTATACACTTAGTTCCTCTTGGTGTCTCTCTGAGTGGTTCCTCTTGGTTTTTGTGCCTTTTTAACCGTTGGATCGCTCGTTGTGAGCCGTCTATTTTTTCACAACCATTGTAAAAATTCTCTTTGTATATACATTAATGATATTTCCATATGGTAGCTTCATATTTATTTTAGTTGAAGACCAACAATTGTCCGTACCTTTTTGTTATCTAATGCATAATACTTTACACTTCTTTCAATTGTGTGTAGTGTGGACCACTTACTCAGAGACAGCCGGGAGACGTGCTGATAAGAAGTTATTTATGGGTTGCAGTTTTGGCCCATGACAGAATGATTCTAACTATTAGGTCTTTTTCTGCAGATGCATTCTTTACCTCACTAAAAACAAATTCTAAACAGTGTTGACCCGGGACCATTTCTTCAACATGTCCACATTAGTTTATTTAACCTTTTTTACTGTTATAATCTTTTTTAAGTAAACAATTCTCCTTATCATGGGACCAGCTCCAACCGTACATTGACTTATGGATTACTAACAAAGTAGCCACGATTCAATATCATGCTCAGTCAGGTTTAAGCTATATCACGCTCCTGTTGATTAGACAACTCCTCCGATGAATATTCCCTTCTTCCTTCTATTATTGTCTTGTTACCTTTTGCTTGTGGAGTGTGGACCTGCCTGGTGGCCATGCATTACTGTAGCTCTTCTGCAGGCAATGGCAAGGATATCTGGTAACCTACAGTGTTGGTATGATTGCGGGAAACAAAACTTTTTTGCCCTGGTCAGGATACTTTTTGAATTGGACTTGTTTGGCAATGATTCCAATGGTTGTGCTTTACAGTAGGAGACCTTTTCTCTTGTGTTTACCGATGGTATCGTCCTCTAAAGTAAAAAAGTGGCTGTGGCTCTAGAGTGTGATCCAATGGCAAACAATACTGTAGAATGTGATTACTCCTCTGAATCCATGCTTAGTTGAATAGTACTCCCTCCATTCCAACCTATAAGATGTTTTGGCTTTTCTCAATATATTGTCTTTACTATGTACTAGACATAGTGTATATCTAAATGCATAGTAAAAGATATGTATTTAGAAAAAACTAAAATGTCTTGTAAATTGGAATTTGAAATGGAGGGAGTAGATAACAAGTTTATTTTCAGTTGTATGTGTAATTGCATTACTTGCATTCTTTTCTTTCATACATATAAACACCATTGAATAGGATGGTTTGTATGATTAAGTTGTGAGAATCAGTAGTATCTTAATGCAATGCCCAAGGGCTGTCTTCACCCCCCCCCCCCCCACCCCCCCCCCCCCCCACCACCACACACACACACATCCAGTTTTATGTACTTTAATTTTAGTTTCTTTCCCTCATTTAGTCAGTTCTTTGTTACCTCATTGTTAGTTGTGTACATGATGGTTTTTTCTATACCAATTACTTTGATGACTGGTGAGTTTGTTCTGGTATGTATTTGTGTTTTAATTTGAACCTGTAACATTCATCTTATCTTTTCAGAATCTACAGGAGAGATGCACAATCTTAATGCAGTGCATTAATGTCTGATGCACATTACATGATTACTCAGTTGCTAATTGCAAGTATCTATTTTTTTGGCGAAAGACAGTTGTAACTATTGTCAGATAGCACTAGCAACCTGTAAAAAGGGTCTGTCCAAACCGACCAGACATTGTGTTGGCAGGCAGATCTGCCGTCAAGATACGGTGTTCTCAGTGTTCCCACAATCGCAATTGGAGATGCCCCAGTAACTTCATGCTGCGTTGTCTCTGCGATGTTGGTTGTGAGAGAAAAGACAGGATTGTACAATACATTGACCTGATACTGTGTATATATATGACGTATGGCTGTTGTCTTGGTACTGGCAGAAGCAAAAAGATTCTAAAAGACAGGAAATCTGAGGCAATTGGGCGGCAATGTTTGCTCCATGATATGCCTGGTGAGACTGAAACACTATTTCTTACTGCTAACGTTGGACATGGCAATGGAGCCTTTTTGTAGTGCGATGATGGCTGTATTCTTTGTTTTCATCTAATTGTCTTTTGTTTCATACAGCTGTAAAATGCGGAGAATTTGGCGATGTGGTGTCCATAGTTTTACACCTGCTCAATACTAGCTTGCAAACATGGCCTGTTGCAAGAATCAAAACTAGCCATCGTTCAACGTGGACAGTAGTTGGCACAAACAAGACATGTCTTAATGCTATTGTAGCCTTCCTGCTTCACACGCAGCACGGCAGAAGTGACCAGCATAGGCAACATGGCATGGGAGAAATAGATTGAAAGGTTGAGTGGTTGACGTGGCCACTAAATGGACTCACATGAACCCTTAAAGACATGTACCAAAAGAGGACGAAAAGAGGAAGGAGCTGGAGGACAGCAGAGGAAGGAAAGGGTAAGACTACTCGCACCGGTCAGGCTACCCCATGCGCGATTGGAGCGTTTGCCTGCGCGCTCACTGTAGCAAATGGGCCCACCTTATTTTGTAACAAAAAAAAATGTTGTATCTCACAAACCGAAAACCCAAATTAAATTCTGATTGCACCATTGAATTCGTTACAATTAATTCTTCGAAACTAGATCTCTCATGGATATATTTAGATAAAGTGACAAGTGGACCCACAGTAGATAGAGGATGATATAGGGGATGGATGGATGCGGAAAAAACGAGTATAGAGAAGAGAATCTTGATGACCAGACAGTATAGAGGATGAAAATAGAGGAACGTGAGTGCGGATAGTCTAAGCATCTTTTATATAGTTTCAGCAGCTGTGAGGTGGCTGTGTAATTGCTGCTGCACGGGTGATGCATGTGTAACTTTCAACAGAAAAAGCTTTAGCAGTTATCTTCTCTTCTTTAATCCCAAAGCAGGCTGCTTGCCGTTTGTTCTTCATGTGACCCCTTGCAGGCATAAAGCAATGCCACCACCATGCTTGCACTGGAACTGTTGCAAAGTTCATCGCATGATTCCAGTTCTCCATGTTTTTCTTTAATATGTTTTTTACCCATCTATTTAAGGATGAAAACGGAACAAAAATATCCCGAACCGAACCACATCGTTTTCTATATTTAATCCGATCGAATTCGTATTTTCTTATCCGATTTTTACCGTTTTCGCTTCCGTTTTCGTATTTAAATGTAGAAGTAGAAAACGGTTGAGGAGTTTTTCGACCGAGTTCGACCGTTTTGTACTTTTCTACTTTTAATCCGAAATATCCTTAATTCAAAATTCATTTTAAACCGAATTTGGTTGTTGGTCATTACTGTCCAGGCAAATAGGCAAAGGTAAGTGCGGAGTACTGATGTTCATGGACCGTATTATATAGGTACTTCACCCTGTCGTGCCTTCCTAAGTCGCTGAGACGAGACTAATCACTCGTACAGTGCTGCACGACTGTTGCTATCCTTTCTAGTCTAGTTACAATGGCATCTCAAATTTTCCTCTTGTTTTTTTCTCTTGTAAAAGAAATTAAATTGATAAGTGTTGTTTCTTGCGATTGAAATCTGCCACAATGGTACTTGTTAATTGTTATGCATTATGGGTCCGTATAGATTTTTCGTATACCGTCCGTGTTCGGTATAATTCCGCTCGAATTGGTTCGTTTTCGAAATTCTGGGTATTCCGCAAGTTCGTGTTTGTTTTCGTGTCCGATGTTACCACTTTCATTTTTGTTTTCGTATTCAAATGTAAAAGTAGAAAACAGTTAAGAAGTTTTCCGACCGTTTTCATCCCTACATCTATTACTTACTGCTTATTGAGTTTACTTTTATGCAGTATAGCTAGCAGCTTGAGCCTTGAGGACACTGAGCCAGGTAGTTTCCAACTAGCCCGGGGGGTCCAATGATGCAATGATTCTTGCCTGTAATCATCCATGCAAGTGGAGAAAAAGGTGAATCAACTCTGTTAGATCCTGGGGAATAGTTATATACATAGCAATAGATACTCTACAGTATAAAGCTGGCTTATGCGACTTGAAACATTTTTAAATTTGCTATCCACATCCACACGACCACACATTAGCTCATGGTAACCACAGTCCACACTCCACAGCTGCTTATATAGTAACACAGGGAGCTGGGAGGTAGAGATCGAGGAGAGCCTAGCTTCTCTTTATTGGTCTCGCTCTCGCCGTGTTGCCGGCCTTCCTGTCTTGGAGCCTCAATGGCTACCATCAGAGAGGAGTCGGACTACGACAGCAGCCGGTCCTCGCTGACGGCGCCAGGCTCCCGCCGGAGCTGGATCAGTGACATTGGCAGCTCCAGCTCGGTCTCGGTGCGCTCCTTCGGCCGAGGCTGGGACACACCAGCCGCGTCGTCATGCCGCCACAAGCCTCACAAGGCGAACCAGGCTGAGTGGGAGGCCATCAGGCGCGTCCGTGCTACCGCCGGCGGCCGCGTCGGCCTGGAGCACTTCCGCCTGGTGCGGCGTCTGGGCAGCGGCGACCTGGGCAACGTCTACCTCTGCCAGCTGCGTGAGCCGTGGTCGACGGGGTGCCTGTACGCCATGAAGGTGGTGGACAAAGACGCGCTGGCGTTCCGGAAGAAGCTTCGGCGAGCGGAGGTGGAGCGCGAGATCCTTCGCACGCTCGACCACCCCTTCCTGCCGACATTGTACGCCGACTTTGAGGCGTCGCACTACGCCTGCCTCGTGATGGAGTTCTGCCCCGGCGGGGACTTGCATGTTGCCCGGCAGCGGCAGCCCGGCAGGCGATTCAGCATCTCCTCAGCCAGGTATGTATATGTACTGTACATTTTCCAAACTTCACATGACCACCGCATGAGCATTTTTTTTTTGGTTGTTGTTCTCATCACATCTGAAACTGGGGCTTGCTGGGTACTACCTCCGTCCATAAAAACATACAATTATGGGATCCGTGCAAGGTCAAAGTAATTCAAGTTTGACCAAGATTATAATAAAAAGTATTAATATTTATGTCGTTAAATAAAATTATTATGAAAATATATTCTATTACTAATCTAATGGTATATTTTTTTTATCAAGAATGTTAGTACTTTTTTATATAATTTTGGTCAAAATTCGAAATGTTTGACTTCTCGATAAGCGAGAATTGCATGTTTTGTTGGACGGAGGGAGTAGTAAGCAAAGTTCTGTTTCAGGGTCAAGCTTTGTTTCAGTGTCACTTTTGTAAAAGCATGACGCTTTAAGCTAGTGATCCTCTTTTCGTGTGCATCGGTGCTATACCTTTCATCAGGCTCTTTTTGTCTTGCCGTGTCAATCTTTCCAAGCACGCAGATCTGTTGGAACCACTAGGTGCTTTAACTAAGCTAATGATTTGAGCTGCATGTATAGCGACATGTATGTATACGGATAGATCCACTGTATGCACAAGCTAGCAGGCGATGTTTATCCTCTCCGAATCATTATATTGTTGGATGCAATTTGTATTAAAGGCGTACGTGATTATCTTTGTGCAAAAAAGAAGAGAAGTACATTTAACTTTGTTAACAAAACCCCTGCTTGGTTTGCATGGAAGTACATACAGCGGATTATGTATATTATTATCTTTGTCTGACAGTGAACTGATGATATGGTTGGAAATTCGAATGACGATGGCAGGTTCTATGTGGCTGAGACGGTGCTAGCCCTGGAGTACCTGCACATGATGGGGGTGGTGTACAGGGACCTGAAGCCGGAGAACGTCCTGGTGCGCGGCGACGGCCACATCATGCTCTCGGACTTCGACCTCTCCCTCAAGTGCGACGTCGTCCCGAGGCTGCTCCGTCACAACAGCCTCCCACACAATGTCAACGCCGGAGGTGGTGGTGGAGGCCGGCGAGCGGACGCGGGGAAGCCGTCCTGCGTGCCGCCGATCCAGCCGGTGCTCTCGTGCCTGTTCAACGGCGTGCACAAGTGCCAAGCAAAGGAGGGAGGCGCACCAAAGCCCGGCGACGGGGACGGCGACGGCGAGACAGACAGCACCGGCGGCGACAGGACGACGGCGTCGGAGCTTGGTGACAGCAGGAACCCGGAGCTGGTGGTAGAGCCGGTGTCGGCGCGGTCCAAGTCGTTCGTGGGCACGCACGAGTACCTGGCGCCGGAGGTGATCTCCGGGCAGGGCCACGGCAGCGCCGTCGACTGGTGGACCCTGGGGGTGTTCATGTACGAGATGGTGTACGGGCGGACGCCGTTCAAGGGCGAGAGCAACGAGAAGACGCTGGCCAACATCATCAAGCAGCCGCTGGCCTTCCCGCGGGTGGCGGCGGCGGGCAGCGGCAGGGAGTGGGACGAGCACCTGCGCGCGCAGGACCTCATGACGCAGCTCCTGGCCAAGAACCCCAAGAAGCGGCTGGGCGGCTGCACGGGGTCGGCGGAGGTGAAGAGGCACGACTTCTTCAAGGGCGTGAACTGGGCGCTCGTCAGGTCCGTCCGGCCCCCCGAGGTGCCCAAGCCGCCGGTGGTGCCGGCGCCGGAGCAGAAGAAGGTGCTGATGATGAGCAGGAAGGAGCGGCAGGAGCCGTACAACTACAACGTTAACCCGGGCCGGTCGGACGAACGCTTCGAGTTCTTCTAGGTCGTCGTCGATGATCTCGATCGTTTGCACGTACGGCAGCATGTGTTGGTGATGAAGTGTACAGCACATACAGTAGCACGATGTAGGACCGTACGTCGTACGTACGCTCTTGAAGACCGGAGCATGGTGGATCAATATCAGGCTCGCTGTAGCTAACGATCGTACGTGGTGGCTACGTATCTGGCGAATAAAGGAGCAGCTCGGATTTGCAGCTTCTTGTTTCACTACTCTTTTTCTCTGGCAACATGATGGATCGATTCTGTTAAAGGAGTGTCCTTTCTCCTTAGCCAGCCGTGCCATGGACATGGACATTACAGTGGAAAGCGTGTGGTTCCTGCCTCCAGCAGTCCGGCGTCGTACGTCCAGCAGACCCAGCAGTGGCAGGCAGGCACGCTGCCGGCCGGGGACATCGAAGCGAAGCGAGCTGAAATCACGGGGCGCGGGCCGGCGGATGTGGATGGCCGGGATCGGCATGGAGCGGCGGCAGCCACCGGCCACGGGCCACGGGCGGGGGGCCCCGGACGCCGTGCCGGTCGGCGGCTCTCATGGCGCCCCCGCGCACGCGCGTTTTGTCCCGTTTCCCCGTGCGCCCGGGCGAGCCCCCACCACCACCTGGTCGCGCGGGCGCACTCGGCAGTCGGCACGCACCCAGGGGATGCAGCTTTGCCGGGCTCGTATCTGCTGGCCGCGCCCGCGCGCGCGCAGTGGCGGCAGAGACTTCGTTCTCCGGCCAGCTTGCTACTGCCAGCGGGAAACTGCCAAGCCGTGTCTGCGGCGCTCCCATTGACACGTGGGGCCATCAGTGCGTGGCGCAGGGAGATGAGATCGATCGTGGCCTCGTCGTCGTCGTCGTCGTCGTCGGGACCTGTGTGTCGGCCGCTCATCCGTCGATGTCCCAGGCGTATAGGAAGTGTACGCGACTACAGCGCTTTGATGATAGCAGGCATCCTGCGCTGCCGCTCGAGCGGCGGTGTGCGGGCACGTTGGGTTCGCTCGTCGTATCCTGTCGCGGCGGACCGGACGGCCGCGAAACGACGGGGAGCCGAGAGCGAGCGAGGCCGGGACCGGAAGGACGCACACGCGCACGCCCGCCCGCCGATCGGGCTGCCTGCCAGTACGTGCCAGGGGTAGTAAGTAGGAGAGCTGTCGCCTGTCGCGGCCGGGCCGCTGCGCCGCACAATGCAAGGCCGGGCGCCAGCCATCGTCGCTAGCTCCCGGGTACGTACAGTACAGTACATCAGTACGTGTTGGGTCCGTGACAGATCCGGTGGCGTGTGCGGCCGCCTTCTGCCTGCGCTTCGCGACAATTATTAGCCGAATCGAGTCCAATGCCATCTCTCTCGCGCATCTTTCCGGCCGGTACATACGGTGCACGCAGACGGCCGGCGGCCAACGACGCGCTGCATTCATGCACACATACAGTAACATTGCATGCATCAGACATCATCTACGTGACGTGGATGTCTCCGCATCCGATGAGCAGGCTCTGTGCAAATACGACGACGACGACGTAAACGTAGCTCCTGCATATTTTTTTTCGACAAGTCAGTCAAAGGGAGAGAAAGAACGACGAACAAACGATCGGTATATGTGCAGAGATAGCCGATAGAGTATATACTGATCATTGTTCTCGGTTGGTGGTAGCGCGCGTACGTACGTACCAACGACATGGATGCGTATCGGGCGACAATGATGCGGATATATACTACATGCATGATGCATCATGCCATGCATGCCCCGATGCCCGGCCGGCCATCGTGCGGTGCAGCAGCTGGATCTTTGTCAGGCCAGGTCTTGTTGGTTAATTTTCTACTCCCTCATCAGTTGGGGCGTCGTTGGTAGCTAGCATAGCAATATAGTACCCCCGGGCCCCGGCCCCGCGATGATGTGCACGCACCATCGATCGTCAGAGCCCGCCCGCGCGGCCGCCTCTTGCGATCGAGAGATGCATGCCGAGGACGACGTACGGTGCGTGAGGGGCGAATGATGAGGGCGACCATGGGGGTCAGGTCAGGTCATGATGAGGCGCGCTAGCTGCTTGGGCTGGATGGGCGGCTGGTCTGCATGCAAGATAGCCGGCGCGCACCAGAGGTCCAGAGGGATCCTGTGGGAAGTGGAAGGCACTGTTGGTCCACTGCATGCCCGTGTCAGTCACGCACGCACACGACTAAAATATTTTCTCTTGCTCGTTTCGCCAAAAGCCAGCCAGCAGATTACTGGAATGCAATGCAAGTGGGCTTCTCTGATACTCCCTCCGTCCATGAAAGAATCAATTTCTAGAGTTGTCTTAAGTTAAACTTTTTGAACTTTGACCGAATTTCTAGAAAAAACTATTAAGATTGATGGTACCAAATTCATATCATTAGATATATCATAAAATATATTTTCATAATATGTCTATTTTATATCATACATGTTATTATTCTTTTTTATAAAGTTAGTCAAAGTTTAAAAAATTTGACCGGCACGGATCCTAGGAATTGCTTCTTTCAGGGATAGAGGGAGTATTTACGGGTTATATAGGTATTTTCTAAGCCTTTTATACGTTTTTCATTTGTATATAGGAGTATATTATTATATTATATTATTATTTAGGAAGGAAGAACTGAAGAAGAAAGATTTGCATGACCCCAAGGGCCCGAGAAGGCCCACTATTTTCAATAAGGAACAAGTCTAGTTTTCCTCCCTCAACATTCAAGGAAGTCTTGCTCAAAAAAAAAAAAACATTCAAGGAAGTCCGTTTTTCCTCCCTTAACTTTAAAACCGAACAAACAACCTCTCTTAACTTTTGAAACCGTGCATTTTACCTCTCTGGTCGGTTTTGGACGGTGGTTTTGCTACATTAATAGTGGTTTTGCTACAATAATTGTAGTTTTGTCTTTTTCTTTTTTTTTTCTTTTTTTTCGCTGAATATTTAAAAAAACATAAATAAATCACAGAAATATCATAAAATAGAAAATCCAATTTTGTTGGACTTCACATGAGTAGATCTATACAGTGAACATATAATATGGTATACTTTAGTACAAAGTTTTTGTTGTATCTTTAGATCTATGCTTTTTTGTAATTAAAATAAATTTATAACTAAGTTATACATGATTCAATGAGTATAATTTTTTTAATACAGTTGAAGCATATACAATAATTAACCCTCCATAAAAATTTGACCACAATTAGACTATAGAAACTATATCTATGAATTATTCCAAATAATTACAGAAAAACATATTATTGTATGGAATTAATTGTAATAATTCATAGCTATAGTTTCTATAGTCTAAATATGATCAAATTTTTATGGTGATATAATTATTATATGCTTCAACTGTATTAAAAAAATTATACTCATTGGATCATGTATAACTTAGTTATATTTTTTTGATAGAATTATTTTCTTGGCCCTAAAAAAAGTGTCTCTTAGTTTCTTGCCCCTCTTTTGGCCGAACTTAGTTATTTGGCCCTAAAACGAGTTTTGATTAGTTTCTTGGCCCTTCCGTCAGTTTGCTGAGGTAACGGGGTTAAGTTGTACATAAAATTACTATTATACCCTTCATGCCGAATAAAAGAAATCAACATCCTACTGATATATTGTATGGGTCTTACAGGTTATTTAGTTGTAATTAAATAAAATAATGTACGATAATTTATTGAAGCATGAAATCATTAGTTTTTATATACATTTAAACTTAACCAGCAACACAGTACTGCATAACAGTACCAGTATATTTTTATACATATATTTGCACATAACAACATCACCCTAAAATCCAAGTGCCTTTATGCCTTTCAGTACATCAAATAACAATAATCCAAGGACAAGCCACATCAAATACACATATCTATGTGGTATGTGCGAGGGATGTTGGACGGAAACTGTTGCCGGCTGATTTGAGCCACTTCTTAACCTACAAACATTTATTTTCAGCAGCAAATGATGTTAGTTTAATTCACAATAGAAAAATGAAAAAATCAGAATTAAATCAAATACCTTTTTGATAGGGCACTTGTGTTGTCCTTTCCTTTTTTTTCTTGTCACCATTGTCTCTATGCCTTTCAGTTTATTGACTACTGTAGTAAGCATATATATCTGACAAAATGATAATTATTGAAACTAAGGCATTATTGACTGAGATGTTGGTGACCACCAAATGCCTGTGTCTCGGTGAGACAAAGAGCAAAGACATGTACTACGGAATCTTATCAAGAGCAATCAATACAATCTAATGTAGCATGGACAAAGCCAGATTAAGAGTCGAATCTTCCATCAGTAGATTTAAAAAACTTGGGGTTTAAGCACAGAACAGAAAAGACTGCACCGGCTAGCTGTAGTCGATCTGCTAGGTTGTATTTGGCATTTGGCAACGCAAAGGTGTAGATGTTGCATCTACGATCAGAGAGCTTGGCCTCAATCACCTGCTGTTGTGAGTGGCCTCAATCTCCTATGTACTGCACATCAACAAAAGAAATTTTCTAATTAAAAACTATGAGCACAAAAATTTAGACAACTCGAACCATACGGGGATCTAAAGGATGCATATAGCGCATCAGATACATCACACCAGCTGTTCATTCTTTTTGTAGATAGATCAGAGAAACTAATTTGACGGAGGCAGAGCTGTTCGTGTTGCAGGAACAGGGATGGATTGGGTCTTGCGGAGCCCTGGCTGGCGCGGTCAGCCGCCAGGCCCGCGGCGCCCTGGTTAGCGCGGCTGCCACGGCCGGCCGCCGGACCCCGCGGCGCCCTGGCTGGCGCGACCGGCCACCGGACCCGCGGCGCCTTGGCTGGCGCGACCGGCCACCGGACCGCGACGCCCTGGCTGGCGCGGTCGGCCGCCAGGCCCACGGTGCTCGGGCTGGCTCTGCCGCGGTCGGCCGCCAGGTCCACGGCGCCCTCGCTGGCGCGGCCGCGGCCTGCGGCGCCCTGCCTCGCGCGCCCAGCCGCTAGCGCCGTGCCGAGCCGGAACGCCTAGTTCTGCCGCGGCCGCGGTGGATCTGGTGCCGGCGCAGGTGGATCCGCCGGCGGGGCCACGTCGGAGCCGGCTTCCTCCATCGCTGGTGGCTGGGGTTTCGGTGCCAAGAGCAGAGCTCGACTGCAGGTTTCGGACGAGTACGGAAAACAAAGACTCACCGCTCTCTCCAACAGCATAAGGCTATTTTTGTGTGTTCGCGTGCGCAGATGTGCTGGCTCACGGTATAGATAGACGGAAGTTGACGGAAGGGCCAAGAAAATAATCAAAACTCGTTTTTGGCCAAATAACTAAGTTCAATAAAAAGAAGGCTATAAAACTAAGAGGCACTTTTTTAGGGCCAAGGAAATAATTATCTCTATTTTTTTTAGTTACAGAAAAGCATAGATCTAAAGCTACAACAAAAACTTTATACTAAAATATACTATATTATATGTTCAATGTATAGATCTACTCATGCGGATTCAAACAAAATTAGATTTTCTATTTTATGATTTTTCAGTGATTTACTATAATTTTTCAAAGATTCAGCAAGAATAATTTAAAAAGAAAAAGACAAACTACAATTACTGTAGCAAAAACGTAGTTACTGTAGCAAAACCATTGTCCAAAACCGGCTAGAGAGGTAAACTGCACGCTTTTAAAAGTTGAGGGAGGTTGTTGGTCCGGTTTTCAAGTTGAGGGAGGAAAAGCGAACTTTCTCAAAGTTGATGGAGGGAAAGTGGATTTTTTCCTTTCAATAAAGAGCTTTTTACCTGTATGGCCTTGCAAAAAATGACTCTTCCTTCTATGACCCTTTTTTTTTAACTTACCTCTATGACCCTCAAACGAACTTTCATCTCTTACATGACCTTCTGTCAACTTCTGTTAGTGTGCTCCGTTAGATAGATACGCGAAAAGTCCAAAATACCCCTCCCTTTTTCCATCTCCCCCGAAGACGCACGCACTCTGTACGAATCGAAGAAAAGAAAAAAAAACACCGCGCGGCCGGCCGCATGGAGTCGGAAGGCGACGCCGTGGGAGGGAGGCGACGCATGGAGGCGATGCCGGCGGTGGGAGGCGACACGGAGCCAGATCCAGGCGGATCCGCCCCGGCGTGAAGGCCAGGCGGCGCGCTTGGGGTCGTTCCGCCCCAGAGCAGCAGGCGGCCCGGCGACGGCGCAGGCTTCGGGCGCGACGGCGGGAGGTGGAACGGCCACGATGGCCCGGCGGCGGCGCAGGCTCCGGGCGGATCTGCTCCGACGGCGAGAGGCGGCGCGCAAGCTCCAGGCGCGACGACGGGAGGCGGCGCGCATGCTCTGGCCACGACGGCGGGAGGCGCTGCCTCCACCCCGACCGCGGGAGGTGGCGCGGCGCGGGCGCAGGGCGCGACAGCGGGAGGCAGCACCTCCTCCCCGACGGCAGCAAGCGACCCAGCAGCGGGAGGCGCGGGCGCAGCACAGGCTCCGGGCGGATCCGTTGTTGCGGCCATTCCGGCCCGGAGCAGGCCGCTCGAGGGAGGGTGTAACACCCCTAGCGTTACTAGTGTAATTAACCTGACATGTCATTATCTTAAGCATTAATCATTTCTTGTGATGCATTTGAATTGCTTAATTGCTATGCTTTGATTCCCTTTTCAAAAACCCTATATGCCCAAATCTTTCTATAAGGGCAAAATGGTAATTTCACCTCTGTGCCTAGTTATATTTAATTCTTGTTCAAATTTAGTGCCCTGATGTTTGCTGCATTGATCAAAGTTCAAAAATCAGATTTGATTTGATTTTCCCTTTTGCAAAACCCTAAAATCCCAAATCCTGGATTTATTCCCTTTTGATAACTTTTTCAAAAGTCAAAATTTTGAGTTGGTCCGAAAAGCAAAGTTGTGAATCTGATCGAGAGGAACAACTTTGGTATTTACAAATTTTCAAGTTTCAGTTTGAAATCCAAAGTAATTTTGATTTGAATCAAATTTGAAAAGTGTCCCTTTTTCTGTTTTTGAATATAGTTCAAAAACTATTTGGAATTTGAAAATGTTCATATTGACAAAGTTGTAGATCTCATTTTTCTGAGCAACTTTGGTATTTTGAGTTTTTGTCGCACAGTTCAAATTTTGGAAGTAATTTGCAAAATACAGATACCAGCCAAAAAGTCAAACCCTAGGGCATAGCCCTGTTCATCTTCCTCGCGTAGGGGGAGGGCCCCGGTCGTGGCCGAGCCTCCGGCGCTGCGCGCGCCACGCGTTTGGCAGCCGCTCGTCTGTCCCCGACCAGCCGCCGTTGTCGCCACCATCATTTCGCACCCGCACGCGCACAGTTGACCCCGCTCCCGTCCCCTACCGAGCCCAGCGCGCCGCCGCCGCGTGGCCATTGCCGGCCAAGCTTGCGCATCGGCCCCGGCTGCACGCCATCACCTCCGCCTTAGCGCAATCGAGTGCGCACGCTCCCGCCGATCTTATCCACCCCACCCCGTGCTCTCTACCGGCCTCTGGCCGCGGCTATATAAGCCCGCCGGAGCCCCGAGCTCCTCACTCATCTCCGCCACCGTGGCCAGGCCAGTCCAGTGCCTCCGCCGCTCCACCACCTAGCTCAGAAGCTCCGCCTTGAGCTCGTGAAGCTTTCCCACCCTTCAATTTCATCTCTACCGCCCTCAATCGCCCGGCGTAAGCTCGCCGTTCCCATCTCCGGCAGAAACCCGGCGAGCTCGGGTTCGTGAAATTCGCCGTCTCCGGCCATGATCATCCCTCACCGACCCCCGTGTCGTGTTCCTTGGTTCCGTGCGACTCTGACCAGGTCCTTGCGGTCTCGTGTGTTGCGCAGGGTCGCCGGAGCGCCGCTCGCCGCTCGCCGCCGAAGGAGCTCCACCGAACCACCGCCCCTCGAGCACGTGTCGAGCCTCCTTCCTCGAGCACGTGCCGAGCCACACCCTCGAGCCCTGCCTCCGATCCGTGGTAAGCACCCGAGGCCTCCGGCCTCTGCTTCCACTCCGTCTCGCCCGAGCCCAAGCCTCGAGCACGCGTTTCCGTCTCGCCCGAGCCCGAGCCTCGGCCGGACAGACCCTCACCACTTCGCTCGAGCCAGGCCTCGAGCGGACTTGCGCACCCTCCGCTTCGCCGAGCCAGGCCTCGGACGAAACCCTTGTTTCCGTCTCGCCCGAGCCTCCGAGCCAGGCCTCGGACGAAGCAGTCGCTTCCGTCTCGACCGAGCCCGTCTCGACCGAGCCCCGCGCGATTCGCCGAGCCCTGCATAGAAGGAGCACAGTGCTCTTTTCTTTTTCTGAAAGTTGTGAATAGTGTTCTGTTTTCTCTTTTTTGTGCGAATTAATCTGTTGTTCCTTAAATGCTGAGAAAATTATGGTATGCTCCTTGCACTGTGTAGTATTTTATAAAAATATGAAACTTGACTTTTCTGCAAGAATTTGAAAATGTAAAATTCCCCTTTTAATTGAAAAATGAAGGTTTTGGTATTTTTGGAGAGTGATCTATAACTCCAAAAATCTTGAGATAAATTTTTGGGACCTTGTTATAACATGCTGAACCTCTGGTAAAATTTTGAAGTCTTTTGGAGCAAGTTGATTTTTTTGAGCATTTATTTTAATTAAGGAATAGTGCCTTTTGTTAATTAAATGTTTAGATTTATTTGAGCATCTTAATGACCTCCAAAAATTATGAAATTTGTTTTGCCATCTGTTTATGCCTTAATGAACTTATGTGGTTAATTTGGTAATTTTTGGAGCAACTTCATAAAATGACCTTTTAAATAAAATAAGGAAAATAGAAAAGATGGATTAGGGTTGGTAATAAGTGTTTAATGATGTGATCTTTGGATTGATTGATGTTCATAGACCCCCACCCTCTGGTCTATGATGTTTGTGATGCTATGTTTGGATGATGCCTAGGATAATTATAATAAGGTCTAGTTTAATCAATGTCGCTTAAGGAAGAGATGGTTACCTTTTATGCTCAACCTAGATTTCGATTATGCCTTGCCTAAGAGTAATCTAGAATCAGTGGAATTGTCTTGCACCATAAGTCCATATCATCATTCTCATGAGCATTCATCATTGCATCCGTATAGTTGACGAAGAAGGTACCAGAGTCGAGGCCGCTGTTGACGAACCAACTCCCGAGGCGACCCCGAGCTCCAACACCTATACCTACCCCGAGTCTGCTCTCTTTGCCATCCAAGGCAAGCCCCGGTGCATTTAACCCCTTTTCCTTGAATTTATGAAATGATTTCCTTAAATGCTTTTGAGTTAAATTATTGCATTAAGTTTATAGGAGTTGTGTGCTATCCTAATTGATGCACTATCCACCTTGACCACTGATACACCCGATACCTGCTTTTCAAAAGTATTTGAAAAATGCTTAGCAAATGCTTATTGAATTAGACTTTGCAATAAAAATGCCAATTTCAAAAGTGTGATCACTGAAAGAATCTTTATGGGAATTTGGCTTTACTTCCCGTTCGATGACTGCTTGCCTAGCTAGCATGTGGTCATTGTCGAGAAGAGGTTGTCCGCGCGTACGGTGCCGTCATGTTGTAGTCCGGGACTCAACAGTTGACACCGACCGGGACAGGGTTGAAAAACCGACAGGACCTGTACTCTTGGGTTAGAGTCCCAAGGTGCTTGTCGCTGGCGGGAAGGTTGAAAAACCGACAGGACCTGTACTCTTGGGTTAGAGTCCCAAGGTGCTTGTCGCTGGCGGGAAGGTTGAAAAACCGACAGGACCTGTACTCTTGGGTTAGAGTCCCAAGGTGCTTGTCGCTGGCGGAAAGGTTGAAAAACTGACAGGACTATTACGCTTGGGTGAGATATAACCAAGGTGTAGTTCTGGCTGGAAAATTAGGGACCATCCGTATGGGGGCCTGCTGGCCAAGACTTGCAACTATTCACATACTACGGAAAGCTCTGGCTCCGAGGAATCCTTTATTGGACCGACAACCGCGCACTGGGAGTGGAGAGATGGCGGGAGTACTAGTTACCCTCGTGGGTTAAAGTCCCGGATTGGAGGTGTACAAGTACTTCCGGGTGGCGTAGGACCGGGCCCAATCTTGGAGGAATCGTGGTAGACGAGTTGGCATATGCAAGCTTGGGTGCTACATATGCAGTGTGGATAGGGATCCTCAGCTGAGTATTATTTATCCGGATTAACGTTGCTCCTCGGTTATGGAGACTTGGTCACTGACTGTCAACGGAGAGTGGTTCTCAACTAGGAATGTTTTGAAATGTAAAATGAATCATGGATGATGAAGAATTGAGGAATACTGAATCTTTCCAAAATAAAATAAGGTTTACAAAAAAATGCTTTTCTGCAAAATACTTGATCTTGCTTAAGCCTTACCTTGACTACCCTAAGCCTCTCATTCCTGAGTCTCCCCTTTTCTTTAGTCGGGTAAGTCTTGTTGAGTACCCCAGTACTCAGGGTTTGTTACCCATGCTGCAGGTATGTCTGAATCGCCGATGTGTCTCGCGCCCTGCTGCGTGACCATCGTCCAGGAAGAGGCCGATGAGGCCGAAGAGTAGATGTGCACCCTTGGGCTGGGTGTTTCAAGTATCTTTATGTTATTGTCTTCCGCTACGTTGTCTATTTTCAACTACTCGAACAATGGTCTGTAATAATTGCACTACTTATCTCATTTGAAACCTCGGTTTGTAAAACTATTGTTATTTAAGTCTTCCGCTGTTTATTCCGCTGTTATTTGTAAAAATGTCAAATGCTGTAACCGAAAGGTGAGTGATCCTGTGGACATCGGGCGCTAATGTAGCCCGGTGACGAACAGTCTTAATCGCGTGGAACATAAGTTCGGCTGTCAAAGGTTGACAGGGACCTGTGGGCCATGGGATTAGAACCGTTCCGTCACAGAGGGGTGGCCGCCCGGCTGGTCCAGCGCGCCCGGCCGGTCGTGGCTCGCCGTGCGGCGCCAGATTCCGGCGCACGCCAAGCACCGGCCCCGGGGCACCACGACAGTGCACAACGAGGGCCGACCAGCCCTGACGACCTTGACCATGGACGTGATCAGCAGGGCGCCACCGACTCCGACGAAGATGACTGGCTTGGAGGGTGAGTGCACCGACTCTTGTTTGTTTGTGCCATTACATACGGAGATCTTGTGTTATTAAATCTCAGTATGGTTTTTGCAATAACAGGATGGATCCAAATTCAAGTTTCAAGTTGAAAATTAAATTGTTGGGCAACCGTAAGAAGTGTAGGCAGGATCTGAAATGTTTTAGTTTTGACATGGTTGTTGATTCAGACACAACAAATTTTAAGGACCTTGTTGAATCAGTGGTAGAGAAATACCCGCCTGGTTATTTAGAAGTAGCTCATATTCAATATTATGATGAATGTCTACAATCCTTCCCAGAAGTTAAAACCGACCAAGAGCTGATGTCTATGTTTGATAAACATTTGAAGGGAAAGGTTGTCATCATGTTTGTTATATATCGAGGTCATTCTGATGCATATGAGCCTGTCACGGAGTGGGATTTTGGTGTGGATACCCAACCTAAGGACAACATAGACAATGATGATGCTGATGAGGATGATTACCTTAGGAATCCGGAACCACATAATGAACATGTAGGTGTTGACGATGAAGCGATGTATTGTGATATTGTAGCACTTAATGTTGTACAGGTGGTTCATAGCTCGATTGAAAAAGATAATGATGATGTTGATGGTGATAATGAGGATGGCAGCGAAGGTTGTGATGAGTCACAAGATGAGGAAGAGATGTCATGCAATGAGGAAAACTATGCTCCAAATGTAGAACATGATCCAGAAGATCCACCAATGGTTGTAGGCTCCACTTATGCTAATATGGAGACATTCAAATTGGCAATTTCTCAACATGCAATAAAAAAACAGTTTGAGTTCAATATTGAAAAGAGTGCACCAAATAGGTTTAGAGCATATTGTTCAAGGAGGGACAAAGACAACTGTCCATGGTGGATATTTGCTTCTACCACTAAGGATAATTGCAGTGTTATGGTAAGACTTTGACTTAGTTAATTGGGATTTCATATTATTTTTAGCTTTATTATTTATCTTTCTAAGTAATTGTTTGTCACTCATAGGTGAAAAGGAACCCTTGTGATCATGTCTGCTCTAGTACAAGGAGAAAAAAGAGGGTGAAGAATGCAACCAAGTTTTGGATATGTGAAAAGGTCAAGGACTTCCTCATAAGGGATGCAACTTTGGGTGCTGCAGAATTGATGAAGAAATTGAAAGAACATCATAAGGTAAATATCAATTACAAGAGAGTGTATGATGGTAAGGAGCTAGCATTGAAACATCTTTATGGTGACTGAGATTCTAGCTTTGATAATTTGTTCAAGTTTAAAGCACAAGTTGAGAATTGTTGCCCTGGTAGCTTAGTCATTATTGACCACCACATGGTAGATGACAAGATCAGATTTAGAAGATTTTTTTTTGCATTAAAACCATGCATAGATGGGTTCCTTGCTGGTTGTAGACCATACCTTGCAATAGACAGTACCTTCTTGACAGGCAAGTACAAGGGGCAATTGGCCAGTGCATGTGCTGTTGATGGGCATAAGTGGTTGTATCCTGTTTGCTTTGGAGTTTTTGATTCGGAAACTACTGAGAATTGGATTTGGTTCATGAGTCACCTTAGAGAGGCCATAGGATCACCAAGGGGGTTGACCATATGTACTGATGCAGGACAAGCTGTTATGGGAGGGGTGGGTGAAGTATTTCCAGGGGCTGAACATAGAGAATGCATGTTTCATTTAGTGACCAACTTCAAAAAAAGGTATCATGGTAAAGTGTTTGATGACCATTTATGGGCAGCAGCTTACTCATGGAACCCATATTTGTTTGAAAAACATTGGCTTGCTATGGAGAATGCAAAGCCAGCTGCAACAAATTGGCTAAGGAAAACCCACAAAAAGTTGTGGACAAGGAGCCAATTTAGAACCATTTGCAAGGTAGACTATGTGACAAATAACCTTGCAGAAAGCTTTAACAATTGGATTAAGCCTCACAAGTCCATGAACTTAGACGATTTGATGGACAAGCTAAGGCAAATGCTCATGTCCAAGTGGAACAAAAGAAGAAAAATAGGGAGGAAACTTGAGGGCTTGATTTTACCCCATATCATCAAGGAATTGAATGAGCAGAGTAGAGAACTAAACTTGGAAGTTGAAGAATGCTCAGAAGAGGTAGCTGAAGTGACTGCAATGGGAGGGAGTGGATTTCGGTTTATTGTTAATGTACAAGACAGGACTTGTTCTTGCAGACAATGGCAGGTTTCTGGGATTCCTTGCAAGCATGCACTAGCATTCATCACATCCCTTAATGATGCACCAATAGAGAATTATATAGACTTGTATTACTCGGTTGAGAATTTTAGAGCTGCATACAGTCAGTTGATTCCTGCTATGCCCGACAAGTCTCAATGGCCTGAATTTAATCATGAATTTTTCATGCACCCACCTTTATTGACACCAGTTGCTGGTAGGCCTAAGACTGAAAGGCACAAAGGTACCGGTGACAAGAAAAAGAGAAAAGGACAGCACCAGTGCCCTATTTGTATGGACTATGGACATCATTGGCACAATTGCAAGAGAGGTAGACCAGAAGACATTGCAGCTATGAAAGCAATCAAGTAATAACTCAGTCTTCGCTAGCATTTATCTTTGAGCCCTTTATGTTTTTCCTTTCTAAACTACATGACACTGATATATTATTATTTTAGGGGAGAACCAAAGAAGAGGGCAAGGAACACCAAATCTGTCCAAAGTTCAATTGTGCCTTTAGAGGAAGATGCACCGGCGACATCTATGTCTTTTCCCCCAAGGTTTGGCATTTCTTCCTTTCTCACATGTTCTTTTCGCATTTCTGATGGATTCTAAGTAGAGACCACCTAATTTGTCATCGTAGTCAAAACTTGGACACATCTTCGAAAAAGAGGAAAAGTGATGATTGTACACCTGAAGCCTCTAAAAGGTAATCTTTATATACTGTTGAAATCCCTGTATCATCACAACTTGCTTTCAAACTTAATTATTTGACTACCTTGACAGCCAAAGCCTGGAGATTGCAAGTAAGAAAAAGGGAAACCGCACTAACTCAAACTCTGGACGTTCAAAATTGTAAGTTTTATAATTCTGAATTTTAGTTACAACAATCTAAATTTTCCATCTTATCTAAACTGTTGTAAATATAAAACATTTGTAGGTCAAGAAGTGGGTCTAATCAGCCTGAAGCACTTTCTATTGTTTCACGTGAAGATCAAGTTAAAAAGAAGAGGATAGCAGTCAAGAAGAAGCTAGGCGTTCCAAAGAAAAAAGTCATAGACATTCCGAAGGTGCCACGTGACAGCCCATCGATGGGCACACGAAGCAAAGCAATACTGCCTAGCAGCCCTGCCATGAGCACGCGAAGCAAAAGAAGGCTTAGTCTTTGATTTGTCATATGTCTGTTCAATTTGCTAGTTGTATGCGACATCGATGTATGTTTGATTTCGTTGTATGTGAGATCCATGTACTCTTGTCTAATCTTATTTATATGTCACTGAAACTATGTTGAATTTATGTTAGACCTTATTTATGTGAGACTTGGCTGATTGCAATATATGTGTCAATATTTTTAGAATACATAATGTACTTGTTATGTGCCGGAATTAGTTCATATTACTCTAAATATGTACTGTTATGTGTATTACATATTCGAAATACGTCCAACTGTTACGTGTGAGTTTATTTATTTAATATTATTCTAATCTAAATAATATTACTTCAAATATGTACTATTATGTGTATTGCATATTCAAAATACGTCCAACTGTTATGTGTGAATTTATTTATTTCATATTATTCTAATCTAAATATACAAACAGAACTCTGAAAAAATGCGCCAAGGGCAAAACAGTCTTTTTACCATTGATTTAACACCGTTAGAGGGTCAAAACAAACGGAAGGCCATGTAAGAGATGAAAGTTCGTTTGAAGGTCACAGAGGTAAGTTAAAAAAAAGGGTCATAGAAGGAAGAGCCATTTTTTGCAAGGCCATACAGTTAAAAAGCTCTCCAATAAACTACTACTAGCATCTAACTAGGCCTCAAAGGGAAGCCAGAATTGGGCCGAGTTCACGTCTAGACCCCACAGTGTGCAGCGGCCAGCGGGTATATAGCCTGGTAGGTCAGGCAGGCCAGCCTTACTGGACCCAAGTACCCAACGGACCACGCACAGGGCCCATCTACCCCTTGGTTAAGTTCCGGGCCGGCCGAAGCCTAGGCCCAAGCGGCTCTCCGACGACCCCGACGCAAAAACGGCAACACCCCCAGCCCCACCTTCCCCCACGCGTCGGGCACGAAGGCACGGAAACCGACGAGGCGTTTCCGTTTCCGGCATGCCTCGCACCGCGTGCAATCGAGCCGGAATGAACCCCAAACAAACCCAAATGCTCGATCCGGCGGATCGATCGCGCCCAATCTGGAGCCAGCCAGCGGATAATCCCGGCCTTGTGACCCGATCCCGACTGCCACGGGAAGCGCCGGCGGCCCCCAAATCATCACTGCCTGCATCGACTCGGCACGGCGCGGCACCCCCGAACCGTCGCCTCCTCGTGTCTCGGCATAAATCTACGGCCTTTGTCCGTCCGGCGGCTGCTGCTCGGATCGCACTACCAGCGCTGGGGCTAGGGTTTGGTATCGAGCAGATCGAGGACATGGAGAGGGAGGGCAACGCCGCCGCCGCCGCTGGTGCTGGCCACTGGGAGGCGCCGGACGGGGTGATCGTGCTGCCCGCGGGGTCGGCGGCGCCGAGGCAGCCGCAGCAAGGCCGCCACCAGCAGGAGCACCAGTACCAGCAGCGGAAGCGTGAGATGGAGCGGGAGCAGCAGGACCTGGGGGCGGAGGCGGGGGTTTTGGGGCCGCTGGACCACCCGCAGCCGCCGGAGAAGGTGTACTACAAGACGAGGCTGTGCGAGAAGTTCGAGGCGGGCAAGTGCGTGTACGAGGATGGGTGCACCTTCGCGCACGGCTTCGAGGAGCTGCGCCCGCCGCTGCCAGTGCCGACCTCGCTCATCCGGCGGAAGTCCCCGCGGCCGTCGTCGCCAGGTGCCGCCGCCGCCGACGCCCCCTACAGCAGCTACTACGTCAGGGTGTGCTTCGAGTTCAGGGACACGGGGGCTTGCCACCGTGGGGACAGGTGCACCTTCGCCCACGCTTCCCCAACAGGTACGTGCGCGCGCGCTCCACCTCCCTATACGTGTGCGTGCATGGCGGCCGGTCGCTCGCTCCCGGATCTCGCGCGGATCGTACCCTGATCTACCTCGTCCCTGTGTGTTCTGGCGCAGAGATTCCCTTCCCTGGGGGCCCAAGGTCTGTGGAGTATGCGCTGAGGAACGCGTCGCCGTATGCAAAGGCGTACTCCTCGCCGGGGTCCGCGGCCGCCGCGCACCGTAGCAGCGGCAGCACCAGCAGCTATGCACCACCGTCTTCCACAAGGGGGGCGTACCCATCCGTTCCTGCCGACGCGGCCGGGGAGAGCCGTCGCAAGGCCACCCGACTGGAGCTCCTGAGCCGCAAGAAGATGAGCGGCATCTACGGCGACTGGCCGGAGCAGCTGGACTAAATGTACCTACCCCGATCGATCGAATTGAAGCTGCCATGTCTACCTTCGTGTTCCTGCCTTTGATATATATGATCACTGGCCGTGACAACATCCAGAATAAAGAACTGAGCAATCTGCTATTTTGATTTGAACTGATTTGAAAATGTTGTGCTTGGAACTTCGTTTCCTGCTGAATCCGTGCATGTAACCCGTCTGATCAGACCTCTGCATTCCTGCCCACATGTGTTCCTGCCATCATTTCTACTTTCGTAAGACTGGAATAATTTGAAGTGCCGTGCTGTTGCTTTCACTCCTAGCTGTCCGTCGTCCTCTGTTTGCGTTTGGGCCAAATGGTTCCACGGTTTTGATGCGGCCCATTGGGCTCCCACGCCATTTCTTGCTGCGTGAGTGGCGTGGTGTTGTGGCAGTCACAGAGAGGGGGAGACTGGGAGAGGGAGAGAAACAGAGAGAATCGTGGATCTGTTAATTTGCAGGGGAGTGGAATTGGATCCCAAGAACAAGGGGCAGAGGGTTGCAGGGGGGAGGGAAGAGGAGATCATGGGGTCTGGGATTGGAGCCTTACTGGTGCTTGTTGCAGCATGTCTAGTGTCTGCGCCGCCCTGCACTTCGGCTTCTTCCCGCAAGTAAAAGTTTCTCCTCTTGCCTCTTGTTCTGACGGATTTGGATCTGCACAGCTGTTGTTTCAGAAACCAGTTGGGGTGGGTTTATTGATTTGTTTTCTAGGATAGGATATGTAATTGGGTTCCTCTCCATTTATGTAACGGTTGTTGATGTGGGAAATGTTTCTAATTGCTTAACCTTGTTGCGGTGGTTAACAACATTTTCTTTGAATGACAGTCATAATATTTGCCTCTGATATATGTCGATTTTATCATTTTTTAGCTAATTAAGGAGATGAATGAGGTAACCACATCAGATGTTTAATTTGGTGTAAGAAAATGACCGGTGGAACATGAAAGGCAGTTCGAAATCAACTGCAGACAGCCAAGTAATGCAGTTAAAAGTACAATAAAAGTGAAGAAAAATGGGGAAGAAATAGGATGAAAGCTATAATATATGTTGTAAATGTGAGCAAAGAGGATAGCTCGAAATCAAGAGTACTGGCTACTGTGTTAGAAAGAAAACTAATGTAGAACTGAAATACAGAGGAGATAACAGGATAATCATAAGCATAAGTAGGAACCTGGGCTAATAAGGATACAGTATTCTCTAAATTTTTCCAGTTTCCCTTCAAAAAGATTGTTTGGTGTAATTCATTTACTTCCTTTTTTTCAGATTTGGTTTGAGTATCACAGGACGAAATTCAGTGAACTCTACAGATGGCTCCTCTGCAGCATTACATTTTCGTTTTGATTCTTCAAAATCGAAACGACTCTCTTGGCATCCAAGGTAATATTTCATTACTGCCCTCTAGTTTGATAATCTAAAAGCTTATTTAGTTTCCTTGTTTAATGCTCCCTCCGATCTAAATTATAAGTCACTTTGACTTTTTTGGTACATCAGTTTTGCTATGTATCTAGACATATTGTTATAATATCTAGATACATACGTAGCAAAATGAATGTACCAAAAAAGTCAAAGCGACTTATAATTTGGAACGGAGGGAGTAAAATGCCCTGACTGCAAGGTTCATGAAATATCTTTATCTTTGGATACTTATAATTTTGTGCCTGGAAATCTCTCTGCCTTGAAAATCACTTCTTTCTTTTTACTTGAAGGAGTACATTGTTTCTTACCTTAATTCAGGGTCTTCTTGTATGAAGGTTTTCTTTCTGACATGGAGTGCGACCACTTGATATCTATGGTATTCCATTATGCTTATCACTGACAATATGTTCTCATTGTCTTTGTGTTTAAAGATAATATTTTCGTTGTTGCAGGCACATGGTAAGAAGCAATCATCTTTAGTTGTTGGCAGTAGTGCTGAAAATAGTTCCCAGGATGCAAGCATCGAAGTGTTCATGACTGATAGCAAAGTGAGCCTATACCTTCCTTTCATGATATTCTGATGAGTGTTCTTTTAGGATTTTGTAGAAAAGTTTATGCATAGAGGCATTGAATCTCTTCGTTCAACAATTTAGCAGGAATATTATTTTGTCTGTGATCAAATTATCATCTGTGAGCTATGATAATAATTAACAAATGTGTACGTTACCAGACACCAGTTAAATGAAACTGAAATTTTGCTCCTTTCTGGTTGGCAAAGCCACTAAGGAAATGTGTATTTCTTCATGATTATTTATGATCTGCAGTAGTATATCCTAGATGTTGACACATCATCATAATTGAAAGTCTGAATTAGTGTCTTTTTCTCATGGACTGTTCTGCTTTTAAATTGAAAGATTATTTTAAACTTATTATATATCTTATTATCCTCCTTATGAAGGACACAATTGTTTCAACAATTGAAGATAGGATATCAGTATGGAGCTTTCTTCCAAAAGGTACCACTTGGTCTACAGGATCATGATCTACTCTTGTAAATTCTGTGTAAACCTGCATTCTGTGTGCTGGGATATTGAAATTTTTAGTGTTCTTCAGATTTTGGAGAGAGTATGCAGATTTTAAAGTATGAGGTGAACCAAAGTGACTATAGCAACTATGAACCTCAATCAAGCAGTGGCCATGATAGGCTTGTGACAGTTTTGATGTATCTTTCTGATGTCAAGAGAGGTGGTGAAACTACCTTCCCCAGATCTGAGGTAATTTTGTTTTGCTATCACCCCGTACTTGTGACAACCCCTTTCCAGAACATTATTGTTTTGACTCTATGCGTGATTTGCTTTTGTTCTTTCTTTAAATATTTCAACTGATGTATGGAAGAAAAGTTCTTATACCATACTATGTTTATAGCTTAAGGGCACCCAAGTTGAGCTAGCGTCGTCATCTGAATGTGCTGGTTATACTGTACAACCTGTCAAGGGGAATGCAATTCTGCTATTCAATTTAAAGACTGATGGAGTAATAGACAAGGATAGCCAATATGGAATGTGTTCTGTTCTTGAAGGTGAAGAATGGCTGGCCATAAAACATATCCATTTGAGAAAGATTGATACTCCAAAATCTTCATTGGTGTCCGAAGATGAGTGCACAGATGAAGATGATAGATGCGTCAGTTGGGCTGCTGGTGGGGAATGTGACAGGAATCCGATATTTATGATAGGAACTCCAGACTATTATGGCAGTTGTCGAAAGAGCTGCCGTGTGTGCTGAGCGTTTCAAGATTTCCTGACTAGAAACATGATTGTTTGTAGGCAGAGAATGGCTCAACAAAGTTAAATGGTGCTAGATTATTTTTACACTTGTCAGCAAATGTAGTTTGGAACTCAAACCAAACACTACCTGAGTCTAAATGTTTAATTGAGTTTTTTTTATAGTTTTGAGTTATTTGGATTGACTATTCTTTCCCAAAAATATATATAAAAATAAATAATGCATTTTGATCAGAGTTACATGTGAGCAGCGTTCTCATGGATAATTTGGTCATTTTGTGGTGTGAGCTTTATGGGTTCACTATTTTGTTATGCAAAAGATTCATATCATACTTTACACCCTTTAGAGTCGATTTTTGACCCACAACAATCATCAGGCCACACTCGATGTGTCTGTTTGGTGGCGCGGGCAAAGAAAGACCGGATGTGCTCGAGCTAGCAAAAAATGGTCAGTGTTTTTGGGGCCGGACTATGTCTACTTTGCAGTTGCTCTAGACGCAAAATGTGAGATTGCTTTTTATAGGAAGGATGTCCGGCCTAAGCAACACGTATGCATCGTCTCAAAAAAAAAAAGAACACTACTAGAGCATGCGCGTGCGCAAAATCAAATTTCCGCACGTACACTCCAATTTAAGAAATAAATTATTTTGGTTGCTAAAAATGGAAAAAATAGAGCACCTCTCCAACGTCCTCACTGCGTCGCCACAGCGCTAGGGTTCGTCGGTCGAGAACCCTAGTGCGCTAGGGTTCGTTGGTCGATGAACCCTAGTGCCATGACTGTGACACTCTAGTGTCAAGCACTGCATTTAGATACTAAGAAACATGAGCAATGCATTGCATCATTTTCATGTGCATGAGAGTGCTTTTGTCTTTTGTTTATTTGGATTTGGATTTCTTTTGACGCGATGATTTAGATGGATTTCTGTTTTGGCAAAGAGTTTTATAAAATAGAGAATATTGAGTAGAGTGCTTTTCATGTTGGAGTTTTGACCTAGTCCAATATAGTGTGTTAAATAAGAATAAGTCAAACGAAATGGTTTATGTTTCAAAATTGGCTTTGTTTATGTGGAGGATTTAAAAATGGTTTTCAGAAAAAGTGTCTTATATGAAAGTTGTAGAGAAAATTATTTTGAGCAACTTTCATATTTGGGTCAAAACCTAGTTTGGAGTTTTTGAAACTGTTTTGAATGGTCAAAGTTTGAAAAGAATTTGGAAAAAAAGAAAAAGGAAAACGATTTTTTCCCGGCGCCAACCCTTTCGGCCCATCTGGCCTTTCGGCTTTTCGGCCCAGCTAGCCCGCGCCCGCGCGCCAGCCCGCTCCCGCACTCGCCCGCGCGCTCGCCGCGCACCGCCGCCCGCCTGACGCCCGTGCCGTACGCCGGCCGCAACCGCCACGTGGCCGCTGTATCTTGCCGAGGATCCTCGCCGGCCACTCCTCGCTCGATCCCCTCTCATCCGAGCACGCAAGCTATCTTCCCCGGCCACTCTCCGCTCGCCTCGCCTGCCGCGCCCGCTCGCCGTGCACGGCATCGCCCGCGCTGCCTCGCCGACCGCGCCGCCGTGGCCCCGCCACGACCACCGGCCGGTCAAGCCGAACAAAACCCCGAGCGCACCGCACTCCCGCTCTCCCTCTCAGCTCCCACGAACGTGCAAGCATCCGCCACTCTCGCCGACCGTTCACCACCATCACTCCCCTCTACCGTTCCGGCCACACCCGACCACCACCATCCAATCCCTCTCGCCAGCCTCTCCGCCTACGCCGTGCACACGCCGTGCGCACGTCGCCATCCCCGACCGAGCCCCGACGCCGCCGAAGGACGAAGCGCCTCTTTCGGTCCGTCAGTCGCCCCCGCCGAGCCGCAACGCCGTTCTTCCCCAACCCGAGCTCCACCGACTCCTCTTCTTCGTCCTCGAGCTTCACCGAGCCAAGGCAAGGTGAGAACACCACCCAACTCAACGCTACCGTCTTCTACCACCCGTTTCTCTCTTCTACCACCCGTTTCTCTCCGGCCGAGCGCCATGGGCGCCGCCGCGGACCTCGCTCGTGGCCAAGCTCCTCTGGAGCCACCCGGGCCAAACCAACCCCGTAGCTTTGCTCCTTAGGGTTCACTCGAGCTTTTGCCTCCCCCAATTTCTCCGGCCGCCGCCGGAAACGGCGTAGCCGCGCGTTGCCGCCATCACCGTGCGCCGCCGCTCGCCGCCGGCATGCTCCGGCCGTGCGCTAGCCAAACCACCTACACCACTCGATGCGCCTCGTCGAGTCGAGTTCACAAGCCTAGCTTCCCCGTCGGCGACCTCACCGTCGGCGAGGAATCGACGGTCAAACCTCTCCCCTGTTTTCCGTCTCGCCCGAGCCCTCGAGCCAGGCCTCGGATGGACGATAGTTTTCCGTCTCGCCCGAGCCCTCGAGCTAGGCCTCGGACGGGCGATTGCTTTCCGTCTCGCCCGAGCCCTCGAGCCAGGCCTCGGACGGGCGATTGTTTTCCGTCTCGCCCGAGCCCTCGAGCCAGGCCTCGGACGGGAGATTGATTCCGTCTCGCCCGAGCCCTCAAGCCAGGCCTCGGACGGGCGATTGTTTCCGTCTCGCCCGAGCCTCCGAGCCATGCCTCGGACAGACGTTTGTTTCCGTCATCTCGCTCGAGCTAGGCCTCGAGCGAACCCTCGGGCGCTGTCACGTTCGAGCCGGGCCTCGAGCGAACGCACACCTATTCCGTGCGCCGAGTGTTTTCCGGAAAACGTTTTCCAAAATGTTTTTTCTATTTCCAGTAAATGCTTGTTTATTTTGTAGATCCTGTTTTGTTAGTTCAAATGGAGTGCTTTCAGTTTTGTTAGCTTGTTTGTGAGTAGATCTGTCATGGAAAAATATAAAAGTATTTTTGGCAGAAGTTTATTTTACTGTTTTCATTTATTCCAGTTTATATGCTTTTGCTAAGATAAATGGTTATATATGTTGTCTGGTTGAGTTAATTCTTGGAAAATTTGGTGTAAGTTTATTATCATGTTTTACACCTGTGAAAAATATATGATGCACTGTTTATGTGGAAAAAGTTTCTGTTATGGTTTAAAGTCCTTTTTGGCTGATTTCTTAGAATAAATGTTAAGGTGTTTTATATGCTGAAATAAAATATGGGAAAATTTGTGTAGTCTCTGTTCATGAGGTTCAAGCTAAGAAAAATATAAGCATGATCTGTTATGTGAAGAAATCTGGAGATGCTTTACAAATGTGCTTTTCTGTGTTTTTCTTTGGAAATTCATGCAAAAAATAATATAATGTTTCTGTTCATGGAACTTTCTTGATAAGCATAAAATGTGAAGTAGAATCTGGAAAAAATATGAAATAGAGTTGTGCACCCTTTTACAGTAGGGTTGTAGTTCAAAGCACCTTTTTGGGCAGTTTGCTTGTCATTTTTATATCTGCAGTTCTGTACTTTATTTTTGGCTGAAATTTGTTCAGTGGAGCCCAGCAACTATTGTTTGCCTTCTGGAATTTTTGTAGATTTTTCTGAGTCCAGAAAAGTGCACTTGCAGTTCAAACCTAAGTTTCTTTTGAATTATTTATTAATCGTCGCATGCAATAGGATCGACCCCGCCGGAGCCCGACCAGGAGCAGGAGATAAGCGCCGAGCAGCAGATTCCGGAGCTCCAGCAAGCCGAGGAAGCCGACCCCGTCCCCGTCACTAACTTGCCCGAGTGCCCCTCTCACGAGGCCTCGGTCTTCACCCAAGGCAAGCCCCGGAACATTCTAAGTCTCCCAGTATTTACAATTAAATTACTTGAGTCCTTTTATATTGTGATGCATTAGGTTTAGGAGTTGAATGAATCCTATTTGCTGCATTACCATTCCTTGATGATTGATTAATATCTACCTTGTTATCCTGTTATTTAATTGCAATGTAGAATTGCTTAGCCTGCTTAATAAAAGTAGTAGTTAAGGATGTCTCTGTAATACCCTGATGGGTACTTACCGGATCACGGTTGGCTATATTTGCTATCGTGGAAAAGAACCTGAGTTGTAGTGAAATACGGTCAACTGGAAGGCAAGACACAAGTTTGGAAACTTGGGGCAGTCCGTCCGTTGGATCGTGTAGGTTTGTATCGATGTTGGCCCTCGTTCATTTTTGAACGCGCCCTTTTACTTAGGGATATGTCGGTGCCGTAATCATCGACCCCAAAGCCGGTTAGAAGCTGTTCGGGCCGGTCTCAACCCGTGTCGTGCCCTCTAGTATGGAAATTGCGATCTGCCGCGTGAGACCATCGCCAGGTTCCAATTGGGCGGTCCGTGCTTGAACCGCGGCGATTACCACCACGAACAAGCGTCGAGCGGTTGCCCAATGCATGGACCCGACGGGGAAAGTGTGGGCTGGTATTAAAGGTCTTTCACCAGCTGGTTTGGAATTCGATTCGAGTCGCCGTCTCCCCCGGTTAGTGGGAAACTATGGCGAGCTTCACCACGATACAACTCCATGTGATATCTAAAGGTTCAACTAAAATGTGGACAAGTCAACTGGATATGATTATATTATTTGTCTGCTAGACTCAAGTGTGTGCAATAGTTCAGGTGCAAACCTAGAAGAAGGAATATGTATAAAAGATGACAGCTCATCATTATCATTAATTACCGCTTATCTTAAATTGAGCTTTTCGCAAATTCAAGATCCCAGCTCCACCCAAAAAGACCTTGCATGTCCTTGGTGTCTTTATTTTCAGTTGGACGGGTAAGTCTAGCTGAGTACATTCCCGTACTCAGGGTTTATCCCGTTGTTGCAGATGGCCAGGTCTACTTCGGCTATTGTAAGCACTGCCTCTACCCAGTGGAAGGTGATGAGGAGTAGGCCCAGGGCAGGGTCGTCCAGAAGCTTTTCCCTTTTCTTTTGCTGGACTGAGACTACTAGTGGCACATTATCTTAAAAAGGGAGGAGTGAGTTGTGTCGAGTGGATTTATCAAAACAATGTTTTATTTGGACCACGTGTGTGGTGGTCGTGTGTTAAAAACTTATTTAAGCTTCCGCACTTTTAAAATTCAGTATTGTAATAACTCCGTTTTAAATTCCGCACTCTGATATTTTAAATTCGGTTTCATTTTCACTATGTTGTATCTTTACGAATGTAATCCTTGAACGATGCGATCCTGTATGATGTATGGTGTTAGAAATCCTTCGAGATTTCCGGACTACCGGGGTTATATGGGTTCAAGTATGAGTCAAGGTCAGACGGATTTGACTAAGAAAATACTTGAGCTCTTATAATCAGGACGGTTCCGCCACAATGACGGCCACCCTCTTTCTGTATCTCCCACCGCCGTTATCTTCTCCAGCTTCGGCGAGCTCCCCCATCGCCATCTACTTCAGCTCCGATGAGCCTCCCCCACTTCTCCCTAGCCAGACCGCTGTCAGGGCCCCTAAACCGTTCGCCTACATCCCCAACCGCCTGGCCTACCTTCCTTCTTCGGGGTAGGCATTCTATAATCTACCGAAGTTGGGGAGAAGAAGGGAGAGCTCGCCGGAACCCTAGATGAGAGAGGGGAGAGAGAGTGTTTGAGAAGGTGGTGGCCTACCTGGTGTCGCCACCCCAGATTGGTCGGATCCGCTACCGCCGCCACCGAATCGGGTGTCGCCGTTGCGCGCATCTGCCCCTGGCCGCACGTGGGAAGGCGATGGGGCGCGGGCACTGGGAGGAGCTCGCGTCACCGGTGAGAGGGAGAGAGCGCGCATCAATAGAGGAAAGGTGTGTGTGTGTGAGAGAGAGAGAGAGGGTACGGGCACGGGGAGAGGAAAAGTCTTATGGACAGAGCAACGTACACACTCTTTATTTAACTTTGCGAAAAACACATATGCATACTCATCAATTAAGCAACACATGCATCATCTCAAAAAGCAACACATGCATATGCATACTCATCAGTTATGTCTCATTTGAAACTTACGTTTCAATCGAAGCCTTAACTTTTTATAAATAAATTTTAGTATGATTCAAGACCCATCTTTATTAACTAGATATCTAATCTTGCACCATAAAAGTACTTGCCAAATCTAGATTTTTCCTATTTGATAAAAATCAAAATCTCAACAAAAATTTTCGTCGTAACTAGATGATTATTAGACAAACAATAAAAGGGGTTTTTTTAGAAAATCATTATAGTGACTACGTACCACAAAATTGAGTATGAAATTCAAGTATAAGACTTACCATTTTGGATCTTTTGGTTTGTATCACCCTCTGGTTGTGAACATTCTAAACCATCATCCTCTAGTTACTCTAAATTATTAGGGTTGTCCAATCAATTGCTATAGGTATAGGTTGTTCAATAGGGATGGTGACGAACTACAGGTATCACCACAACCTTCAATGTCATCAAGCAGAGCACCCGGTCCATTCTTTGAGCTATTAGTAACACCAGAGACACATCTAACCTTAGAAGGAGTAGAGAAACTACCATTGTTAATGCCTCCAGCTTCGCTGACAACATCAACTGTAATAATAGCCGGTTTCTCATCCCATTTGTCCTTAATCATCTGCTGAAAATGGTCATCTCTCCTAATCTTCCACTCAAACCCAGAATTTGGTCCAGAATCCACACTGGAAGTGTTTAAGATGGACCCCACATATGGCGAAATCTTCATGGAACTGAGCCAAAGATTACTTACAGTTTCTATCCAACCAGAATCATGTTCTCACTCTGCCATGTCGACTAGCCCATACTCACCATCAACCACATACTTAGCAACCTTAATAACTAGTCGAAACGCACTGCCAGGATTGATCCTGACATCATGGTAAACATTAAAAGAAATGATGGGTTATACAATATCCAACTTCGTAGATCCAAACTCCCAAGCTAAATCACAAGGCTACTGTAACATCACTTACTAAACCAAACGAATAAGGAGAAAGCACGTACCAAGGAAGGCATCCCTGCTGGCCATTGTGATACCAACTACTACGTCATCAACCTACGGAGCAAACATTCATGGAAGCCAGAGTCAGTGGCGATGAACCCTAACCCTAACTGACGCAGGATCTGAGAGCAAATGAAAAAAGTAAGGCGACACACCTTGAATTCATCGCAGTAGGTAGATTTAGCCACCAACAAAGTCATCGAAGTCGTCGGTGTGTGGCGTTGGGACCAAGAGAGGAAAGTGAGAGGCGAGGGCGAGCAGGGGAAGAAGCCGACGACAGAGGGGAACAAAATGAGTGAGGGCCCGACTTGACATATAGAAAAAATGGCCAGGGTAGCAAAGACATTTTGCATGCCCATGTCTAATGGCGCCAGCGTGTCAAATAGTCATGGCGTGCCAACTAAGCAAAAAAGACAATTTAAAGTAAAAAACTTCTCTCTTAGACCCTGTTTGTTTTCCAACACTAAAGTTTAGTCCTTGTTACATCGAACGTTGCGGTCCTAATATAGTTTATTAAAAATAAACTAATTATAAAACTAATTTATCAGTCGAAACTAATTCGCGAGATGAATCTATTAAGCATAATTAATTCATGATTTGGCAGCGTGATGCTACAGTAAACATTCGTTAATGATGAATTAATTTGGCTTAATAGATTTATCTTATTAATTAATATATAAGTGTAAGTAGTTTTATAATTAGTCTATTTTTAATAGACTAAATTAGTGTTGTAATCTCCGATATAACACATATTAAACTTTAACCTTTACATCCAAACAAGTTCTTATAGTAAATTTGGAAGATCAATCCTAAAAGTAATGTTATTCTAAACGGTAAATAGTAAATAGTCGGTCACCTGCCGTTTAGCCACTATTCAGGCTAAAACGGACGTTTAAACAGATTTAAACGGTAAAATGACTGATTAAACAGAAACGTTGTAGCACCGTGTAACATTTAAAAGGTATTTAAATGGGTTAAACCGCGTTTAGACAAACTGTGTCTAAAAGTGATATTTAAGATTTTTTTTAAATAATATTTTTTTATTCGAAATTGTAGAAGTAGTAGCTGTGCTAGGGAAATTGGGATTTTGGGTGGCAGTCGGCCGCTGGGAAGCCGACTAGGGCCCTATCGGCAGCTGGAGGGCCGACAGGGACCTTTTCGGCAGATGGACAGCCGACGCCATCGTGAACCGTCCTGTCGGCGCCGACTGGCAGTGGGCGCCTGGACTTGTCGGCCGTTGGCCAGCCGACAGGTCCCAGTCGGCCGCCGGCTGGCCGACTGGCTTGTTCTCGGCCGTCGGCTGGCCGATAGGCCATTTACTAATATTATTTGATTTGATTTGCTTGCTAATATTTTATTTATTTGGTTGGTTTCTTCAATAATATTTTTTTGTTTGGTATATTCAGTAATTTTTTCTCTTTTGATATGTTGGTTATGTAAAAGCATCTCCGATTTGTTTTTGAATTGAACCGATCTATGTATTTGAATTCAAATATGAATAAATTAGAATGTTTCGAATTTAAAAAGTTGGATAGATTGAGTATTTCTGAAATTTATGTGGTCAAAGTATGGTACTCAAAAACTTTATTTGAATTACCTAAATTTGTTTTTCTTCAATATATTTAGTTGTTGTCTTAGAAATATTAATGTGTGTTAAAGGTGGAAATAAAAAAGCTTACTAATATCAATAAACAAACGCAATGTAATAATAATCCAGCACAATACATTGACCAAACCTGCAACACTAAATGGCATGTGTGGAACTATACAAACCTAACCTAAGTAGTCCCACCACTAATCCTAACATACCTTAGGTAAAAGTAATACATATGACGACTACCAATGACATGTGTGTAACTCTGTACTTATAATGTTCAGAGGTTCATCAACATGCCTTAGAGAATTAAACTCGCTGGATGTATTACATTGTTCTACTGGGTGCATCGTGGTTGTTTCCCCTCTCTGTCTCCCCGTGAAGATGATTCTCCTGCATATTTTGTGTTGTTGAGAGCTGCCTCCCGGACTTTAACCTCTTGCTCCTGTCGCTTGAGGGCTGCTTCATCCAAATTGTCCTCTCCAACACCTAGGCTGCTCCTCTCACACTGCACTTCGCAATCCACACAGTCTGCTGCTCTTGTGTTGCTACTTTCACCGTGCATGCCACCGTCGACGAACTGAACAACCATAATGTTGGCATAACGACGCTCCAACGCCTTCGACACGAGAAAATGCCACTTCTTCGTGGTACTTGCCTCATACAACACTCACTTCCACTGATCCTAAACCGATGCTGGGAGGACGGGACACCAAAGTATTCATGCAGCCATGCTAATACTTGGTTGCGGCTATATTTTAATGGTGAATTCAATTCTGTGTCAAACATCTCAAACTCATTAAGGTCTACCCCCACTGTCCCCATATCTGATTTCACCCTTGCCATGGTAAATTCGGAAAGGGACTAAATCGGTCGACATTCCTGGTATAATTACGCAATATAACGCGTAGGAGATTTCATTTTATATACGAAACGTACTGTAACTACATAAAAGTAATGTACAAAATACATTAAATAATCCTAAATTAACGTAATCCGTCCATACAAATAAACAAAACTCTAAATAAATACAACCATACACCATACTTAAAAAAAACTATAACTACAAAACTATGACTAAATAAAAAATAAATAATCTAACTTTATTATAAAGACTAATTTTCCATCTCAAAACTTAATAATTAAATAAGCTACACATTCTAAATAAAAAATAACTACCAACACTAAAATAACACAACGAAACTAACCCTAAACCTAATCTAAAATAACTAACTACACTAAAATAAATAAATATAAGTTTTTAAACTTATTCTAAGTAATCTAATTTTATTATAACTTATTATAAAAAAAATTAGGTCATCTAACTGAAAATCTCTGGCTAAATAAACCTATTAAGTTACATATGAAAGATTTACACTAACTAAAAAAATTTACACTAACTAACTAAAAAACTAAATCACCTAACTAATTTTAAATTAACTACACTAACTAAAAGATTCAAACTAACAAAAAAAATTAAATTTATAAACTAATAAAAACGAAAAAAATACCTGTGCAACCGGGCGGAGCTCGAGCCCGAGCCGAAAGCCCTCTGCCCGGCGGCCGGCGGCCGACGCCTCGGGGACGCGGGCCGCCGCCGGACCTCGGGGACGCGCGGAGGCGCGGCAGGGAGGCGGCGGCGCTACCGGCGCGGAGCGAGCGGCGGGGAGCGGGGCGAATGCGAGAGGAGAGGGAGAGGAAAGCTGGGCGGCCTTTTGCAGTGGGGTCAGTCGGCTGCCGAGTGGCCGACAGGGCCCAGTCGGCCAGCCACAAGCCGACAGGCCCCAGCGCCCGCCGACTGGCCTCTGTCGGCCCGCGAGCTGCCGATAGGGCCGCTATCGGCTACCAGGCGGCCGACTGGCTCCTATCGGCACAACAAACCAAAAACACATCCTACTTCTACAATTTCGAATAAAAAAATATTATTTTAAAAAACATTCTGATATTTAACGAGTGTCAATCGTTATATAATATAAAAAAAAACCCCGTAAAACCACCACCAAAGCGGACGCTGTAGTGTGGAAAACCCCCTGCTGGGTCCGTCAGCTCCCACCAGATCGGATCGATCACTCGACGAGACATCTCACCTCCTCCGCCAGTCGGCATGGCGGCGCTGCTGCTGCGTAGGCTCGCCGGGACCCACCGCAGCCGCGTCCCGCTGGGGGCCGCCGCTGCCGGAGCCTGTGGAGGAGCCGCGCTCTTCTACGCCTCGTCTTCCCCCACCGTTGTACGAAACTGAGAACTGCCTGCTGCTACCCTCCATTTCATTTCCCGGTTTTTGTTTCCTCCGTCCCTAGCCGCTGCTGATTTCTGAATGAGATGTCATGCGTTTGTTGCTTGGCTAACGGTGCCGGATGATTGCAGGCACACCTGGAGGAGAAGGGCGAAGCCGCTGAGAAAGTTGGTGAGCTGCAACCCCCGTTTCTCTCTGAATTTAATCCGATCTAGGTTTCGTCGATGTGGGGATTGATCATATTTATGTGTATCTGCCTATGAAACATTTTTCGTTTGTTGCGTGGTTTTATGACCTTAAAATGCTGTTTGCGGCTGGATTCCACTTGCACATTGTTTCGAATATGGAACATACCAATTTTAGAGGAATTTCTCTATTCGGGAGTGATGTCTGCTGTTATGAATGATTGTCCATAGTCACATGTGTTGCTGGAGGCATACCACGGTCCAGAATCCAGAGTTTACATTAGTTTAAGAGTTCAAGCATTGTACTATTCATGTTGCTGCATAGTGAAATTGGTGAGCCGTACATATCGTTTTAAGGGGTTCTGTTCTTTCATGTTACATATTACAATGAATATGTTTACACTGATATGGTTAAGCTCTGTTTTTTTTCTCTTTTATCATTTATAAACCAGCTCTAAGGTTACAAGATGTAGATCGTCTTACCTTACTGATGACCTTTTCTTATGCTTGCATTGTGTTGTTACCTGTTCTTGATGGAACATTGTATTGTTTTTCAGCACTTAACCCTGATAAGTGGTTAGAGTTCAAGCTCCAAGAGAAGGCAACGGTTAGCCACAACTCGCAGTTATTCAGGTAACTATTGAAGAAATTCTTCCTTAATTTCATGGCTCCAGGAATACCTTTTTATTTCATTGTTGGACAGAATATGTGGCTATGGTTTTAGTGTGTGGGTTATCTTAATCTTGTTCGGTACATTGTATAAGTGCTGAATTTTGTTTCATCATGATTCTCGTATGTACCATGCTAGTGACTTCTCCTTTATTTAAGTTTTATCATGTTTGTTTGCTTCAATGTGAGGCTTATGCAAGTAATTTTATCTTGTAGGTTTTCATTTGATCCATCAACTAATCTGGGACTTGATGTTGCCTCGTGCCTCATCACAAGGTATGTTCTTCAACTGCAAGGTTTAATGTATTTTTGAGGGGGAGCCTCTTTGTGGTTAATGCAAGGTGTCATGTCTTAACTGGGATGATTTTTTTTTTTGTGTCGAATTTGAATAAATCGTGCTTCTATACATTTTATTCCTCTTTCAAAGTTTATATACGTGAATGCTTCCTTTTATCCTATTTGTATCCAGTGTTCTTATGAATAACAGTTGTTGTGCAAAGCAAAATGGTTGTTTGTGTTTCTCCAAAAAAGAAAAAAAAACTTTTGTTCTCTGCTGTCTGTTCATGTTCAGTGAATCCTTTAACAATTTGGTACTCTTATCTAGAGAGTAGAGCGGCTGGATTGGTTTGTAGACTATTTGCACACATTTTAGCAGCTGGTATGCTTCCTATCCTTAGTGTTAACTACCTGAGATGAACTCATTGCAGGGCACCTATTGGCGAGGAAGTTGAGGGAAGAAGAAAGTTTGTGATTCGACCGTAAGTTCTATGCTAAATGAATCAAATGCATAGTGTAGTCCAGTATATGATTAACCTACCTTAAGTGCCATCTACCTGAACGTCCTCTTGGAACTTAAATTATTTGATGTAAAAGCATTAGCACAAATACAAAAGAAGCATAAATGGAAGCTGATATCCATTTAATTTTCTCTGATCATATTTAAGTTACTAATTTATCATGTTTCTTTCAGGTACACACCTATCTCTGATCCAGATTCTAAAGGATATTTTGACCTATTGATCAAGGTATATTAAAAAGTCACTATAAATTCCAGAACCATGTTATTGTCTTATAAACCATTAGATATCCAATTTAAGTTGGCCATGGAAAATTGGAAATGGAATCAGGACTAATAGAGTAATGGTCTGCCATTTGATTTCTGTTCGTGGGCATAATTTGTGTGTGTGTGTTTCTTTTTGCTAACTGTACTTTGCAGGTTTATCCTGATGGGAAAATGAGCCAGTATTTTGCAAGTTTGAAGCCAGGAGATGTTGTAGAAGTCAAAGGGTATTATGACATGAAAATCGTATTGGTTTTCTATATATGCTGCTGCCTTTTGTCACTCAAGCTTTTTATGATTTTGCTAGGCCCATTGAAAAGCTCAGATACAGCCCGAACATGAAAAAACAAATTGGGATGGTAAGATAAGCCTCAACTTGACCTAGTTCTTGACCTTTTGAACTCATCCCTGCAAGGATAATGATGGATAATTTATTCATGTATTTGTTTCAATTCTTTTTAGCTTGTAGGTTTGTTTTACTTGATTAGAGAGTAACCCTTGTAAACATACTATAGCTGTTAAATAATGTGCATGCCTTTGCTTCCAGATTGCTGGTGGTTCTGGTATAACACCAATGCTGCAGGTTGTCAGGGCTATCCTCAAAAACCGTGATGACAACACTCAGGTAAGCTAGCACCACAAACTCTAAAGTTTCTTCAAATTTGGTTCTTTTCATGCATTTCAGCCGTGCTTTAGCGTCTTTCTGAGAAAGCATAATTTCAATGTTCACATAGCCACATGCCTCAGTAGGCATTCTGCCAGAAACCAGAGCAGATTGATGTCTTTATTTTCACGCAATCTTCTCAAGCAACAACAACAGTTTTAAGGCTGGATTATATACCCATATGTATTCATTATTCTAATTTATGTTCTTATTCTGTTATTCATATCTAGGTCTCCTTAATTTATGCCAACGTGTCGCCAGATGATATCTTGCTCAAAAGAGAACTGGATAGACTTGCCAGTAGCTATCCTAACTTCAAGGTTGGTATTGCAGTGAGTAGTCCATCAGGACATGGATAATTTTCTTCTGTATGTGTAACGTTGTCCATGAAAAATTTCAGGTATTCTATACAGTTGATAAACCGTCAACTGACTGGAGGGGTGGTGTTGGTTTTGTATCAAAGGACATGGTTTTGAAAGGTTTGCCAGGCCCAGCGGAGGACTCTCTGATTCTTGTGAGTAGCTTATGAATTCATGACATATCTGCTGAGGAGTTTCTTCTTCTGAATATTTGTGTTTTTTTAACAAAGTCACGTTGATTAGTGTTAATGTAAGAGCATCTTCAAGAGTCCCCCTAAACTTAATTCCCCTATACCACCATATGGGGTGCATCCTAGTCTGTTGGAGGGTGATTTTTGTTGCATAAACCTTAACTTTGACTGTAAATGGTTGGATAGGGGAACTCCTAGAGATGCTCTAAGGTTGCTAATGATCTCTTGCATTGTCTTTATTTCTTGGTGCCATTGACTTCACTATTACTGTTGGATTATTAATAGCGTCTGTTTTGTGATTTTTGTTTATTCAGGTTTGTGGTCCACCAGGAATGATGAATCACATATCTGGAGACAAGGCCAAGGATAGATCACAGGGCGAGGTATTGTGGATTTTTTTTTTTGTTTATTTTTATTCCTGGTTGTAGTTTATGAGCATGCTTGAAGAACGTCAGTGGTAGGACAACTGAAGAACATACTGATTACACCTTTTTTCTTCCCAACTAACTTTAAATGTGAACATTTGTATATTTTTTCTGTGGGAAATACAGTATGGGCGGTACATACTGAGGAAGCTTATATTGTAATTTATAACTAAGACAACACACCAGATTTACACTATCCACTGTAGGGAGCATGCCTCCTGTTATGCTTCTATTGCCCACTTCTTTCTGTAACCATGTTACTGTTTCGTTGATCCATTTTCGGTTTATGTCTTGTACAGCTCTCTGGCATTCTGAAAGACTTAGGATACACGGCAGAGATGGTATACAAATTCTGAGAAGACAGTATATTTTGCTGACGTATACATACTTGCGGCCCTGCAGTCAATAAAACACACCTGAACTGTTTGTTATTGTTGCAGCATCTGGCTCTGAACTGGAAACAGTTTTGACTTGTTTCCTTTTGTAATAATGATCATCCGAGAATTCTAGTTCTAGGTTGCTAGCTATCTTATCGCTGAGCTGATGGTTGCAGTGATCTGCAGATGCCACGCTGCGATGTTTACGAAAAATCTAGCATGTTGGCACTTGAGATAAAGCTATCGAGTTCTAGTGGACAGCCGCAGTGCATTCTAGTATGTTGGAAGTTGGAACCCAGCCATTTGTTTGTGGCAATCATTGGCACTTCAGCAGCAGTAAGGACTAAGGAGCTTGCATGCTGCGTGTGGTCGCTCTCAAGTTCTGCGCTGCTGGTGCCGTGGCATCTAGGAACTCGTTGCCGTCGGCGGATGTCGTAACCGTGGGACGGTGGGAGTGAGGCTTTGGTCTGTTGCCGTTCGCATCTGCTGTGGCCTGGGAACCATGAGGCCTCGTTTGGTTCCATCCGAACGGAGCCATTTCGGTCGGATTAATCTCATCCAGTTTTGAATCCGGTTTATGGCAAAATAGCCGTTCAGTTTAGGTCCGATTTATGGCAAAATAGCCGTTCGGTTGAGGTTCGGTTTTGGATGGATTGATACGATCCGATTTGAATTTAGCTCATTTCTTAGGCGCTACCTGAATTTGTTTCCCATCTGTTGAGACCAGGAACGAAAACAACCGGATTCAGTGAATCCCTTTGGCTGACTCATTTTCAGTCTAGAATGGTTCCGGACTGTATTTTAATCTGACGGAAGCGAACAAGGTCTGAACTCGGTTTACTGCGTCAGTGTTCAGACTTGGTAACGTGGATTGCTGATTTCATGGAGGATGAATTGAGAATGGCATTATTGCCTGATTAGGGGCAAAAGCAGTAGTCGCCGCGGTTGACACATTATATTGGGCTCGTCTTTCGTCAGCGTTTAGATATGTTAGAACGCAAGTCGGGGGTAGCGCAACCATAGATTAGGCCACATATAGTCGATGGTTTGTCTTAGTTGAACTCATTGCAGAGTGTAGACAAACCTCACTTACATTGTTAATGCTTAGGCATATTTGGCCGTCGCCATCACCGGACCCCCTTATCTCGGCAATTTGCCGAATTTTCGCCAATCCGTGGATGTGGATACGTCTCTTATTTAGCTAGGTCAAAACCATTCCCTTCCTCAAGCCATTGCACGCCACCCCCCATACAAGCAAACTCTCTTCTGTCCGTTCACAAACCGCAGAGGGATCGAGAAGGGAGGAGCATGGCAGGGCTGCAGAGATCGTCACAGACATTCAGGAGGTCTGGGTCGTCAGGCTTGGTCTGGGACGAGAGGCTCATGGCACAGGACGGCGGCAGCCAGAGGGGGCCAGAGGACGCAGCCATGGAGCCCAAGCAGCTGAGGCACTCGCGTAGCGTTGGCTCCGTCGGGCTGCAGCGCAGGCGCGACGACGACGATACCCAGGGCTTCCGTACTCGGCGTGTAGCCCCAGCTCTGGACCCGCCTTCGCCCAAGGTTCCTGGCTGCATCTTCTGTGGAATTTTCAGGAAGGCAGGAGCTTCACGGCCATCTAATAAGCCCAGAAGGTACTAGCTAGGCTGGTCTACTGCTGTGCTGGGAACAGGGACCGTCAGTTTTCCTTGAGCCTGCAAAGGTTTTATGCTACTCGTGTATGGAACTATGGATGCTAGATGAGATGTATAGTTTTGCATGTAGTTTGGACAAGCTTGTGCGTTTCTTCTTCCTGTGTTGCTGTGTTTTTCCTCTGTTGCTCTACCCCTTTGTAGCTCTACCTACACGTATTCTTGAACGACTGCTTCTTCCATCATGTACATAACAGAGTTTGCGCATCTCTCTAGCATACTGATCGAGTTACGACTACATGAACGTGATGATGGTCTTGTTTGTATGCTTCAACATGAATTGGTGCTCTTGGTTGACTTCAAGATCGTTCTGACCTGTACACAAACACAACCATGGCGCCTGGGATCAACCAAGACTAGCCTGAGTATTGTTGGTCACTCAATCAACACGTGTTAAAAGAAGCCATCTTATCTTAGTCTGGACCTTGTTTAGATTTCTTCAAACTTCCAACTTTTTCACTCTTTCCATCACATCAATGTTTGGACGTATGTATGAAGCATTAAATGTTAATAAAATAAATAACTAATTACACAAATTAGTTGTAAATCACGAGACAAATCTTTTGAGTTTAGTTAGCACATGATTGAACAATATTTATCAAATACAAACGAAAGTGCCACAGTAGCAAAGTTGAAAAATTTCAGCATGGTATGCTGCAGCATCGGATTTTTTCTGTTAGAATAAATCTATCTCATGATCTTACCCCTGTCCAGTCAATGAATTTGCACCTTTTGGAATGCTGTGCGTGGACTCTTTTTCAGTTGAGACATAAAGCTTGTAAACTGAAAAAACCTCATAAGATCATTACGAGATGTCGAGAAATGATGATACTACTAATCGGTACATTAGGTCATCATGCATCCACTGGTTGATTGTCGAAGAGGCGGTACATTTGATCTCACCTTCTTGTCTTCTGATGCTCAAATGCTTGCAAGCAGCAGTTTTGTTTGTACATTGAAATTGAACAGACGTTGGTTACAGTAAAGGTTTTTGTTTTGAATGTCGGACTGTTGTTCTGCATTTCTCTTTTTCTACAGTACTCTTATATTGGAGTAAACTAGAGGAAGCCTGCAGCTGTGGCTTGTATGATGCAGACTTGAGATGAACTAGCAGAATAGTATGGGCACACGACTGAGGAAGAAGAATGGAATTTCCACTAGTAATAAAGCTATTCGTTAGTGGTTTCCACTTGTTGGAGTTGGCATGGTTGCCGAAGCGATGATCGCTATGCGATTTTTGTGGTCTTTCTTTTCCCGATGACCAAACAAGTTTGCTTTTTATTCCTCTTATTAATGAAAAAACAGACGTGTTCTCGGGAAAAAAAATCAGAAATAGTTTAATAATGACGTATCCCAGAGCAAAATTAGATGGTTGGCAGTAAATGTTTCATGAAGTTTTCCAGAGTACTAGCTAGTGATATGTGAAGGCTTGATTGGGTCTCATTTGAGAATCTAGATTCTAGATAGAGAATGTAGATTCTAAGAGAGTGAATAACTGAATATAGAATCCTCTTATATATTATCATAGTGATTATTTCCTTTGCATAGTAAAAATGTTTAAATAGTAAATTTTGGTACATCGTTGGATTCTAAAATCTCATTCTAGAATCTTGCAATAAGGGGATAGATGCTGGATGCTGGGTTCAAGTTTGAGTGGCCTTGGGACAGCCTTTTTGTCTGAATCGAAGTTGATTCAAGAAAAACCTAGTGATCCGATTTAAGTCCTGAAATACAGCATTTAAGTTCGTGCGTCCACTTTATCTAAGAGCAATATTTTTGAATGTTGACCAAGTAGGGCTATTAGCAGTACTTATTAGATTACATACAATTATTATATTGACTATTTTGTAAGGTCCCTGTCACTATCCTCTTTCGGATTATCAGATTATGCAGCCAGCTTGTTGACCTTCTTGCATACTCTCGAGTTTTCTGCTACTTGATGTGGTCACTCTCAGTGAGCTAATTGCTTGAAAGGCCAAGCTGGATATCTACACATCCATCTGTTCTTTTCCTTTGTATATAGTTTTGTTTTGAAGCACTTCTAAAGTTCCTTTTTCGTTACAATGTATACAGTGTCCCATTTGTACATATTTCTTTTCATTGTGCATGTCTGCTGCACTATTGCAACTTATAGACGCTCACTCCGTCCCTAAATAACTGTCATTATGAGTGTGCGTACCGTAATTTTGACCCAACTTATAATAAATAGAGTAAAATCGATCACCGGTCCCTGAACTTGTGTCGTTGTGTCATCCCGGTCCCTAAACTCGCAAATCGATCATCTACGTCCTCAAACTTGTTTGGTTGTGTCATCCCGGTCCCTAAACTTATAAATCGCTCATTTAGGTCCTCAAACTTAGTCAGTTGTGTCATCCTGGTCCCTAAACTTTGTTTTGAGTCTCATCTAGATCTAAACATGACAATTTAAAAATTTTATATCAACAAATAATTCATAACTCGAAAACTTTCATACAAACTCGAAAAAAGACAAACTTTATATCCAAATTATAGCCCTCGATGTGATCTACAACTTTGTAGTTGAAAAGTTTTTGATTTAAAACTGTTTAGGGTCCCAAAATATTCTTGTATGTTTATAGATTTTGAAATTTAAAATTTAAAATTAATTTTTTTGGATAATAAATAACTTTAAATAAAAAAGTTTATCTACAGCGTTGTAGATTGCATTGAGAACTATAACTTTTATATAGATCATATCAATATTCAAGATTGTTTGATAATTTTAAATTTTAAATTTCAAAATCTATAAACATACAACAATATTTTGGGACCCTAAACAGTTTTAAATCAAAAAAAATTCAACTACAAAGTTGTAGATCACATCGAGGACTATAATTTTGATATAAAGTTTGTCTTTGTTCGAGTTTGTATGAAAAAGTTATGAATTATTTGTTGATATAAGATTTTTAAATTGCCATATTTAGATCTAGATGAGACTCAAAATAAAGTTTAGGGACCAAGATGACACAACTGTCTAAGTTTGAGGACCTAAACAAGCGATTTGTAAGTTTATAGACCGAGATGACACAACTGAACAAGTTTAGGGACCGGGATAACACAACCGAACAAGTTTGAGGACCTAGATGATCGATTTGCGAGTTTAGGGACCGGGATGACACAACGACACAAGTTTAGGGACCGGTGATGGACTTTACTCTAATAAATATGTGACCATTTATATCTCCAAATAAATTTGTTTAAAAAATTAGATCCAAAGACCTTTCCAATAATACTAATTACATACAATAAATATTAATATTTTTTTAATATGTATTTAATAAAAGATATTTTTTGGGAGGTGAAAACAACAGTTATTTAGGAACAAAGGTACTATATGCTAAAATATCTTTTCATTGGATGGAATGCTGAAATGGCATTGAGAAGTTGGGCATAAACTAGTGAGTTATGGGCATGGCCACGATGGCACTGTACTCTCACATTGATTTACACCTGTCACATAATTGAAACGGGAAAGTAAGAAGCGGTCCACGCACTTCTCAGGAATATTCACATAATTATGACAAAGATCTTCCAACAAACTGACTTTAATAACTCATGAACACGCAACTCTAAAGGAACATGCGTTAACCAACTCTTCGCTCAAGCTGATACAATACTTCTTCCATCTCTCGAAGAATTAATTTCTAGAATCCGTGTCAATTATTTTTTTAACTTTGATTAACTTTATAAAAAAGAATAATAATAATATCTATGATATAAAATGGACATATTATGAAAATATATCCTATGATATATCTAATGATATAAATTTTGATATCATCAATCTTCATAGTTTTTTTAGAAATTCGATCAAAGTTTAAAAAGTTTGAATTAAAACAATTTTAGGAATTGATTTTTTCAAAGATAGAGAGATCACATACGAATGGTGCTGGGGTTTCACTTCCACATGTTCCATACTACTTCCTAGGAAGGAAATGTTTGACGCTGGCACAGTGGCACCTGGTGGATGTGGTCACAACCGTGTTAACAGAGTATTTCCTTTTTACTCTTTTGTGAGGAAAATAAACATTTAGTATAGTTTATCTACTGTTCTAGTGAAACTGTCGAACTCGATACTTAGGTGTGGATTCGAAAACACATTAAAGGGAGGCTACTACGTGAGCTAAGTCATTTTTTTGGATTGTTAATGCACTAAAATCAATGAGTAGTAGTGGAAACTTGTTGGGCTGGTCGTTTCGGGCTGCAGCCAGGACAACCAGGGTCCTGAAATTGTACTCTCATTAGCATCAAGGACGTAGACAAGCCTTTATGATGTCACTGAATATCGGGTTATGTAGCACATTATTGTGTTCTTGAGCTTGCAATGCGTTATCTTTATATGTTTCAATCCAGTTTACTTGCTGTGATTAGAATAGAGGTATTAGTTTTTGTCTAATACATACACCTGATCATATTGCGCCCCAATTGCATCGATAAAGCTTTGTTTGTTTCATGTTGAAAATTCATGTGACTTTGAGCCACCCGTTAATTTTTAGTATGAAAATAATTAAAATTAATACTTTGAGCCAGACTCGCATTGAAAATTGTTTGACGCTATTCGGTATATGTTACATCGACGAGGGCCAAGGTGTTGATTTGAGGATGTAAACATGGTCAAGTGTCTTATCAGACCAACAAAGAAATATCGAGTCAAAATCTCTAGCTCGGACTCAAACCTGATACATCGACGAGTCGGATCAGACTCTTTCTTCTTCTTTTTTACTACATAGATAAAAAATCATGATGAACCTAAGCTGTTGGATTAGGTTGGATCACCTATAATCACCGGATACTCAAATCTACTATGAATGTCTTAGGAGGCTTTATCATTTACTAAGGGTCTATTTGGATCACAAGGCTAAAAATTAGCCCATCTCATAAAAATGAATTAAACATGAGCTAATTATAGACTAATAAGGGCTAATTAGATTTTAACCATAAATTAGTCCTCAATAGCCTACATTTAGGTGTTCTAATTGGTACTCCCTCCGTTCCAGAATAAGTGTCGTTCTCGCTTCCCGAGAAAACACTGCCATTAATTATATATTAAAATATATTAATATTTATATTAAGTGATTAGTATCATCGGAAAGATCTTTAAGTCTAGTTTTTTAACAAAATTATTTGAAGATATAAATGTTGCATATATTTTTTACAAATTGAGTCAAACTTGTGGCACGAAAACCCAAAACGACACTTATTTTGGAACGGGGGAGTATTAAAAAAAGGTGGGCTAATTATTATTCTCCAAACACCCTTGAGTAGGGGCTGAAGTTGCTCTAATACTGTAGGAAAGTTTTGTCACTTTTGCGCCAACCAAGCCCTTGTTTAGATGATTTCAAACTATCAACTTTTTTTTTTTGACTCTCTCCATCACATCAATATTTGGATGCATGCATGGAGTACTAAATATTGGTAAAATAAATAACTAATTGTACTTTTCGTATGTACATGTCGAGACGAATTTTTTGAGTCTAGTTGGTCTATATTTGGATAAAGTTTGCCAAATAATAACGAAAGTGCTACAATTGATAAAAAATTTCACCTTCTCCATCTAGGCCCAATAGAGCCAATAGACGGGACACGTGATTGGGAGTGTCAAGTGGGTTTGATCGGAGGGATGGACACGAAGCTACGCGTTCAAGAGGTCGCCGTCAGATGCGGCGGAGGCGTGTATGGTGCGGCGCCGCGCCACGCTTCCCCGGCGCGGGCCGTAGGATGGTAGTGCCGTGCACGGCGGGGATGGGGTCTCATCCAAACCCCACCGACCACCATTTCCTCTCCGCGCCCACCACATCCGTCCTCCAGTTCCCGTCCCGCACACAGACTCTTTCTCTCTCTCTCTCTCTCTCTCCTCCCCTCTCGTCCTCTCTCTCTCGTCTGATCTGCATCTGCTTTTCTTCCCCCCCTTGTCTCCTGTCCCTTCTGGCGTGCGCAAAGATTTGATTTTTTTTTTTTATTCTCGGGGAGGAGGCGAAGTCCGAGCAGGAGTGGTGAGGAGATCCTGATCTGTTCTTGGAGTGGGGAGGAGAGGAGTTGGACGAGGAGGAACAAGATGGCGGCGCAGGAGCAGGAGCACGAGAAGCCGCAGGCGAAGACGAGCACCACGAGCTCGCTCCCCTCCAGCAGCGAGCGCTCCTCTAGCTCCGGCCCCAACAACCTCAGAGAAGGAGGAGGTAGGCGTCGCGCCCAGCCCAGCCCAGCCCATGCCGCAGCACCACCCTCTCCTCAGATTTCCTGCATCATTTTTCTTTTTCTTTTTTTTCGGGGGGTGGGGGTTCGTCAGCTAAATTCCGCCAGCTGAAGTTGCCGCGCGCATGCCACACTGCAGGGGTGGAGAGCGACGAGGAGATACGGCGGGTGCCGGAGATGGGCGGCGCGTCGGCGTCGGCGTCGTCGGGCGCGGGCGCGGACGAGCGCCCCAAGGAGGACGGTGGCAAGCAGCAGGGGCAGCTGGCTGCGGCCGCGGGGTCGCAGCAGCCTCCGGTGGCCGGGAAGAAGCGCGGCCGCACCGCGGGGGACAAGGAGCAGAACCGGCTGAAGCGGCTGCTGCGGAACCGCGTGTCCGCGCAGCAGGCGCGGGAGCGGAAGAAGGCGTACCTGACGGAGCTGGAGGCCAAGGCCAAGGACCTGGAGCTCCGCAATGCCGAGCTCGAGCAGCGGGTGTCCACGCTCCAGAACGAGAACAACACGCTCCGCCAGGTGCCCGCCTCGCCTCGCCTCCACCCCAATTCGTTCCCGCGATTCGATCTGAGCTCCGGAGCATTCCTTCTCGTTCTGAGTTCTGACTGACCGACCCACCACCCCCTGGTTCTCCAGATTCTGAAGAACACGACGGCGCACGCGAGCAAGAGGAGCAGCGGCGGCGGCGGAGGTGGTGGCAAGGGCGGAGAGGGCGGCAAGAAGCACCACTTCGCCAAGAGCTGATGAGAATGAGAGAGAGCTCAGAGCTGGTTCGTGTGCTCTGCTCGCGCTCGCCTGATCTGACCATTGTTGTGTGTTGCTGTTGCTGATGACGTCTTCTTCTCCTTTTTTTTTTCTTCTTCGTTTTCTACTGTGCTTGTGTTCGTCTGCGGTCCGCCTCGCTCGCTGATGCACTGTTTTAACTGTGTTTAGCAATCCCGTCTCTCCTCCGGCCGTTGCTGCTAGGACACTACTCACCGCTACTGGTAGTTTAATTTCTTGGTAGGGTGTCAGAACGCCGTGTAATTTTTCTTCTTGTATTGTACCTGTAACTGTAATTCAGCCTTGCTGTTTGGCAATTCTTCGATTCAAGATTACCGTGCCAGAGCCTGAAAGATTTTTGGTAATAACTGTGCGCAGCAGTTTGTAACTGTCATCCAGCCTTGCAGTTTGTCACTTCTTGGAGAGAAAAAGGTCACCGAAAAAGCATAATCCACAACTGTTGCGCAGGGAAAACGTGATAGCAATCACACAGGTCATGCAAATACTTGTGAGAATTCAGGAACGGGTGTTGTGAGAATTCAGGAACGGGTGCTGGAATCTGCATTAGGAATCTTTGGGTGCTCTTCTTCACTGGCCGATGCGAGCGGCATGCTACATGCTTGAGTGAATTCATCGTCCTTTTTGGCTTTTTCTCGTTGCTTCAACTTCTGTGATGGTCTCTACGTGTCCGGCGTGGCTTGCAACATGAGATACCTTTGGGCAAAGCTTTTTGGGCATGAATGCACATGCCATGCGCCCATACGGTGGTTGGCTGAAGAATCTGCTTAAGGGGACACCATTTTGCATTCAACTGTTTCAGAGGGATGGGGACTTGTCGAAAGCTACGCGGCGCCTCTCCACACTCCTGCACGACTTGCTCTCTTCATTCACAGGCTCTCATCGTAATAAAAAGAAAATAATAATAATAAAATCAGCATGAGATCGATCAACAGCTTTGTCTGTCGAATGTTGTTCCGTTTTGTTTGCTAACGTGCAAACATTTCACTATTTTATTTATTAATTCAGACGTAGTAGGAGTGTTACCACCCATCGAATAACGGTATTACAAAAATCATTTCAAACATTCCTGGTACGTGGCCAAAAGTCATGATATTCTTGATGGGCGCTATGTATGCTCAGAATGAACACTGCTCGCCATCAACTTTCTAATCTAATCACCTGAAGTCTTAACTCATTTTCCTGAACCTCAAACTCATCAACGTTACAACAGACAGATTAGCGCTAGCTCCGTATTAGGCAATACCAATTTTTCGGCATCATCGACAAGTAAGCCTGCCTCGCCGGCGACCCATAAAAATCTGCCGGCAAGGTCAACGAGTCAGCCTGCCCCAGGTGCCAGCCTCAAACGGCTCCGTGGAGCAAAGAAAGCAGCACGACGAAGAACTTTTGAGTTGCTGGCTACGTGTGCGTCGACCTCATCGTGTATTCGGCGACGAGCTTGGAGAAGAGCGACGACTTGTCCTCCAGCAGCTTGGCCGGCGTGTCGCGCTCCACGGCCACGCCTGCAAATCAGCATCCCGGCGTCAGAACAAATAACAACAAAGTTAAAAAAAATATGAAATTAGGCGGGTGGTTTGCGTGGCGCTAACCGTTGTCGAGGAGCAGGACCATGTCGCTGTCGAGGACCGACGTGATCCTGTGCGCGATGGTGATGACCGTCGCCTCCGAGAATTGCTGCCGAAGCGTCTTCTGGATCAGGTTGTCTGTTGCGGTGTCCACTGAAGCGGTGGCTTCGTCCAGGACGAGGATCTTGCTCCGCTTCAGGATTACTCTACCGAGGCATACAAGCTGACGCTGACCCACGCTCCAGTTCTCGCCGTTCTCTATCACTGCAACCCAACAGATTGAGAGGACTTCAGAATATTATCCAGGAACATGCGCAACTTCTGCATGTTTTGGAAACTAGTGCTAGGAATGTCAATGGTGTGGAAGAAAAGAACTACTGTAGTGTTGGACCTGGTGAGTCAAGCTTGTGTTCCTTCCTCCTCACCTCATCACCCAACTGACAGCAATCCAAGGCCTGGAATCAATAGTAACAGATGGATGCTGCAACCTTAGCTTAAATTGTTATGTGAGAGTGTAACATATGGCAACACTTGGCCATGTGAAAGGTGAAATTACCTCCCAGATTTGACTGTCAGTGTACTCCCCAAGAGGGTCAAGGTTACTTCTCACAGTCCCCTCGAACATGGTTGGCTCTTGTGGAATGATGCTCAGTCTAGATCTCAGATCGTGCAGACCAATAGTGCAAATGTCAACGCCGTCTATTAGTATCTTGCCAATAGTTGGGTCCACGATACGGAAAAGAGCCTGTATAAGGGTTGATTTGCCGCTTCCTGTTCTTCCAACGATACCAGTCTTCAGGCATCCTGGGAAGGTGACTGTAAGTCCCTTCAGAACAAATGGCAGCTGCGGGGCATATTTCACCTGCATCAAACTAGAAGTTAACGGCGCATTCCACCTAAAATAGTTCTTTCACTGCCTTTTTACCAGACTTGATTTATGTCAGTTCAATAACAATGAAGAATCATGCAGCTTCTTCAGGACAACTTTGTAATGCAGAAAAAGAGGATTTACATGGAGGTCATGGAGCTGAATTTCTCCTTCCGATGGCCAGTTATGAGCCAGAGCCAGCTTATCTTCTGACATGGAAAGAGGGGGCTCTGCAGGAATGCTTATATATTGCAGAATTCTTTCTACTGATATAATCTTGTTCTCCAAATTGCACACGCTCCAGACAACCCATGCTTGCAGCATGTTCAGGTTAAGCCCATATGTGACTGCAAGACCAGCAATCCCTGAAAGTAGAATGCAATGTTGTTACAAGCTCACTTCAACACAGACCATTTTTATTAACAAACAATTGAGTGGAACAGCAAAAATTGTTTAAAATTGATGTGAACCTGGATCGATGAAACCCGGGGGTAGATTGATCAAGAATATCAAAGAGAATGCAAATGTAAGTGATGAAAGCACATCCAGGCGAAAGCAAAGCCATTCCATTGCTCCAGCATTGTAGAATTTTGGTCTGGAGTAGGCATCCATTAGATAGCTATTTGCTGATAGAAACTGATTTTCCTTGCCAAAACTTCTGATGGTGGTTGATCCTGTTATTGATTCTGCAAAATGCTGTATGATAGGAGCTTTGCAAACACCAACTAGCCTTTGCAGCTCCCTAGCTGTATCAATATAGTATCGCTGCAAAAAGGACAGGTCCAATTAGATACCTATGACTAGTTTTGTGAGGAGGATAAAGGTAGCCAATCATACCTGATACCAGAAACACGCAGCGACTACAGGAATGAAAACAACAAACACCTGCCATGCAACCTGAGACATCACGGCAATGATTCCAACAAGTTGTATGACAGCAAATGCAACAGAACCCATCTGGTATGCAATGCTAGTGTCCACTTCGCTTTGATCAGTGGAAGCCTGAAAAGTTTGAACCATCTGTTAGCATAGTCCAAGAAAATAAGTAGAACTTGTGAAATTTGTTCACATGATTACATTAAAAAAAATTGTTCACATGAAGATGACTTACTCTATTCAAGATGCGCCCACTCGGAGTGGAATCAAAGAAAGACATAGGAGCTCTAAATATGGACATGTGCATCTTATCGAATAATAGAGTCGCTGTCTTGTATGAGGCTGTTACAAGAAACAACGCTCTTAGGAGGACGCAGAACGAGCTTCCAACAGCCAACGCGATATAGACATATATCAGTGTTGACATGCTCACTGGAGGCTCAACGTCCTTGGAAACGGGAGCAGCCCAAGCCATCCAGTAATTGCTCCCAATTTGTAGGACTTGGAAAAGTAGCTGGGCAAGCAACACTAATGGTACAAGTGCACCCTTATAAGCTAAGGTGAGGTACTTCGAGTAAACCCAAAACCCAACCTTGCCTTTCTCTCTTTCTTCTTCCTGCACCAGCTGTCCACTCTGATTGTTCCCTTCGTCCTGTTTATCTTTCTTCTCAGCTGATGATAGAGATCTGGTCAGATTTGCTGTACCTCTGGAAGGGGATATCTCGTTGCTTCCGTTTGCAGCATCGATTGTGTCCAATTCTGCGAGTGCATCCTTGTGTGCACCAACTAGCTCCATGAACTCCTTTCCTGAACCAAGTATTTCATTGTATTTTCCTGCTTGTGCAATTTTGCCATCTTTCATCACCTACAACACAGTCCTAGTAAGGAGAGGCGTCCATTTTATTGATGGATGTATGTTTTACCAATGAAATTCTCACCAAAATAAGATCAGCTGCCGGTAGGAATTCAATCTGATGAGTGACATAAACTACTGTTTTTGAAGACAAAGCCCCGAGCAAGCATTCCTGCAAAAATAAGCAGGCACCAAAGTTAGCAGTGTGTTTGCAACTTCTACTAAACATAAAAGGTTAAGCTTAAGCAATAAGCATAACAAACTGTGTACCTTGAAAAGGTGGGATCCTGTATGAGCATCAACAGCACTGAATGGGTCATCAAACAAATAGATGTTTGCTTCCTGATACAAAGCGCGGGCTATCTGAATCCTTTGCTTCTGCCCGCCACTCAGGTTGATCCCTCGCTCTCCAATGACAGTTTGGTCACCAAATGGCAAGATCTCTAAGTCTTTCTTCAGTGAACATGACTCAAGGACTCTTTCATATTTGTCCCTGTCCATGTCCTTGCCAAACAATATGTTGTCCTGAATTTTGCCACTCTGTATCCATGCTGACTGGCTGACATAAGCTGTCATCCCGCAAATCTTAACCTCTCCTGATAACTTTGGGATCTCACCAAGAATGCAAGATAGCAAGCTCGATTTACCAGAGCCAACTGTCCCACAAACTGCGACACGCATGCCTCGCTGAGCTTGGAAGTTCAGATCCTTCAGCGTTGGCAATTCCGGTGAGGCATCCCAGGAGAAGCACCCGTTGCTGACCTCAATTGCAACATCTGAACTACCATTTGGCAACCTCTGCACAGCATCAGTCGGCAATTCCTCGAGACATAGGAAGGATGCTATCCTGTCCAGAGACACCTTGGTCTGGATGACCATTGAGATCGTGTCAGGAAGGTTGTATATTGGCTCCTGCAGCACGCGGAACGTGGCCAAAGCAGAAAGCACTTTCCCTGACTCCAACGGAATCCCCATCAGCATGCACGCCCCAAAGGTCACCACAGCAACGAAAGTCGGGGCCCCCCAGAACACAAAGGTAACCAAAGTCGATGTGTAGAGGTATTTCTTCAGCCAATTTGTCTCTGTCTTCCTCAGCTCAATGATCTTGGACAAGAACTTCATCTCCCACCCCTGCAGCTTCAGAATCCGCATGTTGCGCAGGATCTCGGACGTTGCCTTCATCCTGACATCCTTGCAGTCCATAAGCTTCTGCTGGAACTTCTCCTGCATTCGCCCAGGAGGCACATTGGCAAGCATGACGACCACGGTGGCGCCAAGTGCGGCGAGGGAAGCAAGCCCGAGGGTGGAGTACAGAATGAACAGCGCCATGCCGACTTGCAACGGCACCAGCCAGAGGTCGTGCATGTACCATGAGAAGATCCCGACGCGGTCCGCGTCGACGCTGATGATATTGATCATCTCGCCGCTCGTGCGGCTCTGCCTCGACTGGCTTGACAGCGCGAGGCCCTTCTGGTATACGACGGCAACAAGCGCGGAACGCGCGCGTATCCCCGCCTGCTGCAGCCGGAAGAACCAGTGGCGCTGCGACAGGCACTCGAATACCTTGGCGACAATGAACACGAGGACAAGGAGCTGCCCCTTGCTCGCGTACCTCTCGTCGCCGTTGAGGTACTGCACCAGGGAGTCGATAAGGTACGGGCCGACGTAGGTGGCGACGTTGTAGACCAGCGCGTAGAACGCGGTCACCGCGACGTGCCACCACACGGTGCGCAACAGGGCCTTAGTGAGCTTGAACGCCGTGACGGCCTTCCGGCCGGAGCCCGAGACGCCGCCGGCCACAGCCTCGAGGTTGGCCTCGAACGTCGGGAGCAGGCTGGAGACGCTGTCGCCGGGGTCGAGCCCCGGGACGTCGTCCAGGCCGAGGGTCTTCTTGTGGCCGACGGCGAGGAGGGGTCCCATCCACGAGAAGGTGAGCACGCTGAGGAAGCCGGCGCCGGTGAACCTGGACGCCTCGGCGTCGCTGCGGCTGTTCCCGTCCACCGTCTCATGCGCGCCGTTGAGCAGAGGCTCCTCGGCAGCAGAGCCGCCTCCCTCCCTCCTGCCTACGAACCCAGCGCAGAGCAGAACCACGGCAGCAGCAACCGAGACGGCGTCGAACACCCACGCGAGCGCCGGCACCAGGAGCCCGTCGAGGCTCGTCGCCACGTGGTCCGCGACGGTCAGGATGGAGAGCAGGAGGAAGAACGCCCACCAGAGCCTGAGCGGCGCCGGGAACCGATCCTCGAGCCGCCGCCCATAGTCGAACTGCAGGTACGCGGTGAGCAGCAGCCACGCCACCGCGCGCGCGGCCGCGTCCACGAGCCCCACGACCGCGTCACGCGACCACCCGGCGGTGGCGCCCAGGTAGCACGAGTAGGCCGCGAGCAGGACCTCGGCTGCCGCGAGGGCCCACGTGGCGCAGGCCGCGACGACGTGGCACCGGAACCGGCCTCCGCCGCGGGGGCCGCGTCCACGCGCCTCCCCGTCCTTGGCGCGGGCGGAGAGGTAGACGGAGAGGCGGAACAGAAATCGCCCCGCGACGGCGAGCGCCAGGAGGACGTGGGCCGCGGCGTCCACGCCGTGGAGGACGAGCGGCTCCAGGGAGAAGAAGAAGAAGTAGAGGAGGGGGCCCTCGCCCGCTGGCGTCGCCGCCATCGCGGGCGCCGCGTAAGGCGGCGCGGCCGTGGACACGGGCATCTGGCGACGAGTGGCTCGGGATGAGTGAGGCGGAGGGGCGGGACGGGCGAGTGGGTTTATATAGGCGAGACGTCGCCGCGGGCGTCAGCGGCCCTGGGCCCTCCTCACGGCGACGCCCCGCGGTGGCGGTCAAAGACGGCTGCCGCGCGCGCCACTGGGCTCCTTGGGGTCCAAGGAACCGTCCCCTCCGGCCCTCCCTCCCCAGTGAGTCAGTCCCCACGCACCCGCACCCACCCCCACCCGCGGGGAAGAATCGAACGGCGCGCGTGCCGGGTTTCGCTGCGCTGCCGGACCGCGACGGCGGTGGGCGGTAACTTTTTACGGCGTCGCGACGTGGCGCGGTCGGATACGGCGGAGAGAAGGGTTACGGGATCTCTGCAGTCTTGGTTTGGCGATGCGTTTTTGTTTAGAAGATGGGAACGGGGAAGGTGGTTAATATCGAGGGCTTGCGGATTTGTCGCTGCTCGTCTCCCGGCCGGTGAGATCTTTTGCTCGCTTCTCCAAAAATAATGGAGCGCATGGCCGACGACCACGAGCAGGCAGTTCAGAGAAGAGGAGGCGAAGCTGCCCCGTTTGACAGATCTGATTCTCTGTCGAGTTCTATCAAATACTCAATTCATCCCAAATCCTAAATTATAAAACGTTTGACTTTTTTGACATCAAATTTGATCACTCGTCTTATTCAAAATTTTGTGCAAAATATCACTTCTTTTATCATGATTTTATTTATTAATAAAAGTTTTTTAAGAATAACTTAAATTTAACTATGTTTGCATAAATGATTCTATATGGATTCCATAAAGTGATTCTATATGGATTCCGTAATGGAGTATTTTTATTTACGTATGATTCTACTTTTATTCCTCTTATTTGACTTAAATTACGCATGGCTCCATATAATGGAGTAGTTGGTAAGAGAGAAATGATTCTATATGGATTTCGTAAAGGATTCTGTAAAGTGATTCTCTGAAATTAGTTAAGAGGTTGAAAGCTGAAAAAATAAAACAAAATAGTTTTATGATAAAAAATTAAGGAGAATCATTTTCAGCCGCAGAATCATTTCTATCAGAAAAACAGCTTCGATACAGAATCAGAATCTGATAAAGCTCTACCAAACTGATCTTTAAAAAAATTATTTCTCTACTCGAGTACTACTCCATACTCGTAAATGAAGTTGTTTTAGACAGCGGCACGGTCTCTAAAGTATAACTTTAACTTCTTATTTCTATAAAAATATTTATTAAGAAGTGACATGTGTATATTTTTTATGAAAATACTTTTCGAGGCGAATCTATTCATATAGTTATCATATTTTCAAACTCAACAAATTAAAATTTATTTATGATTTATATTTCTAAAGTTTGACTTAAATCTTATCAAAACGACTTCTCATACAAGTATGGAAGGAGTACTTTAACAGATTAACATTTAAAAAAAACACTAGCGGTCCCTAATTTTACATGTAGGTATGTTATTTGTGTCTCTATCTCTCAGCTTCTTAGGGCATGTACAGCCCACAGACTACCCCTCGTCTGTAAGTGTTTCGAACCTATCATACAGACAGATAAAAAGATATACAGACAGATAAAAAGATGCATTATACAATGGACTGTCTGTTTAACCGTCTGTAAGTGATTTAATATTTTCATATAACCATGATCAAATATGGAGATGATTCCTATATATCATTGTGTGGCTTATTAATCGTTGTAGTATTCCTAAACTCATGCAGCATGATCACACGGACAAAATATGAGCTAGATAGTAACGTAAACAACATTATTACTCTCTTACATTTGGGACCCATGTACGATCGATGATCTCAGTCCATCCCTTCTTCCAATGAACCTGTCCTTATCCCTTTGTCTCGTGGCTTCTCTCTTAGGTCAATCTTTCATTTTGTTGTTTTTAAAACCACATGTCATACGAAATAAAATATTGAGAGTGAGAGTTTCATTGTAAAGTCTCATAGACATTAAATTTCATGACTCATAGAGAGTTGGTATTTGTGTCAAGAGAGTTTCATTTAGATGAAACTCATTTCTTCTCTCACTTCTTAAAATACACCGTCATGTTATCAAATTGGTGTCCCTTAAATGCACCTCCAGCTCTTTTTAATTTAAATATTTGAACCAAAGAGAATTAAAGCCTTCGAGGTGCACCTATGAGTCACTAATTTACATCTTTAATTAGCATGCATTGAATTTTACTATATTATTATTCGAAAGTTAGGGCACTGTTCACCAAGGCATTTTTACCATCATTTTTGTAACTTTTCTTTAATGATGAAATAGGAGAAGCTGCCCCGTGTTGAGATTAGTGCATGAAGGGACGAGTAATAGTAGATGCTAAATACACACACACGAAGATCTCACCATCAAAATTGGGACGCTGCACACGTCAAAAGATAACAACCAGTCGCTGGCGAAACTGACTTGAATTCAGAAAAAGGAGAGGATGCAATGTGCAAATCTATATTCAGAATGGTCGCATATATTGTGACTGTTTGCTTCTATGGCTAGTTTTGAGTGGTAGTGGCCTCCAAGTCAGCATTTTTTCTATCTGGTTGCATACTTTTGTGACTTTACGCTTTTCAGTCCAATCATCATCTTGTACTCTTGTAGGATTCCGTATAGGTGGCATGCATTTCCCCTGGATCGGCTGGCTGCCGAAAGCCGATGCAGCGGGACTACGAAATCAGAAAAAATCTGGCTCGACCAATTTCATCGGCTAGTAAGGATATGTTTGAGAGATACTCCTAAAAAGGTTCAATTGTATAACAATATGTTTAAGGCCCTATTGCCCATTGGGATATTTAGAACTAAAGTTTGGATAGTTAAAAATTTAGTGCCTAAAGTTTAGGTGGCTAAAATTGAGCTCTTGAAATGACTTTATTGACAGTAGTTTTTTTTGGATAAAGAGTCATGTAGTCTGTAATAGCCAACTAGTTGGGGTGCAAACTAAAAATTATAACTCATTTCAAGAATCTTGGAGAATCAAAACTTTTCAAATTTAACCAAAGTTATAGAGAGAAACATAAAGATTTATGATATAAAATAGGTATATTATGAAAATATAATTAATAAATAATCTAATGATACTTAATTGATATCATAAATGTTTATATAAATTTGATCAAACTTAAAAAAATTTGACTCTCCAAGATTTTTGGGATGACTTATAATTTAGGACGAAGGGACTAACTAAAATTAACCAGAATTATATAAAATATCAGTAATATTTATTTACTATAAAATCAGTATAATTAGATTAATCATAAAATATGTTTCCTCACAGTATCAGTGGGAGACATTGATACTATTTTTCTAAAAAAAAATTGTCAGATATCCATTGGGTGTGTGGGGGTGGGGGAGAGAAAGTCGAGATGCCTAGCGTGCTTGGCAACCAAATTTTTTTTCATCCACTTACACTACTGTCAATAAGCTACATTTACATTATGTTATTATTATATTTATAAAACGTTCGTTAGTGTTTGGGATAACACAAGATCTCAGATAAATATATGCCAAATTTCCAAAAAAAATAGAAATCTATATCAAATTGGGTTCATAAATATCATCAAATTGCTCACAAATTTACAAATGAAATAACAAAGAGCAAAGGAGAACAAAGAACATAGAGTACGTCTTGGCTTCAAGTGACAGAACAAGGGAGAGGAGGCAGAGAGCAAAGAAGGAAGCTCGTTCCCACGTCAGGGCAACAACGACAGCCCAGGGGCCAAGTGGGAGAAAGCGGCGGCAACCTAGGGGCCAAGCGGGAAAAAGCGGCGAGCAATTTAAGGGCGAAGCTCGGAGCAGGGAGGAAGTGGCAAGCGCATCAGGTGATAGATGAAAGTGCATGTTGCACTTAAGTGTAATTTTGGATGACTTGATGACAATGTTGATTAAAGATCTAATATGTTTGCTAAGTGTGACACAGGAAAATGATTATCTCACTATGTACTTGAAATGTAATGCAAAGCCAAAATGATGGATTGTTGTATGAAGATCATGTCACAAGCACAAAACAACAATGAGAATGATATTGATATAAAGGGTTATCGTATTATGGGATAATCATAGTGCATTTATGATTGCTAAGAAATGATTCAAAATGAAGCATGGTTGAATGACTTGAAATGGTGAAGATAGCAAGGAAAGAGTCTTTGAGGTACTAAGCAAGGGTGAAGGGCAAGCGACGGCTTGGCGGCCGAAGAACCTAGCTAGAGTGAAGAAGAAAGTACTTGCATTTAGTCGAAGGATCAATCAAGCTTGAAGATCGCATCTAGTGGAGAATCAACATTCCTAGCAACAATATTGATTGGAGTGACTTGGCACATTTGGAACTTCATTATATCACTTGCATAGGGTCAAGTCACATGTTCAAGATGGCTATGCTCGAGGAATATCTACTTCTAAACATGTCAACCATTCCTCTCAATATGGAAAATGAAGTCAAGCGGCTTTGGTTCAAATGGGGATCAACTCAAGAGGTTTAAAATTCGTATTTCAATTTATCTTGAGTAAATAGGAAAGCCGTACTATTAAGAGAGATGCAACATATAGTAGATGATTCTTCATAAGTGCTCAAACCAACCTAAGTGAGACATGAGAGAGCTAGAGCTAACTTTCAGCTTTTTGCTGCACTGTCTGTCCATACCGGACATGTCCGGTATACATGTCCGGTATGAGCCCACAGCAGTGCGGCCATCCTTCTGGCCTAGTGATGAACCTGGTGAAGGGAGTCGCATACCGGACATGTCCGGTATTTGCGGAGTTCTGCCTCGTAGCCTGTGTACGGGCGGTACTACCGACTCTTGCGTCGGTACTACCGACAGGTACTACCGGAGTAATAGCGGTACTACCGGTAGGCCAAATTTGGCCCAACACAGAGAGGTTGTAAAACCCCCTCTTAACTGGCGGTACTACCGACCTGGGGGTCGGTACTACCGAGATCCTTTTAGGGGTTTGAAAAGATGGTTGGTTAATGGTATTTCACGCGCAGTGAAGTCATACCGGACATACCGGACATGTCCGGTATTTGCGGCTTGGTGGCTAACAGTATCTTTGTGATGGGCGGTTCTACCGCCCCTGGGTCGGTACTACCGACCGGTACTACCGAAGTTATAGCGGTACTACCGGTAGGCCAAAATTGGTCCAACTCAGAGAGGTTGCGAAAACCCTGTGGTAACTAGCGGTACTACCGACCTTATGGTCGGTACTACCGGGCTCATTCGGGAAGTTTGAAAGTTGGCCTGTTCAGTGTGTTTCTCTCGTAGCAAAGTCATACCGGACATGTCCGGTATGCATACCGGACATGTCCGGTATGAGCTGACTCAGCCAACGGCTACAAAACGGCTAGTTTCGAATGTGGGCTTATAAATACCCTCAAGCCTCCACCTTTAGAGGCTGCTGATTCTACTGGTTCCCACACTCATTCTAAGCCTTTCAAAACACTTTCCAACCCTCTCTTAGTGAGTGATTGTCCTCTAATTGCCAAATCCATTTGTGGGTTGAGAGAGATTCAAAATTAGAGAGCAAGCCACCTTTTGAGCACTTGTGCAAATTGTCGATCTTGTTGTGCGCATTCGTTACTCTTGGACTCTACGGTCCTAGACGGTTAGGCGTCGCCGTTGAGCACCCAAGAGATTTGTGGAGTGCCTCGGAAAGTTTGTAAAGGTTCGATCTCTCCTCAAAAGAGATCAACTAGTGGAAGGAGCATTGCGGGTGAAATAGACCGCGGCTAGAGTGACCCGTGGTGTCCTCTAGAGCCCACCTTTGTGGTAGCTCGCAGCCGGCTCAACGGAGAGTAGGACCCGAGGGGGTGCCGAACTTCGGTGAAACAAATACCGTGTCATTCCTTTGTGCTTTACTTTCGGCTATTTGTTATTCTTCGTTGTGCTAGTTGTTTTTGCAAGCAATCAGTTCTATATATACATCATACATAGTGATTGCAGGTTGTGTGAGAAATTGGAGAAGAAAAGGAGCAGTCCCGCACAACCCGTGCATACCGGACTTGTCCGGTATTGATACCAGACATGTCCGGTATTTACTGACTGCGCCCAATTTGTTTAATCCTTGAGCTAATCTTTGTGGTGCAGGGTATTGCCTTCTAGGTGATTAATTTCTAGTCATATACTTTGTGTTTGTCTCTTGAGGGGTTGTTTATACTCCGATTGGGTGGAAACTCGCATACTAATTGCTTCCGCATTATAAGTTGTAAATTTTCAGAAAAGCCTATTCACCCCCCTCTAGGCGACACCTTAGGTCCTTTCAATAGATAACACTTTTTCTGTGAATCAGACACACAAGAATTCGGTTGCTAGAGGCCAAGAAACCAACCAGTTGTGAAATAGCAGTTTTGTTTGCGTACTACGAGTGGGGATTACTAATACTATAAATTTTGGCGGGTTTAGCTTTGTTTGGAAACCAATAGAGTACTCACCTAGGGCACACATAAGTTAGTTATTACTAGCTCTAAGCAAATATTCTCAATAGGTACTCTTAAAATATAACTCATAACATGAATAGTCATATATGTGGTACTCTCACTTGATCTTGTAATGTGTTTATAAGTCTAACTCTAAATTCAACACTACTTTTTTCTTCCTTTTATTAAATATATAAAAAATATTTAGAGCTAGTTTACGAATCACTTATTGTGACTTGCGAGTGCCCTTTAAATCCTAGTTACTTTTTTAGGGCATCAGTTCCTACCCTATGAATTTTCAAAAAAAGAAAGTTCCTACCCTATGAGTACGTTATCAGATTCTTCGTGACGAGGTGATTCCAAATGAAAATGGCTAGCGACATTTTTATTAAACAGGCCGAATATAAAAACGGCCGGCGCATCGTCGCGATAGAAGTGACCTTTTTTAGACAAAGTACACCTTGCTACCGTTAGTAGTTAGTACCTTCTGCATGCTCTGGAGTCTGGATTCTAAGCTAAGTGGTGCGTGCGTGCATGTTTCATGGTGGCTAGGTAAAGTAAGCAGGGGCTAGCTAGAGGTAGCCAGGCGCGGCGCGCGGGATAATGCGTACTTACACGATGACACGTAGTCAATTCATTCTAAATTATAAGATATTTAACTTTTTTGACAACAAATTTGATCATCCGTTTTATTCAAAATTTTATATAAAATATCACTTCTTTTGCTGTGGCTTTATTTATTAATAAAAATTCTTTAAAAATAATTTAAATTTGATTTTGTTTGCATTACTTTTTAAAATAAGACGAGTGATCAAATTTCTTATAATTTAGGATAGAGGAGTACGTAGTTGGCCTCATTAGATTTTTTTTTGAAAAAAAGTGAAACCTATCTACGTATACCTGTGTTCCCCCCAACACAAAAAAAAAATTATCTTTAAGAATTGCCGCCTCATGTTCAATTGAGATACGTGATTAATTTTTCTCATTAATTTCACTCCCTATAGTTAAAGGATACACTCTATCCATGTTGAAAAGCCTGTGCTTTTTGGCGTGTTGAGTTCTGCTCAATTGCGTTGTTGTGGATCGTGCGTTTTGTATTTCTTAGAGCAGTGGTTTTTTGGTGCCTCTTTTGTGAGGTTGTTGGTGATTCTTTGCTATTGTAATTACTTATATGTCTAACATACTTGTGCCGTTCGTTGGCTCTTCATAAAAAAGGCCAGTGCATTGTATTATCTGTACGTTTCTCTGTCATCCTATGAATCTACCGATTGACCTGCGCTCGCTGTTGGAGTTCGAGCGAGTCTAGCGATTGGCCTTAATTATTTGGGCAAAGCTTGTCTTGTCTCCATCCGCCGTTTGTGTTTTGAGGTAATCGACAGTAACGGCAAAAGACTGCCGACGAATGTTATTGCTCAACATCGATGATGATTAATATGACAGTGTTTGTTCTATTTAGAGTATGTTTGATTTGATGAATGAGATGATGCATCATCTATATATTCTTACTTTTTTTATTTGGTTTATGAAATAGAATAAGTTAATGTGTGTATTTCTCATAAACTAATAATTAATACTAGTACGAGGAATGAAATCATTCTACCAAATTTGAGAAATAAACTCATGATACACCACCTCATCTGGGATAGAGTAACTCGTCAAACCAAACATCTTTATCAGTTAGGCCCGCTTATATCTTAGGTACCATGACACAACCCTCGTCCGTGAAAAAAACATCTTTATATCAGTTAAAAACGTTTATACCTTTGGTACCGTGACAAAACCCCATTTGTTTATACCTTTGGTATGATGACACAACCCCGTTCGCGAAGACGCAAGCGCTCACGTTCATGCTCGCAGTTTCCTCGTACATACACCTACGATATGTATATTTGTTTCACATAGAGACGAAATTGTTTCAGTTCCAGACGATGACAGATAAGAAAAACTAAACGAATGAACAGAGATGAATAATATAGTTGGCGCTCGAGATGATTAGCACAGACAAAATAAACTAAACGGGAAATTAACAATTTAAGCCCACACAACGGGGTAGCAGACCTGTCTTTTGCTTCCGTTGGTGAGGCAACCTACTAGAGTCACGCGGATCGAGCGCATAGATAGAAGGGAACCTATGCTATGGAAACCAGGTTCCCGTGGAAACTATGGAAACTCACACGTGGATCGCTGGATCTAAATCCGATGGCTATGGCTAATGGTGGAGATTAGCAATTAACCCCTCCCATTTATGTCTCCCTAATATATATAGACAACACAGGGTTAGATAGAAAACGTTAAACTCAACGTACTCCCTCCATACCAATTCGTTTTGAATAAGACTCGAGTCAGGTATTAGAAATATAAATCATGAATATTTTTTAAGTTGTTGAGTTTAAAAACGTAAAAATTATATAAATAAATTTATCTTAAGGAATGCTTTTATAAAAATATACATATATTAACTTTAATAAATATAAATATTTTGATAAAAAAGTTAAAGTTGTGTTTGGAGACTGTATTGTTGTCTAAAACGACTTGCTTTACATACTGAACGAAAAAATGGCATCATAAGCTCTTTTTCAATTAATACATATATCATAAACGGAAATGCTAAACGTCAACCCGAGTGTTTTATCCTCTCTTTACACACAATTTCTTAGAGGTTGTTTGGTTGCTTGTCACACTTCATCTTAGACAAGTTTGATCAGATTGACAACTGTTTGGTTCATGACTACCCTTAGTCAAGATTTTTTAGGCTCCACGTGTCATAAAGTACAAATAATGTGACAAGATTACTAAGAGTTGTGGCTTGGAACCAAACAACCCCTTAGCCTTCCGATCCAACATATATTTTTACAACGTTCATGATAATCAAGAGTCCAACATTTAGAGAGCTATTTTTACAAAGTCGGTGTTGGGAATCCTAAATTTACCAAGCACGACGATTTAAGTCCAAAAGATCTTAGAAGAATATAATTGTTAAACTTAAAATAAAATTTCTTCTATAATTAAATAGAGAACCCCACTACAAGATTTATCTAGCTCATTGAGAGGTATAACTTCTTTATAGAACATTTCAATATCTAAGATTATTTGATAATTTAAAATTTCAAAATTTACAAACTAAAATAATATTTTGGGACTCTAAACAGTTTTAGTTCAAAAAAGTTTCAACTATAAAGTTGTAGATCGCATCGATGGCTATAATTTTGATATAAAGTTTATCTTCATTCGAGTTCATATGAAAAATATGATTTTTTTATATTAAGTTTTTAAATCGCCCTGTTTTGACCCGATTAAAGTCAAAGTCAAGTTTAAGGACTAGAATGACACCGTTAACCAAGTTTAGGGACTAGTGGTGATCACCTTATAAGTTCAGTGACTGAGATGACACTAGCGACCAAATTTAGGGACTTTTAGATATCATTTTATAAGTTCAGGCACCGAAATAACACCACCGGCCGAGTTTAGGGACCGACGAATTTTACTTTTTATACTTTTTATACTGCTACTGCTCTCTGCCCGTACATCTCCCTCATGTCTATGGCTAATCAGGAATGGCTTTCCACCATGCTGAAATGATTTAATTAATCAACTTAATACATCCCTCCTCTTCCTCTTCCTCTTCCCCTTCCACATCAATTTGCCATTTTCAATACATCTCTTCCTCTTCCCCCTTCCACATCTCTTTGCCATTTTCAATTGGAATCTACCATTGGACAACTAGCCCAGTTAAAAAGCCCCAACGATCACATAATCTCTACTCTAGGGCATCCCACCAGTAATTGTAGCCAAGTATAGATGTCCAGGAAGCCCGTGGGCCGGTGGCCTGGCCCGAGCACGGCACGACACGGTGGCCACCGGGCCCGGACCGGCCCGGCCCGAGGTGTGGGCCGTGCCTGGGCCGCTACCCTGGCCCGTGGCACGGCCCGGGCACGGCCCGATCTACTATGCGGCACGGTGGTGGCCCGGTTAAACTAATATTAGATGGTGAAAATGACGATATTTATGAGTTGACAATTATATATATGTGTTGTTTATTATTATACTATTGATTTGATTAACACTTAGTTGAAAATGATGAATTATTTCAACACTTTGTGAAGAAGATATAGATTTTTGAGGACTTTTTTAACTGACGGGCCATGAGCCAGCACGACACGATGGGCCGGCACGGCCCGAAAAACGTCTCATGGGCCGTGCCTTGGGCCGCTACCCCGGCCCGTGGCCCGTAGCGGCACGGCCCGCTTGGCCCGATGGCCCGTGGTGGCCCGACCCTCACCGGGCCGGCACGGCACGGCCCGTTGGACAACTATATAGCCAAGCCATCGCTTGCATCGGTTGGTCACATGCCGATGCACCTGTAGCTCCTGCAGTTCTTATCTCTGTGAGTTGGTTCGATAACCATGCCTGTGTGGGTGCAAGTGGAACATGGCCACAAATGGGCGGATCTATATTCATGGCAAGGGGTGCGACCGTACCCACAAAAAATATAGAAAACAGTGATTACGTTTAATTTTTTACCACATAGATAGCGTGCCCGTGCGTTGCTACGGGACAACTAAACTTCTATGTCAAAAATATACGAATCGCACGGTAACATAAGATTTAATCCAAAAATATATCCTTATGTTGCAACAGAAAAAATGATATACGAATGTGTTTACTGTTAACAAAAAAATTTGGTGTGCTGTCACATGATCAATGATTTTTTCCTCTTAGGTTACGCGAGAATATTTTATTTATCTTATGTGCAATCACATTCTTATTTCCTTCCTGTATTCCCTATGATCAACGATACTGTCTTCCTGAGGGCTGAGGCTAATTTTTTAGTGCAAAGAAAAGGATACGAGGAAAATAAAATATAATCATCATTCTAAATCATAGTAAATATTTTGTTTGGACATGTAGCAATGGAGACACACTTTGTCTTTAACATAAGTAGAAATAGAGACACACTTTAACCTCATCATCGTCTTTCTCTTGCCCTCAGCATTAATCCCTCATTCACCACCCTGTTGGTGGTCTGTTTCAAGGTGCTAGTGTACCCTTTCTCTTCATCCTCCCAACGGACAATGCACGGCCGCTGCTGCCCTTAATAATATTTTCTATAACACCATAGCCATATTAAATGTTCATAAGACATAAAAGCATATATTTACAATTACAGTACAGAACTTGTACTAAAGGACAAAAAAGGAAAAAAATCTAAACCTCCTCACTTCATCCTGGGCCGAACTCGTTGGCCACCTGCACAATCTCCGACATCATGTAGTCTGGGCTGCTAAAACAGAGGTTAGTCTGAGATGAGACTCTCTCACTCAGCAAACCAACACAGAGGTGGGTCCGGAACGTACCAGAAGAAACACTGGCCGAAGATGTAGCAATCCTTGTACTCCACAGTCTCGCTTGAATCCACCGGCGATGCCTTCAGGAGTTGTGGCGGCGACAGGGCAAGCTGCGGGGCTGTCTCACCACAGTAGCAGTCCAACCCCTCCTCTAGGAGCGCATCGAAGGAGATGAGGTCAGTAGCAGGGACTCTAGGGCAGCGGCCGGAGAGGATGGAGATGAGATGAGTGAGATGTGCTCCAGCTCCATCGAGAAAATTTTCAGTGGCTTTCCATCTTCAGTCGATAAAAACTTTTGTCCTATATAAAGAACATGATTCCTAGGCTGAAATAAAAAATAATAACATGTCACATTTAAACACCCCTCCACCCTCTTGCCGATAAAATATAGGAAGAAAGTTAAATCGAGGAAAAGAGCACAAACCTATCTCCTGTACATTTTCAGAGACAGGTTTGCAAATTGTGAATCCAGGTCTCTGTTGTTACCTACTTCTATGTTTAGGAGCTTGCTGCACCCTGCAGTACATGTTGTTACTGCTAGAACAATGTTCTAAGATGACCAATTTCCCTCTCCAACATCTTCTGCTGACCTACAACATTGGCGAGGCAATTGGTGGGTCAACTGTTTTAAAAAGATGATTGATGAGTCAACTGTTTCGTACTGAACAATTTCTGAAGTAACACCTGCTGAAATCCATCTAAGCTGCTACACCATATAATTCAAAGGGAACGGTCCAGATAAATAGTATGAGAGCAAATTATTAACTGTGATTACAAATAGGCTCCAGGTTAAACTGACTGTGGAGTGCACATCTAATATATGTGCGGGAGGGCCGCCACCGCCACATAATCCTCAATCCGCCGCCACATCCACCCATCAACTTCTCCAATAAAAACACTAAAGCATCAAAACGTGATGTAGTGTCATTACCAACGAAATTACCTTTGGAGAGCTCTACCGTATCATGCCACCATCGGATATGTCATGGTATTACTGCCTAGGGTAGCTCAGGGGATAAGAAAATTCTGACGAACTTTGATAAATAAGTAGTTTGACAAATAAGTGTATAGTGAGGATCTGTTAGATGCCAAATTAAAGCACAAAAGTATTTTATTTCTGAACAATAAAAAATCTCATCGGTGAGCTTCACAAAAGTTGTATCAGTTTCAGCAATAGATTCTTATTTTTCAGTACCATAAACGGCTGAATTGAGGCCATTATTCCTGATTATGCACCATGTATAAGTTTTTTCTCAGTTTGTGTACTTACTATCAGTTCTTGGTGAAAGTGTGTCAAGGTTTTGCACCCCACATGGACCGATATCAAAAGGTTAATTTTTATCCTGAAAGACATGGATCTAGGGGTGAGCGCTAAGCAAGTTCATAGATGCAAAACTGTAAGCAGTTGAAGCCAGCAACTAACCATCTTTCCAGGGCATTCTCAATTCTTTTTTTCTATGTTGAAACTCGAGCATCCATCACACTCAGCTTTTCAATCTCAACGACGTTGGAAAGGGGAGCATTCTGTATGAGGAATTATCTGTCAGTTTTGGAAATTGACGAGAAAAGGCAAATTCAGAGCATATCCCAAAATTAAAGTTCCCAATCGCAATATGGAGGAAACAACCACATTGCCAAAAGGCCCAAAACGGCATGCCTTAAGCCCTTAACCAGTGCACGCATGAAAGGTGGAAGCACTCTAGAGAAGCGTATACACAAACTACAAAACGATCTATGTATAAAGACTCACCTGGTGACCTCGAGGTGCTTCTCCATTGATCTGACCACATGCTCAACCAAGTGCATAGAAAATTATTACTAAAATGAACATGCCCAGATGAGCATGAAACACGCCAATTTAATTTTAGTTAAAAAAATATTTGTTGGCATCCATACTCATTTGTTTCTCACTGCAAGTCAGCTTGTCTCGTCCCTTTATAAACAAAAACATACAAAGCAGTGAATGATGTGAGATTAAAGACCCACCAAATTTACAATGCTAATTAGTTACGAACATGACAGAAGTTTATTTAGGAAGTACAAAACAGCAGGTCGAGTCATGTGGACATCACAGCCTTCGGCAACCAAGAGAGCCATGAACAGCACAACCCAACACATAAGATGGAATGAATCAGTCAACATTCACAAAAAGGATAGGCAGGGTGCATGGAGAATAAATCAGAGCATATGGGCAAGGATCAAATCAATCAGGGGAAGTGGAGAAGAGGGCACACACACTAAGTGTTTCGCCAAGCAAAGGCGCTGAGGAGCACATTATGACACCTGCTGTGTATTGCAACCAAGATAGACATGCTTGGCATTTTCACAAACATCTCATGTTCAATTGCAGTAGTACCATGATCCTACGACTAAGAAAGATTTCCCTAATCTATTACCAGTAGGATTTTCATACCTAGCAGTGAGTTGGACGAACTTACCAGCAACAATGACATGGATACGTGCTTGCAGGTCCACTCCTGATTCCCGAAGACGACACCAGTAGTCAAGAGAGCCACACGCATCAGAGACGTCCAAGTGGTTGAATGAGAGATAGGGAGATGGAGATGGGTGAAGAGGAAAAGAAGGGCGCCAATGGCGTGGAGTATGCAGATCACCTCGTGCGGATTCGTCGCTAGGCTCATCATCGCGACCCCGACCGTGCGGATTCGTCGTTAGGCTCATCTTCACGACCCCGACCATGATGTTGCTCAGTTCGGCGTCACCTCTGACAAGGATGTCTCCCGCCCTGGCTGTGCCCCGACCAAGAGATCACCCATCGAGGGTGATGGCCTCTCCAAGCGTCGCCTCCGCCTCGGTTGAGATCGGGCCGTGACCGAGGCGGCGTCGCGGGCGTCGGCGCGGACGAGCCGGCCCTCGGTCGGTCGTGGATCGCGACGGCCAGGACGGCGTGGAAGGGCCTCGACTGGGGCGGGGAAGGGCGGATCTCAGCGTCGGCGCGGGGAAGGGCCTCGACCGGGGGAGCAGGGCCGGCACTCGGTTGGCCGGGAAGTCGTGAGGTGGAGGGCGAGGCGAGTAGCCAGACGGGGCGTGGTGGAGGGCGAGGCAAGGAATCGGCGCGGGGAAGGGCGTCGGCGGCTGGCGCCCGGTCAGTCGGTCGGCGCGGCAGGGCAGCGTCGAGGGCAGGGTGGTGGACGGCGTACCGTGGCGGACGGGGGGCCGGCGGCACGTTAGGGCGTAGTGGCGGACAGGGGTCGGAGCGGCGTTCGGCGGGGCGTTAGGGCGTCCGGCTGCCTGGAGCCGTGGAGGACGGAGCGGCGGACGGGGGCCGGCGGCGTCGAGGCTGGACCGGCGGACGGGGCAGAAGGGAAGAAGCTAGCGTTGTGCGTTAGCCGCACAGAGCGCCGGGGCGAGCTGGGCGTCGTGGGCGGGCGGCGATTCCGCCAACACGAGCACGGGCCGAGAGATTAGCGCGCGGAGCGGGTGATTAGCGCTGGGCGGGGCGATACGAGATAGTGAGACGATGTGATTTGACTCTTTTTAGGAGTACTAGTTGACTGCTCGTGCGTTGTTACGGGTATATAAAACATCTTAGGACTTACAACCATACAAGTAGGTAAATATCCGTGCATTGCAACTAAAATAATAAAAATAAAACCATAATAATTATAGTCCATCATTATATCACGAGTGTTGTTAATTGAGCAATCACACTAAAGCAGACAATTCAAGTTCACGGAAATGGTAGCAATCAACTACGAATAATAACTAAGTTTACTATGTCTCTGTATTCCATGTTTTGCTTATGTCGTGCTTAAGATATTCTTATACACACATGAAATAAAAATCTTCGAAAATTCTTTTAATATGTGTGACTTGAAAAGTAAATATGTGCTTACAATGTGAATTCATTCTATGTTGGCAATATGAAATTCTTGTTCTGCTCATTTGCAGTTGTTTCTGGCAAAATTTGAATAAAATAATATAATAGAACACCTCATACGCAAATAATGGTGAATACAATTTCAGCAAAAAAAACCACACAAAACTTAGTGTGACGTTAGAAAACACAAGCAGTCTAGCACTAAAATATGAGAGGTTAGAAACAGGTCGGAGAGAGTCATCACATGATACGGAGTATTAGAAAAACTACAGTTCGGCTGCCGGCATGTGTCCTCCTTAGGTGAGTGCATTCAGTACTATTGCGAGGTTTGGATGCTCACTGATTTCCACCGCATGTGCGTCTGTCATTGTTTCCAAACGCTGCCAGTGTCCAAGGAATAGGTGTCTGCCAGTTAGTATGGGGTGACTATAGATAGAAGCTATCACCAGCGCATGCAGCAAGACAAGTTTGACAGCTCTCTGTATCAGATGCTACTGGTTCTTATGCACCTTGGTCGGTTATCAGAAGTTATAGGAAGGCTTATTTTTATGGAATCACAACACCTTTTAACCATAAGATTGCAGAAATGTGAGAAGCTATCACAAATTTTAGATTGCCAGTATAAAATACATATAACAGAAATTCTAAGATATAAACAGGATGTATTTTCAAAGTCCAGTTTTCCCATTGTACAAGTCAAAACGTAGATGCTTCTACTCCCTCCCGTTTCTTTTTTTTTTGTTTTTGATAATGTGAAGAAGGATTGCAAATGAAGGAAACAGACAGTAAATCTAAATCATATAGCTAAGACAAACAAAAAAGGATGCAGGCAAATTAAGGAAATATACTGGCTTTTCAAAAGTTCTTGTTGCTGTTGTAGCCGATATAAAATTTAGTCACCAGGAAAAGCATAAATTAATGTTGTAATGATAAAGCAACATGTGTGATACTATATATTATTCTAATGGCCTTGCTTTGCTTTTGTACCCCCACAAGAAGTTTTAGCCTTGAATAAACTCTTGAATGGTAGTAAAATACTCTAAAATATAGTCATCACATCTAAACAATCAAGTTATTTCCGGATGTCCAGATCCAGGATTACATTAGTTATCACAAAGCATAAAGAATTAGAATATAATTCAAGTTTTGAAAATTATAGTACAGATAAACTCACCTTGACCTTGATGCTGATTAAATGCAAAACATACATCATATGCTCATGCATGATAACCAAAGAATCATTTACACTCCTGCTATTCAAGGGCAGCATCTACTCACATGATATCAGACAACAGTGCAACTTAATGCTCAAAAACATCTCAATGCCGAGTGCTCAATGAGCTCTTTGAAGCTTGCCAACTGCTAATTGTTCAATCAATTTACGTTAAAGAGGGTTTAAAAAAGAGAGTTCCTCGAGAGGTGATTAAACAAGATATAAGAAACCTAAGCTGATTAGAACTAAACAATTTCAGATTCTTTTTGATCAATTAAGATGTATGAGTACAGTTGTACCAGGGTCAACATGGGCTCCCATTCCCCCATTACATCAACACTTCTGTCACAACACTTCAAAAGGCATTCCATCCTTCATTGACCTTTTTATTTTAAGGATTAAGGATACAACAAAAAGACACCTTATGAGGCGATTTCCTACATCTCCATGATGCCAATTGCCAAAGCCCACAAGATTGCATCAATCTGTGCTTGTGAGTGTTGTGAAATTCAGTAAGGGCTAAAGAAACCCGAACTGCTAGATGTAAATTAGGTGAAACAAAAAAACTTTAATAGCCTCAAGAAGCCAACAACAAGTATATTTAGGCCGTGAAGCACATAATATTTTATTTCAAGGTGGGAAGAAAATGACATTGGACAAGCGTCTGGTTGAAAGATTTGTCTGACATACAGAGAAGCTCACAAAGATGTATTGAGGACATGCATCGAACACCTGGTGAGCACTATGATGTTAATATAAAAATGTTCGAAGACGCATATCAAATCTTTGCTTGTTGGGTTGGACTTGACAATAAATCAGGATGGAGAAGGCGATGGTGACGGATCTTACCGGCATGCGTCGAGTGAGGGCGGCGCGATGAGAGACGCTGCTGTTGGAGGCGGCAAAGGCGGAGGCTGAACTCCTCGTCGATCTCGGTGCTCTCCATGCTCTCTGGTCTGTCACTGCTGCCGTCGGTGAAGGCCTCGTGGGAGGGGAGGGCAGGCCTCGTGGTGCAGCTGCCCGCCAGAGGCCCGTCGGAGGCTCGGAGCCGACCAGCTACTTGCGTGCAGTGCCTCTACACTACCGCTGCCGGAGACCGAAGTGGCGGCTGCATGTGCCGCTCCTCTGCTAGGCGCCTTGGTCGGTTGCAAGGGGCAAGAGTTACCCTCAACCGCGTTGCCACCCGACGGAGGCCCTCCGTGCTATGGCCGCTGGCTGCTGGCGCCGCCATGCCCATCTAAGATTTAGAAGGATGGATAAGGAGACATGGGAGGGAGGAAAGCACGAGCAGGGGATTCAGGAGAGCGGGAATCATGGCTCTCCACTGGATACTGATGCGTCAGGGGTCCTCTAGGGCCACAGGAACACCAACGGAATTCGCCCCAATCTTCCTCCACAAGGCCCTGCTGACGGACGGACAGATGAATTTCAGCAAACAAACAAAAAACTGTCGCCCAGAATCCACAGATTCGTGAGAGAAACCGGTGGAACCGGAGGATTCCTAATTTCCTACCAAAACCACAACCAAAGCAGAACAATCCCCAACTACCAGTCGTGCAAGCGCTTACCGCGGAGAGTCAAATGGAGAATAAGGCATCAACCCGGTAGATCTCCATGGCGGAGGAGAAGATTGGTGGGGGGTCGGGATTGGGACACGGAAGCTCGGCCCGTGGATTTGGCCTCAGACGTGCGGGCGACGGCGACGACGAGGGTTAGGGGACTCAACGACCTAGATCCGTGGGAAGAAGCTTGGCCTCGCGCCAAGATCTGTGATTGCTGGCTTCTGGAGAGGTGGATGGGGCCGCGGGGACAAAGGATGTTGCACCCTTGCGGGGAGGGAAGTGCCACGCCGCGGGGCACAGAGGGAGAGAGGAGCCACGCCGCGATGGCACCGACAGGAGAGAGATTTGTGCCGGGCGGGAGAGGGCACGCGTGAGCGACTTATGCCGAGCGAGAGAGGGCGTCGAGGTGGTGGTCATGCAGGGCTGGAGAGGACCACGAGGCGGCTAGGCTGTGGTCGTTTCGGGCGGAGAGAAGGGCCAGGGGGCATGGCCGAGCGACGGTTACACGAGGTGCGTAGTATATCGCCGGGTGGGGAGGAGCGGGGCGATTACGATACCATTCCGCTCTTTTTAGCTGTACAGATAGACGTGTGGTGTCCCTGTTTGTCTCAGTTGAACCAACGATTCAAAAACCTGAAATAAAGAACACATATCTAAACACATAATTGAAGTCACTACTACTCATATATAATGAAAAAAGACATGTTTAGTAATCTTCTATGTAAGACTACTTCTGATTCATCCAATTCATGAATGCTCTTCTCATCCTTAGTACCTTAGGTTTATTTCAGTTTATTACTATTGATAGTTTAAAAATCTACACATTGTCTTCAGAACTACATCCATGAGATAGCCATGGAAATAAATGAATCTATTCTCTACTACTAAAAAACGTCAACCGGACCCGTCTACCGCTCCGCATGGTGAAGCCGGCTACCTTTCCCCTTCCTATGATCTTTTTACCACGCTAATATGTGGGCCCTCTCCGGTAAAACAAGAAACCCCGGAACCCACGCGAATTGAACCTGACCTCTTTCGTGCCCCAGCCTACCTTCGACGCCAACGCCGTCGTGCCCTCCCAGCTCATGCCGGCGGCCCGCGGCCTACCCCTGCTCCCTACCCTCCACAATCCCGCATCCCGCCGCCGCTCCTTGGGGCCGCCACCATCGCAGGTGCTCAGGTGTGCCGACATGGAGATGTTCGCCCTTGACAGATTCAGTAAGGAGGCCGTCCGGCTGGAGTGGAGGTGCTCGGCAAGGCAGCTGGCGTCGTGCCCCGTAGATCTACTCTCCAACAGCTGCTTGCACAGCAGTCAGGCAGCCTGACTCCTGCAGGACGTGAGTACAGCGAGCAGCTAGGGGCTCGTCCGGTGGTCGCATGCAGCCGGGCGAGCTCACGCGCAGCAGGTGGCCTAACAGATGCATACAACAAACAAGTGGCCAGGCGGACGGACGCTAACAAGTTTCCCAATAGCTTATGGTGATGACGTCCAGGAGGTGTTCGACGAATTGGCTACAGGGTCTGTTTCCCATCCCTTGTTGCATGCTGATTTATGTATGAGCCACACACTCTGCTTGCACCTTTCTTTTGACGATGACAAATATTTTGTTTGTTCGTCAGAGTCTCCTTATCCAACACTTTGCTGCTGGGCTCAAGGTATCTATGGCTTTATTTCTTAATTCTTATAGAACTTATGTATTCATTCTTTTGCTAGCGATGCTTTGTTTGGTAAACTTGAACAATAAAATGGTTGTGCTGCTTTTATCTATTTGACTTTGACAGTGACTTTGACAGTGACTTTGACAAATTTTCCTTTGATTTTGTATTCTAAGAGTTCTAATTGGAGCTTACCAAAATATTAAAATTCTAATTTGTTATAGTTCCAAATAGTATACTTACTAACTGAAAATAGGACAATTTATCAATATAATTGACTTGATTACACAATAACTATATGTACAGTTTCTTGTTTTGGGAAATTATGATCTTTCCTGTTGATGCAAATAACTTTGAAGTAGCATTGCAGGTTAGGAGATGTCTTTATGTTATCATATATATTACATATGTTCTCAGCAATCCTTCCAGCAGCATCCTTGCAAACCATGGAAAGTATTGCACAAAATATTATCTGCTCAGAATGCCTTTTGGTTTTTACTTTAGAAGATTATCCAAAAAGAATTTCAGAGTTATTTTATTTATCGATCTGTGCCACAAGCAACCAAGTTCATATATAAGTCATTGTGGTCAAGTATTTATATTGCATGAGCATGGAAAATTCATGAAACTCGAATTTCAGATTATAGCCTAATGCTTAATTTGATTCTGCCTTCCTGCCTTAGAGTGTCCTAGAGAACACCAAAATTTACTTCAAGAAGGATTTCAAATAATTCATAGGTATTTAGCGAATTTTACCTTTGAACTTAAAAAATAATTCTAAAGGTTTTATCTTTCACCATGCAATATTCATATATTAGACAACAATTTGTTCACATAATTGTGAAAAGCCCTCTGTGCTCTTTTGGTCTAGCCTAATAATTGTAATACTTTGCCTTCGGGGGTGGATCCAAAGGGGGGCTAATTCTGCAGATAGACCCAGAAAATTATCAAAAAAATTTAAGCTGGATACAATTTTTTAAAACAATATATTATCAAATTCTGCATGCATAATATTCAGAATACACATCTGGTACTATAGACCCAGGAAATTAAGCTTGTGTGATCTTATTTCTGCAGATAAAGTGCTCTGGACATATGCTCATTCGGGCAAGGGGATTCAAGTGAAGATCCTTTACCACAAGTCCAAGGCGAAGCAACCATGTGGCATACAGTTCAGACATTAAATACTATTGTCTTTGTTATTGGAGATTCCTAATTTGTACAGTTTTGTAGAGCTGAGCTTTCCTTTTGTTCAGGTTATAATTGTCATTTATGTTAAAGTACAAAATTTAGTGGATGAATACTGAACTTTTGGTTTCGTTAAATTAGGTAGTATATATGTCGATGGAATTATACAGTACCTTTGTTCACTAATAGAGGAATTTTGACGCACATGAACGCTTTAATAGAGATGAGAGGACCGGGGATAACTCTCCTTAATTTGTATCCACATTAAAATTTTGTAAAATGAAAGAAACATCTAATACCTGTATAACAAGGGAAAAATAGTACTGTTTAATGTACTTATGTACATAAAATCTTCCAACATATATTTATCTTGCATCCATATGTATCAAACTATCAGCAATAGTAAGGTATAAAACTAATGCATCCATATATTGCCAGTAGCTTGCCTGAGGACATACCTCTGACTTGCTAGTTGGCGTGATGCCCAGGGATGGGAGACGCTGGGCAGGGGATGAGAAGACTCTTCAGAAACTGCACTTGTAGATACTGACCATTTTTTAAGTAAAACGTGAGCGTCATTAGCACGCTAACACAAATGAAATCAGAGCTGAAGTAGAGAAACAGCTTGAGGTCAGATGGTGGAGGTCAGCTTGAGGTTAAATCAACGCACGGGCACCATTCAGTTAAATAAAGCACTAATTCAGTCTAAGTAGGCAACCTACTATTCCAGTGTGGTGCTGCTTATATACTATTGCATGATGATTTAACTCAATGGTTAGTGTTTTTAGCACGATTTATTTCAGTTTGCAGTAGAGATAGCTTTGCATATAAATAAACTTCTTCTTTTAGTTCCAAAGCGGATCAGCACAGGTTTAAGCCACATTCAGACAAAGCAATATGGGGGAGATCCACACTTACACAACAACTTCTCTGACCAATGGCAGGCAAAGCGGATCAACACAGGTTCAGGCCTCCTTTCGACCTCTATTCCCTTCCCATGGCAGCACTGGCCCTTTCTTTTTTCCTTCCCTCGGCTGTGCGGGCAGCAGCCGTCAGTCGTCGGTTCCGCCTTGCGCGTTCGGGAGCGGCAGCGGGCCTGATACAGTGTAAACAACACCAGGTTATGAAACAAACACAGTATAATACGGTACTATGTAATTCGTATTGAGTACATGCATCGAACACTTGGTGTGCATATCAAATTTTTGCTTATTGGATTGGAATTGACAACAAATGGAAGCCGATGGTAATGGATCCTACCAGCGTGCGACTGCCGAGGGTGGCTGAAGTGCGCGACGGCGAGGACGACGGACCGCCGCCGCCGAGCTAGCTCGCGAGGGGCCCGGGCGTGGGCACCCGCTGGCGGCGCGCCTGGCTGCCCACTCCGGCTAGCTACAGGTCACGCCCGAGCGTGGGGGCGAGCGTAGGCCCACCCGGCGACGACGACGACCTGGCGACGACGCACGCAGAGGACGTGAGGCGGGTCGAGGTCCTTCTCGGAGTGGTGCTGGTTGACGAGCTGAGGCTCGTGCTGAGCGGGAGGGAAGGGTGGTCGCCGGGCGGCGGTTCCGCGACGCTCGTGGGCGTTGTGCCGGGCGGAAGGGAATGGGAGCGGGAGGAAAGGGACGAGGTCGGGCGCCGGGCGCGAAGGCAGTGGGGGGCGGCGCCGGGCGTCGGGCAGTGGGGGCGGCGCCGGGCGCGAAGGCGGTGGGGGAGAGGAGTTGGTGGGGGCAACTGGAGGACGGGCGAGCGCGAGCTGGTGGGGGCGGCGCCGGGCGCGAAGGCGGTGGGGGGCGGCGCCGGGCGTCGGGGCAGTGGGGGCGGCGCCGGGCGCGAAGGCGGTGGCGGAGAGGCGGTGGGGGAGAGGAGTTGGTGGGGGGCGACTGGAGGACGGGCGAGCGCGAGCTGGTGGGGGCGGCGCCGGGCGCGAAGGCGGTGGGGGCGGCGCCGGGCGTCGGGGCAGTGGGGGCGGCGCCGGGCGCGAAGGCGGTGGGGGAGAGGAGTTGGTGGGGGCGACAGGGGTCATGGCGAGGTGACGGTTTTAGCGAAGAAGATGTCCCGTCGGGTGAAGGGAGAGCGGGGCGTTTACGATGACCTTCGGCTCTTTTTAGCCGTAGAGAAGAGAAGGGCGCGAGCGGGGCGATTGCGCGAGCGGGGCGATACGATGACATTCGAGTCTTTTTAGTTGTAGAGAAAGATACACTTATACGATAAAATTATATGCACTCACAAGGCTAGCACACCTCCTTGAATTTTCTCTAGCTCTGTCACTGGCCACGCTAGAGGTCCTGCCGAGGAATAGTTGCTGTGGATGCTGATCAAATTTGAGCGGCGCAAGAACACACCATTGAGTGGGTATGTTCACCGGACTGGATGCTTGCTCTTAGACACGTCCCTAACTCCCTGGACTGTTGAGCTGCGAGTACTATGAGCTTGGCCGGTCGTTCTTCGACCAGGCGGCCGGGGTTGCACATATGATAGACTTCTGCGAGCACGAGGGCCCTGCGATGCAACAACAACTGCACTTGATCCTCACTTTTGTGTTCGCGTGTAGCCAACATTCAAGCCAACGTTTCTTCATCCAATCCTCTTTTGACCCATTCTTTGGTTTTGTATCTTGTTTCCTATTAGCTGATCTTTTGGGGGCATCAAAATACAATTACAGTCATTCTTATCATTTTCTTTTGCTATATCTGAGAGATGATACTCAACAGCCTCTTTAAAACATCGCAATCTGTTCTTCTTCATCCTCTTTTAGCTAGAGAAATTCAATCACATATAGTCCATGTTATATTCAAGCAGAAAATACATATCCACATATAGCTCCAATTTCACGAGTGGTTCTTTAACTGTTTCTCCTATAACCAGCCAACCAAGTACATAGCTATATATAGTCATCTTCGAATTACCATAGTCCGCAGCAACGCACGAGGTACCATCTAGTTTTGAAAAATAATTTTTTTTGTCATGTCGATGACTATTTTGGAAAGACAAGTTTTACAAAAAAAAACTAACAAAGACGAAAAAATAGCATCATAGTCCTAAAATAGATCATTTGGAAAAGCCTCGACACTGGTTCGATGACTAACCAGTCAGTCGTACGATGAACAACCTAATAACAATTAACAAATAACATGTCCTCTATCACTAGAAGGATATTATATTAAATTTAGAAAAATCCAAACACCCATGAGTTGATGATGACTAATCCAGAAAGACAAGTCCTATCAAACACCTACCAAAGAAGAAAGACACACTATTTGTTCTAAAATAAATTTGGAAAAGCCCAAACACACTTGCTCTAAGTTGATGACTTACAAGTGCTCTAAGTTGATGACTTACAAGTCCTACGATGAACAACCTATAACAATTAACAAAGAGCTCAACGAACATACTCCCTCCATATAAAAAAACCCTGACATCCTGGAGTCTGATCCTGATTTCACAAAATCTGACGTCATCCCATGCACGGACGTAAAATAAAAGAAGGTCGGGGAATCGAACCCCGCCGTCGAGCCTTATGCGCCCCAAAACCTACTGGCCTAACCAATTGAGACAAAAGAATTTTTTTATAGGAGACACCCTCAGCCCTATTTAATAAGGATAAAACTGGAAGAATACTCCCTAATTAATCATTCTTTGATTACCATAATCATGTTCTAAACGTCAGGTTTTTTTATATGGAAGGAGTACCTAGCTAGCTAGCTATTGCGTGGGTGTGCCTTCGCTTATTGCTGCCACTGGTCGACTCGACAGCGACGGCAAAGAGAATTGGGCGCCAAGGAACCGGGGGTGCAGCAATGCCACTTTGTTTGGCACGATAGGCTCCATGTAGCATGCATGTGTCGCCGGGGTCTCCGTAAGTTCACACTACTACAGAACGGGCTCTAACACCGGACATGGAGCCGGGGCTAAAGAATCGGGACTAAAGGCTCGACCTTTAGGCCCGGTTCCTTGGCCGAACCGGGACTAAAGAGGTCTCCAGCCGGGCCACGGTGGTTGGCCTTTTTAGTCCCGGTTGGTAGGCCTATTTTTTCTTTTTTTTTCTTTTTCTTTTTCTTTTCAATTGGTCATTGTTTTTGGTTTTATAATTACATTAGGTTTTCTAACATGTATTCTTCGCTGTTAATATATTCCTTGGAGTTTCAAATATGTATTCTTCGCTGCTAATGTATGTATGCATGTTATAATAAATATATATATACACACATAAAATTTATAATTACACACAAATAAAATATGAAACTATATATATATTATAGAGCTAGCTATACATATGTACTGACTTAAAGGTCATACAACTGTTCGTCTTGGTTTGACTTCATTGGATCGTCTTTGTTAAACCAGTACTCGGTGTCGGACTTGAGGACATGGTCATTAAGGAAGCCAGCGATGGTCTCTTGAATTGCTTTGAGGCGGACCTTATCCATCACCTGGTTCTTCAACCATGTCTCCTTCAATTTGGATTAAAATAAAAATAAAGTATTAATATACATAATATTTATGTAATAGCAAAAAATGAAATGAATTTATTTACATGTTACGTATTTGCTGACTCTGTAGAGGATTTCTTTTTTCATACACCGTCAGGAATATGCAAACATACTACGCACCTAAATTGTTTCCCGGTGACTGCCGTAGAACCCACTATACAAGATATAAAAAGATTACTCTCGGCTGAGCACACGTTCGCTGAGCGATGCTAATTAATGTAAAGATGCGGGGAGGTAGTACAACTTACATTTAGTCATAGAGGATCAGGAAGTTGCGCTTTCAGATCCGGACGATGTTTTTCAACAAACCAAGCCCAAACCCTGCATAATATAATTGGATTGTTAATTAACTATTGCAGAGTTAAAGAGCAGAAATCAATATTTAAAGATCAAATTTACCCTCGGATAATGTCTATCAATACAGGGCATTCACCCAAATTGTCGTAGTCCTTGCCACGGTACATGATGCAGTCATTAGGACATGCATATATCTTCTCGATTTCTAATCCCAAAGGACATACAACTTGTTTTGCTTCGTACGTAGTTGCAGGAAATTCGTTAGGCTTCAGAAGTATCTTTTGTTTTATAATCTTCAATAATTGTCCAAATGCATTGTCAGATACACCATTCCGTGCCTTCCATTGTAGCAACTCCAATGTTGTACCCAACTTTTTTTTCCATTTGCAGCAGACAAGTATAGTAATTTCCTGTGATCCTCTAGCATACAGTCAAACTTAGCCTTCTTCTTTTTACTTTCGCAATCTCTTTGTGCATCACGAATGACATCATCAAGAGCATAATCTTCAGCGAGTGTGTCTTTTGCACTTGTCTCTTCTTCATCTTCCCTCGTTGCAGTATCACCAAAGTCACCATATTGAACAACAATGTCGTCGTTAGGGTCCAATTGTTCTTCTTCTTCACCTTCTTCCATCATAATTCCAGTTTCGCCATGCTTCGTCCAACAAATATAGTTTGGCATGAAACCCGACTTCAACAAGTGTGAGTGAAGACTCCTTAAGCTAGAATATTTCTTCGAATTATTACAAAGGGCACATAGACAGCACATAAAACCATTCCGCTTGTTTGCCTCGACCACTATTAAGAAATAATACACGCCATCAATGAACTCTTTTGAGCGACGATCGGCATTGTACATCCAGTGACGTGTCATCGTCTGCATTATATGACATATCACGTAATTATATCTCTCATTTTGTAAACTAAAGTATTATATATTTCTAATTTTTTAAACAAATGATTTAAATGATCTCTATTTCTCCAAAAAATAAATAAACTAATTAAACCGGTCACATTTTGTAAACTAAAGTATTATATATTTCTATTTTTTAAAAAATAAATGATTTAAATGATATCTATTTCTCCAAAAAAATTAAATAAACTAATTAAACCGGTCACATTTTGTTTTTAGGTACTAATTTAAACTATCAAGTGAATGGACTCAAAATAGCTTCAAAAACCACATATATATGTGGTAGCTAAAAATATGAGAAAATGAAGCTAGTAATCTTTGAACGAGTCGATGACGACGTAGATGTGATGAAATAGATCAATCGCCGAAGATGTATTATCAAACAAAAATCACCGGAGAAGAGAGCAAACAAGCAAGCAAGAAGACTGAATGAAGAAAATGAAGACAGTGAGAGAGCTCGGGCATAACTGAAGGTGGAATAACAGTTCAAATATAGAGAGAGACATTTAGTCCCGGTCCTTGTTCCCAGCCAGGCCCCCGGCTGGATACAACAACCGGGGCAAAACCTTTAGTCTCGGTTGGTGTCACCAACCGGAGCTAAAGATTGACCTTTAGCCCCGGTTGATAACACCAACCGGGTCTAAAGGTCCCTCTGACAAATGAGCCGTTGGGCAGGAGAACTTTAGTCTTGGTTGGTGTTAACAATCGGGGCTAAAGACCTTTCTAGTCTCGGACGCAAATTTTTTCGTGACTAATGCTGATTTTGCAAATCGTCCAAAGGCTTGTTCTCTAGTAGTGTCAATCAACTGTGGCCATGTTTGTTCCCCGTCACATCAATCTTTAGATGCATGTATATGGAGTATTAAATGTAGGTAAAAAATAAGTAATTATACTTTTAGTATGTACATGTCGAGACGAATTTTTTTGAGCCTAATTAGTCTAGATTTAGATAAAATTTATCAAATAACAATGAAAGTGCTATAATACTTTTCCCACAAATTTCTGGGAACTAAACACAACTTGTGTTGAAGTCCAAATGAGGACTAGGGATCGAATCGTCTCTCATCTGGCACTGCGCACATCTACTTTATCAATTTTTGTTTGAGGTGGTTTGGATCCTTTTATTTTAGAGAAATTAAAACTCATTTAATAAACTAGGCTATTCAACTTAGAATTTGACATTTTATCATTCCAAAGTTCACGTATAAATGTATCTTAAATTCATAGGGTAGAAGAGATAAATATATTCTATAGATCACCATGTTATATTTGTACTTTGCAATTTATAACAATACTTTCTTCAACTCACTCTCCTATGGTAGAAATTCAACATACGAGTATCTCTCTCGTATAACCAACAAAATATATACAAATATAATTCATATATATAACTATTTAACTTAATTAATACGTGTCTAAATTATGATTCTTAAAATGAATTCAACTTCAAGGATCCAAATGGACTCTTAAGGAAAGTGATCCTGTGTATTGACGATATGGTTATATATGTCAATTTACCTAGTTCATTTTGGTTCATTTATCTATATTTTGCGTTCCATGATCACATACATAAAAGTCTGGATGAACCGTCTTTCACTACAGGAAAGACAGGCTTCGCCGAGTGCCGGCCAGTTTGCCGAGTGCCAAATTTCGGGCACTCGGCAAACAGCCTCTTTGCCGAGTGCCGGAAATATGGCACTCGGCGAAGACTGCGCACAAGGCAAAGACTGCTTTGCCGAGCGCCCAACACTCGGCAAAGAAAAGCACTCGGCGAAGTGACCTCTTTGCCGAGTGCCGCACACTCGGCAAACACGGGCACTCGGCAAAGTGTCGCGGACCAGACGGCATCAAGCCCGTTAGATTTGCCGAGTGCTCGCCGTCTGGCACTCGGCGAAGATCCCCTCTTTGCCGAGTGCCAGACACGTGGCACTCGGCAAAGCGTGTGGCCCCGTTGTTTGACACGTGGGCTGTTCGTTGCCGAGTGCCACGTGTCTGACACTCGGCAAAGAGGGGATCTTCGCCGAGTGCCAGACGGCGAGCACTCGGCAAAGCACGTGGGCTGTTCTTTGCCGAGTGCCACGTGGCTGGCACTCGGCGAAGATACCCTCTTTGTCGAGTGTCAGTCCATGTGGCACTCGGCAAAGTTTTTTTTTTGGATTTTGGACACCGAATTTTTTGTGGATCATCCCCACAGTACTATGGCCAACATGTTCAAATTTGACAGTTTTTCAAAACTTTTCGTTATATTTTTTGAATTTATTTCTTTTTCTTGAATTTTCCCGAAATACGCAAGTTTGAACTGCGGGTGCATCGCATAGTAGATTTTCATGATTTACAAAATATTATTCTTGTTCTTAACCGTATGTTGAGGCCAAATCCAAAACCTGACCTGATGTTTCGATCAACGTGCTCACGGGGCAACGCCTCCAAATTACCCTGCGGGCGGTTTTTTAATTATAGAAAATGCAAATGAATTCCGAAAATCGCGAAACTTGGCGAGATGTTGTTACATCATATGCGTATGCCGAGAAAAAAATTTGAGAAAGTTTCGAGCAAGTTGTCACGTACGATGCTTACAAACCTGGACATCTCAACATCAGATATGTTGAGATGTCCAGGTTTGTAAGCATCGTACGTGACAACTTGCTCGAAACTTTCTCAAATTTTTTTCTCGGCATACGCATATGATGTAACAACATCTCGCCAAGTTTCGCGATTTTCGGAATTCATTTGCATTTTGTATAATTAAAAAACCGCCCGCAGGGTAATTTGGAGGCGTTGTCCCGTGAGCACGTTGATCGAAACATCAGGTCAGGTTTTGGATTTGGCCTCAACATACGGTTAAGAACAAGAATAATATTTTGTAAATCATGAAAATCCATTATTCGATGCACCCGCAGTTCAAACTTGCGTCTTCCGGGAAAATTCAAGAAAAAGAAATAAAGTCAAAAAATATAACGAAAAGTTTCGAAAAACTGTCAAATTTGAACATGTTGACAGTGGTAGTGTCGAAGTGCCTCAAAAAAAACTTGGTGGCAAAAACCAAAAAAATAAATAAAAACTTCGCCGAGTGTCAGCCATGGGACTCGACAAAGAGGCTCTTTGCCGAGTGCCTGGCCAGCTCGCACTCGGCAAAGTTCCCTCTTTGCCGAGTGCCAGGGCTGACACGCGGCGAAGTTTTCCACGTGGGCCTGACAATCTTTGCCGAGTGCCAGATCTCGTGGCACTCGGCAAAGAGCGCCTCTTTGCCGAGTGCCACCCGATCTGGCACTCGGCAAAGACGTTCGAAAAGAAAAAAAAAAGACAAAACGGCCCGGCCGCCACCCACGCACGCACACACTCACTCACACGCACGCATGCAAGCGCCACCGCGCCGCCACCGCGCCGCCGCGCCCCGCGCCCCCGCTCGCCGGCGAGCCCCGCGGCCGCGCCCGCCGCCGCACCCCCGGCCCCTCCCCGCCGCGCCCCCGTCCCGGCCCGGCCGCGCCGCCCCCGGCCGCCCCCCGGCCGCGCCGCCCGGCCCACCGGCTGCCCGTCCCTGGCCGGCCAGTGGAGGGGAGGAGGAGGAGGAGGAGGAGGAGGTGGTGGTGGTGGAGGAGAGGAGGAGTGGAGAAGAGAGGAGGAGAAGGAGGAGTGGAGAAGATAGGAGGAGAAGGACAAGGAGAAGAGAGGAGGAAGGTGCCGGCTTAGGTCCGTCGACCCTCAAGCCGCTTCGGTCGTCCCCGTCGTCGTCGCCGAAGCTCGTTCTTGCTATTCTCGTCGCGAAGGTATGCCCTATGTAATTAGTAAATAGTTAGTACTTAGCAGTTAGTAGTTAGTAGTTAGTAGTAGTGTTAGTAGTAGTCAGTAGTGTTAGTGTTAGTAGTAGTTGTACTATTGTGAGCTATTGTGATTGTTGGCCTTCGTGACTATGTCTGGTATATATGTGGTTGTTGGCCTTCGTGCCGACGTTTTCTGCAGGTTTTGGGAACCTCGCCGTGCAGGGGAGGTGCTGCCGAATTTTTTGGTCGAGACTAACCAATTGCTCTTTTTTGGCAGCAGGAGGACCCGTCGGAGGGACTCGGCGACCCCGATCGTCTTCGTCGGCGTTGCGGGTCTGCCTGCACCGCGTCGTCTCGCCACTGCCCCGAGTCACCACTGCCCCGCTAACCTGACCTCACCGACACCTTAGGTATAACCCCTCTATCCGTATCCTTAGGTATCTGATCTTTGGTCGCGTAACCTAGTTAGACCTCTCCCGTTCGAAAGAGATACAGTCTTAGATATTCAGTCCTTTGCATATCTGCGACCGTATCTCTTTCGAATTGTCCACGTATTTTGGACAGCCCGCGGATGCGTAGATGAGCTAGTTTCCATGTTCTGCTCCTGTCAGAGTCAGAGTTTCGGCACCACCTCCTCGTTGTTCTTCGGATACACACTCTCCCTGTCAGGACGTGTATCGGGAGAACAGCGAGGAGGTGCTGCCGAAATTCTGTCTCGGGTAGGAGTAGAACATGGAAACTAACCCATCTGCGCATCCTCGGGTGGGATTAGGACTTATCCTTCTCCTATTAGATGGTAGGAATGCCGTGTAGATGCAATTGCTGGTTTTATTACTCGCTTACATATGTATATGCCAGAGGATGGATAACCGTGACTGGATGTACACGGGCCACGCAAGTAAGAGCACAGAATGGGTTACTAAGACCAATGCTTTCTTAGAGCATGCGTTTGGTCCGGCTGCTAAAGGGTCGAGTCGGATGCCGTGTCCCTGCAGCAAATGTGGGAACAAGAAAAGAAAATATAAGAATAACGTGGGGGTAGATCTTTACAAGTACGGATTCGTTGAAAACTATACTTGTTGGGTCCACCTTGGTGAAGCCGATCGGATTAGAGAGGAGGTGGTGAGACAACGTCTCGAGGAGTATGATGGAGATGCCGGGGTAGCAGACATGATGGGAGACTTTCAAGAGGCTCAATTCGGTGAAGGATTGGAGGAGCCAGAGGACACCGCAAAGGCGTTCTACGACATGATGTCTTCGGCACAGAAGCCCCTTCATGAAAAGACAATGGTTTCACAACTGGATGCCATTGGACGCCTAATGGGGTTCAAGTCCCAGTATAGCTTGAGTCGAGACGCCTTCGATGGCATGTTGGCAATTTTGGGCACCCTGTTGCCGGAGGGTCACATTCTGCCGAAGAACACGTACGAGTCACAGAAACTTCTTCGTGCACTTAAGATGCCGTATGAGCAGATCCATGCTTGTCCAAAAGGGTGCGTCCTATTCAGGAAAGATCACGAGAAAGCAACACACTGTCCAAAGTGCAAAGCCTCTAGGTATGTGGAGGTAGACCATGGAGATGGCAAGAAGGAACAACTTAATATCCCCGAGATGGTCCTACGGTACCTTCCTTTCATACCTAGGATCCAACGACTGTACATGACAGAGGACTCTGCGAAACAGATGACATGGCACAAGAATGGCAAAAGATACAATCCTGACAAGATGGTACACCCATCGGATGGTGAAGCATGGAAGCACTTCGATGCCATGCATCCTGGCAAAGCTATGGAGGCTCGAAATGTACGTGTGGCGCTGGCGACAGATGGGTTCAACCCGTATGGAATGATGGCGGCCCCGTACACTTGTTGGCCTGTGTTCGTGATCCCCCTCAATCTCCCTCCCGGTGTTATGTTTGACCCTAAGAACGTATTCTTGTCGCTGATAATTCCTGGACACCCGGGGAACAATATGGGTGTGTTCATGGAGCCTTTGTTGGATGAATTGTTCGAAGCTTGGGAAAACCCGGTACTGACATATGACCGAGCAACAATGAAGAACTTCAAAATGCATGTGTGGTACCAGTACTCCCTGCATGACTTCCTGGTGTATGGCTTATTCAGCGCTTGGTGTGTTCACGGGAAGTTCCCATGCCCAATATGCAAGGCAGCTGTGAAGTTCACTTGGTTGAAGAAGGGAGGGAAGTATTCTTCATTCGACCAGCATCGTCAATTCTTGCCTCTTGACCATCCATTCAGAAGTGACATCAAGCACTTCAGGAAAGGTGTTCAAGTCACCAACCCCATTCCTCAGTTCAAGAGCGGTTCCGAGGTCCGTGCCGAAATAGAGGCTCTGAAGTTTGATAAAAACAACGGTCGTTTTTTCGGGTACGAAGAGGAACACATGCGGACCCATAAATCGGGCTTGACTAGACTCCCCTATTTCAATGACCTTCTTTGTCCGCACTACATCGATGTAATGCACACAGAAAAGAATATCGCTGAGGCACTCTTTGCAACACTCATGGACACAGAAAAGTCAAAGGACAACGTTAAGGCCAGACTGGACCTGCAAGAGATGTGCGATAGACCAAAGCTAGTGATGAGGGCTCCTGGTGCTGGCAAGAAATGGAAAAGAGGTCCGGCCGATTATATATTGAAAAGAGACCATAGGAAGAAAGTACTACAGTGGATCCAGGTGTTAAGGTTCCCTGATGGGTATGCGGCGAATCTGAGGAGGGGAGTGAACTTGTCTACTATGCGAGTGTTAGGGATGAAGAGTCATGACTACCACATATGGATCGAGCGGCTCCTTCCTGCGATGACCCGGGGATACCTCCCTGAGCCTGTGTGGCGCGTGCTGGCAGAGTTGAGCTACTTCTTTCGCCAGCTTTGTGCCAAGGAGCTATCTTATGACGTGATTGCTAACCTAGAGGAAGTGGCACCTGTGTTGATCTGCAAGTTGGAGATGATCTTTCCACCCGGCTTCTTCCTGCCGATGCAGCATCTGATTTTGCACCTACCATACGAGGCACGGATGGGGGGGGCCCGTGCAGTGCCATTGGTGCTTTCCAGTCGAGAGATGTCTAAAGGTTCTTCGGAAAAAGTGTAGAAATAAAGCCAAAATAGAGGCTTCCGTGGCAGAAGCATTTATTCTGGAGGAGGTGTCGAACTTCACAACAACATATTATAAGGATAACCTTCCTAGCGTGCACAATCCACCCTCTCGTTACAACGTCGACGAGAGTTTATCGAACCTTAGCCTTTTCAAAGGCCAACTCGGAAGAGCAAGCGCATCGAGGACCAAGATGTTGCGGCATGATGAGTGGCACACTATCATGTTGTATGTGCTGTTGAACCTTGACGAAGTGACTCCTTATGTGCAGTAAGTTCTCAATGAGCTTGTTACATGCGTCGTCACTATCTTCAATCTTTTGATTCGACGTCCTTGTTTTTAAGGAAATTTATTGATGAATACTGGAGAGAGGATAGGGAACCTTCCTCTGAAGAACAAGACCATCTTCTCAAAAATGGTGTGCCCGATTTCATTTCGTGGTTTAGTACGAAGGTACGACCCAACTAACCTTGTATTTCATTTCATTTCTTGTTTCATTTGATGAAACGATCTACCCTGTCTCAACTTACAGGCCCGCACAGATGCGGAAATGATGGATGAGTTGAAACAGGTTGCCAATGGCTTCGACTATAGGATCAAGTCATTCACCGTTTATGATGTGAATGGCTATCGCTTTCACACAAGCAGCTACGAGCAGAGTCGGCCCAATCGAAAGACCTCAAATACCGGAGTTCGTACGCCCGGCACCGATGAGCGCGACTATTACGGCATAGTTGAAGAAATATATGAGCTCAACTTTGAGGGTACCAAAGCTATTAATCCAGTGGTATTCAAATGTCATTGGTTCGATCCTGATGTCACGAGAAGAGCCCCTGAGATTGGGATTGTCGAAATTCGACAGGACACTGTTTACAAGGGAGACGATGTCTATATTGTGGCTCAACAGGCCACACAAGTTTATTATCTCCCATGGGCGTGTCAAGAAGACAACAATCTTATGGGTTGGTACCTTGTGCAGTTAGTATCGCCGCGCGGTAAAGCGCCTCTCCCAAACGATGATGACTACAACTTCGACCCAAACACATATAACGAAGAGTTCTTTCAACCCGAGGGGCTAGAAGGGAGGTTTGACATTGACATTTTTGAGCTGATGGACATGGAAGAAGACGATGACAATGATATTGATGAGGACGATGGTGATGAGGTGCACAATGCCAAGGACTTAAGAATGCTTGAGCGATTACAGTTTGGTGGTGACATTGATGAGGACGAGGGTGACAAGGATGATGGAGACGACGCCGATTGTTTCGACAATATTGACAGTGATGACGACACACGTGTGCAACAAGCCAACACACGAGGGGCACTAGCCACTGACAATCGCGGAGATAATTTTTAATTCATGTAATGCTATATTGTTATAATTATTCTGCAATTATGTTTCGTTCATTTTGTGTCTCTTTATAAATACTTATCGTTTATGCTAATTGATTTTATCTTTGTAATGACAGGCACTCGATAAAATGCCGGGCGGAAGGCGGCAACAGCGGAGGGTCAACTCGCGGTACCAGAGGTCCAGCTCACCACCCACCGCAGCCGAGGAGCCGTCGACGAGGAGGGCGAGGACCGGCCGCCCCCGCGGACGTCCTAGGAGGGAGCCGACTCCCGACCCGACTCCCGACCCGGCGCAGACCTCCTCGGAGCACGCCCAGGGGGACGCCACAGGGACGACCAGGAGGACGTCGGACGACGACACCACTTCCTCGGAGCGTCGCCAGGGGGACCAGGGGGACGAGAACGTAGGTGCCTCAGGAGGGGGTTCCACTTCCTCTGCTTCAAGCAGAGTGTACTTGTGCGGCCCCTCGCAGCTCCCGCAGCAGTGGATCGCACCTAGCCGCCGCCCGGTGATTCGACCTTACGGCGACAAGTAAGTTACCATTAATGTTTTCACTACTTGTTCACATGACATGTTCAAAATTGAACTTCCGACTAACAGTTGTTCTTAATGACCCATGCAGGAACTGGGAACTTGTGGCAGGGGGCAAGACACGCCATATCAATGGCACGTTAAGTCTTCTGATTCGGAAGAACTATCCTGGCTTGGTCACCTACGCCGGGGTTAGGTCACCGCCCTGGACGTGGGACCACTTCGGTGCTGCTGTGGACCCCACGTACACCACCGTTGCAGCGCGGATTAGGGCCGAGTTCTGGGTGAGTCTTGCCCGCACAACATTTCTCAATGATACGTATTTGTCGGACGTTCTTCAAATAATGAAAGGGTACTTTGCGTGCAGGAGTACTTTGCGTGCGAGGCAGGGAGAGAGGCCGAGGCGTTGCACGTGCAGGACAGGGTCTGCAGGTCCCGGCTAGCGGATATGTACCACGAGGCGCGGATCCAGTGCATCATCAACTACAACGCCGACGTGTTAGGGACGGCGGTGAAGAAGACGGATGCTAGGCAGATGATGCTCACCAGGGAGACCGACCTCACTAGGGAGCAGTACATCCAGGTACGTACAAAACAGTAATACTGATTGGTCCATCCATCACTTAGCGGCTCTTCTAACATATTAAATACTTATTGTCTTTCAGTTCTATCCTGGTTGGTGCGCCAATCACCTAGACTGCTGGGTGGCCATTGTGGACAAGTGGAAATCGGACGAGTGGTACGAGAGGCACAGTGCCCGCCGAGACTGCCGCCTGCAGATGCCTGGGGTGCCACACCACCAAGGCAACCTTAGCCTCGCTGCGTACGCCGACAGATGGGTATGCTCTACTGATTTTTTTATTCTAACACTCAATTACTCATTACTTGTAATCATCTGTGTTTTCATCGCAGTCCCAGTCGCATGGTGGTGAGGAGTGCCTCCCTTTCAAGGCGTACCACTTGTCGCACCAGGGCAAGGCGACTGCAGCGAGCACCCAGTACAACCCAAACGCCGGGCCCGAGGCGTTCACCAACACGAACGCCTACACCAAGGTCACCGAGTACACCACTGCGGCTCGCGAGCGCCATGGGGAGGACTTCGATCCGGCCACCCAGCCCCTAGATACAGACCTGGTGATGAGGCTGGGAGGAGGGAAGCAGCACGACCGGTACTGGATAGCCAACAACGCAGTTGACTCGTCCTCTGTTCCCAACCTCGCTGAGATTCGAGCTGCCAGCACGAGCTCCTCCGTCCCCATACGACCTCGGCAGCCGACCTCACAGCAGATGATGACAGCACTTCAGGTAAGTACTTGTTCTATTCGTCGTTCATTGCTTTTACACATATACCTTGTCTTTGCATTGTTTAAACCTTACGGGACGAATTTTGCAGGCCCAGGCGGACCAGATGCAGAGGTTGCAGGCCATGCACGAGGCCGAGGCGGCGGCCCATCGTCGCGACTTACTGGCCGTCCAGCAGCGGGAGGCGCAGAGGACGCAGGACATAGCTCACTTCTTTGGGAGCCTGAACATCCCGGGTGTTGTCGTGCCTCCCTCGCTGCTCACTCCTTTTGTGCCTCCTGTTACTCCTACGACAGAGACTCCGGTGAGTATATATGGTTGTTTATATTTCTTTAACTTTTACGGCTGTCCTCCAGGTGCTAACGAATTTGCTTCTCCTTTGTGCACTCACAGTCGGAGGGTTCGGCACCGACTCCTCAACCTGGCCTTCCTCCGCACACTCTGCAGATCACTGGTGGCCCTCCTCCGCAGCCTGGGTGGCTCCCCGGTGGCCCTCCTCCGCCCTATGGGTGGCCAGGTTACCCTCCTCCGCAGTCAGGGTACACCGGGTGGCCATCTGGACCTCCGCCGCCTGGGTGGCAAGGTTGGCAAGGTGGTCCTTCGGGCGGGTCGTGGGACGCGGGGCAAGGTGAGAGTTCTTCACAATCTGAGCACCAAGGTGAGCAGTGATGGCCGACTTAGATTTGTGATGGACTTGTGAGATGGATGTGATGGACTTGTGAGATGCATGTGATGGACTTGTGAGCTTGTGATGCATGGAGACTGAACATGTGATATTTGTTTGAAATGGATATGTATGTTATGGATGTGTGATATATATGCATGTGATATTTGTCTGAAATGGAATATGAATGTGTGATATGTTCTCTGTGTAGGAAAATGAAAACAAGAATTTTTTTTTCCTTTTTTCCCAGATTTGCCGAGTGCCACACTCGGCAAAGAGGTCATGGCACTCGGCAAAGCTGGGCAAATTTTTGCCCAGCTCGGCCTCTTCGCCGAGTGCCGGGCTACGTGGCACTCGGCAAAGAGGAGCTCTTCGCTGAGTGCCGGCTTAAGTGGCACTCGGCAAAGAGGAGCTCTTCGCCGAGTGCCGGCCACGTGGCGCTCTGCAAAGAGGAGCTCTTCGCCGAGCGCCGGCCTACGTGGCACTCGGTGAAGGGGCTCTCTTCGCCGAGTGCCGGACACGTGGCGCTCTGCAAGGGGGCCCTCTTCGCCGAGTGCCACGTAGCCCGGCACTCGGCAACGAGGCCGTCAAGTGACGGCTCCCGTTTGCTTCGCCGAGTGCTGACCTGGCACTCGGCGAAGCCTTCGCCGAGTGCCCGATATTTGGCACTCGGCAAAGAAATCGTTGCCGACAATTTCTTCGCCGAGTGCCTTTCGCCGAGTGCGCACTCGGCGAAGCCTTCGCCGAGTGCGAGAGGGCCTTCGCCGAGTGCAGCCAGCACTCGGCAAAGCCGGCGTCCCCTGTAGTGTTTATCCAGCTCTCAAATAGGTTACTATTGTCTTTATCTCTATATATATGTATATGTAGTCTCTTTTCAAGTTTTAACTCTTGTGGGCTTGTCGCTAGCCTACAATATCAATCTATATATATTATAGATCTCATAATATCTATTAGAAGTTCTATCTCAACATGCAAGTCATCTACACCATTTCTCACTAACTATCCCACTAACTTCCAACCTCTGAATGCAGATTATGTCTTGACCATGCTATCCCATTAACTTTCAACCTCTTTTATTTTGTTTGTGTTGTTTCATCATCTTATAATTGAATCTATTATATAAGTATTTTTATTGGATTATGTCATTGATAGCATGACACACCAGTGATGGATCTAGAAATACCTCAAGGGAGGGGCTAGAATAATATAAATAAATTTTGGACCGCGTTGGGTAGAGCTAAATGTATATTTTTTATAGGCTAAATTGGACTGGACAAAAAAAATTTGTTAAACGGATTTTTGGGTTGTGCCCCGGGCCACCCTGTGACACACAAGTGCAATTACTGGCTCCGTTCGACAGGACTTGAAGCGACTGTGGCTCATTGTTACTACTGATTTATTGTGAAAGAAAACCATTGTTTTATGATTAATTTGTACAGATTAAAGTCGGCTTATGGCTGCAGCGAATGGAACCACTGATGAATTAGGTCTCATTGTACGCTCACTAGGTTTATAGAATGTTACGTCACGTTCGGTTCCTAATTTTTTTCAAGATTCTCTATCACATCGATCTTTAGACGGATGCATGGAGCATTAAATGTAGTAAAAAATAACTAAGGTTGTGTTTAGTTCCTAGAAATTTTTAAAAATATACTGTATTATTTTCGTTGTTATTTGATAAACTTTATTCAAATATGGTCTAACTAGGTTCAAAAGATTCGTCTCGACATGTACTTACTAAAAGTACAAATTAGTTATTTTTACATACATTTAATGCTCCATGCATGCATCTAAAGATTGATGTGATAGGAAATCTAGAAATTTTTGAGAAACTAAACATGGTCTAATTGTACTTTTAGTCTCTAAATGTCGATAAAAAATCTTTTGAGCCTAGTTATTCTATATTTGAACAAAGTTTGCCAAATAACAACGATACAGTGTCAAAACTCCAAATTTTTTTTGAACTAAACAAGGCCTTAAAATATGTATTTTGAAAGCCGAAACCTACTCTAAACTTTTACCCCTAATTAAACTTTTGTTTCTACGCGTTAAACAACCTTTTAACCCCCTCGCGGCAAGTAACAAGAGGCGCAGCGAAGGGTATTTCGGATTTTGGCCCACCAACAAGTAGCGTGCACGAGCCGAGGCGGCGACAGCTCAACCTGCTAACGGTGCCGCAACTGCCTGTGCCTCCTCCACTGGCTACAGGTTGCACACGCCGAGGAACAATATGTGGGACGGTGACGGCGACCGCGACCACGCGGCGACGTTGACGCCCTGCCGCTGCTTGCACTGTAGCCAATCCGACAGCCCACCCCCACCCCCACCTCCATCCGACGGCGCAGAGCACGTCACAGGTCACCGCGCTAGCCCACGAGACGCGGCAGAAGGCGACGCGACGCGTATGAGGGACGGCACGGCACGACACGATAGCGAGCGAGGGCACCAGCAGTGGGGACACTCACCCCCACCAGCTAATGCGCACTCGCGTCGGGACGCGTGCTGAGACGCGAGCGGGGCTGCGCCTGCAGGGGAGAGGAGGCGGATAGCGGAGTCGGCGGCGCGGCATTGGCGTCGGCGATGGAGGCGAACCGGGGGATGGTGGCTGGCTCCCGCGGCGGGGTCGTCACAATCCGGCACGACGGCGACGGCGCCGCGGTGCGTCCCCCCCGCTCTTCGGTGCTCTGCTCGCGCTCTCACTCCGCTTCGTCCCGTTGCGTTTCGATTTGTGCGGGGCAACCGTCGATTCTGCCAGGCCCGGGCGGCCGTGCGCCACCCGGCGGATTGCGGCGGCCCCGCGTCGGATTGGCGGGCCGTGCGGTCGTTGTGTGGGATGCCTAGGTTTTGTTGCGTCGTGGGGAGAGGGGGAGGGGGGGGGGGGGGGGGGGTCGATTGGTCTCAGTGTGTTCCCCGCGCCACCTACTCGCGATGGTGGTGTTGAGAAATGCAGAGGGGATTTGATTGAGATGGGTTGTTCAACTCGGCTGGGTTTATCATCTGAACTTTGTAGGAACAGTTCCCTCCAGTTTGCTGATAACTAATAGCTATTGACCTGCTTATCCGTCAACCTTTGGTCTTAATAATGTATCCATTTCTCTTACATCTGCGGGCCATGAGAGAAATTTGTTGCGTCTTGTTTGATTTTATGATATTTTTATATAATACCTCTGATGTGGGGTTGTCGCGTCTTGTTTGATTTTGTGATATTTTTAAATATACCTCTGATGTGGGGTTGTTGCGTCTTGTTTGATTTTGTGATATTTTTAAATATACCTCTGATGGGGGGTTGTTGCTGTCACAATGTCACCTACGTCAACGTTGTTGGTGCAGACTAAGCAGTCGAAGAATGTGAATGAACAAATATGTCAAATCTGCGGTGACACTCTCGGGCTCTCAGCAACAGGCGATGTCTTTGTTGCATGCAACGAATGTGCCTTCCCGGTGTGTCGGCCATGCTATGAATATGAGCGTAAGGAGGGGAATCAGTGCTGCCCTCAATGCAAAACTAGATACAAGAGGCACAAAGGTCTGTTCCTTATGGGGCTTGCTGAGCTTACTCATTGATTCACAAGTTCAAACTGCGTGGTGAAATCTGTTACTTGATATTGCAAACGCATCTGTTTTATTTTTCCAAAGGAAAATGAATCATGCACATCATCACCCTGTGGTCTTTAAAATCTCCATGTTCAAATTTAGGAAGCCCTCGAGTTCGTGGAGATGAGGAGGAGGATGGAGTTGATGATTTGGACAACGAATTCAACTATACACAAGGCAATCAAGGTCCTCAGTGGCAGCTGCGGGGACAAGGGGAAGATGTTGATCTCTCTTCGTCTTCTCGACATGAACCCCATCACAGAATTCCACGTCTGACAACTGGGCAGCAGGTACTCCCTCCGTCCCTAATTACCTGTTGGTGTTTGTGTCACAATCACAAGTTTGATTCGATTTGTAGTAAATACATGCAACATTTGCATCTCCAAATAATTTTGTTAAAAAACTAGATTCAAAGATCTTTCCAATGATACTAATTATGTATGATGAATATTAATATTTTTTAATATATATTTAGTCAAAGATGTTTCTCGAAAGCGAAAACGATAGTTATTTAGGGACGGAGGGAGTATAACATAAGGCCACTATATGATGACAGACAGATCCTTACTGAGCTTTTGGTCCTGTAACCTTATTAGCAATTAATTTGCACGGTCGTCCGCTTTAGCCCTGTAGTGTGAACCTTGAATGGAGCCAACTGAGTCACTGGCTCACTGGTGGAAACCAGAGTTATTGGTTGCTTCCTGAATTTAGATTATTAAGTTCATATACAAGAAATGGGTAGCTGGGTGTACATGTTACACTTATCTGGGTGACCAGATAAGTGTATGAAAATATATTTTTTAGATAATGGAATTTATTCCAGCCTCTGCAAGAGTTTTGCACTCAAACATCCAGTGTATAACAATAATTACGCTCGACGAATACTGCTTCCATAAGAATATTTTGCTTTGTTGTGCCCTTAAACATTGTCAGCTGTTTTCAGATGTCCGGAGATATCCCTGATGCATCTCCTGACCGCCATTCTATTCGCAGCCCAACACCAAGTTATGTTGATCCAAGCATTCCAGGTGTGCTATCCTGCTATATATAGTTTTGTTGGTAATCAGTTCCTCTGCAGATTTACTAGAATGCAATCATTTGTTTCCATGATGGCAGTACCTGTGAGGATTGTGGACCCCTCAAAGGATTTGAATTCTTATGGAGTTGGAAGTGTTGACTGGAAAGAAAGAGTTGAGAGCTGGAAAGTCAGACAGGACAAAAATATGATACAGGTGACTCATAAATATCCAGCGGAAGGGAAAGGGGATATTGAAGGGACTGGCTCAAATGGTGAAGATCTGCAAATGTATGGTCCTTACGACTTAACTTATGCCTGCTCTGTCTTTTCTTCTTTGAATCAGGCTGTTATCTTCTGTATAGAAAACATTCACATTGCACTTGAGGTCTTGTTTTACATTTTTAGTTGTCCATGCTGAATTGCTGACTACATCAAGCCAAGGAATATTTGGCCATAATGTCAGGGAATAACTCTTTCCATTCAACTCCACAAAATGAATCCGGCATCAGTTTTAATGTAGCAGATAATTTTGCTACACGCCTAGTTTTTCTTTGCATTAATAACTTATGCCTATTTAGCTTGTAGCTTTCACAACTGACTAGAAATATGATGATATTCTTGCCACTTTTGTTTTTTTATAGTCTTACTATTGTCCTGTTTCAGCTAATGCTGTAGATTTGCTTACATTTATTGCTCTTCTGCAGGGCTGATGATGCACGGCTACCTCTAAGTCGCATAGTGCCTATATCTCCAAACGAGCTTAACATTTATCGAATCGTGATTGTTCTCCGGCTTATCATCCTATGTTTCTTCTTTCAGTATCGTATAACTCATCCAGTGAACGATGCTTATGGATTGTGGCTTGTATCTGTTATTTGTGAAGTTTGGTTTGCCTTGTCTTGGCTTCTAGATCAGTTCCCAAAGTGGTATCCTATCAACCGGGAAACTTACCTTGATAGACTTGCACTGAGGCAAGTTGCACTTGATGTTTTTCTGCAGGATGTTGCCAATCCATCACTTGTTATCTAGTGTTCTTACGTTCCATGCTGAGATTTTGGTTTGACTTTGCAGATATGATAGGGAGGGTGAGCCATCTCAGTTGGCTCCAATTGATGTCTTTGTCAGTACTGTGGATCCACTCAAGGAACCTCCTCTAATTACTGCCAACACTGTCCTGTCCATTCTTGCTGCAGATTACCCTGTTGACAAAGTATCATGCTATGTTTCTGATGACGGTTCAGCTATGTTGACTTTTGAAGCGCTATCTGAAACTGCAGAGTTTGCAAGGAAATGGGTTCCCTTTTGCAAGAAACACAACATTGAACCTAGGGCTCCAGAGTTTTACTTTGCCCAAAAGATAGATTACCTAAAGGACAAAATACAACCTTCTTTTGTGAAAGAGAGGCGGGCTATGAAGGTAAGATACAATAGCAAATAGTCAGATTACTTATTCTACAAATGGGTGATTTTGATCACATGAGGTGTTTTCTGATAGAGGGAGTATGAAGAGTTCAAAGTACGGATCAATGCCCTTGTAGCAAAAGCACAAAAAATACCTGAGGAGGGCTGGACCATGGCTGATGGCACTCCTTGGCCTGGGAATAACCCAAGAGATCATCCAGGAATGATCCAGGTATATTTTTCTTAATATCTCTAAAATGGTAATTCCATCAGGTCTTTAGTTTGTTATAGATCTTGTCTTCATGTATTCCACTCTTTTTTTTTAATCTTAGGTATTCTTGGGCCACAGTGGTGGGCTTGACACTGATGGAAATGAGTTGCCACGGCTTGTTTATGTTTCTCGTGAAAAGAGGCCAGGCTTCCAGCACCACAAGAAGGCTGGTGCCATGAATGCTTTGGTATATTTTCACATAATTATTCAGCTCTACGAATGTCAATTATGTTTGTTCATTGCTTATGATATGTCTCTTTACTAATGAACAGATACGCGTATCAGCTGTCCTGACAAATGGTGCTTATCTTCTTAATGTGGATTGTGATCACTACTTCAATAGCAGCAAAGCTCTTAGAGAGGCCATGTGTTTCATGATGGATCCAGCACTAGGAAGGAAAACTTGCTATGTTCAGTTTCCACAAAGATTTGATGGTATAGACTTGCATGATCGTTATGCAAACCGGAACATTGTCTTCTTTGATGTAAGTATGGTAGCTCTTTTGTTGGTTAAATTTGCGAGTATGTCATGTTTCTTACATGGTTTTCTCTGTGCAGATTAATATGAAGGGTTTAGATGGCATTCAAGGACCTGTTTATGTGGGAACAGGATGCTGTTTCAATAGGCAGGCCTTGTATGGTTATGATCCAGTATTGACAGAAGTTGATTTGGAGCCTAACATTATCATTAAAAGTTGCTGTGGCGGCAGAAAAAAGGACAAGAGCTATATTGATTCCAAAAACCGTGATATGAAGAGAACAGAATCTTCAGCTCCCATCTTCAACATGGAAGATATAGAAGAGGGATTTGAAGGTCTGTTCATGCTGCTAATCATTTAATGTTGCTTATTAAATGCTAATCTAATTCTGATACTGAAGTTATTGTTGTGCTAAAAATATGTTAGCTTGTACTAATGTGAATTGTGAAATCCCACCAGGTTACGAGGATGAAAGGTCACTGCTTATGTCCCAGAAGAGCTTGGAGAAACGCTTTGGCCAGTCCCCAATTTTTATTGCGTCCACCTTTATGACTCAAGGTGGCATACCCCCTTCAACAAACCCAGCTTCCCTGCTAAAGGAAGCTATACACGTCATTAGTTGTGGATATGAGGACAAGACAGAATGGGGGAAAGAGGTCAGTGAGTAAAGCAGAGTTCCTTCACTGTCCTTCAAATAGTTCTTTGGTTTTTCCAGTTGATCGATTAAAACTAAAACACTTATGAGAATGGACATTTGGCCCACACATCCGACCTATGTCCAACTGAGGAAGCTGTACAGGTCATTAGTTGTGGATATTGATTCATGTGAACGTGATTGATAGAATATAAAGAGTTGAACAACCATGTCGTTTGCATAGCAGTGCTTACGAAAATTTCTATGACCATGAATGATATTTTCCCTTTGATCTTGTATTCTTTCAGATCGGATGGATATATGGCTCTGTTACTGAAGATATTTTAACTGGTTTCAAGATGCATGCAAGAGGATGGATATCCATCTACTGCATGCCACTTCGGCCTTGCTTCAAGGGTTCTGCTCCAATTAACCTTTCTGATCGTCTCAACCAAGTGCTACGCTGGGCTCTTGGTTCAGTTGAAATTCTACTTAGCAGACACTGTCCTATCTGGTATGGTTACAATGGAAGGCTAAAGCTTCTGGAGAGACTGGCATACATCAACACCATTGTTTATCCAATTACATCTATCCCACTAATAGCCTACTGTGTCCTTCCTGCTATCTGTTTACTCACCAACAAATTTATTATTCCTGAGGTAAGTTCCCCAGATTCATTTAAAGCCTCCATTATATATACCGTCGTGTTCTCGGTTATGTTTGCTTGTGGGTATTACTTTGAGGGAGTTATTGAGGGATGCATACTGCTTTCTCAAGCTACCGTTATTTACAGTTTTTTTTTTTTTGGTTGAGGACTTTGTATTCACAGGCTTAAACTTTTTTTTTTCTTGCATTTCACACATAATTATCTTGCATTTTTTTGTGTAATAGTCGTTTAAAATGTAATCAGTAATCAATATATAGCAGTGTATTGTAATTTGTAAATTAATAAGATAAATTTTCTGTTACAATTTTCCAGTCTACTCAAGTACTGGTAAGCAGTGAAACTTCTTACAGTATAGTATGTTCTTGGACAAATGTCCCTGCTAGATTATATCTATTTCTCCTGTACTTCTATCCCAACTAGATTACATACACCCTTAATTTTGCAGATTAGCAATTATGCTGGGGCGTTCTTCATCCTGCTTTTTGCTTCCATCTTCGCCACTGGTATTTTGGAGCTTCGATGGAGTGGTGTTGGCATTGAGGACTGGTGGAGAAATGAACAGTTTTGGGTCATTGGTGGCACCTCTGCGCATCTCTTTGCTGTGTTCCAAGGTCTCTTAAAAGTGCTGGCAGGGATTGACACAAACTTCACAGTTACATCAAAGGCAACAGATGATGATGGTGATTTTGCTGAGCTATATGTGTTCAAGTGGACAAGTCTTCTGATCCCCCCGACCACTGTGCTTCTGATCAACCTGGTTGGTATAGTGGCTGGAGTATCGTATGCTATCAACAGTGGCTACCAATCATGGGGTCCACTATTTGGGAAGCTGTTCTTCGCAATCTGGGTGATCCTCCACCTCTACCCTTTCCTGAAGGGTCTCATGGGGAAGCAGAACCGCACACCGACCATCGTCATTGTTTGGTCGATCCTCCTTGCTTCCATATTCTCGCTGCTGTGGGTGAAGATTGATCCTTTCATATCCCCTACTCAGAAGGCCATCTCCCGAGGTCAGTGCGGCGTAAACTGCTGACTTGATCTGAACTGCCTGCTGGATATGGCTCCGGCCCGATCAATTCTACCCCTTGTAAATACCAGAGGAGGTTAGGCAAGGCTTTTGTTGGTAGGCCTTTGTCGTTTAAGTTATGCTTAGCTCCTTAGTTGACTGTGCTGCATTTGGGGGTGGCAGTATAAAACTTGTCAACTTATGTCGTGTTACTTATTTGTAGCTAAGTAGCAGTAAGTAGTGCCTAGTCTTCCTGACTGTCGTGACTACATGTTTACCCTGGGCTGTGGACTGTCGTTATGTTATCTGTAATTGAGGAACTTCGTGTACTGATTGAGCTGTTTGGTTAATGACATTGTAATTTAGGGATTCTCTCTCTTGAAATTTATATATGTATTTCAAATACTCATGCATGTGCCACCCCTGTTTAAACGAACGCACTTGTTATCTATCGACCTAAAGATTAGGCACGAGGGCACGACCCACACACACTTGAGCGGTTGTTTGTGGCCGTAGAAGGACGGGTGGTACATCCTGGTCTCCTCCATATCGTAGAACACCGCCTGACTCCCATCCCCATCCTGATCTGAATACCGAGGGAAGAAAATCCTGTTGCCATGCCCACCTTCCGGAGACGCCACGCCATACGACGCCCTGATGTCCAGAAACAGGGCCGCGCCATCGATGTCCTGCACCTGCACCTCGACCCACGCCTTCTCCGCGGTTGAGCAATACCGCTCCCGGTGCTCCGTCTCGTCGAGCTTGAACACCCGCGGCGGGTCGGCGGCGTTGTGCATGAACACGGACACGGGACACCAGCTCCCCCCGCAGCTCGACCAAGTAGCAGAACTCTCGACCCTCGTGGTCCTCGTCGAAGAGCTCCATCTCGGCATGGATCGGCCGCGGCCTGGCCTGTCAAGGATCCGCCACGCGCTGCCAGCAGGGTCGTCGTCTCTGCTCCTTGCAGGGTCGAAGACGCCGAGGTTGCCCTTCCTCCCTAGGCAGTAGAACTTGCCGCGGCACAGGACAGGGTTGTTGCGTGCCACCGGGAACGGCGGCGCTTCCCTGTACTCCAGCTCCTGCGCGCTCCACGAGTCCTCCCCGTGCTTCCACGTATGGACGCCGACGAACACGCCGCTGTGTGGCTGTGTCACGGTGAGCTGTTACCCTGCAAGTCAAAAGCCCAAGAGCTAGGCGGACCAGGAAGCCCAACGTGTGCCTCAGCGGCCTAGTGTGTCCATCTGCGTTCGCGTGTGTCCACTTCCATCCCCGATCCTCTTTCTCTGGTTGAGTTTGATTGATCGGTTCTGTCATAGACTGGGGGAAGTGACGAAGGCCCGTTGCATCGGGTTCCCTTGCTCTTTGTAACACAGCTGTAACAGGATACTTAATGGGGGGAGGAAGAAAAACAGAACTCGTCTTGGTTGTTGCTGGCTTTGATGGTGGCGAGCTGCGGCTCGAGTTCACCGGCGGCAACCATCGCCACCGTATTTTGTATTTCTACCTATACTATCCTAATACTACATACTCCGTGAGATTAGTATCGTAACAGGCTGCTGACGATCCCGAAGAACAGGCAGTCCTGAGACACCGGCGTCGACGGCGATAACGAGACCCCGTTGTAGCTGTAATTATCGTGGTCCAGTATCGGCGGGTCGTCTACGAGGTCCCCAGTGAAAGCTCCGGAGAAAGCTTTGTGAGGGGCATTGTGCTCGCCCTGCGGGAGATCGCGAAGAGCAACTCTAGTAGAGAGAGACGCGAAGAGCGCCAAGTGGTCCGGCCGGATCGAAGCTGGAGCTCTTGGTGAGCACTCCATCGTGGAGAGTGTGACTTAGGGTCACCACTAGCAAGAGGATCGGCGGCAACCTTGGGCTTGGCTCAACGGGGACTAGCTTGGTGGCGACCAAGTGAACCTCGGGATAAAATCACCGTGTCAACCTTGTTCATCCCGTTGGTTTGCATTCCCCATACACAAGCTTGTATCTACTTTCATATATATTGTGCTTGTGTAGTTGCTCTTGTAATTAGTTAGCTTGTGTAGCTTGCTAGTTACCTTCTTTGCTTGTGTAGCCTAGAAGTAGCTCTCTTGCGTGACTAATTGGCTTGAGTAGCCTTGTTAGTCACATTGCTTAGTTTGTGTAGCTAAGTAAATTGAGCTCTCTAATTTGGCTCGTATAGCCTTGTTATTGAGCATTGCTAGTGAGCTTAGGCTTTGTGCTTTGCTTGCTAGATTGTGTAGGAGCTCCCCCGTGCTTGAAGTACTAGTTGCATAGGCTTGTGTGACCTTGCTTCTAGAATTGGTTAGGTGGGCTCTAGCTAGCCCGATACCTTATTTGCATTGATTAGGATCTTTTGTAAGGTGTCTTAGAGTATAAGTAGAGGGGTGTAGTCTTGGCTAGACCGATAGTTTTAATTCCGCATTTGTTTCGGTTAGCCGGTAAGATTAATTTTAGAAAAGACTATTCACCCCCCCTAGTCCGCCATCTCGACCCTTCAAGCGGTATCAGAGCTAGGTCTCTCATTTGTGGTCTTTACCGACCCGAGAGGATGGCGACTTATGGGCTAGGCATTGATTGTCCACACATTTTTTATGGCATTCACTTTACACAATGGAAAACTTGGATGATTTGTAATTTCAAGTTTATTTGCCCTCAAATGTGGTGGATCGTAGATATAGGCTTTTCTCATGTGTTGGATGAAAAGAATCTAACTCAAGCACAAGAGAAATGCCTAGATCTCGAGTGCCAAGCTACTAACATCATTTTTAGATCTTTGCATGATGATATCTTTAGTGAGATCATGGATATGGAGTCCTCCCATAACATGTGGAAGTTTCTCAACGACAAGTATGGGAGGGCTTCAAGAGATGATGATGTTAGTGAGCCCAAGGAAGAGGCACATGAGGGTGTTGAGCATGACCACAACATGATAGTTGTGGAGGATTGCTCCACCTCATGGTCAAGTGATGATGATGATGATCAATCCACAAGATCACTTGATAAGGATGGTGGTGACCATAGCCGAAGCTCAAGTGGTGCAAAAGATGATGCTACCTCATGCACACTTGATGATGATGATGATGACGACGACTATGAGAGTGATGTCTCTACAAGCTCTCCCTCTACACCACATTGCTTCATGTCACACGGTGACACTAAGGTATCAATTGCAAATGTGGTTGTTGATTGTGATGATCTAAACTTTGATCTTGTATGTAGACTCACCAAAACTTTAGAAAATGAGATGTCTAAAACAATGAAATTGACAAAAGAAAACTCATTTCTAAAGAATGCATGTGAACAACAAAAGCATTTACTTTATGTAATTACTTGTTCACATGATGAGCTTAAATTGACTCATGAGGAACTTAGTGTTGCTCATGATAACTTGGTACAAGACCATGCTTTTCTCACTAAGAAGCTTTCTATGGAAGAAACTAAATCTAGTGAGAGCTCATCATTTGGGTCAAATGATCAATCACATATTTGTGCTAACCCATGTGATGTAGAGAAGAAGCATGTATCCACCTCTTGTGATGATTTATTATCTATGCCATGTTCTTCACATATAGATGCTTGTTCTACTTCTATGTCTTGTGAGACTAACATTTTGAAGGAAAACAATGAGCTCAAAAGAGAAGTGAAGAATTTGAGCAACAAGTTAGAGAGGTGCTACAACTCCAAAGTCACCTTTGAGCACATGTTGAAGAATCAAAAGAGCTATGGTGACAAAAGTGGCATTGGCTTCAACAAGAGCAAGATCAAAGGCAAAAGATGGGGAAAGAAGAAATATGAAAGAGAGATGAAAAAGCAAGAACAAGAGAAGCTATCTCATTTCATGTGCTATCGATGCCATGAGGTGGGACATCTTGCAAATGCTTGCCCCAACAAGGAGAAGCTCAAGTTGAAGAAGGAAGAAGAGAGACTCAAGCATGTCAAGTGCTTCAAGTGCCGCACTAGGGGACATCTCACCTCTATGTGCCCAACCAAGCAATTGGTGAAGCAACAAGAAGAGCCTCAACCAAACCACAAGTTGAGCAAAAAGAGAAGCCCCAAGATCAAGTCAAGATCAACCGTGATGGTGGTGACTTGATGAAGAAGAAGAAGAAAACAAGAAGGGGTGGAAGAGCAAGGCATCCAACTAACATTCAAGATGTCAAGATGATGATGAGCAAGAATGAAGAAAAGAAGAAAGATTTGGCTCACATCAAGTGCTACAAATGTGATGACATAGGACACTTTGCCTCAAAGTGTCCTAACAAGCTTGAGAAGAGGGATCAAGCAACTCATGAGAGGCAAGGCAATGAGAAGCAACGTATGAGCAAGGAAGAGAAGGCTCAATCCAAGAGAAGTTGCTACTCATGCCGGGAAAGGGGACACATGGCTAATTCATGTCCCCTAGGTATGACTTCTAAGCCGATTTCAATTGATAATGTTAATGTGCTTAGAAAGGATAAAAATGGTACCTCTTTGGTTGCTATTGCAAAACATCCCGCTATCCATACTAAGGCAATGCCTAAGTATGTTGCTCCTAACTTAAGAGGACCCAAACTAGTTTGGGTACCATCAAAAAGTGGATGAATGTGTGTAGGTACCATGACATTGGAGACTTGATTCAATTGATTCCATATCGTTCATTATATGATTGAGTCAAGTAATGAAGCTTAGTGCTATCCAAACCCAATGCCAAGACAAAAGAGTGAAGTCCAAGTGAAAAACATACAAGTGCAAAAGATCAAGTTGTGGTGGTTGATTGGATATCTTTGAAGGCTTGCAAATGGTAGATGAAGAAGCTTGCTATTGGATGATCATGAGCTACTAAGGTATATCTCTAGTTGATCATGTTCTTTTAGATGCATATGAGATGATTGAATTGGATATATATGCATATGTTGCTTGCTAAAAGATGATTGAATGGATTTGATGCTTAGTGATCAAAATTGAGTTAGTTTGAATGGATATGTTCATGAGACTTCTTTTAGTGAGTGATTTGAATGGATACACGTCTTGTGAGAGTATTCAAACAAGTTAGCTCAAGTTTGATTTAAATTGGTAGAGTATAGCTCAATTGCTCAAGTTGTTCAATATTGCAAAATCTGAGTGAGCCGAGAAGATAGCCATGTTTGGATGATCAAATCTAGTTGGATTGGCTTGAAATTTGGTACACATTCTCTACACTTATGGTATTAGTTGCTGTGCAAAATTCATGACAATTGGATAAGTGACGCTTCGGTTTTGGAGTGGATCTTGTCAACTATTGTGCAGCAGTTTTCAGCATGTAGTAGTATAGAAAGAATTGAAATCTGGTAGCAATCTAGAAAGCCAATGAAGCTCAAATTTTTATGACTGCTAGAACACTTATAGAGGCACATCTCCACAAATTTCATGGTCATTGGACTTATATTTTGAGAGATATGCACGTTTCTTTAAGAAGGACAGAATCTGCCAGAAAGTGACAATTATTGGATTAATCTAGAGTCACTTTGATTGAAAGGCCCTCAAGTTGGAGTCATGTTTATAAGTGGTTGAGGGTCCTATGTTTGGTTTTGAGATGAGCTAGAAGTACGAAAAAGATGTGATCAAAGACCAACATCAAGATGAAGAGAAAAGATCAAGTCCTAGTATCAATTGAAGATCATTTGGAAGAAAGAAAAGGACTCAAAGAAGGAAGAGTTGAACTCAGGCAACCATGCAAGAAACTTTCATCATGATGAGTTCACCATTGGATCAATCAAACAAAGGTCAATTCAAGTGAGTATCAAGGATGGTTCTTTGGAGAGAGGTCACTTCTCCCTTTTGTAGGGGCTTGCCGCCTTTGGTAGGTTAACCAAGCAAGGCTTGGAAGGCTAACATGGAAGTGGTGATCTTAAGTGTCATTGAAGATGCTTAGTTGAAGAAATCAAAAGGATTGATCTAGAGAGCAAGCAACACCCAAAAGAAAGTGAATCATGGTAACTCAAGTGGTATTCACTATTGGAATAAACAAATGGTATTCACATGCAAGCTATAATCAAGTAAAGAAGCAAGCCAACCACAACAATATAGTGCACTTGATCATATGGGTAAAGATTTGGTCTATCAATTGGTATCTATTGATCTTCACCATGGACTTTACATTGCTATTTGGCGCTTAATTGGAATCAAATGACTATCCTCTACTCCAAGATAGCAAAGGTATTATTGTAATGTGCATGATCATTTCATCCCTTACTAGTATGCGGTTAGTGCATATAGTACATGCTTAATAGGATCATGCATAACAAATGAAAAGTTTAAATTCATGGCCTACCACTATTGCTTGTTTGATTATATGATCTAGTGGTTAGTATATGGATTTGTTCATGAGCTAGTGATCCCAAGTACTTGATCTAGAAGATGAGCATTCAAGTGTCTAATTCAACGTGAGTAAGATAACCATTGAAAGATGTGTGAAGAAGCTTACTCTAGAGCAAACCGAGTTAGATATCTTGTGCAAGTTTAATAGTTCAAGTCACAAATGAGAGGCTCATGACAAGAGTTCAAGAAGAAGACAATAATGCAAATGGATATCAAGTTTAAACTATCATTCAAATGGTATCTAGACTCATCATTTCTTCACATGGTATCTATTCAAAATGGTATATGATCTTTCAAGCGATATTTACCAAGTGGTGTCTAGATCAAGCTCACAAGTGGTATCCTATAAGACTTCAAGTGATCCTCATCCTTAAGTGATCAAATCAAGCAAAGCATCCCTCACAAACAAGAGCTCAAGTTTATCATTTGGATGACTCATCCTATGACATAGGGGAGGTGCCCCACCTATTGGTATCAAGGTCAAAGATCCTACACATGGTGTCATTCCAACACATATGGTGGTGTCCATCAAAAATGAAGACTCAAGTGTCAACCATCTACCCTAGTGTCACCCTTTGTGAGAAAAGAGCATACCTTTTATGGTCATTGATGACAAAGGGAGAGAAGTTATGCAAAAGATATGTCAATTGTGATATGTCAAGGACAAAGGGGGAGAAAAGAATATGGACATGGATCAAGAGGGAGCAAGATTGAACAATGGAAAAGGATCAAAATTCTTGGACAATGAGAGCACACAAGTAGGGGGAGCAAGCTCATGAACTTGGTTGTTGCATTTGATATATGCATAATCATGTGCTTGCTTACATTGCATAAGTTTTAAAATTTTATATGCATGCTTGTGTGGTGTATGCTAGTTATAGGATTTAATTGATGATTTGATAACTAGCATGCATAGGTTGATAGCTAGACTTATGCTTTTCATGCAAAACTAGACCCTTGCTTTTAATGTTGATCTCACGGGTTTTCTAGTTTTTATGATGTCTAGCTACTCATTGTGCTAAGGAAGGTGTACAACTATGAACTTCATCAATAACACGCTTCAAAGGTTATTCTATACACCTTAGCACATTTTGGTAGTAATTACTCTCCCACACTTCGATATCTATGCATATGTGCAAGTTTCATTTCCAAACACTTTACCACATATATAGTTGGAGCTAATACTACCAATTCGGGTTTATGCTACTTGTCCAAAATCCTTTACATGGTAAAATAGCTTGGGCAAGCAACATGAATCCCAACCAAGTTAGCAATTTACATTCTTGTGAAATGCTAGCTTGGAATAAGCTTAATTTCCATATCTTTGTAGAGTTGTCATCAATTACCAAAAAGGGGGAGATTGAAAGGTCCTTGTTTGGTTTTGGTAATTGAGTGACAACTTAGGTGGACTAATATGTGTTTGAAGTGAATTACACAGGTGATTAGTCCACAAGTGATCATGTGTGAGCAACATATACCATAGAGGTGAAATGGCTTGGAGGATGTTGCAAGGCTCATGCATGTGAAGAAGGAGCTTAATGCACATGAGACATGACATGTGGTCATGTGGCTAAGATGGTGAAGATCAAGGCAAGACTTGGCTTGATGGACCGGTTGCGAAGGTGAAGGGCAAGTTGGAGGCTTTGAAGCCGTTGGTACCGGGTGTCGGGAGGCTTAAGCAAGACTTGGCGCCGAAGGACCAAAGCAATGGTGAAGAGCAAGTGAGGTCAAGATCGATGGACCATGGAGGCCATGTGATGATATGAAGTGGATCATATCATTTGATGAAGAGGTTGGTGCATGTGTTGCATCAACACCGGAGGAGATGAAACGAAATGCGCAAGACAAAGGTATACTTGTAGGGCATTTCATTTCACCGGTCATAGGTGTGTAGAGAAGTTTATGACCGGGTTTAGGATAGATGGCCGTACTATCAAGAGGAGCAAACTTGTTTGCATATCGGTCATCTAGTGCCACTTGAGCGATCTAACTTTGCGATGTTACTAGGATCGAGTGGCGTGGTGAGAGCAAGTGAAAATCCTTTGGAAAATGTTTGTGAAATTGCTAACACACATACACATGATGTTGTACACTTAGTGGTGTTGGCACATTTGCAAAGGAGAAGTTGTTGGAGAAGAAGTTGTGTTGAAAGGAGTTGTGGAGAAGTGAGAGAAACTAGTGTATAGTCCCTCTCCCTCCTGCCGAGTTTGCGAGGCAGGATTCAGCGGTTTTCGGAGATGAAGTGTTGTGCTCGGGGAGCATCGGACGCTGGTCCGAGGAGCATCGGACGCTGGGTCGAGCGTCCGATGGCAAACCCTAGTTTCTGTCAGAAGCTGAAGAAGCATCGGACGCTGGCAACAGACGCTGGGAAAACACTATTGCAGAGTCCGATGCAGGTGACGTGGCGCGAGCGTGCTTTCCAGGGAGCATCGGACGCTGGGCTGCGTCCGATGCCAATCCATCAGACGCGTCCGATGTGGTTTGGAGCGTTCTGGAACCTTTCTGTTGTGTCATCGGACACAGGGGTTGAGCGTCCGATGCTAACGTTCCGGCGCGTTCGATGTGGCGTAGAAAAGAGCTGAATCGAGCAGTGGCATCGGCGCGCCCGATGTCACTTTAACTGGCGCGCGAAGGATTATAGCCGTTGGGATCGCTCGGCCGAAGTTGAACGTGGGGGACACGTGGCGAGCATCCATGCATCGGACGCTGGCCTGAGCGTCCGATGGTCCCGTGTGGAGCGTCCGATGCTAGCGCATATTGCCCAATGAAGGGGCAACGACTAGTTAGCCCTTGGGGCTATAAATAGCGTTGGTAACCAGCCTTGGGCTGGTGGTTGAGCACTCCAAAGCCTTGGTGGCTGGTATGGATGTGCTTGGGAGCCCTCTAACTCGCTTGTGCTTGCTAGTGTGCGATTCGATAGCGAGTGAGTGATCGCTAGTGCGTTGCATTGACAGACACATCGAGTGGCACTAGGTGATCGTGTTGCAAGCCTGTGGTGCTTGTTACTCTTGGAGGTTGCCACCTCCTAGACGGCTTGGTGTTCGAGTCTCCGTCGTGAAGCCCGCGTGAAGTTTGTGCGTGGCTCCGGAGAAAGCTTTGTGAGGGGCATTGTGCTCGCCCTGCGGGAGATCGCGAAGAGCAACTCTAGTAGAGAGAGGCGCGAAGAGCGCCAAGTGGTCCGGCCGGATCGAAGCTGGAGCTCTTGGTGAGCACTCCATCGTGGAGAGTGTGACTTAGGGTCACCACTAGCAAGAGGATCGGCGGCAACCTTGGGCTTGGCTCAACGGGGACTAGCTTGGTGGCGACCAAGTGAACCTCGGGATAAAATCACCGTGTCAACCTTGTTCATCCCGTTGGTTTGCATTCCCCATACACAAGCTTGTATCTACTTTCATATATATTGTGCTTGTGTAGTTGCTCTTGTAATTAGTTAGCTTGTGTAGCTTGCTAGTTACCTTCTTTGCTTGTGTAGCCTAGAAGTAGCTCTCTTGCGTGACTAATTGGCTTGAGTAGCCTTGTTAGTCACATTGCTTAGTTTGTGTAGCTAAGTAAATTGAGCTCTCTAATTTGGCTCGTATAGCCTTGTTATTGAGCATTGCTAGTGAGCTTAGGCTTTGTGCTTTGCTTGCTAGATTGTGTAGGAGCTCCCCCGTGCTTGAAGTACTAGTTGCATAGGCTTGTGTGACCTTGCTTCTAGAATTGGTTAGGTGAGCTCTAGCTAGCCCGACACCTTATTTGCATTGATTAGGATCTTTTGTAAGGTGTCTTAGAGTATAAGTAGAGGGGTGTAGTCTTGGCTAGACCGATAGTTTTAATTCCGCATTTGTTTCGGTTAGCCGATAAGATTAATTTTAGAAAAGACTATTCACCCCCCCTCTAGTCCGCCATCTCGACCCTTCAAGGGAGATCCAATGTCTCCCATCTTATTTAACATCGTCGCAGACATGCTGGCTCTACTCATCAAAAGAGAAAAAGACGATGGACAAATAAGAGGAGTCATCTCCCACCTTATTGATGATGGTCTGTCTATTTTACAATACGCAGATGACACCATTATCTTTATTGACCATGACCCAGAGCAAGCAAAAAATCTAAAACTTTTGCTCTGTACTTTTGAACAACTTTTTGGGCTTAAGATAAATTTCCACAAGAGTGAGATCTGTTGCTATGGCGCAGCCAGAGAGGAGGAATCTTTTTATACTAACCTCTTTGGTTGCAAAGCAGGGGAATACCCTTTTATCTACCTAGGGATCCCTATGCATCATAGACAGCTCCTAAATTCTGAATGGAGGAAGGTTGAAGAGAGATTCCAACAAAAGCTATCCTGTTGGAAGGCTAAGTATTTATCCTATGGGGGGAGACTAATTCTGCTTAACTCAGTATTAAGCAGCCTACCTATGTTCATGATGTTATTTTTTGAGATACCAAAAGGGGTCCTTAAAAACCTTGACCAATTCAGATCAAGATTTTTCTGGCAAGGTTCTACAGACAAACATAAGTATAGACTTGCCAGATGGGACATCCTATGCCGCCCTAAAGATCAAGGGGGTTTAGGCATTCTAAATCTACAAATGCAAAATAAGTGTCTTCTGGCTAAGTGGTTGGTAAATCTGATCAACACAGATGGCATATGGAAGTCCCTTCTGACTAATAAATACCTCGGTTCCAAATCCCTGACCCAAGCAAGGCCAAGCCAAATGATTCACACTTTTGGAGAGGTCTTATGCGCCTTAAAGATGAGGTCTGGGCTCAGGGTCATTTTGAAATTAAAGATGGAACTAACACGAGGTTTTGGGAGGACACATGGGTACGACAAAGACCTCTAAAAGCTCAATATCCTTCTCTATATAATATAGTTCATGATCCACATGCAACGGTATCAAAGGTAATGTCCACAAGCCCTCTGAACATCTCTTTCAGAAGGGCTCTGGTGGGCAATAAGCTCTTAGAGTGGCATAATCTAGTAGCACAGATCTCCAATGTGGCACTGGTGGATAGTCCTGATCACTTTATTTGGGGCTTAACCAAATCTGGTTTATTCTCGGTCCGATCTATGTATCTTCATCTAATGGATACCGAACCACCTTTTCCCCATAAACAGATCTGGAAAATCAAAATTCCTCTCAAAATAAAAATATTCTTATGGTTTCTACAGAAAGGTGTCACCTTAACAAAAGTCAACCTTGCTAGGAAAAATTGGAAAGGGAGTCAAAAATGCGTTTACTGTAAGAGGAACGAAACTATACAATATTTATTCCTGGACTGTCCCTTTACCAAAATGATTTGGAGGATTATTTTCTTTGCTACTCACTTGACCCGACCGAGATCTATCAACCATATGTTCGGTACCTGGCTTTCAAATCAGCAAAAGAAAACCAAAGACTTGATCTGGGTGGGAGTCGCTGCATTTTGCTGGGCTATATGGAGATGCCGAAACAATGTTATTTTTAATAAAATCAAAACTAACTCTTTTCTGCAGGTTATTTTCAGGGGAGCGTACTGGTTACGCTTATGGGGCCCACAGCAGCGTGATGAGCAAGTCAAGGACACCCTCGTACTGCTAAGCAACAAGCTTGAGATGATCGCTTTAGAGATTTCAAATAGAGGGTGGAAGCAATTATATTGTTTGCTTTAATGTCCTGGTCAATGTTTGTGACCTTTTCCTCTATTTATACACTCTTTGAAACTCTGTAATAATTGGCTGTGTACATTCTCGGATGTAGAGGCCGGATTCATATCCTTTATCTAAAAAATCTTGCACGCCCCGTCCTGCTTTGAGTAGTGCATGCATGTGCATGAGCCATGGCCCAGACCTTTGCTTGCTCTACCGGATTGATTGGTGACCTTGCTCCATGACTTGCAAACGGCTGGGAACCGGAGACGATCCACCAAGGACAGGTTTGAGACGATGACCTCTAGCAAGTCTAGTGGGAGATCATGCAATGGGGGCGAAGATGCTGGTTGCAAGCTCTCAACTTGGTTGTCCGCCATCTCAACATTTCGTTGAACAGCCTGACCCGATGACTGCCTTCATTGTCGCACCCGACAGATCCCATCTACCGCGCTCGGAGTCGTCGGAGCACGCCGCCACCGTCGTCAGCCAGGTCGATCACGACGAGGGTGTCGTCCGACGTGAAACAGTACACCTTGCCTTTGTAGTTGATCAGATCGCTGGAGGAAAACGTACCTCCGTCGACCGGGGAGCTGAGCTTGGTCCACTCCGGGTCGCCGGGGCGGCAGTGGAGAAGCAAGTCCTCCTCCCCTGCCTGATGAGCTGCCTCGGCCGTACCGGAGACTAGCACGGTGCAGTCCGGGTGCCCCGGCGACCCGAGCACGACGCACGTCGCTACGAACTCCAGAGGCTCGTGGAGCGGAGGCAATGCGATCTTGCGCCGGCGGCATGGGACGTCGCCGCCGCCAGCGGTGACGGCGGCGAGGGAGTTGTGGACGCAGCCAAGACATGTCTTCCCTTCCATCTCCGGCCCTCCGGGATAATGCTCTCGTGCAAGCTTAGGTCCAGCGGGTCGACGAGGGTCAGTGACCTGCTGCGTGTTGCTTGGACGAGCCATGGCCTCGTGCCGAAGCCCATCGGTAGCGACCATGGCGAGTTCACTTCTTGGCCAGGAGGGCCAGCCATCGACGACCGATATGATCTTGTCTCCCTTCTTAGCCGACCTTTACCGATCTGTAATAAAATTTGTTCGATTTCGATCCAACTTCAATCTATAAATTCAATTTCATAGACAACGAAATTGTGTTGAAGCACCGGACTACAACCGATCGGATCGGATTGTATTGTATGTATATGCAATTCGAGGATGAGAAGAATCCCTCGTGTGCTACGATACGATCGAACGTACTGTAGTAAGACAAAACTTAGTGCCGCATACTGCATAGCCATCATTATTCAATCTCAAACTGCAGCACTGTTGCTATAGGTTTTCTCATGCTCCACAATAATCACCATCAATATATACTCCCTCCAAATAAAAAATAGATGACGTTTTAGACATGTTTTCAATGAATAATTTTTAAGTTGTTGAGTTTGAAAATATAAAAACTATATAAATGGATTTGTCTTAAAAAAATACTTTCATATATATATATATATGTCCAAAGCATTCCACCAGGGCATCTCCCGTGACTTCATATATCAGCGGCTGAGCCATCACACAACTCTTGCATCCAGTCCTCGACTTACCATCTCCTCTATGGAACTTTAGATAGTGCTTTGATCCCCAAAGGGCAGCCGTAACGTCATGCTTACTGATGTTTTGATCTTGTCAACGCATTCCACCAAATTGCTCTTCTTGTCGATAGGACAAAGAATCATCGAGTTCTGTAGGAGACCATTGATCCTGAAAAGAAGCATTTTCATACCTCTCTATCCAATTCTCTGAAAACAAAGGTCATTTCTAAGTTTCCAAATAACCCAAATGACAACTGAAGTAACCATATTAATAATGCAATATTTCTTATGACTTAACCAGAATTTTTCAACATCTATTATACTTCCTCCTATCTCATAACCTAAAATATCTGATAAAATCTTCCAACATTGTTTAGCCACTACACATTCAAAGAAAACATGATGAATTATTTCCTTTTCTGCACAAAACAGGCATGTATCATCTTCAATTTTTTGTCTTTTAGCTAGATTGTCTCTAGTTAAAGCTCTATTATTAATCACTATTCAAAGGAAGAAATGAACCCGTGGCGAAATTTTAATATTCCAAACAGCTGAAACATGGATAATTTCAGTACCTCTAAAATTAATAATCTTATAAAGGGACAAAGAAGAATAAATGCCAGTAGAGGTGAATTGCCAAATCATTTCATCCTCTTCCTCTGAAAATTGAATAGAAGCAACTAACTCTATCACCTCTAACCAGGTCTGATAAAGATCATTAGATACATTCCTACGAAAAGTGCATTTTAGATTAACATTGTCCCATAGATTAGATATAGTTTTCCCTTTCTCATTGACTATCCTATATAAAGGGAAGAATTGGATTGCCAAACTAGAGGAACCTAACCAATTATCTTCCCATAACCTGATTTTCCTACCATTCTCAACTTTCCATCTATACCCCATCTTAGCAGCTTAAGCTGCTCACATGAAACTCTCAAAGAAGATGCTCATACTGTGCTAGATTGAAAAATGTTTGGATTAGCAGTATCATACTTAAGTCTATCAACTATTTTCAAAGTTTATCTTTATCTGTTTTGTATCTTTTCAGCCACGATGCAAGTAAGCGAATATTGAGATCTCTAAAATTTGGTAGACCTAGGCCACCATAATCTTTCATCATTGACACTAAACCCCAGTTTGCTAAGTGATACTTGTGGTTCTCTACTGAGTCGTTCCACGAGTAATTACCCATGTGCGTATTAAGAATCTTAATAGTCCACTTTAAAAACTTAATAAATGATAGCATGTAGATAGGAATACTTGATAGGCAGGTTCTGACTAACATAGCTCTAACACTCTAACAGCTAGGGATAGCACTGTCGTATCATATAAGAAGTTTTATAGTATGATATTACATATAAGAAAAGGCGCACTCGTAATAACTGAGGATCCTTGGGGTACTGTTCTTTTTCTTGTTTGATTAGGCCCAACACTTGGAGTGGCGATCATATCGATCCTTTAAAGGTTCTTGCTCTTTCCAAATGTTCCAAATTGGGATCGCTGCGGTTGTTATCTCTCTGTTCCATTGCACGCTCTCCTTGAAGCCACTTTTGCCGCCGCTCTTGCATCCATACTATTTGAATGCATTACCTGCCTAGCCTCTAAAAAGGTTCCATACTTTCTTGGCAAACAAGCACAATAGGCATAAATGCAATGTTGTCTTCAGTTTTTGGTCGCACAACAGGAAAATGGGATTAGCCATGCAAAGAATTTTAATTTGCCTTTTGCAAGCGCTCTCCGGATTGACTTTGTCTTAATGGAACAAAAGAATCCTTTGAATTGCGCCAGGGTATGCAGATTTTGAAGTGTAATGATGTTTCTTGTCCACCTTACCATATCCGATCTTGTTCATTGAGTTGAACCAGATGGACAAGCTACGAAAGGCTTATGAAGTCTGCCATTTTTTGCACAGTCTTTTTACTGTTAGATCCCTAGGACCAACTAGGAGTAAACCAGAGGGTGGTGTCTGTGCTGTTCAGAATAAACAAATAGATCGAGCTAGAACAAGAACTAGAAAGAGAGAAAGAGAGGGGTGTAGAGGGTGAGACCATCAGGCTTGGAGGAGCTGGTAGCCATGGTAGCCATGGGGTCGGTGGCGAGGTTGGCGACAGGGTAACACGGTCCCGGCCAAAGAGGATGCAGAGGTGGTTAAAACGTGGATGTCGTCAGCTCGACGGTGGTGTGGATGACAAACGTGGTTGAGAGGTGGTGGTGAAGCTTCCCGTCGTTTCTACGCATCTAGGGATCATTCCTAGGTTTCTGTTAATGGGATTGGAGTCACGGCCAACCTCATCTCCCAAGACACCGGCCCTCACCTCTTCTTATAGCGCAGTGCGATGAGAGCCCACCAACCATGAGTTGGTTGTGCATGCCCGATCAGGACGCGAGTTAGGGTCCGACTCAGTCGTTGTACCGAGCTGGTGGAGATCAATGTAACACATCCGCCATAAGCCTCACATCCAATTGTGAGGTTTGTTACGGTGCTTGGATGGAACCACCGGTTCCTCCTAATTGAATTATTTTGAACCATTAATCTTTCAAAATAAAAAGAATTATTGTAATCTATTATAAATAAGGATACTTTAGTAATTGTTATGATCATTCTAGTGTCCTTCTTGGTCCGCTGGTCTGCAGTGCTCGTCGCTGCCGTCCTTCAAATCACTGCCGCCGTTCCAAAAGTACCTGACTGTATTGGTTCTGCAAGTTGCAGTGTGTTCCATCTCGTGCATCGGAGTTGACACCGTCGCTGGCAGCGACGACAAGCGGACAGCGCTACTCATGCTCAAGGCAGGCTTCCTTGACTCGTCGCATGGCGTCAAGGCATCGTCGCATGGCAGATTGGCAGATGACGGACGTATGCGTCACTTGCGTGGGTGCCAACAGGGGCGCATGGGCCGCCGGCGGCGTTAGGGAGGTGCAGGTGGAGGAATTTTTAGATCGCGAGGGGGCGTCCTGGTGGACGGTGCACTGATCGGGAAAGTGGTCTGCGGTGGTGAGATATGGATCAGAGCAATCGAACAGGGAATTAATTAAGGGACAGCAAAAGGACTATTTTATCCCTTAAATTTATTATCAAAATCATTCCTGACTCATATATTTTAGGTTCCTGGCCCACATATTTTAGGTTCCGGCCCACAACTTAAGTTCCGTCATACTGGTTCTTCTTATTTTATAGCCATCCGATCTATCCAAATTGATGGCTCTAGTTTTTTCCAAGCGCCGTAAAATTTCACTTGAGTATATTGTCTTTCACTTTCCTGATTTTTCCTCTATTCAAACGAGTACAGGTTAGAGTACGCAATGGCAGTCAGTGCCTGACCATTTAGCCATGTTGAGTGCCAAAAGGATGCTTTGTCACCACGCCTAGCTGATACCACTGTCGAAGCTCATAAGTGTGCTTTGTCCGTTCAAGTGTTCAACCGCGCATGGGGGTTTAATTTGGTACCAGTGGTGGATGCAGAACATGATCGAAGAGGACTGATCTTTTCTTCTTCCTCCATTTATTTATTTTTATTATTTCTCCACCTATTTTTCTATCTCACCCTTCATATTTTCCTTTAATATACTAGTTGTAGGGGGCTGGAGCCCACCCAGCCCCCCTGTAAAACCGCCCATATTTGGTACCAATCCAATTGGGTGTATCTGGATCGACCCAAGCATGCATATACCAAAGCCACATGAGAGCACTCTCAATGCAGACTCTGCATAGAGTCTAAATCTATTTATTACCTCGAAGATATTATAAACTTAGAGCCTAAATAAAAGTTGGAGTCTTGGTTTTTCTGTATCTCTCTTCAATTAATATACTGTCACATCAGCAAAATACTATAAATAGAAAGATAATAAATAAGACTAGATTCTATGGTAGATTTTGCATTGTGGGTGCCCTCAGACGCAATGCGTGGCCAAAGCGCTCCAAGTCAAGAATGTGGAGCCCTCCAAGTATTTTTTTGGTCTAATATGGCCTTTGGCCAACAACGAACTAGCTAGACAATGATGCCCACCATTTGCTACTGTATTTCTGCACCCTTCCAAAGGAAAGACTTCTGAATCTATCAATCCACTTGATTACAGGAGACAACACACGCATAACTCCTGATATTGAACACAAACCTTGGGATTAATTAAATTAAATTAAATGCGCTCATATATAAAACCAGTTAAACCCATCCAGAAGCTAGGCCTTGGTGCGGTGCAGGAGGAAAGCGTGTCAATGCGAGATCATTCCAAAACAAGATGAGCTGCAATTTGTTTGTGTTTGGTGTGGATGTGCCTGTTTGAGGATTTCGAGCAACTCCAACGGTTTTGCATTTTTTGTTTGACAAAATATGGTATTTACCAACTCTCAAATTTAATATATGACAAAGGTAAAAAGAGTCAATCTCCAACGGTTTTGCATTTAGACTTAGCAAAACTAAAAAAATGTGCGCGCGAGAGGAAAATATCCCGTGGGAGTAGCACGCGAGGGCGATTGCCAAGCGAACCGCGGTTTGACACACACACACACACACACACATATATATATATATATATATATATATATATATATATATATATATATATATATATATATATATATATGTGTCAAATATCACCCGGTATTTGCTAAGTTGCTAAAAATGTCAAGCTCATTTGCCAAACCGTTGGATAGAAAAATTTTAGACTTTTTTGCAAAAACAAGAATACAAAGCTCATTTGCAAAACCGTTGGAGATGCTTAATTTGCTCCTTTGTAAATCATTCGCTGCAGTCCCGGTCTTTAAATTGTGTTTAAAGTTTAAAGTCCCTCCTTTATTGAATAATCCGCTAAGTATATCTTATAAAGAGATTATTACATCACCCATTCATCATGGAGCTGAGTATATATATGTAATAAGGTGCAGGAGTGTTGGTAGATGGTAGGTGCAGTATCTGCCGAGCGAGCGATCAGTCGATCGGATCTCCTCACCAGTTTGCGCTTTGCAGTGCAAGCAATAATGGGCACACTAGTACCAGATGGCCAGTTGGCCATACTATACTGCCCACTAGCTAGCCGCTGCAGCTATCCTACAGCAGTTCGCGTCAGGGCACTCCAATCCAATATATATAATCGAACAAATTACCGATAATAATGGACAAGCAGGCACACCCGGTACACTTACACATATACAGAATCTGAAGCAAACAAGGCAACGAAATTCTCCAAAATATGCATGCCGGCGGCGTTCCCCGCTGGTCGATGTTATTGGTCCCTGCTGGACGATCAATAATCAGACCCACGCACCGCTACACGCAGGCGTGAGCGTGATCCGGGCAAGACCTCATCGTGCAAGCGGGGGACGCTCGCCGCCTCGACCTCGCCGCCGCCGCTGGCCTTCGTCGCCGGAACGCACTGGTCATCTGCTGGCACCGGCGGGGTTGGGACGACGGCCACGGGAACAGGAAGCGGCTGCTGCGGCGGCGGCGCCGGCGCTCGCTGTTGCCTGAGGGCGGCTGCTGCTGCCCGCTTGCAGGCTGGCGCTGCCGGCTTCTGCGGCGGCAGCGGCAGGCCGAGGATGGCGTGGCCGTCGGGGACGAGGGGCACGATGGGGAGGTTGTCGCAGCTGCAGACCTCGACCATGAAGCCGTCGGGGTCGTGGAAGAAGAGCTGGTCCACGTAGATGCCGCCCTCCTCCACGCGGTTGTGCACGTACCGGATGCCCAGCTCCATGAGCCGCAGCTGCACCGCCTCCATGCTCTCGCACTGCACGTACGTATGCAAGAAGGGCATGTTAGCGACCCGGAACGGATCGAAGAAGAAGGAAGGGGATCGCCGGCCAACTGGTCCGGTTACAGATAGTTCTTCTTCTCTTGCAAGTCACAGTTTAGATAATACAAGTTTGATAATGCTCTCTCGCTTTCGCTGCTATCTATTTATTCCTCCTCCTCAGGCACACATCGCACACAAGCCCACTGCGGTCCATTTACCAGAGAGCTAGTGGTGCGCTTCCTATTGCTGCGACGTGGACCGGGCCTTTCTGTAGCTGGGCTGAGATGTGGAGTAGTGACATTCCCTTCCCCTTGAGTACCGGCATGTCCCCATGCCGGAGCCGCTGGGAAACGCTGGTGCAGAGCTTTTGTATCCTCCCAAGTCGCCAGTGAAGAGTCCATTTCAGACCATTTGATGAGGACTTGGGGCACTGCATGGTCACCCCGCTGGTGGACTCTTCGCTGGAGAATGCTTTCAGGAACTTGCAGAATGTTGTCATCATCCGGAAGAGCAGGAGAGGGAACAATCTTTGCAGAGGTAGCCGGCTTCAGTAGTGAAACATGAAAGACAGGGTGTACCGACGACGAAGGAGGAAGTTGCAGCTTGTACGCCACGGCGCCGATACGTTCCAGCACCTTGTACGGCCCGAAGTAGCGGAAGGAGAGCTTCTGGTGTGCGCGCGGAGCGATGGAGGACTGAATGTAGGGCTGCAGCTTGAGGTAGACAAAGTCGCCGACGTGGAAGACGCGGTCGAAGCGACGCTTATCAGCCTGCGTCTTCATCCGCTGTTGGGCACGATGAAGGTGGCCTCGGACGGACGCCAGCATGGTTTGGCGTTCAGACAGCATGGTATCGACATCAGCAACCGTCGAACACGATTCCACAGATAAGCCGAAGTGACGAGGAGGATGGCCGTACAGTACCTCGAAAGGAGCCCGGCCGAGGGAGGAGTGCTTGCTGGTGTTGTACCAGTACTCGGCCAGGGGTATCCACTTCAGCCACTGGCGTGGGCATGAGTGGACGAAGCAGCGGAGGTACGTCTCGAGGCATTGGTTAACCCGCTCCGTCTGACCGTCGGTTTGTGGATGATAAGCTGAGCTCATACATAGCTGAATCTGCGCGAGGCGGAACAGCTCCCGCCAGAAGGCACTTGTGAAGATCCGGTCACGGTCGGAAACTATGTGAGTCGGCATGCCATGCAACCGGTATATTGTGTCGAGGAACAATTGTGCGACCTGTTGGGCATTGAAAGGGTGAGAAAGTGGAATGAAATGAGCATATTTGCTGAACCTGTCAACGACGATCATCAGGCAGTTAGCTGAGCCGCTGCGAGGTAACCCCTCAATGAAATCCATGGATATAATCTGCCATGACTCTGACGGAACCGGAAGAGGCGATAGCAGGCCGGGGTACTTAGCCCGATCAGGCTTGGCCTGGGCACAGATAGAACATGAAGAAACGAACTCCCTGACAGAAGACTTCATGCCGCGCCAAGCAAATAGTTTCTTGATTCGACTGAATGTGACTGGAAACCCAGAGTGACCCCCAACTGCACTATCATGTAGAGCACGCATAATGCGCTGTTGCAGCTCGGGGCTAGTACCCAGCCAGATACGGCCCTTGAGACGAATGACACCATCCACCAGAGTATATGGAGGATGACTGTCAGGGTGAACCGACAGCTCTTGTAACAACTTTTGAGCAAAAGGGTTGGTGGTGTATCCTTGCTGAACAGCAGATAACCAGGCTGGTTGGGAAACAGAGACAACAGCCAACTGAACTGGAGGTGCTGGGTGTCGCGATAAGGCATCGGCAGCCAAATTTGAAGAGCCTGGTTTGTATATGATTTTGTACTGGAGGCCCACCAATTTGGTATAAAGCTTCAGCTGCCATGGAGTATGCAAACGTTGAGCTGTGACATGCATTAAGCTGCGCTGATCAGTGAAAATAGAAAATTCTCCATGCTGCAAGTAAGACCGCCACTGCTCCACTGCAATGAAGATGGCCAAGTATTCCTTCTCATATGTGGAGAGTCCCCGAGTTCGAGGCCCCAAAGCCTTGCTGATGAAGGCAACTGGATGACTGTCCTGAAGAAGCACCGCACCCACACCGAACTCGCTGGCATCAGTTTGAATGTGGAAGGGTATTGAAAAATTGGGCAAGGTCAACATAGGAGCTGATATCAATGACTGTTTGAGAGCCAAAAAGACGTCCGTATGAACAGAGGACCAAACAAAGATGACCCCTTTTTTGAGCAGAGCTGTCAACGGTCGAGCAATAACAGCGAAATGTTGCACAAATTTTCTGTAGTAGCCTGCTAGGCCGAGGAAGCTGTGTAACTGCTTGACATTTGAAGGCTCAGGCCAGTCACGGATGGCTTCAATTTTGGACGGGTCAGTAGCCACGCCGCCCGAGCTGATGACATGGCCGAGGTAAGATATGCTTTGTTGCGCGAATTTACACTTGGACAACTTAAGTTTCCAATTGTCCTTGGCCAACAGTGACAAAACTTGATGCAAATGGCGAATATGTTCCTCAAAAGACATGCTGTATATAAGAATGTCATCGAAGAATACCAGGGCACACTTGCGCAACAAAGGCCGAAGAGTGGAATTCATAGCACCTTGGAAGGTATTAGGAGCACCGGTGAGGCCGAAGGCCATGACGTTGAACTCGAAATGGCCCCAATGTGTTTGGAAAGCAGTTTTATGCTCCTCTCCCGTAGCCAACCTGATTTGATTAAATCCAGCTCGAAGATCGAGAGTAGAAAACCAGGATGCGGACAATAGCTCATCGAGTAGCTCATCAATAACTGGAATAGGAAACTTGCTCTTGACTGTGAGGGAATTGAGCATTCGATAATCAACGCAGAAGCGCCAAGAGCCATCCTTCTTGCGGACTAACAGCACTGGAGAGGAGAATGCACTGTTGCTGGGTTTGATGAGTCCGGTACGCAGCATATCAGTGACCTTTTTCTCAATTTCTGTTTTCAGTGCAGGGGCGTAGCGGTAGGGACGGACGGACACTGGTTGTGCTCCTGCTACCAGAGGTATTGAGTGGTCGCAACTGCGGCGAGGTGGAAGCTCGGTGGGCTCAACAAACAGATTAGCAAACTCATCCAAGAGGGACTGTATGATGGGGAAAACAGGTCGAGCAGGAGGTTCAGGACTGTCTCCGATGTGGTAGAGCTGAACCACAGAACAGGCTGTTGTATCGGGTCTCATGCCTTGGAGAGCAATCTGAACAGTACCGTAGTGTATAAGCATCCACTTTTCCTGCCAATGAACCTTCATAGGGGAAAAGGCTTCCGGCCAGTCCATTCCAACAATCATATCATACGGCCCTAGATCCAGAACCTTCAGCGTGGAATGGAAGCAGTACCCTTGAGTATGCCATTCAGCCATGGGAATTTCCAATTCAGAGGGAAGAATGCCACCGTTTGCCACCTAAACCGACACCGGAGACATCAAGGGTCGGACACCGGGTACAAACTGAGCCAGCTTGGAATGGAGAAATGAGTGTGTACTGCCGGAATCAACCAGAATAAGAATGTCCTGACTCGCAAGCGATCCAGAAAACTGCATTGTCCGAGCAGAAGGGCTGGCGGATGTAGCAACAGCAGAAACCATCATGAATAGCTGGGACTGCTCTGACTGAGACTTATCAGATACTTCCTCTTTGGAAAAACGATCCTGACACAGAGTCCACACCTCCTGGAGCGCATGGAGCTGGAGAACTGGAGCGCACTTGTGTCCGGGCTGCCATTTCTCCGCGCAGCGAACACAGAGTCCGCGAGCCTTGTGGTATTTGCGTAATGACTGAAGCTTGTCATCGACTGAATCAGCCTTGGTGTGTGGACGACGTTCATCAGTTTGTTTCTTGTCAGCCGGCGAATGATGCCACAGAGGTGGAGTAGGTAACGACATGGGACTCTTGGCCGACGGGTGCTTGATGAAAGGAAACCCATCAGATTTTTTTGGATCTTTGCGGCGACCCGGATCGACGGCTTCTTCCTGCAAAAGAGCCAAGGTACAAGCAGTATCCAAATCCGAAGGTCGCTGAACGAGAACAATGGAACGAATATCGTCATGAAGGCCATCTACGAATCTGGTCGTGTAGGATAGGTTATCGGGATTTGGTGTATAGGCAGACAGGTTATCGATGAGTTCCACAAACTTATCTACGTACTCCTGAATGGTGGCTGTTTGTTTGATATGAAACAGCTGCCGAAGGAGCAGCTCATGTTGATCGCGGCCAAAACGCTCGTGAATCAACTGGCAGAACGAGGCCCAATCAAGGTAAGGAAGACGACGCTCAATGGACTGGAGCCAGCGTTTAGCGGCACCAGTAAACTGCATTGTAGAGCATTTTATCCACACAGAGGGATCCACAAAGTACATCTCGAAATAATTTTGAGCATGAGTAATCCAGAGTTGTGGGTTATCACCATCAAATTGGCGAAAATGCATCTTAGGCAGCTTGCCTAGGGAAGGGTAATGGGACTGCTGGTGGATTTGTTCGTGGGGAACGGAGTACGACTGGTGGGGTTTGGGAACGGCGAATTTGGGAGGGGGAAAAACAGGGAGACTACTATCAGGAGGGGGATCGGGTTGGGGAAGGAAGTGCATATCATTGGCCGGGGTTGGAGCTATGGGCGTAGCGGCACCATAGCTCCTCGCCCGTGGAATCGCAGTCGTACGGTGCCCGTCGGGTCAGTCGGTCGTATATCCGGCAGATGGGCGGCCGGCGGCCGACTCCCATGGCGCCCGCGGCCGATGTGGCGGCGGCGCGAACTCCTTCGGCTTGGGGGCGCGGCGTAGCTCGAGGCGGATATCGTGGAGATGCGCGTCGATCTCGGGACGCCAGGATTGGATCTCGCCCACCGCGGATTCGAGATCCGCGACGCGGTCGTCGCGCTCGTTCGCGAGCTCGGAGAAGCGGATCAGCTCGAGATCCACCATGCGCTGCTCGAGGTCGGAGACGCGTGTGTCGAAGTGGCTTCCCCAGTTGTCGGCCACCACCGCCGCCGAGTACTGCGTACCCGCGAACTTTTCCAGAGACGACAGGCGCTCTTGGACAGCGTCCTCGCGCTCCTTCAGTGCGGACGAGTCATCGTCGTAGCGCTTCTCCCATCGTGCCCAGCGCTCGGCCGAGCGCGAGTCGAAGTCGTCGAGCTTCTTGATGAGTTCATCGAACATCTTTGCGGTTTTCGGCTCCATGACTCCTCTGGAACGCTGGAGCCGCGTGAAGTGAGGGTGGGCGGCGGACTCGGAATCCAGAGCTCGCCGAGGCCGAGGAACGTTGTCTTTGATACCAGGTGTTAGCGATCCGGAACGGATCGAAGAAGAAGGAAGGGGATCGCCGACCAACTGGTCCGGTTACAGATAGTTCTTCTTCTCTTGCAAGTCACAGTTTAGATAATACAAGTTTGATAATGCTCTCTCGCTGTCGCTGCTATCTATTTATTCCTCCTCCTCAGGCACACATCGCACACAAGCCCACTGCGGTCCATTTACCAGAGAGCTAGTGGTGCGCTTCCTATTGCTGCGACGTGGACCGGGCCTTTGTGTAGCTGGGCTGAGATGTGGACCACTGCGGTCCATTTACCAGAGAGCTAGTGGTGCGCTTCCTATTGCTGCGACGTGGACCGGGCCTTTCTGTAGCTGGGCTGGGATGTGGAGTAGTGACAGGGCATTATTAATAATTAGTTAAGCTAGTTCACCTCTCCGTCAGAGATGATATATATATATATATAGGCTAGTCGTGCATATGCATGTGCGCAGATACGTACTAGTACTTTCGTTTGGTCTTGCCTGATGTGCATATATGTGAGTCAGATCGATACGTATTATATCGAGAGCCAGGACAGCATCCACGCTGTCTGAGAACCTGGACAAACTCTACGTACGTATGCGTAGTAACACGCCGTACAAATTATCAATAATGCCGTTCTTGTACGTATGCCTGAGGCCTGAGGGTGAGCGCGCGTACGTGTGGGTAGAGGTCACTACTACACAAAAACGGCTTTAGCCTCGGTTGGGAACGAGCTTTAGTCCCGGTTTTCCCAACCGGGACTAGCAATCCGGGACTAAAGGTCCCGGACCTTTAGTCCCGGTTGCTCCCAACCGGGGCTAAAGGCTCCCACGAGAAAAAATAAATATGCATCTGTGGATTCGAACTCAACACCTATCGCCCTATCGCCTCAGACACGTTTACCAACTGAGCTACACAACCCACGTGATACAGTTCTGGACGTTTTCCTTTTGAATCCACTCGAGAAGGACCTTTAACCCCGGTTGGTTTTAGCCCCGGTTGGTGTTACCAACCGGGGCTAAAGGGTCGGTTGGTATTACCAACCGGGAAGGGGCTTTAGCCCCGGTTTTCCCAACCGGGACTACCAATCCGGGACTAAAGTGGGAGCCTTTAGCCCCGGGTGCTTCGAACCCGGGCTAAAGGCTTCCACCAGAAAAAATAAATGTACGTTTGTGAGATTCGAACTCAACACTGTACGTTTGTGAGATTCGAACTCAACACCTCTCGCCTCAGGCATGCTTACCAACTGAGCTACACAACCCACGTGATGTAGTTCTGGACGTTTTCCTTTTGAATCCACTCGGGAAGAACCTTTAGCCCCGGTTGGTAACACCAACCGGGTCTAAAAGGACCCAACCGGGACTAAAGGTTCACCCTTTAGCCTCGGTTAGTATTACCAACCGGGACTAAAGGCTGGGGGGCCTTTAGTCCGGGTTAGTAATACCAACTGGGACTAAAGGTTCACCTTTAGTCTCGGTTGGTTTACCAACCGGGACTAAAAGTCTTTAGTCCCGGACGCAACTTTAGTTCGAGACTATAGCTCAGTTGATAGATCGGCCAAAGACCATTTTTGTTGTAGTGCGGGACTAAAGGCCGGGGATCTTTAGTCCGGGTTAGTAATATCAACCGGCCTTTACCAACCGAGACTAAAAGTCTTTAGTCCCGGACACAATTTTGTGCCGAGACTATAAGTCAGTTGATAGATCGGCCAAAGACCATTTCTGTTGTAGCGGTATACAGACACATCCATGGTTGTCACTTCCGTTCTCCAACTTTTCAAATCATCGCCTAGCCAGTGGATTGTATTTATTTGCCTGAGTTGGACCAGATCGAGCATGCGCCGCACGAGACATACTGTATGTATACGTACAACTTGCATGTCTTCTTAGAACAACTATCCTTTCTTGGATGTATCTAGTTAAAAAAATCAGAATAGAGAAAGAGTGGAGCAACTTGGGAGTGACAGGCTCCATACTTGCAGTTTTTTATTCGTATATACACGGCCAGGTTGCATAAGGAGTCGAATAACCACTAGAGAAAGAAAGAGCCGACTCAAGAAAATATACTTGTGTCAGCTTTTTTTCACGACGAGTCGACTCACCACCACTGGCGATGCTCCATGTGTGGGTAGCTAGGCACTATAGTAGAACAACTAGGGATCTGGATCTTTAGCCTACTATATACTCCCTCCGTCTCAGAATAGAAGACGTTTTGGGTGTTCGTGCCACAAGTTTGACTAAATTTATAGAAAATGCACTCCAAATAATTTTATTAAAAAACTAGATTCAAAGAACTTTTCGATGATATTAATTATGATACTATTTGTTGATATTATTATTTATAATAATTATCGGTAGTTGTTTCTCGGAAAACGAAAACGACTTCTATTTTGAGCCGGACGAAGGGAGTATGTATGATGCCTGATGACGTGCGTGGCGCAACCCGGTTTTCTCGTAACCATATGCGTACGCATACACTATCCACCCGTTGCCGCTACTTCAAGATTCGTGCGTTGCTGGGAAAAGAGAATCGGGAAAGGAGTGGGTTTGAGCCGCGCGAATCGTAAAGCAGTGTCGAGCGGTAGCAGATAGCGTATGCGGCCGCTCCCGGTTGCGGTGTTGCGTTTCCAGTTCGTGGTGGCAAAAGCAAGTGACCAGTCTAATATACCTGGAAGGAGATATGGTTGTCCTTGGGGTTGATCTCCGTCTTCTTGGGGGGCATGCTCGCCGGGTCTTCGGCTTGCAGAAGATGAACGCCTACGTCGTAGTTGAACAGCCTGCAGTAGCATGCATGCAGTAATTAATTAGCTTAGGGACATCGTTGATCGTGCAGCAGCTAGGCCATATGCGCAATTCAGAAGCAAAGAAGAATGCAGCAGGCCGCCTGTTTGTTCATGTGAGTTACATGATATGACATATACCATGCGCCGTCGAAGCCGAAGGAGCCCGGGCGGCGGATGGGGACGAATCCGAGGACGTCGCGGTAGAAGCGGATGGAGCTCTCGAGGCACCGGCACACCACGGAGATGTGGTTCAGCGCCGCAAGCGGCAGCCCGGCGGCGCCCTGAGCCGGCTCGACGCCCTTGGTGTTCACCATCGTCGTCTTGCGGATGGTTGTTCCGGTGCAGAATAATGCAGAGCGAGAACGAAGAGCCGGGACGCGTCAGAAGCTGCCTTGCTTGCTGAATGAAGATCGAAGAGAGATGGCCGGCCGGAGAGCTAGGCGCCGATCGACGGCGACGGGGACGACGGTAGTGGTGGGTCGATAATGGAGGTGAAGGAAGGAAAGGGACGGCGAGGATGCAGCTTGGCAGCTAGCTATGCCGTTGTGTGTGTGTGTGTGTGACTGTGTGTGGAGTGTGCGCTACTCGATCAGTTGTGTTTCAGCGGCGCGGGGGCTCGATCTTATATATAGGCGCCGCGTGCGTACGCCGTGTGGGGCCGGGCGCCGACAGCGACGTCACCGGATCGATATGAGCTCGGTGGGAAGGGCAACGGCCAATTGGGAAAGCGCCGGCCAGTTGCTGCACCTGCCTGCGCCCTGCGGGCTGCGGAGCGCGGGCGGGCACGGCCACGCCGACGCCCACGGCCCGGGTAATTAATCGATGGCATCCACTACACGCGGTGGCCGGAGGCCGCCGTGTCCATTGCCACGCATCCATGAGCAGGACGACCTCTCTGCGTCGCCTGGAAGGCGACCGCCGTTGGACCCCCGGGCCCGCCGCCGGCCGCGTCCCCGCCTGCGCCGACGACGACGTGCGACGCGGAGCAACCCAATTATACCCAATTAAGTAATAGATCGAGTGACGTCCGGCCTCGTCACTCTACTACTACCCAAAAATTACCCATCTCCACCGCCCGTGATCATTCCCGGCCGGCCCCGGCGTTCGCACGTGTGCCCCGTGACACAGCCAGCAACCACCCTGCACGTTTTTCTCGAGGAAGCTAGGGGCTTATTTAGATGCTGAAAATTTTCAACATTGCTAGTGTAGCTAGCACTTTCGTTTCGTTTGTATTTGATAAATACTGGCTCCATCCCAAATTATAAGGCATTCCGAGAATCTTGAAGAGTCAATTTTTTTTTAACTTTGACCAAAATTATAAAGAGAAACACAAACATTCATAATATCCAATATGCATATTATGAAAATATAACTATTGAAGAACCTAATTATACTTAATTGAAATCATAAATATTATTATCTTATTGTATAAATTTGGTCAAAGTTAGAAAACTTTGACTCTCCAAGATTCTTGGAATGCCTTATAATTTCGGATGGAGGGAGTGTTGTTCAATCATGTGCTAACTAGTCTTAAAAGATTTATCTCGTGATTTATAACTAATATGTGTAATTAATTATGTATTTTACCAATATTTAATGCTCCATGTATGCGTACAAATATTGATGTGATGAAGATAGAGTAAAAAAGCTAGCAGAGCAACGATGACTGCATGTGGTTTGAGAGTACTTAATTACCGGCGTAGATCGATTGGCGCTGCCTTAGGTTCATAAGGTACATATTTTAATAAAGAAAAGCTCTTGATCAAGAGTTAGGCTCATACACACATTTCAAGATCATGTACGAGTATTATGTGGATCTAATCATACTATGAGGTATTGATAAAAGTTAGTACTATTACTATTAGAGAGGTTGACTTAAAGGTACTAGATGGATGCGCTTTGTTTATCCGTTTGTTCGCGCGAGCCGAGGCATGTCCGCACCTGATATGGTTGATCCAGGTTGACTCTGTTCGCTTAACTTATAAGCCGACTTTAATCCGTACAAATTAGTCGTAAAATAGTATTTTTCTCTAATAACAAATCAACGATTTCAATTTATCAGCTGACTTATAAGTCTTGCTGCCATTCGGTTGATGCTCTCAGATATATGTGCTCTCGGATGATGAGTCCGGTCGGGAGCCCGGTGTGTCCGCAGTTGCTGCTGCTAGTGGTGGTGGTGGCTCTCAGGAAGCCGACCCGTCCATTCTTCGTACCTACTCGTAGCCGGACATAAGCACCGACACAGAGAATGTCCACTGGCTCCATGTCCTTCTCAATTGTAGGTCTCTCAGGGTCCCTAAAGAGGTGGGGGTGATCGATCTCGTCAATGACGACGGTGAAGAGGATGAGATAGATGTCGGTGGGTTGCCAGAGTCTAGCGGCGCTCCATGTTAGCCATCACCAAGCTCGTGATCAGCTTCGGACGGTCACTTTTTAGGGGTGAATGTCCGCCAGACTGAATTGATAGTTGTTCCGAACATGTGTTCGAAAACTTTTGAATAGGTTTATGTAAGGTTTTAAGTCTAGATTATGCACTCGTAAATTCGTTACAATGAATCATCAGTGGTTTGATCCAAACCATTACTTTAACTTGTTATATTATTGAATCGTGCTCGAGGCTTGTTAACGAAATATGGTCGATAGCCCACCGAGGGGTATGCCTATGACGGTGGTTTAATCAGTGGAGGTGCTCAAGAGAAGACGATCCAAGCGTTAGCACAGGAGGCACAAGACAAACACACATGTTTATCTAGGTTCGAGCCGCTAGAAGAATGTAATACCTTACGTCATGAGCTAGGTTTTGTATTATGTGGTATGATGAGATGAAAGATGTTTTGAGGGGGGGGGGGGGGGGGTCCTTGCTCACCTTACATAGCAGGGAGCGAGGTTACATATCTGAGAAGACTGGGTCGATTACAAGTTAAGGAAACTAGTCGATTACAATCAACATATCCACTTAGAATGTGAACTCTACGATAACTGACCAGGTTTCCTTGATCGCCAAGCTTGCTGGAGGTCGAACGGATTATGCCAACCATGCATGCTCCATCTGCATGGGCCTATCTTGGCAAGTTGGGTTACCTCCTTCAGAGCAGTCTAAGTCTGGCCATGAGGGTATACATGTCTATACCCCCATAAGGCCTCTCAGAGACATCCGACCAGCCTAACACATAGTTACGGTAAGATGTTGAAACCCTAAACCCTAAACCCATCACTTGATTACTGTTATTTCTTGATAGGTCCTCACACTGGATTGTGTTTGGGACATCTTGAGAACATCTAATCAGTCTATCACATATTCTCAGTCAGGATTTGGTTGAATTAATCATCGCAATGATCCTAGACTATAATGATTAATTTGATTAAGATTTAAGAAAGAAACTTTTATTTTAAGGTAAAAAAGATAATCACAAATGCACTAATCAAGGGAGTGAAGGAAGGTGAGCGGTTTTTCGGGGATCGTGCATGCCAAACAACAATTTAGTCCCTTTCTCCGCTTCATGGCACCTTCTGTGTTTCAGTTTTTACGTCTTTTTGTGTTCTAAACTTATCTTGCTCGTCGCTTGGCCACTTCCCTCGAAACCCTAATTTTTCCACAATGACGTCAAACTCACAAAAGTCCATTGAGTCAAGGAGTGTCTCTAGCCAGGCGAGCGAGGATGTCGTTAAGCCTTCAACCATCATTATGTCAGACAAATATTGGGTCAAGTTAACCACAACCAAGAAGAGCCTAAAGGAGATAATGGAAAGGGGCTTGCTGCCAGATCCGAAGGTTGCCCCTGCGAGATCTTCCAACCTCAAACACTAACCAGGTGATCATTTTCAAAGCACATTTCCTTTGTGATTTTGGGGTTTATCAATCTAGATTCCTAGAATGGATTTGTAGATTCTATGCACATTTGAACCCCAATGTTGCAGGAATGGTTAGGGTCCTTACCTTTTTGTGTGAGGACTAGTCAGGGATAGAGCCGTATTTTGATCTTTGGCACTTTTTCTATACGGCTGTACACTACAAAGGGTGTATCATGGTTGGTTCAGTGGTTTTTCTCTTAGGAAGATAGAAAATTATATCTTGTTATCGATCAAGACCTCCTAGAAAGGGCTATGAGCAAAACTGGTTCTATATTTTCCTTGCTAAGAAAGATAGCCCAATCAAGGGGAGAGCCCTTTATGCCCATCGCAAAGTCTGAATAGAAGGTAGCTCCATTATTGATGAACGACAAGTTGGAAGGAAATGTGAAGCATATCCAATAGCTTCAACAATCAGGCTTGTAAGCCACCCACGTGGTCAAGACCTTTGTAGAGTGGAGGTTCATTCCCTTTGAAAAGCAGGGATCTAGCCTGTGCCTATAAAGGCTTGATTGACCAGAACAGGGAAATTTTCATGGGTAACCAATGTTTTATGGTTTCTATGCATGTTTGGGCATGTATAAATCTTTTATTGTTAACCCACTCTTTGGTGATAGAAGTGTTGAATGAGAAGGTTGTTCGTCGGGTGAAAGAAGTTCTTGATACCGGTTGCTTGACCCATACCATGTTGGAAATCAAGCCCCCAAAGTGGACTGATGTCTTCTTACAACTAGCCTCTAAATTGATGATGATGAGTGCCCTAAGGGTTTGGTGGAGAATGCTCGGCCCGAGGACGCTCCAAAGCTTGATCCCAAAGGGAAGGTGGGAAAGAGGAGACTTCAGTCTGACACGCGTGTCGAAGAGATCCCTCTCCCAGAGATGAAGAAAAGTCAAAGCATATCTTGGAGACCCCAAGCATTGTGACCTCCATGGGAGACGACCAAGAAAATACTGAGCTCCTCCTCATAAGGGTACCTCTCGTGATTGTCTTTAGTCGGTTATTTGAAGCGTTTGCTCGACTAGATAAGCTTGAACGCATTGAGAAGGTTTGTGCTTAGGAAGAAACCTTGACAGTTGACACCTCATGTTGGCAGCCAAACTCGCAGCACTCGAGGAAACTGAAATCCCAGATCTGGGTGGCCCGGTAAGTCTTGGCTGATTGAAGAAGTGTTTGTTCTTTGTTCCTTGTTCCTTCCTAAACTATTTGCCTTTTGAGTTGTTTTTGTAGTCCAGTGATATAGAAACCCCCAAATACCCCTGTTCTACATGAATTAACCTCGAGCTTGGCTCTAGTAATACAAAGTTTTCTCTAGCAACCGTTGTGAGGACGGAAGATAAAGGAATTGATGCCTCCTGAGGATGACCCTTCTCATCTAAGTGTGTTGGCTTATTAGGAGCGGATGGTTTGCCAAAGTTTAGGGGCTCAGACCCATGCTTAGGCTAATCAGTACTTGGTAGCTTCTGAGCTAGAGGAAAAGGTCATGATTCTTCAAGACGCGAAAGGAAGTAAGTAACTGTAAACCACATACCTATCTTATTGTGTTCTGAATTTTGAGGTGTTGATTTAGGCTCTTGTTGATAGATGAATCCAAAAGGCTTGAAGACTTGCAAGTGACCCTCATACAAGAGAGGATTTCAAAGGGAGCAACCATCGAAGAACTTAGGAAGGAGCTGGCTAGAGCACAAAAATGCTAAACATGCTTTGGAAGGGGAACTATCCGAGGGAGCCCGTACTGACGCTGGCGATGCAGTCGCCAGTCGGTGTCCTGGAGATCCATTTCCCTGATCTCGATGTGAGTATCCTGTCTCGAGGATATGAATGCGATGAAGACAAGGTTGAGGCTATCCTCGAAAAGAACCATTCTCTCATCGAATTCTTTGTCGAGAAGTTAAAACTCGATGTTGCTGATGATTAGTCTATTTGTATGGCTTGCTGGTTTTGCCAAAATATGTTTTAAACATTGGCTCATCGTGTTATGAGCATATGTAATGTATACCATAATTTCCCTTTACTTTCCTTTGTTATCTTTGAGTAGGGCGTGACTGATATAGTGTTTGAGGCTCGTGTGTCCTACTTCCTATATAGTTTTTAGCTCATCACTTATGATCAAGAAAATTTTGAATTGCCATATAGGTATGTAGTATCCCCCTAGCCATTCTTATTAGTCTAAGTGCTAATAGGAAAGGCTTTCTAGAGAACTATCTTGCCACTTAGCCCCCAAAAGATAGTGTTCGAGTACACTAATTTGTGTTGAGTACTTGGATCATCAGAGGTCAATACTCCATCAAGTATAATGACCCCTTGATGATACTTTGAATTTTTAGGAACTCGGGCCACTTAGGTTGAGTACCCCGTCGAGCGCAATGGACCCTCATCAAGTGGTGGTACCCTTGTAGTGTATTTTGGACTCGCTTGAGATCTAGTGCCTCGTCAAAAAATGGACTATCTTACGATCAAATATGAATAGACCGAGTGCCCCATCAGGCACTTCAAATTCTTTCATAATTGGACACTTCAATGGTGGTTTGGACATGCCCAGGATCTAGTACTGTGTCGAGTAAAACAATTTCCATTGCAATCAAACATCATAGAAATAAAACAGGATAACAATAATATGAAACCGGTTTTGAACTATTAATAAACTTTAATAAACCATATCCCCATGCATAGAGATATAGATCATGATATAATTTTTATGCAAAATTTGCTCACGAACACTGCAACAATGTCGAATATGCCAGTGGACACCTCTTGCTCCAAAATATGCCTAGTACCATTATGAAACTAAGTTTCTTTGCCGTTGGACACCACACCTATTAAAATATTAATTTTCGTAGTTTAGGAGAGAGAAAAGACAGTGAGTAGACCAAATTGTCCTCTTCTACAACCTCTGGTCGTTCTCTCCATGGACGTCAGTCTTCTTCTCCCTAAATGGCGCAAAATCTTATATCGGCGATGAGGCGGAGGTGCAACCGTCAGCACGAAATCCAGGCAACGACGCGACCTCCAACTGGGTTAGCAACCAGGGGCATGGTTGGCAAAGCCTCCTTCAATCTTCGGTGCGCTGAGGGGCACGGTCGGTGACATCAACTCCAACCGGGGGAGTGGTCACACGACCTCCAGCCAGAGGCGCAACATGATGGTGCGACCTCTAGTAGGGGCATCGCTAGGCTCACGACCTCTAACAAGGGGCTCTTGACCTTGGCGTCGAGTGTGAGGCCTATCCACGTCACTGGCGCGGGCATCATGTGCGCGAGTGCAGTGGCCAGATGCGACGATCCACCGCGAGTTGCCTCGCCTACTCATAATGCCCCTATTGCCACAGCTGATGCATCCCCAGCCGTTGTATAACGATGCCACCACCGCGCTGTAGACAAGTAGCCATGTTGGAGATTTCTGCGTCATGGTCGCATGTGTCATCAGAGAAGAAAAGGTGATGATGATTTGTTACAGAAAAAATAATTGAACGCCCGAAGGTTGAAGCGAGGGAAATTCGGTGTATTCACCATCCTCTCTCTCTGGAACCATAAAAATGAATATTTTAATAGGTGCGAGGTCCAGCGGCGAGGAATCACAGTTTCATAATTGTACCAGGTCAGTCTAGGCATTCGGTCCTAACCGAGAAATCGGTTCGGTTACTTCGGGTTTTCAAAAATTCGGTTTCTAGATATTGGAAACCGATCTTCTACCCGAAAGCTGAGGAACCGATAATTCGGTTGACCGAGAAATCGGTTCGGTTTATCGGTGCTGACCGAACCAACGGAGCAGCAGCTGTCACGCACAGGACAGAGATTCAACAGGATCAGGCAGACATGGATCGAACATTCAATTTGGAAACAAGATTACTAGTAGTACAGACTATGATACTATACGTATAAAGGTAGTACACAATTGTTGCTATTGTGCCGACCTAACGCGTGTCCTTGCCGTTGGCACTTGAGTTGGGCTCCAGAGGACACGCGGACCTTCAACAAGACAACAACAGCATGCAATCATCGCCTAGGGACATGTATAGAAGAACCACTGGGCTGCTGTTGCGATGCCTGCACTACACTCGGAAGCTTCATCACCGGATCTTAATCGGCCGCCGTCCTCTCCTTGTCGATCCTCTGCCGTACGCTACTGACTCGTGCTCCTCCCGATCCTTGCTTGTCGGCGTCGAGGAAATGAGAGGGCAAGGGCGACTGAGCGAAGGCTACGAGATGGGGATGGGCACGGAGCGGCGGGGGCGAAGGGAAAGATGACAAACAAATGGCATGCTTGGCTGAGTTGCTGCGAAGACAGAGTAAAATTTATATATCGGGTAGTTCGGTACTTCGGGTAACGCGTGATATAGACCGAACCAACCGAACATGATTCGGTCTTCTCAAACATGTGACCGAAGTAATAACCGATGACCGAGAATTCGGTCTTTTCGGTCTCGGTCTTTTCATGTTCAGTTTTCGGTTTCGGTTTTTTTTTGCCCAGCCTGAGTACCAGGCATATTTATCGAAGGAAAGGAGAAAGGACTCATGACATAGATGACTCGTCAATTGTGCTTGAAATTGCACTTTGTCCTCGAGTTCGGGATCATTGGTGGTAATGCCTATTTCCCTTGTTTCTCCTCATAAAATAAGATGTGAATGTGTTGGAAGTCACGATCGAGCCATGACAAAGAAAGGATTAACCTTACCCCAAATCATATATACCAAAAACATAAGAAGATTGGAAAACTTAATACTTTTTTATAACTGATTGGGACAAAAGTTTTACATCGAATAGAAATACAAAATGTAGTTTAATCCTTATCAGGTATGCAAACACTACATCTTAGGTGATGCTTTGTCTTGGCATCTATGTTATGTAGGAATCTGCAACTAGAGGTCTAAATCTACAAATTCATCTAATTCCTTGGAGGTGGCATTGATGCTCTAGACTTGCCATGGATCTAATCGATGTTGTCCATGCATCCTTATTATGCTTAATTGGGACTTCTTTGTCATGATCAGGGTTTTGAAGGTAAAATAATGTCAAAAAAGGTCATCTATAAAATCCCTAGATTTTTATATGGAGGTTGGCTCTTCCAATTTGTTTTGTTGTGCATTTGGTCAGGGTCACTAGCTTTACACATTTTGGGGGCCAAAGCTCTGACTACTTGAACGATATTGAAAAAACTTGATGGCTTGCCCTTGGCCTGATCTCCTTAGACCGAGGAGCTGTCTTCGCATGGTGTATGCCATGCTTGGTGATGAGTCTGCCTAGCATTAGTAAACCAGATGGCGCTCGAGGCGAGTCATTGACATTTACGACAGTAATGACCTCTACCATGAGGAGCTCAGGGTTGGCTGAAGGTGTTGTTGCCCTTCTTGCTTGCCTATGATGCCTCCTAATGAAAGACTATGGCTTGGGGGCTGAAAAGGGAAATCACTCCTTCTTCCCTTTAATGTTAAAGCAGATGCTTGTTCTATCCATATGGATAGTTGCCTTGACGGTGAATAGTGAAGGTCAACCCAAGATGGTTGAAGCCTTTAGAACGACGCCCGTATGCACCAGCATAAAGTTAATGGGAACGTATGAATCCTTGATATGTATACAAATATCATCTGTGAGCCTATCCACTTGACGAATCGTCTGATATGTAAACCTTAACCACATGGTCGTGTGGCACAAACACTCACCGAACAAGATCTCATCATAGATTGCCCTGAGCATGACGTTGATGCATGCACCCAGATCACAAACGTTATCAAACTTGTTAGGCCCGATCGATATGGAGATAACTAGACGTCTAACATTGGCCCTCTTGACAGGCATTTAATCATCGTTCCAACCCACACCTCCAAAGGTTGGCTCTTTTTAATAGCTTGAGTTTGCTATCTCAATGAAATACACATCCTTAAAGCTTGTACGATCTTGATCAGGGTAGATCTGTTGATTTAGCTCGATGGAGAGTCTGATAGGTCAGGATGCTTGCTTGCTTGCGGAAATCGTCATCGATCAACAACTTTGTTGGAGTAAACCTGATATGCTAATTGATTTTGATTGTTGTCGTAAACCCTGCGGGTGTGAGACAATAGAGGTTCGGGTGCTCAAAAATCAATCTACCGAGATAGATAGGTGATAACGTCACGTGGCAGAATGTCTGGGAACTCTGAGAAGATGAGATGTTGCCATGCTTCTTCGTCTTAGATTCGTTGAAACATAGATGCTTCGTGGCATCACATGCAGCTAGTTTTGGGCACAAAACTTCTCCAATAGTTCGCATGTTGATCAGTCTTCGCGCAAGATCCCTTTACCTGGTGTGCCTAGCTCTATCGACGATTTTGATTGGCAGATATTTAGTTTCTTGGTGAATCCTACTGGTGCGAAGACCAAATACAGTAGAGACACGAGAGTTATATTGGTTTGGACCCTCGGGAAGCGAGTAACAACTTTACTCCCAGTTGCTAGTCTTGTATTGCTATATTCAGCGAGATTGCGATTACAATGTGGCCATTGCCGATGCAAACGATTTGATCTGAGATGGGATTCGATGATTACAACCGAGGGATTGCTAGCTATATATATATATATATCTGGGATCAACTTGGCCTACAAGCTAGGATATGCGTGTCTATCTTCGGGGTCTTGTCGTACTCGTCTAGGATTCGGGAGTCGTATCCTCCAGAGACTCGGTAGCGTGTCTTTCCCTGAATAGCGTGCCATTTGTCATCGAGCCTTTTTATCGTCGGGTATCCAGGGTAATGGCATCTACACATATGTTCTAATACATATTAGAAAATCAAACTATGTATTGTGATTGGATATGTGAGTATGGCTGACACATCAGGTTTCTACTCCAACAAAGTTGTTGATCAGGTTGAAAACTATGAGGATCGATATATTAGAAAATCAAACGGCGTACACATGAGATATCTACATTTTAGAAAATCACAATACATAGTTTGATGTTCTAAAATGTTGTCAGTCGTCAGTTGACTTTACGCTATATATATATATATATATATATATATATATATATATATATATATTATACACACGTGCTTTGCATTGGCACGCAGCCACAACATTCTGCAGAAGGATCACACAATCATATATATGGATGCATGCATGCACACTAGGTACAAGGTACTTGACCTTTTGTGCACTACCTTGTCTCAATGAAGTTCCCGGCATATCTGTTAAGGCGTTCGCATCTATAGAGAGATGTTCATGTTGGGCATCCAACAACGCAAGGTGATAGGATCAAGCTGGAACCCGGATATACTAGCTAGAGCATAAGCACTGTCATTTCTTAATATAAGTTGGTTCTGTAGATGTGTTTTTAACCTCCGCCTAACTAGTAACAACCGACGATATCACACATATCACTACTACAGAAAGTACAGAAAGGGTCTTTAGCCCCGGTTGAAATGGGCCTTTAGCCCCGGGTATCCCAACCAGAGACGGAACCAGAACTTTTGATTAAGAGGGGCCGGACAATGCGATTATACCTCATAAATATGATAAATATAAATATCTCAAGAGATTTTCAACATTTATATATATATTTAGTATTTTTTTTAAAAAAACATACTATTATCATCAAAAAATAGTGAATTTATATATTTTTTATCTATATAGTTAAAAATTTTATGCATATTAAAAAAAATCACTGTTCATGGGGGGCCACGGCCCCTGCTAGCCCCCCTGGTTCCATCTCTGATCCCAACCGGGGCTAAGAATCTGGGACTAAAGGTCCCGGCCTTTAGTCCCGGGTGCTTTCAACCGGGGCTAAAGGTCCAGCCCCCCTGGTTTCATCTCTGATCCCAACCGGGGCTAAGAATCCGGGACTAAAGGTCTCGGCCTTTAGTCCTGGGTGCTTTCAACCGGGGCTAAAGGTCCAGGGAGGAAAAATAAATGTGTGTTGTATGAGATTCGAACTCAGCACATCTCACCTCAGGCACGCTTACCAACTGAGCTACGCAACCCACGTGATGTAGTTCGGGACGTTTTCCTTTTGAATCCACTCGTGAAGGACCTTTAGCCCCGGTTGCTAACACCAACCGGGGCTAAAAGGATCTACCACCAACCGGGGCTAAAGGTCCAGGACTTTTAGTTCGGGTTGGTAATACCAACCGGGACTAAAGATTCACCTTTAGCCCCGAACGCAAATTTTTGCCGAGACTAAAGCTCAGTTGATAGATCGTCCAAAGGTCTGTTCTCTAGTAGTGTATGCAGTAGATCATCAGATGGTAGAACACGACACATAGATTTAATTAGGTACACCGTGGAGCAAGATAATACAAGATCTCTCCCTTTCACGGGACATACGACACTCATCGCCTAAACTAATATAAATCTCTTGTGTTCTTCCTGCACCACCATCCGGAGCAGGAGCGTGCAGCCCCACCCTCGATACAAATGTACTTACCAGTCTAGGGACCCCTTAGTCCCGAACACCGACAAACCTATAATTTAAACAGACCAACAGAGGATGATATATACTCCTTTTATTTTAAATTATATAAGTCATCCCAAGAATTTTACAAAGTTAAAATAATTTAAGTTTGGCCAAAATTTATACAGAGAAATACAAAGATTTAAGACATCAAAAAGGTATACTATAAAAATATATCTAAGAATTCAATGATACTTAGTTGGTATCATAAATGTTATTGTGTTGTTATATAAATTTAGTCAGACATCAAAAATATATCTAGGAATTTAAGACTCTAATATTTTTGGAATGACTTATAATTTGAGATGTAATGAGTATTTTAACTTTGTCTTTTACGTTAGGTCATTGTTTCTTCTAATAAATATATATTCCTAAAACCTTTAGAATTTAAAAGATTAGCAAGAAATGTGAGTACACATACCTTCAACTTAGCTTACATGTTTCTCCAGATTGCATGATTTATCCATTATTGATGTTTATAAATTTTAGAAACAAAGTTTTGACAAAATCTTGTCGGCTATAAACATCTCTGCACATATATCAACATCCACATCTACATCCACGTCCAAATAATAAATCCGTATATATATAAGACGGCTACATAAAAGGTTGGACATTATTATCTATAATATATTTCCTGCCACTCGGATATTATGCATTGATATTTCTGCTATGCATACATAGATCGTACGCACCATGCAACAAATGTGTATTGACCTTCGACCGCCAATATCTTTTCATCAAGGACGCTTCATTTATTAGCTGTTGTATTGTCCACGATGGCAGAAGTTGAAACTTTGTTCTTTTATCTAAAAAAGATCTAGGACGTTAGGATGTTGGATGTGAGGGACTAAACTTCATTTCGGCTATAAACCTTCTATTTAGCATCTAAAACTCTAACATCATCACACGGACTAAACTTTAGTTCATATACTAGCTGGATGTGGCACGCTAACGCTACGCTGCGCTCACTTTTTCTACACGCAAACTTTTTTAGAGCAATAAATATCCAGTTGTGAACAGTAGCCAGGGACACATCAGCTACAGTGCATGCAGCTTTTTGTACACGTGAACATTTTTTCCATAGACAAAAAAAAAAGACAAGTGGTATGGATCGGATATCTATCTTTTATTATTATGAAAGAAAAGCAACGACGGCCATTGCCGACTGCCGCCGAACCATGCATGTCACTGTCTAGCTTGGCCCTGGGCTTCTTGGGCGTACACTCGGCCTCACAGGTCGGCGTCTGGCCTAGCCCACAGACAGGCTCGCTGGTATTCCAGTCGGCCGATGGTGGCTTCATTCAAGGGACAAAGGCAGAAAAAAATTTAGCAGGGCTAAACGAAAGTTGATGCTTAAATTCACAAAAAAAGTCACCTGCTCATCTGGATACCTGGAGCCTGCTGTAGACTGTGGCGTGTCCTCGTCCACTAGCGTTGCGCCTAGCTTTTTGCCTCCGTGTCCTACCACCAATGCTCGCTTGCCAGCCTACCGCTGTGCCAGGCAGCTCATCCGCTGGCTGCCACACCTGGCTACGCGCTCACAGCTTGCCTCATCACTTAGTTTCGCGAATAGGCCTAGCTGCTCGCCGGTCGCCAATCGTGCACTACTAGAGAACATGCCTTTGGACGATCTATCAATTGAGCTTTAGTCTCGACCAAAAATTGTGTCCGGGGCTAAATACCTTTAGTCCCGGTTGGTAATACCAACCGAGACAACCGAGACTAAAGGTGAATCTTTAGCCCCGGATGGTATTACCAACCCGGACTAAAGGTCCTGGACCTTTGTCCCGGTTGGTGTTACCAACCAGGGCTAAAGGTCCTTCCCGAGTGGATTCAAAAGGAAAACGTCTAGAACTACATCACGTGGGTTGTGTAGCTCAGTTGGTAAGCGTGCTTGAGGCGAGAGGTGCTGAGTTCGAATCTCACAGATGCACATTTATTTTTTCTCGTGGAAACCTTTAACCCCGGTTGGGAGCACCCGGGACTAAAGGGTCCGACCTTTAGTCCCGGATTGGTAGCCCCGGTTGGGAAAACCGGGGCTAAATGCCCTTCCCAACCGGGGCTAAAGGTCGTTTTCCAGTAGTGGTGGCCCCGCTGGCTTGTCCCCGCACAACTACACTCAGGAGTCATTGGCCCGTTGGTTGCGTCGCGTCGTAGTCACGACCGTCGCTCACTAGGAACTGCGTGACGCCACATGAACGGGAAGAAACACTCTATAGAGATGGGTTAGGGCGTAGGGAAGGAACACTCTATAGGGATGAGCTGAGACGATGGGCTAAGAACTAAGAAGTTAGGATTCGATCTTGTGCCTTAGCTGAATAATTCTTTATGTCTACTGGATTACTTGCCTAATTAACAAAAGATAACATTTTCTACTCCCAAAATGTTCTAGTCCCTCCTACCTTGTACATCTATAATCTCAGCCTCTCCTACCTTATACATCTATGACTAAAATTTTAACAGGACACTATAGGGATTTCATGTACTCGGCAGCGGTAGGAAGGGCTCGAGCCCCTCCCGCCCTACCACTACCTACGTCCCTGCTTCCTTCTAACTTCTAACTTATGTTTCTCTGTCTATCACATCGATATTTAAACACATGCATAAAACATTAAATATTAATAAAATAAATAATTAATTGTACAGATTGGTTATAAATTACGAGACAAATCTTTTAAACTTAATTAATATATAATTTAACAATATTTGTTAAATACAAACGTAAGTGTTACAGTGATAAAGTTGAAAAAAAATTAGCATCCCTAACAGCGCGTAGTACGTCCCAGTCGGCGGTCGGCGTCGTCGGCATCTCGTTCGTGGCAGTCCCCAGATCGTCCGTCCCCTACTGGAGCTGTGGGGACATCCGGGTGTCCACATGCACTACTCCGTACTATATATATTATTATATATGCATATGTACACTGATGAGGCAGCAGATGCTGGCACTGACTTCTCAATATACAGTGCTAGTAGCTCGGTGGAAAGTACTGTACGTCCGATATTTTAGTGGGTGTTAATTTTAGTGGCAAAATTTTTTGTCCGATTACATCAGATGTTGTTGTCATAATTTAGTTTATTAAAAATAGACTAATTAAAAAAATAAGTTATCCGTGAAAACTAATTTACGAGACCAATGTATTAAACTTTAATTAGTTCATAATTATAATATGATGCTACAGTAAATATTTATTAACGATAGATTAATTTATTTTAATAGATTTATTTTATTAATTAATATATAGTTGTGTGATTAGTTTTATAATTAATTTATTTTAATAGGCTAAATTAGTGTCGCAATATTCGATGTGATATGACTAAATTTTTTCTCAATTCGAATATGTATAAGGGGGGTGTTCGTTTCGCTGGTAAATTTTTTTTGTCAATCGCATCGAACTTTGCGGCACTAGTTTAGCCTATTAAAAATAAATTAATTATAAAACTAATTACAGGGCCATATGCTAATTACTAAGACGAATCTATTAAGGTAAATTAATCCATCATTAGTGAATGTTTACTGTAGCACCACATTGTCAAATCATGAACTAATTAAGTTTAATAGATTCGTCTCGTGAATTAGTCTTCGGCTGATAAATTAGTTTTTTAATTAGTATATTTTTAATAGACTAAACTAGGGTCGCAATATTCGATGTGACAACAGGATACAAAACTAGTAGTACTCCTAGCAAACTACTACTGTACTAACCTAACCAATATGCAGCACCTTTTGCCCGCATGCAGATGCAGCACGCCCGCTTGGCGCCAGTTGCATTGCATTTGGCCACAAAATTACTACTGTACTAACCAACGTGTGTTGGTTTCACAAACCAATCATATATCACATTACAAAATGTTATATATTACTAGAGAAAAGTTCATCATTAGTTCTTAAACTTGTATCGTTTAAACTTGTATCGTTGTGTTATTCCGGTCTCTAAACTTAAAAATCAACCGTTTAGTTTCTCAAACTTGTTCAATTGTGTCATTCCAGTCCTTAAATTTAGTTTTGAGTCTCATCATGGCGATTTAAAAACCTTATATAAAAAAATCATAATGTTTTCATATAAACTCGAATGAAGATAAATATTACATCAAAATTGTAGCCCTTGACACGATCTATAACTTTGTAGTTGAAAAGTTTTTGAATTAAAAGTATTTAAGGTCCAAAATATTGTTTTTATTATAGATTCTGAAATTTAAAATTGAAAATTCTCAAACAATATTGGATAGATTGACATAGTCTTTATAAAAGATATAGTTCTCGATACAATCTATAACTTTGTAGATAAAAAGTTTTTTTATTTGAAGTCGTTTAGTATCTGAAAATTTAATTCTAAATTTTAAATTTCAAAATCTATAAACATACAATAATATTTTAGGACCTTAAACAGTTTTAATTTTAAAAAAATCAACTATAAAGTTGTACATCACATCGAGGGCTACAATTTTGATATAATGGTTGTCTTCATTCGAGTTCATATTAAAAAAAGTTATGGATTATTTTTTGATATTAAGTTTTTAAATCGCCCTGTTTTAACCCATATGAGATTCAAAACCAAGTTTAGGGATCGGGATAACACAACTGAACAAGTTTGAGGATTTAAATGGGTGATTTGCAACTTTAGAGACCAGAATGACACAATCAAACAAGTTTGAGGACCTAAACAGTTGATTTACATGTTTAGGAACCGAGATGACACAACGATACAAGTTTAGGGATCAGTGATGGACTTTACTCACTATCACTACAATAAATTGTGCTTTACATGACAATCACTTTGGTCATAAACAATCAAAAATATGTCACGGTTAACTTGCCATGACGATCAGAAAATTTATCATGTATCTCACATCAGAGTCGTCATTGATTGCCATTTCATTTCGTCGTAGAATACTCGGCAAAATCTATTCGAAAAAAATTCAAATTCTTAGTCAAGGGAGAGGACCACCAGCTAGTCACACCAGCTCATGTACTACCACGATATTTTTTCATGATACCCTTTGCATCAACCAAGATTTGAAAATCTATTCGAAAAAATTCAAATTCTTAGTCAAGGGAGAGGACCACCAGCTAGTCACACCAGCTCATGTACTACCACGATATTTTTTCATGATATCCTTTGCATCAACCAAGATTTGAACCTGCAACCTCCTGCACACGCACACGTAACCTCCACTACCACTCCACCCTTTTGTCATTTGTATCTATATTCCATTTTAGTTCCCCTCATATTATACTAAACCGTGTGTAAATTACTTGTTTGAGGCTATAAACGAATTCAAATCAAAAAGTTGTCAACTACAAAGTTTCATAACTTTTTGAAATCTACACTTTTTGTTTAGGAAGTTTTTCCATCCGAGCTCATTTACAAAATTTGAATTTCATATTTGAGAAATTTCAAATGTAGTTTTCATTGACAAGATAATTTTAAATTAAAACGTTATCAACTACAAAATTTCATAACTTTTAGAGATCTACAACTTTAATTTTGGTTGTTATTCCATCTAAGGTATTTTCAAAAATTCAAATTTCAAATTTTTTAAATTCAAATATAGTTTTGCATGACAATATGATTTCATATTAAAAAAGTCTTCAACTACAAAGTTTTATAACTTTTTGAGATCTACAAGTTTTATTTTGGTCATTTGTCCATCTTTGGTCTTTTGAAAATTCCAATTTTAAGATTTTAAAATTCAAACGCAGTTTTGTATGACAAGATGACTTCAAATTAAAAAGTTATCAACTGCATTATATATGCACACTGGAACCGTATATGTCACACTCCAATAAAAGGGTTATACCAAATATACACACCCAATTTCATACGGATCCATGCATATGCATATTTATTAGATCTAATTGCAAGATATTTGACTAATATTTTGACTACTTTCCAAAAAGAATAAGATATTAGTTATATATATAGACACACACAACTGTTATTCTACTACATCTTTGGTGTAGCATAGTATTCTACACCAAACTATTATACCGAACAAAAACAGTATTGTTCAGTAGTATTATTTAGTATTTTTGTGATACTGATGTGTAAGACTAACTCATACTGAACACGGTTCAATTTTTTTGTGATACTGATGTATAAGACTGACTGATATTGAACACAATTCAGTATTTTGTGGTCAGTTTTTTGTCTCTTGATGTAGCTACACCTCTAGGGTGTAGAATAGCACTATCGTGATATATATACGTACACAGATCAATATTTAGGTGTGTAATGTTAGTTCGAAAAAGATATTTTGGATCGATATTTTAGGTCAAAAGAAGATATTTTAGGTCGATAGCTAGCAACATCGATCATTTAGTACCTATATAGAGATATGTCCTGTGCCAGTTGCAGTCGTTCAAACAAGCCACCACATGTCACCATCATCTGATGGCCAAGAAATGATGAAGACCCCTTCCTTTATCTGGTAATAAGGCCATAGTATATGCACACACATATGATGATGATTGAGAGGGTTGTTTGGTCCACCAAATCAACAGGTGAGAGACTGTAGGGGATTTGGCTGATTGAGAGGGTTGTTTGGTCCACCAAAATCTACAGGTGAGAGACTGCAGGGATTTGGCGCTTTGGCTTGTTAATTTGAAAATGCACTAGTATCCCTTAAATTGGCATAGGATGTCAGCTAGATCCTTAAAATCTCAAAGTGCACATTCACATACACGAACTAGATCACATGTTACGTGACAGTCAATGGCTGCACGCTAGAACCAACGAAGCCGTACTAGCCCCAAAACTTTGGCGGAAAAGATGTGATGATCTAAGTTCCTAACTCTTAAAATACTTATCCACGTATATGTGAATTGGACCCACGTTATGTCACTGGTTCAAAAGGGTCAAGACTACACTCGTTTGAAATACATGGTTCAACTGTTGTCTATCGAATCCTGCACGGCCGCACCCGCGCACCTAAGCATAGCCGTAGCACGAGCCAGACTGATCGAAAGCATTTAGGCCCATAATAGATTTTAGTGATTAATGACAATATAAGATTAATATGATTAACGTGTGTTTTGCAGAAATGGAGTGAGTTAGGTCACAATAATGGTGATCATATGGACAAATGGTATTCATGTCCCCTAGCGATAGAAATCGATTTGGTTTTCAAAGGATGGACAACAATGTTAGAGATACGCTAGTTGTAAGTATCGATTGGTGTTGGAGAGACACATACTTAGAGTAGTTTAGGACTTGTTTTTCTTTTGGCCATACTATTAAGGGGAGTATGAACGGGTAGCTTGACCTAGGTGAGTGTAGTGACTTAGGTGTGGTGCACACTTATTTGACATAGCTCTAGGTAGCTCAGAGATAGCCCATAGATCGAGAGGATCGTTGACACTTCTTAGCGTTCCTACTAAGAGTAGAGTTTGAATCTGTCCCCGACAATGGCGCCATAAATATTTGTTGGTATTTCTTAGCGTAAGCAGAAAAGTCCGCAAGCGCACGGAAGTATCATTGTAGCACTTCACCCTGAAGTATTTAGGGTATCATATTTTCCACAGGGAACGGTGTGCTATAGCCTCTTGGTCTAGTCCTCCCAGATAAGACAAGAAGAAGGGTAACGAGGGTAGCAAGGTTCTTGTAAGGAACATGTCCTTATGCGATCAAGCTCAACCAAACGTAGCCTCCTTCGGTCAATGGGTGACGACTGGTTTCCCAATCTATGTCGATACAGCTCTACCTGGAGTCCCGAACGTGGGTGGATTACAAAGGACAGACGGAGCTGTCACCACCTACCGCCTACCTCCTCAACCGTGGAGAACCAGACAACCAACCTGCAACCACTTAGCCTAAACACCGCGTTTACACTAAGGGTCACTACTCTAGCAGTAGCTAGGACTTGCGCCCTCTCGCTAAATATAAAGCACTCACTCGAGGGTAAACGATCGGTCCAGCTAGCTACAAAAGTGATAAGCTAGAACACGACAAGAACTTAGAACCGAAGTTGAACACGAACCTTTATACTTCAAGAAGTACACAAGATTCAGAGGTATAAGTGGAGTCATACCGGCGATTCTGGTGCTCCTTCCACGGAGGTAGTCGACAACTCCGGTACTTCTCCAACTCAGATCTCACTCGCTCCCTATTCTAGTTAGCTACTAGAGCTAAGATATATGAGGCACTACTCCTTCTTCCATGGATCCTTCTTGAGATATGATCAATGAGCACTTGGATGATTTGTGAGGAGGGTGGAGGCCTTCTTTTATAGGTGGAGGTGCCTTGGGGGAATGGAGGACCTCTCCTCCTCCTTTGGAAAGTCCAAACCGACCTCAAACTGCCTTCAAGATACGCTGCACCTGGACAGAAACCATGTGCACCGCCTTTGAGTTTGCCTACCAAAATTAGCTAGAAACCGCCTCGGTAGTGGTGCGGTCACACCCCTAGTCGGCCCAAAGTGGCCCATCTTTGGTGGGATACTTCTTTTGGGCCTCCAGATGGGTCCTGCAAAGTTTGGGCTCATTTGGAGTTTGTTTGATTTGGGTCTTGGCCTTTTTATCCTTCCGACAGGGTCCTGATTTGCCTAGTATTGGGCCTATTCCCCCTTGGGATCATATCGGGTGCATTTACATGCCATATATTGTATGTGTTGGAGCCTGTTTGTAGTCGTTTACGCGAATACCCTCTTGCAGTTGACCAAACATCCAAACTTGTGGAGATAGTTAGTTGTAAGCCCTATTCTATATTTGATGTTAGTTTTATGCGAGTCTTGATGGTTATAAAGTATGAGTTTAGGACCACCAACAAGGATCAAAAGTGGTTTAGGCAGTATCGCGATTCAGAGTCGTTTGAGCCCTTAAATTCTCATCAGACGTTTCCCCTATCTGCGCGTCTGATGCATGCATGAAGTGCACAATCATGAGTCTGCCTATTGCATCGGACATGCTGGGGGATTGCATCAGACACACAGGTTGTACTATTCACTTAGGGTTTGATCCAGTGTCACATCGAACGTTGGCATCGGATGCGCCAAGGGGTGCGTTCGATGCCTATCCAGTAAGGTCCTAGAGAGGTGAAAGGTCCTTATTTGGTTTTGGTAATTGAGTGACAACCAAGGTGAACTAATATGTGCTTATGTGAGATACACATGAAATTAGTTCACATGTGAATGAGCAATGAAGGAGCTTATTGCATATGAGACATGACATGGAGTCATATGGCTAAGGTGGTTAAGATCAAGATAAGACTTGGCTTGATGGACTGATTGTGAAGGTGAAGGGCAAGTTGGAGGCTTGGAAGCCGTTGGTACCGAGTGTCGGGAGGCTTGAGCAAAGACTTGGCACCGATGGACTGAAGCAATGGTGAAGAGCAAGTGAAGTCAAGATCGATGGACTATGGAGGTCATGTGATGATATGAAGTGGCTCGTATTATTTGGTGATCAAGATAGGTGCATGTGTTGCATCAACATCAGAGCAAATGAAATGGAATGCGCAAGGCAAAGGTATAACTTGTAGGGCATTTCATTTTACCGGTCATAGGTGTGTAGAGAAGTTTATGACCGGGTTTAGGATTGATAGCCGTACTATAAAGAGGGGAAATCTTTTAGTCACAATGGTTATCTAGTGCCACTAAGTGTGAGTCTCATTTGCATTTGCATTGCGCTTAGTGACTTGGTGAGATGGATGAGTTTAACCCTAAAAAGTCTTTGTGAAAATTGCTAACTCAAGTGCTAATTTGTTTTAAGTCTTTTGGAAGAAATAGCACTTGAAAAGAGGGAAAAAGGGAGAAGCAAATCGCCCTAACAGAGAACCCTTGCTCAAAAATTTTCTTAGCCCTAGCCGGATATTCTAGCTATCTCTCAACTCAGTTCAGTTCGCAAGGCAGTGAAGGGTTGCTTGGATATATTTTTTGCCCTACCTGGATATTCCGGCTATTTACAAACTCAGCTCTTTCGCATGGACAGTGAGGGCTTGCTCGGATTTTTTTCCTACCCTACCCGGATATTCCGGTTCAGCTGAGATCCATTCGTTCCAACGGTCAGGAGCGTGGGCAGATGGTATTTGGGGGTTGTTGCCTTCTTCCTCCCTCACTTCTTTCCCCATTCTTGCTCTTGGTGAGCTAGGGTTCATCCCCTCTCTCTCTCTCCCCATTGCTATGAGCCAAATCTTGTGAGAGATTGAGTGCCCTTTGTGGGTGTGGATGAGAGATTGAAGATCCACCTCCTCCCCTTCCTCTCCCTCTCATGCTTGGTGCTAATTTGAGTGAGGGGTTGAGGAACCCTAGTGTGTGCATTTGAGGATTTGCATTTGGTGGCACTGTTGGTAGTTCTTAGCTACACCTAGGATAGGGTAACTAAAGTAGCTATCTACTAATGCCAAGCGTGGTTGTCAATCCTGACACTAGTAGGAGCTTGCTAGAGAGATTGCAATCTACCAGGAGGAGATTCTGCAAGCGCACAGAACTATCGTAGTAGCACTTCGCCTGGGAGTACCAGGTGTCGATTTATTTGATCCCAAGGGAAGGCTAGGGTGGTGTATGAGTTGAGTCAAGGAGGGGGTGAGAGTCGAAGAAAAGAGAAAAGGGAAAAGGGGAGAAGAGAGGCTAGAAAGAATATATGGATGGCTAGGTAAGGATGAAGTGGATGGCTAAGGTAGGGTGGAATGGATAGGTAGATAGAGGGTAACTAAGGATAACTAAACTAACTAAGATAACTAACTACTAACTAACTACTCCTAGATAACTACAAAGCAAGATAACTACGAAGCGAGATAGTTACGAAGCAAGGCAGGCAAAAGACAATAAAGCAACTAAGTTGAGTATAGTTTTATTCCTATCTTGTCAAGTATCGAGGCGTACTAGCCTTTACCACTTACTTAGGTTGAACGCTAGCACAACGAGCCTTACTGTTAAACTGGGCCAACTACGTGGTGGAATTCAAGGTGCACAGGGCTGTCACCACCTGCTTGCTACCACAGCTATTCGGGGGTCCAGCCGTATCTGAAGGTAAGTCTATAACTAAGCACCACGCTTAACTATATTCTAACTATCTCTACCCTTGCTTTGAATAGAGACACCCTTGCGGACATCAGAACAAACACTTGACTTAATAAGATAAACACTAAACTAACTAAGCAACCTATTGACAAAGATCAAACACTAAGCTCACTAGAGATTAACTACTATGGCTAAGTGAATTGATCTGTAGGATAGCTAGGCACTCAAGCAATCAATCAAGTATACCACTCAATACTGATAAGTAGAATAAAGTAATACTTGAAATGATGAACTAGAATATAGTAAATACTTGAGTAACAAGAGCAAAACTTGAACTGAAGACGAAGGAAGACTCTTCCCAGCTCCAGAACCGATCACTCGCACGCCTCTACTCTTGAGCTAACCCTTGAGCAGCGCTACCGCGAGGGCGAAGATGCCTTGCTCTACTAGCTACCTACTTGCCTAAGCTCTCTAAGCTTCTAACCTAACTCTCACTTGCTTCTCTTGCTTTGCTTGGGATGGTACTTGGTGTGAGATGGTATGAATGAAGAGGTGCCTCCAGGGGGGGTATTTATAGCCCAAATGAGTGAGGGGGGTTCTTATAGGGGGCAGCCAGCCGACCTAGGGCTAACCCTAGTGGCGGGCGCCAGCCCTAGGTGGCGGCCGCCACCTCCCTCACCGTTGGATGCACCGCCTTGGCTTCAACGGCATCCAGGTGGTTGTCCGAGGCGGTTTGGAGGTCGGTTGCATGTCCTAGCAACCGACATTCAGCCTTGATCCACGCCACTTCATCCTGAGCCGTCCGATGCCACTGACCTAGTGACCAAGGGCCAAGATTTGGCCTTGGGGGGGGGGGTCACACGGATCGGTGACGTGGCAGGGGTTGCAACTTGGGCCAACCCAAGTGGCGGGCGCCACAGAGAGCTGGCGGGCGCCACCTAGGGGTGGCGGGCGCCACCCCTCTTAGGCCCATTTGGGCCCTGCTGAGTGGGCTTGTCTCCTGGTGGGTCCATATGTCCAAATTTGGTTCAAATCCTGCATTCAAATAGAATTCTATGGACATGTGGAAATTTGGTTAGTTTGAAACCTATTTGACTATATTTCATGCCTTTTTGGTGAACTTTAGGGTCAAATGTTGACGGTAAAACAGGTGTTTAAGGACCGTCAACAGGCACTAGGTAATCTTTGTGATTGGGGATTTCTTATTACTCTTGGTTATTGCCATCACCTAGACGGTTTGGTGGATTGTGTCTCCGTTGTGAAGCCCACGTGGTGATTGTGTGTGGCTCCGGAGAAGGATTTGTGAGGGGTGTTGCAAGGTCCTAAATGGCTAGAGGGGGGGGGGGGTGAATAGCCTATAAAAATTTCTACAACAACACTTAAGCAGGCTTATTAGACAACTAAATGGCGAAGCAAGTTTTGCGCTAGCTCTACAAAAGTGCAAGCCACCTATCCACAATTCTAGTTAATTATAATCTCTATGTCACACAATATCTATGTTGCTATTTTACAACTAAATGAGCAACAATAATTACCACTACACAAGATAAGTAATTTTAACTAGCTACAAGAAGATATAATTATCACTTGCAAGAATGTAACAAAGGTAAATACAAGTGATAGAAGTGTGTATACCGAGCCGGGCAAGAGATCAATAAATGAATACCAATGAATACCACGGAGACAAGATGACACAATGATTTTTCCTCCGAGGTTCACTTGCCTGCCGGCAAGCTACGTCCCCGTTGTAGCGATTCACCCACTTGGAGGTTCACGAGCTAATTGGCATCACACGCCAAACCCTCAATAGGGTGCCGCACAACCACACCACAAGATGGGGATCCACAAGCTACGAGCAATCCACTAAAGTTGCCTTTGGCGCTCCGCCGGGGAAGGCACAAGAAACCCCTTACAAGCACTTTGATTAGGGGCGGACAGAATCACCAAATCCCCTCACCAATCACCAAATCACCAACCGTCTAGGTGACGACAATCACCAAGAGTAATAAGAAATCCATGAAAGGATCAAGATGCCCAAGAGGGGGGGGGGGGGGGTGAATTGGGCTTTTCTAAAACTTCTTGCGATAATAAAACTTATCAAGCCCCAATTAACCCCCTAGTGCCTAGAAGTGTGTTTGACAAGAATCAATTGCACAAAAGACTATCGCTAAACCATTTCTACTCTAGCATTGCAATTCAACTTATGAAAGAACAACAAGTAAATGTGGAATTGAATTGCTCAAAGGTAAATGCGTAGAGAAGAGAGTAGAGATGACACGACGATCTTTTTACCGAGGTATCGAGGTGTCGGCACACCCCCCTAGTCCTCGTTGGAGCACCCGCGCAAGGGTATCGCTCCCCCTTGATCCGCGCAAGGATCAAGTGCTCACTACGAGCTGATTCTTCGCCACTCCAGCCCGGTGAATCGCTCGCTACCGGTCACAACTTGGCTTGGGTCATCCACAATGCCTCCGGATGATCACCAAGCTCTCCGATCGCCACCAAGCCGTCTAGGTGATGCCGATCACCAAGAGTAACAAGCAAGAACTCTCACTTGACCAACGCAAGGCTAATGAGATGAGTGGATGCACACTTGCTACTCTCTATTCACTAATGAGGTGTTTGATCACTCAATTATCAAATCTCTCAATCTCACTAGGCCTCTTGCACTCACTTGGAATCACAATGTGTTTGGCAACCTTTCAAATGAGCAAGAGTAACAGCATGAATGAGGGGGAGGCATATTTATACCCCCCAACTCGAAACATGCACGAAGGGGTAAGTCCAGCCAGTTACACACTGACCGGACGCACCTGTCGGGGTGACCGGACGCGTCCGGTCAGTGTCTAACGGCTACGTGATGTTAGCCTTGACACCAGTACGATACACTGACCGGACGCACCCATGCGTCCGATCACCACTGACCGGACGCGTCCGGTCATCAATTTCCCTCTCTGGAACCTCTCTGGACGCGACCGGACTCACCTCCTGGTGCGTCCGGTCGAATACTGAAGAGCGTCCGGTCGCAGCCAAGCCTGCTCCTCAGCCAAACCAACTGACCGGACGCACGCCCCAGCGTCCGATCATTAGGGTTGAAGCGTCCGGTCACATTTGAAGTCCGAAACGACTTCGGTTTGTGACGCTCCCTTCACGAACTTTCTTCCTTATGATCTTAGGGACCTTTCTAAGCTACCTAGGGCTTTGGTTAACAAGTGTGCATCACACCTAACTCAAAAGTCTCACCTAGGTCAAGCTACTCATTCAAACCCCTCTTTATAGTACGGCCAAAGATAAAGCAAAGACCTATGCTACTCTAAGTGTCCTTCAACATCAAATGACACTTAGCACTAGCCTATCACCGTCTTCGTTGTCCATCCTTTGAAAACCGAACGAATTCCATCGCTAAGGGGGCATGAATACCATAGTGCCCTCACGATCATCATTACCATGACCTAACTCAACTGTTTCTGCAAAACACACGTTAGTCATAGTAATTTACCGTTGTCATCCAATCACCGAAACCCACTAGGGGCCTAGATGCTCACAATATCCCCCTTTTTGGTGATTGATGACAACCTCAAGTATGTTTGAAAGAGAGAGGTGAGGTTTTCAACAACTTGTTTTATATAAGCATGTGACAATAGGATCAAAAGGGGTTAGGCATGCTTATACGAACCAAGTCCACATAAGTACTCAACATATAAGAATTAACACAAGTACTTATGAACAAGCTCATTTATCGGAGTATAAGTGCGGAAGCAAAGTAAATGAGCATAAGCAAGTGACATGTATAAGATGACGAGTGAAGCATGACATGTCACAACTGAGCATAAACGAGTGACATGAGTATATAACAAGTGTAGCATCACATGTCACAACCAAAAGACATACACATATCGTACGGGTGCCAAAAGATAAACATGTATGCATATGAGTGCAAGATCAAACAAAAGAACCGAAACCCTCTCACAGGCTCCCCCTACGTCTAACATACGCTCTCTCCCCCTTTGGCATCAAAGACCAAAACCTAAGGGTCGGAAGGCGGGAGTGGAGCAGACGAGCCGGGCGACGAGGTGCGCGGAAGAGTCTCGAACTGAGCCAGGTAGGTCTCCTCGTCGGACGACGTACTGTGAGCTGACTGACCCTCTGACACTGGACGTGAAGGAGAAGCGGTCTGGGTCTGCTCAACTGTCTCTGGAGCGGCCTCTGGAAGAGGGTCCACGGTCTCAGTCGCGACCACTGACACTGTCAACGAAGTCTCAGGAGCTGAGCTGACAGGAAGAGTCTGACTCTGAGAGGTCGGCGGCTCGGACGACGCTACTGAGGAAGGTAGTGTCTCTGTGGTACCAGTAGCTGGAGCAGGAGCTGGAGCTGAGGTCACCGGCAACTGAAACTCGGGCGGTGTAGGCAGGCCGGTGAGCTCGCTGAAAGAGGCTTCCAGGCTCCTCGGTGTCACTAGGACCGACTCCGTCTGAGTAGGAGTGAAGCCTGACCGGAGCGGTGTGAACCCTGGCAGCTGCCCTGGCTGAGGTGAGGTAAACCACTGCGGGTACTGAGGGAAGGGCGAGACCGTCGACGGAGGCACTGACGTGAAGTAAGAGGTCGACGGTCCTGGCTGCTGCAGCTGAAACTGTGACGGCTGAGGTAACTGTGGAAGAGCCGCCATCCTCTGCATGAAGGCAAGAGTCTGAGTCTGGAGCTGAATCATCTGCCGCTGGAGAGCGTCCTGGCGCTCCTGTGCCTGAGCTGCTGCCACTGCCTGTGCCTCTGCCAGTCGAGCCTGCTCCTGTGCCTGTCGGCGCTGCTCCTCAGCCTGACGCTGAACCTCCTCGGAGAGACGGGACTGCTGCTGCTCCATCCGAGAAAGTATAGCCAGAAGAGCTGGATCGGAGCCGGCCATATGTGTCGGTGTTTCGTACCCGGGGGTACCACACCAACGAGTGATATGATCGCGTGCTTCTCTTCCTAGATGGTGATGCAAGAGGACACAAGGGTTTATCCTGGTTGGGGCAAAGAAGGCCCTACGTCCAGCGGGGGGGGGGGGGGGGGATGTTCTTGTATTACTTGCACCTAAGTGCTTGTACAGGGGAGAATACAAGCTCAGTGAGCGTGGACCGGAGTCCGGACTCGTGTCTGTGCGTGGACTCGTGTGTTGTGTCCGTCCTCCTGAATGAGGGCCCTAGCGTCCCCTTTTATAGAGCAAGGGGAGGCCAGGGTTACACGAAAGTATTACAGGTGTCGGGACGCATGGTGCCCCATACGGAGAAGGGTAGGAACTCTGTCTTGTCGGGGCCACTGGAGCCGATGTGATTGTCGCTGTTGAGGCGTCCTTGGGTCGTGGCTTCCATCCTGGGCGCGGACGTGGTGGTGCGACAAGGCGGGAGCCGTACAACACCCATCCCGGAATGTACAGTACGCGGCGGGGTCCCTCCGGGTCTTGGAGTACCTGTCCTCCAATAGCACGAAAGGTAGTTAGGGCTCGAAGGGCGCGGAGCCGGCTTCGAGGTGGTGCCACGGGGGCTCGAGGGGCGCGGAGCCGGCCTCGAGGTGTAGCAGTGCAGAGCTCGAGGGGTCGCGTAGCCGGCCTCGAGGAGTTACAGCGCAGGGCTCGAGGGGCGCGTAGCCGGCCTCGAGGGTTACAGTGCAGGGCTCGAGGGGCGTGTAGCCGGCCTCGAGGAGTTACAGTGCCTGGAATGGCCAAACAGTGCTGCACTGGTGCCCTTTTGCCCATGCTTGTGGTGAAAACGAGACTTGACCTTTACACCGAGTTACTGTGGTACACGCCGTGTACTAGTGGACATGACCGGAGTAGGTGAAGGCATTAAATGCGTGGTATGGGCTGGTACGGCTGCCTGAGCAGCTCGAGGTCCGTGTGTTAAGGCTCGAGGTGTGGGGGCGCGCATGCCCGAGGTCTGGAGGGCTCGAGCGAGACGGAGAGCGATCGTGCTCGCCCGAGGCCTGGCTGGGAGGGCTCGGGCGAGACGGAGACGGAGCGTTCGCCCGAGGCCTGGCTGGGAGGGCTCGGGCGAGACGGAGACGGAGCGTTCGCCCGAGGCCTTGCTGGGAGGGCTCGGGCGAGACGGAGATAGAGCGTTCGCCCGAGGCCTGGCTGGGAGGGCTCGGGCGAGACGGAGACGGAGCGTTCGCCCGAGGCCTAGCTGGGAGGGCTCGGGCGAGACGGAGACGGAGCGTTCGGGTGTTTGCGTTGATTGGGGGTACCCTTTTTTGTACCACCGACAGTAGCCCCCGAGCCCTTGTTTGAGTGCTTGCATTCGAGCAGGGGCTCTAGATTGGGATCTCGACGGATAGCTAACTGGTCTCGAGGGTTTTGTCGATTTGATTCCGTGGGTGTCGTGCGAGCGACACCCGCGGGTGTAGCCCCCGAGGCCGTGGGGGAGCGGTTAGAACTCCCTCGTGGGCTTCCCGAAGAATCCTCCGTCGTCTGGGAGCCTTCCGCCCAGTGGGCGCGCCTTTTTAGGCGGATATCGTCAGGGAGCGGAGATCGCGGCGCCGTGTGTACCTGTTAACAGGCTCGAAATGTGGTTTGGTAGTCTCATTAAATGTTTACGATTACCTTTCCTTTGTCGTGGGAGACTCCGTCCGAGGCTTGGCTCGGAGGGCTTGAGCGAGACGGAGAACGAGCGATCGTTCGAGGTCCGGCCTCGAGGGCTCAGGCGAGATGGGGGTCGAGCTTTCACCCGAGGCCTGAAAATCTCATGCTCACATAAAGAAAAGAGATTAGTCGCAACTGTCCGAGTTTTTAGACCCTCTTTCGTCGAGGGGTGCCAGGCTGAACCGACTGGCCGGCTCCTCGAGCTGTCCGGCATGCCGATTACCCTGGCTTGTCATCCCGCGAGTCCTTTCGATCGGATGCGAGGGGGGATGTCTCGTACTACCCCGAGTGGGCGAGTATCGAGGTTCCCGGTGAGCTGGTAACGGGGAATCCAAGTGAGAGCTCGTGCCCCGTTCGTTAGGGGTCGACTGTGGCCCGGAGGCGGTCTCATAAAGCATGGGTGCTCAGTCTGCAGGAGTGCCGGGTCCATTCGATAGGACCCGGTGGCTCGATGCCTCCCTCCGAGGGGATCTCACTGCACGTCGAGCTCCCTGCCTTGGATACACGTGAGGGGCCTCGAGGGCTCAGCCCTCGAGTAATGCCGCGAGTGGCGCCCCTTGGTGTCCCTGACTCGGGTGCTCGAAGCCGGCTGTCGAACCCTTTTCGAGGGCCAGCCTTCGCTGCTTCGAGACTTAGGGCCGGGGCCCGTTTTTACCTTTATGAAGAAGCCTCCGTCGTCTGGGAGTCCTTCTGCCCGTTGGGCACGCCTTTTTAGGCGGAAACTGTCGGGGAGAGCGGCGGGTGCGAAGCCGGAGCGACGGTCGTGGCGGGCCCGGGTAGTGGAGCGAATGGAGAGGTAACGCGTGTATCCTGCACCCGGCTCGAGACGCGGTTAGGTGGGCGCATTGAATGCATTCGGTTACCTTTTTACGTCGTGGGAGATCCCGCCCGTCTGGATTCCCCCCTATAAATATCGAAAGAGGGGAAAAGGAACCTTTTACTTTGCCCTTGCCTTCGCCGCCGCCATAGCCTTCGCGCGCCCTCTCCTTCAAGCTAGTCGATTGGGGACTTCCAGCCGTCCGTCCGCTGCTCGGATCCGCGCCGCGCCACCGCCATGGCCGCCCAGACACAGATGCTGCCGGCCGAAGACTGGAGCTCGTCGAAGGTGACGCAGAGCGAGATGGACTCGCTGGTGGCCCAGGGGCTTCTGCGCCCCAACCCGGAGGAGGGACCCGCATGGTGGGTTATCCCGTCGGCGGAGCACCGGGAGCCGCACCCGCCGGAGGGGTACGTGGTGAGCTTCACGCGCTACCACCGTATGGGGCTCGGCGTCCCGCCGAGCCGCTTCTTGCGAGGGCTGGCCCACCATTTCGAGGTGGAGCTGCAACACTTCTCCCCCAACTCCATCTCGCACGCCGCCATATTCGCCGCGGTGTGCGAGGGGTACCTGAAGATGGAGCCGCACTGGGAGATGTTCGTCCATCTCTTCCGGGGCGAGCTCTTCATCAAGTCCCTGAAGCCCAGTGGGAGGCGGCCCGTGCGCATGGGCTCCCTTGCCATCACCGCGAGGGCGGGGACCTCGTCGGCCAACGTCCCCCGCGAGTACCTGCGATACAAGCTATCCACCAACCAGGCCGGGTGGGACGACCATTGGTTCTATCTGCGGAACGAAGGTGGCCTCCTTCCGCAGTACACCGGCAGGGTCCTTACTCGACGCCCGGAGAAGTGGACCTGGGGTGTTGCGGCGGACAGGCAACGCCACCTGGCCCCGCTGATGGAGATGATGAAGACGCTGGTGGATGAGAAGAAGCTGACCGTGCAAGCGGTCATTTGGGCGTTCCACCAGCGAAGAGTTCTTCCGCTGGCGGACCGCCCCCTTCTTATGCACGAGATGGGCCCGCAGGCTCAGCTCGAGGCGCTCAATCGCTCGAGGATGGCCGAAGAGAGGTTGTCCCGGAACGAGGGCGTCTCCCGGGTGTCGATCACGATCCAGGGGCCGTTCGTCCCTGAACTCTCCAACCTGGTTGCGATGGCACCCGACGAGGGGTGTCTTGACCTGGTAAGCCTTCCCTCGAGTCGAGCTATCTCGAGCCTCCTCCCCCTTCTTCCTCCTTCGACCCGTTTGCATCCGTCTTGTGGTTTGTCTCATCACGCTTCTCCTTTCTTCAGGGGGCATTTACTTGTCGCGCGTCGAGGCCCCCGGTGAGGGAGGACGCCGCGGATGCTCAGGTGAGGCGCCTCTCTGCTCAAAAGGACAAGGAGAGCAAGGATGCCAAAAAGAAGAAAGAGAAAGATAAAAACTTGCGTCGCTTAGCTCGGGAGCAGAGACTGGCGAAGGCTCGTCGTAACCGTCAGCCTGGGGACGGGTCCCCCGAGCTGAGCTCCTCGAGCTCGGAGGAGGAGAGTAGTGACGAGGAGGAGGACGACGACGAGGGGATGGATGCGCGCTTGATGCGCGCGGGGCTCGTCGATGACAGGGCTGACCGCTCCTCTGTGCAGGAGGGTACACTGGAGGTCCCACCGACAAAAGGGGCACGCGGGACGCAGCCGCGGAAGGCGGCGCCGATCCCTGCCTCGTCGGGGGCCCGAGGTCCGTCGAGCTCCGCGCCGGACGCGCCCCCGGTTGTAAGGAAGCCCCGGACCCGGAGCGCCTCGGCCACAGCGCCAACGGAGGCCGCCCCCGCGTCAGCCCAGACGGGGGGCCTCGAGAGGGGTCGGGCCTCGAGAGGCGGTCGACAGGTTGAGAAGGGTTTCGGGCCCGACCCCCGCGAGCCGTCAAGGGCGCCGTCGAGCCCGCGGAGGGGCGGGCGCCAAGAAGAGGCGTCGAGCCCGCGCCATCACGAGCGTCGGGGAGGGAGCCCCCGAGCGTCTCGTGACCAGGGGCGCGAGCGTCCCCGGAGTCCATCGCCGCACCGCCGCCGGGACGCGGAGGCGGACGCGGGAGGGCGCGACCACCAGCGCGGGCGCCGGAGCAGGTCCCGGAGCCCGCGCCGGGGCGAGCGCCACGACGTCAGCACGAGGGTGGTGCGGTCGCCCTCCCGCGATGTGGGGCGGAAGGAGAGCTCTCCCTCGAGGTCGAGCCATGGGAGGCGTCGGGAGCCCTCCCCCCATCCCAGCCCTGCGGAGACGGCCCAGGCGCAGGGCTCGAGCCGTGGGGTGGGCTCGAAGCCCCCGAGTGGGTCCGGCGACTCCGGGAAGAAGCCCAGCCGCCGCTTCGGGTGAGTAGTTTCCTTGGGTCTCGTCGGTAGTGAGGCTTCACCTCTTTGCTTTTAATGACGCGTGCCATCTCCATCTTCTCAGGGGGAAGCGCTCCTACCAGGAGGTGGACCTCGCTTCGTCCAAGCGGGCCAAGACCTCGAGCCCCGTCGAGGACACAGGCACCTCGAGGTATGGCACCTTCCTCCGCTAGAGAAGCCGCTTGGCTGGAGAAGGCCCGAGCTGCCATGGCTCGAGGGGGCCGGATGATCGTCGCGAATTTTGGTGAGGCCGTCGCCATCGACCACAGGGGTCGAGGTACTCTTCCTGGTTCTGACATCTCCGTCATCTCGTATTGCAGGGGCCTCAGCTCATGGCATCGAGCCTGCCACCACCGTATCCGCCGAAGCGCTGCCTCCTCCCCCTCCTCCTCCTCCTACGATGGTGCCAACTGGGAGCGCCATCCTTCCCCTCACCACGACGGCTGTTCCGGGGGAAGCGCCTGGGGCGAGCACGGCCCCGCCGGCGTCTGGGGCTGAGGAGACTGCGCCCCTTGTGGCTCCGACCAGCACGGGCCGGGCCTGCGGAGGAGGGAAAGGGGGGAGAGGCGTCGGCGGAGAGGGAGCCGACGGTGGAGGACCTCCTGAACGAGCTGGAGCAGGGGCCGCTCCTTTCCGCGGGCTCGATGATGGTGGCGGCGCCCGAGGTGCCGGCTAGCGCCGACAAGGCGCCGGAGGGCCCGGCCAGGGAAGAGGACTCAGGGGTCGAGCCTTCCCTCGACCGATCCGCAACAGGAAGCGCCGGCGGAGGGACGGAGGGAGTCGGGGCCCGTGCCGTCGGGCGGCGGGTCGCTGTCGGGGCAGCTCGAGGCGGAGGAGGATCTGCCCGACATCGAGCTCGACCGACCGATATGGCCGTTTCCCGTCCCACTGAGCCCGCCCCTTGCCGTGGTTCCCATCGAGCAGCCGGCCCAGCGGGGGGCCCCGCGCGAGGTGCGGTCCATCTTCCGGGAGGTGGCCGTGCTTATGGCGGAGGCGGAGCGGTCCTGCTCCGAGGAGGCGGGCCGGTCCGCACAGGTGTCAGCCGCCCTCGCGCGGCTGAGGCGGAGCTTCGAGATCTCCGCGCGGAGCTGAGCCGGAACGCCCAGATGGCGAGCCGGCTTAACGAGGCGGAGGCGGAGGTCCGGGTGGCTCGAGGCGAGGTCGCCCGATCCAAGGAGGAGGCCGCCGCCGTTCTCGAAGCGTCGAGGAAGGAGGCCGCGGACGCCCGAAGCGAGGCCACCTCTGCCCGGGCTGAAGCCGAGGCGGCGAAGCAGGAGGCCTGCTGACGCCCGTGGCGAGGCCGCCGCCGCCCGAACCGCAGCGGAGGCGGCGAGAAAAGAGGCCGAAGACGCCGTGAGTGGTGCCGCCACCGCCCGAGCTGCCGAGGGGGCGGCGCGGCAGGAGGTGATCCGCAAGGATCTGGCCCTGGTGGAGGCGGGCCGGCTGATCGAGGACCTTAGGTCCGAGAAGCTCCTCACGCTGGCCGAGAAGCGCAGGCTGGAGCAGCGTGCTGAGGGCCTGACCAGCGACCTCGCCGCACTGGGGCAACACTGCGACGGTGAGGCTTACACCTTGTTCTTGTTTGGGTCTCGAAGTTTTTTGTTACGCCGCCGTCTCACTCTTCCTTGTTTATTGCGCAGGGGTCGAGAAGACGGTCGAGGAGCTCCGCGGAACGAACCAGGCTCTCTTGGACCAACTCCAAGATGAGACGATGGTGGCGGAGCGGGCTCGCTCCTCTCTCGACCGGCTCGGCCCCATGTGGGGTGCTCCTCCTGTGACCGCGGCAGAAGGTGCAATGGCTCGGGGCGACGCCTTGGTCGACGCCTTGTGCTTCTTCGACGCAGCCGCGCGGGACCGTGTCCGGCAAGCTCTCCATCACGGCGTCAAGCAGACGCTCGCGGTTGTTCGCTCTGGTTTCCGCTTCCCGGTCCACGTTGTCGCGAATGGCTTCATCGAGATCGAGGGGAAGGATGAGGAGTGGAACAACCGCCGTGTCGACAAGATTTTGGAGAAGATGGAGAGGCCGGGGACGTCGCTCGCGAAGATCTTCGAGGAGGACGTGCTGCCTCCTGACGCCAGCAGCGGTGTCGGGAGCCCTCCTCCTTCGAGCTCGGGCGTCGAGGTCGAGCCTGCCATCGTGGACCTCGGGGAGGAGTACCGCACCGACGAGGACTGAGGCCTGCGTGCCAAATTTGGGCGTCGAGGCCCTTGTAAGAATTCTATGACATAAATGAGGGTACGTCGAGACCCGAATGTATATGTGATTTGTTTATGAAAAAGAGTTGTTTTCTTTTCAAATGCGTTTGACCGCTTCTCTTTGTCGCAAGCTCGAGTTTCTGCTAACTTAGTCTGTGTTCCTTCGATACGTCGCGAGCCCCTCGAGGGGAGGCGTAGGTAGGGCACCGTAGCCCGGGGGCGTAGGTGGCCGTCTACGTCGACGCCCCCCGACCTTGGAGGCTCGAGGTACTTTAAGATTTAGACGTCGCTAGTTTACTCGAGGCGCGAGTCGAGACGAGGGTCAAATTTTTGAAAAGAAAACACGCGTTTTTTCCGGAGTCTGGGGGGCGTTTACCCCCTTGTCAGCCCCCGAGGGAGGCTCGACCCTGAGCTAGGCAGGGTCGAGGCTACCTTAAGATGCGAAGCAACACGAACGATAATGCACGAGTTTGTTCATTCATTTTGACATGTTTGTACAAAGTGATAAAATGAACAAGGCCTCGAGGCCTTTAAGGGTAGAAGCGACGTAGCTGAGATATGTTCCACGCGTTCGCCAGGATCCTGCCTTGGTCGTCGTAGAGCTTGTATGTGCCTGGCTTGAGCACTTCGGCCACGGTGTATGGGCCTTCCCACGGAGGGGTGAGCTTATGGCGCCCTCGATTATCTTGCAGCCGTCGAAGCACGAGGTCCCCCACCGCCAGGTCCCTTTTGCGCACGTGCTTGTCGTGGTAGCATCGAAGTGTTTGCTGGTAGCGTGCAGAGTTGATGAGCGCCACGTCTCGAGCCTCCTCGAGCTGGTCCTTGGCGTTGGCGAGCCTTTCGTCACTGGTTTGCTCGTTGTAGGCTCGAAGTCGAGGTGAGCCGTACTCGAGGTCCGTAGGTAAGACGGCCTCGGCGCCGTAGGTTAGGAAAAACGGAGTGAACCCGGTGGCTCGACTCGGCGTAGTCCTGAGGCCCCACAGCACCGAGGGGAGTTCTGTAGCCCACCCCTTTCCGAAATTCTTGAGGGTCTTGAACAGCCTTGGCTTCAGCCCATGGAGTATCATGCCGTTGGCGCGCTCGACCTGCCCGTTGCATTGGGGGTATGCGACCGAGGCCCAGGTTACGCGAATGTTGTTGTCATCGCAGAAGTTGGTGAACTTTTTGCCCGTGAATTGGGTGCCATTGTCGGTGATGATGACATTAGGCACCCCGAACCGGTACATGATGTTGGCGATGAACTCGACAGCCTTCTCGGAGGTGGGGTCTCCTATCGGCTTAGCCTCGATCCACTTGGTGAACTTGTCGACGGCCACGAGCATGTGTGTGTACCCTCCACTTGTCCTTTTGAGGGGACCCACGAGGTCGAGCCCCCAAACGGCAAATGGCCAAGTGATTGGGATCATCTGCAGGGCGTGTGCGGGCTGGTGCGTTTGCTTGGCGTAGAATTGACACCCATGGCACGCTCGGACCAAACGCTTGGCGTCCCCAATGGCGGTCGGCCAATAGAAGCCTTGACGGAAAGCGTTCCCAACCAGGGTCCTCGGCGCTGCGTGGTGGCCGCAAGCCCCCGAGTGCATATCGTCGAGGAGCTTGCGCCCTTCCTCGAGTGGGATGCAGCGTTGAAGGATCCCAGTCGGACTTCGTCGGTATAGCTCCCGTTCGTCGCCGTAGATGACGTAGGTCTTGGCCCTCCGAGCGATGCGTCGGGCCTCCGTCTTGTCTTCTGGTAGCTCGCCTCGCGTCAGGTAGTCGAGGTAGGGCGTCCGCCAGTCGAGGGGCCGTGATGACGAAGAGGCGTGTGCGTCGACCTGCATCGCCTCTGCGGACGTCGAGGGGTCCTTCTCGAGGGGTGGCGCTGAGAGTCGAGCCCCCGTGTCTTGCTCGAGGGGTGGCGTCGAGGTGCCAGCCCCCGGGTCGATTTCGACGGACGGCTCGAAGACGTCCCTCGAGAAGACGTCTGGCGGTACCGTGCCGCGTGTGGACGCCAACTTTGCCAGCTCGTCTGCGGCCTCGTTATATTTCCGAGCTACGTGGTTGAGCTCGAGGCCGTAAAACTTGTCTTCCAGCTTGCGCACCTCCCCGCAGTATGCCTCCATCTTGGGATCGATGCAGCTTGAAGCCTTCATAACCTGGTTGACGACGAGCTGCGAGTCTCCTCGGGCGTCGAGGCGTCGGACCCCGAGCTCGAGGGCGATGCGCAGCCCATTGACGAGGGCCTCATACTCGGCGACGTTGTTGGAGGCGGGGAAGTGCAAGCGTAGCAGGTAGCGCATGTGTACTCCGAGGGGCGAGATGAAGAGCAGGCCTGCTCCTGCCCCCGTCTTCGTGAGGGATCCATCGAAGTACATGGTCCAGAGCTCGGCTTGAATCTGCGCCGGCGGGAGCTGAGTGTCGGTCCATTCAGCAACGAAGTCCGCCAACGCTTGCGACTTGATGGCCTTTCGCGGGGCATAGGTGATGGTCTCCCCCATTAGTTCGGCGGACCACTTGGCGATGCGCCCCGTGGCCTCCCGATTGTTGACGATCTCTCCGAGGGGGAAGGACGACACCACCGTCACGGGATGAGCGAGGAAGTAGTGTTGGAGCTTGCGCCTTGTGACGATGATGCCGTAGAGCAGCTTTTGGATGTGCGGGTACCGGACCTTGGCCTCGGAGAGTACCTCACTGGTGAAGTATACCGTCGCTGGACCGGCAATGCATGACCCTCCTCGTGCCTCTCGACGGCTATGACCGCGCTAACCACCTGAGTGGTTTGCGGCCACATAGAGGAGGAGGGGCTCGGGGGAATCGTCACCTTCGGCTGGTCGCGGGGCACGAGAATTGGTGCAGAAGTCAGCAGCCCCTTCAACTTGGTTAAGGCCTCCTCCGCTTCGGCGGTCCACGCAAAGTGTTCCGTCTTTTTTAGCAGGCGGTAGAGGGGTAGCGCCTTTTCCCCTAGCCTCGAGATGAATCTGCTGAGAGCGGCTAGGCAGCCTGTTACTTTCTGCACACCCTTGAGGTCACGAATCGGGCCCATCCTTGTGACTGCTGAGATTTTTTTCAGGGTTTGCCTCGATCCCCCGTTGTGAGACGATGTAGCCAAGTAGCATGCCTCGAGGCACACCAAAGACACACTTCTCGGGTTGAGCTTCACATTCTTGGCCCGGAGGCACTCGAACGTGGTCTCGAGGTTGCTGATGAGGTTCCCTACTTTTTAGTTTTAACCACGATGTCGTCAACGTAGGCCTCGACGGTCTTGCCTATGTGCTCGCCAAAGATGTGCTGCATACATCGCTGGTACGTTGCCCCGGCGTTTCGAAGGCCGAAGGGCATCGTAACATAGCAGTACATACCAAATGGCGTGATAAAAGAGGTCGCGAGCTCATCGGATTTTCTCATCCTATTTGGTGGTAGCCGGAATACGCATCAAGGAACGAAAGCACTTCGCACCCAGCAGTGGAATCGACGATCTGGTCAATTCTAGGTAAAGGAATGGAACTTTTGGACATGCTTTATTCAGACCAGTGTAATCTACACACATCCGCATTTTTCCATTCTTTTTCCTAACTAGTACAGGGTTAGCTAGCCACTCTGGGTAAAATACCTCCTTGATGAATCCGGCCGCCAAAAGCTTGTGCACCTCCTCGCCGATGATCCTGCGCTTTTCCTCGTCGAAGCGGCGCAGGCGTTGCTTCACCGGTCTGGACCCGGCCTGGATCTCCAAGGCGTGCTCGGCGACTTCCCTCGGTATGCCCGGCATGTCCGAGGGGTTCCACGCAAACATGTCGATGTTCGCGCGGAGAAAGTCGACGAGCACTGCTTCCTATTTGGGCTCGAGGCTGGTACTGATGGTCAGCGTCTTGCCATTGGCCGAGGTCGGTCGACGGGTATTTGCTTGGTGTGCTCGGCCGACTCGAAGGTGCCGGCGTGACGCTTTGCTTCTGGGGCCCCCTCGGTGGCCAGAGCTGCCAAGGCCTCGAGCGAGTCGAGGTGGACGTTGGCCTCCCCCCGCTCGACGCACTCCACGTCGCAGTGGTATGCGTGCTCGTAGGAGGTGTCAACGGTGATGACCCCTTTTGGCCCGGCATCTTGAGCTTCAAGTACGTGTAGTTAGGAATCGCCATGAACTTGGCGTAGCCTGGCCGGCCGATGATGGCGTGGTAGGTCCCTTGGAAGCCGACCACCTCGAAGGTGAGCGTTTCCTGTCGGAAGTTTGCCGGCGTGCCGAAGCAGACCGCAGGTCGATGCGCCCGAGGGGGTGGGCCTTCTTTCCTGGTACTACTCCGTGGAACCCCCCGACGCTGGGTCGAAGCTGTCCCTCTGAAATCCCCAGGAGGTCGAGGGTCTCGAGGTATATGATGTTGAGGCTCGAGCCCCCATCCATCAACACCTTGGAGAACCGAACGTCGACTATGACGGGGTCGACGACGAGGGGGTAAGCCCCCGGGTTTATGACCCGGTCCGGATGGTCGTCACGGTCGAACGTGATTGGCGCATCGGACCAGTCAAGATACCGGGGGCGTCGTGGCCAAGCGAAAAGATTCCCGGCGCTCCTTCTTTCTTTCTCGAGCTGAGAGCCCGACGGTCGGCCCCCCGTAGATCATGTAGCAGTCGCGCACCGGGGGAAGTCGCCATCTGCGTTTCTGCCGCCGCGTCGATCGGTATCCTTTCCCTTAGGCGCGTCTTCCTTCTTATCGCCGAGCTTGGAGTAGTAGCCCTTCAACAGTCGGCAGTCTTTCAACTTGTGGTTTACGGGGCCCCTGTGGTAGGTACAGGGATCCTCGAGCATCTGGTCGAAAACAGCCCCGTCAGGGGCCTCGGGGCTTCTTAGGCTCGAGGGCGCCCGCGAGCACCTCTTTGTCGTCGTCGTCATCGGCGCCATGCTTCGCCTTCTGGCCCTTGCGTTTGTTTTTCTTCCTTTTGTTGCCGTCATTGTTGTCGTTCTTGGCGTCGTTGCCCTTGCTGGAGCCCTCCGGTGCGATCATCGCCTTGCCTTTGTCCGTGGAACGGCCAAAGAAAGCCCCCACTGCTTCGTCGCCCGAAGCAAAGCTGGTGACGCGATCCATCAGGTCCTCGACCGTCCCGGGACGGTAGCGTCCTAGCTCATGAACAAGCTCTTGGCATGTCGTGCCCGCGAGGAACGCAGAGATGACGTCCTCGTCAGGCACGTGGGGGAGCTCGAGACGCTTTTCGAGAACCGTCGAGCGAAGTCGCGGAGGGGCTCGTCCGCCGCCTGCCGGCAACGCCGTAGGTCCCAGGGGTTGCCTGGACGCACGCAGGTCCCCTTGAAATTCCCGTCGAAGACCCTGACTAGGTCGGCCCAGTCATGGATCCGATCCGGCGGGAGCCCCTCGAGCCACCGGCGGGCGGTGTCCGAGAGGTAAGTGGGAGCTGACGGATGATCACGCGGTCGTCGTTCTTCGCTCCGCCCAGTTGGCAGCCAAGGCGGAAGTCCGAGAGCCAGAGCTTGGGCTCGACCTCCCCGTCATACTTCACGATGTTGGTCGGTGGTCGGAAGCGGTCGGGGAGGGTCGAGCTGCGGATGGCCCGGCTGAAAACTCGAGGGCCCGGGGGCTCGAGGGCCTGCCGGTCCTCGTCGCTGTCGTAGCGCCCCCTCGATGGGCGCTATAGCCACGCTCTTGGGTCCCCTTGTCCTTGCGCCGTCGGTTGATGTCGTTGCGGGCGTCGTTGGGGTCTCGAGGCGGCCGGTTGTCGATGATCCGTTCGCGGACTGGCCTAGCTCGAGAGGCGTCCGGCTGGTGGACGGATGCCTCGCGAGCGTCGTGGGGCGTGTCCGCCGGTTTCCCCGAGGCCGCTCCGCGTCGGCGTGACGCCGAGCTCTCGGCCTGCTGCACCGCGGCTGTCTCGAGGAGGTTTTTCATTTCTCCGAGCATGCGCCTGGCATCGGGGTTGGAGACGGTGGGCAGGTCACGGAGCATCATAGCCGCCGCCACCACGTTCTGGCCAGCTCGCGGGAAACATACCTCGGGGCGTGCTGGTGCCCCGTCCTCGAGGATCCGCCGGTGGACCTCTCGAGCCCGGCCTCGAGCTCCGGCCCCTCGGGGCTGGGGTGGTGGCTTCCATCCTGGGCGCGGACGTGGTGGTGCGACAAGGCGGGAGCCGTACAGCACCCATCCCGGAATGTACAGTACGCGGCGGGGTCCCTCCGGGTCTTGGAGTACCTGTCCTCCAATAGCACGAAAGGTAGTTAGGGCTCGAAGGGCGCGGAGCCGGCTTCGAGGTGGTGCCACGGGGGCTCGAGGGGCGCAGAGCCGGCCTCGAGGTGTAGCAGTGCAGAGCTCGAGGGGTCGCGTAGCCGGCCTCGAGAGTTACAGCGCAGGGCTCGAGGGGCGCGTAGCCGGCCTCGAGGGGTTACAGTGCAGGGCTCGAGGGGCGTGTAGCCGGCCTCGAGGAGTTACAGTGCCTGGAATGGCCAAACAGTGCTGCACTGGTGCCCTTTTGCCCATGCTTGTGGTGAAAACGAGACTTGACCTTTACACCGAGTTACTGTGGTACACGCCGTGTACTAGTGGACATGACCGGAGTAGGTGAAGGCATTAAATGCGTGGTATGGGCTGGTACGGCTGCCTGAGCAGCTCGAGGTCCGTGTGTTAAGGCTCGAGGTGTGGGGGCGCGCATGCCCGAGGTCTGGAGGGCTCGAGCGAGACGGAGAGCGATCGTGCTCGCCCGAGGCCTGGCTGGGAGGGCTCGGGCGAGACGGAGACGGAGCGTTCGCCCGAGGCCTGGCTGGGAGGGCTCGGGCGAGACGGAGACGGAGCGTTCACCCGAGGCCTTGCTGGGAGGGCTCGGGCGAGACGGAGATAGAGCGTTCGCCCGAGGCCTGGCTGGGAGGGCTCGGGCGAGACGGAGACGGAGCGTTCGCCCGAGGCCTAGCTGGGAGGGCTCGGGCGAGACGGAGACGGAGCGTTCGGGTGTTTGCGTTGATTGGGGGTACCCTTTTTTGTACCACCGACAATATGCGAGGAGGAGGCCTCGGAGTCGTGAGCTCCCTGTGGACGCATCCTCGGAAGAGGAGCGTAGTCGTCGTCGGTGCTGTCAGACGGGAACTCATCGTCAGGGTCCTCTCCCTCTGCCTCTAGTGCTGCAAGCTCAGCCTCTGCCAACTGACTGACAGTCTCGTCCTGCTGTGCCTCTGTCTCGGTGACAACCGGCCTCTGGCGCTGACCTCTCGGACGAGTGTCTGGATGGTCCCGGCAATCTGGCGAGTGTCGTACACGGGGAACTCCGTCGGAGACTAGAGAAGCTCTGGAAGCAAACCCGGAATAAGCCGCCTCAAAAGGTAACAGATGATGTGAGCATAGGGAAGCTGGCGGTGACCCTTGAAGCCCTCGGCCAATGTGTCCTCCATCTCAGAAATAATGACATCCCAAATGTCGAGCTCGAGCTGTGAAACCAGGTGGTGAACTAGCCAGAGTTGTATACGTGTCAGCCCCTCTCTGTAGCCTGTCCGGGGAAGAAGAGTGCGCCTCATGACCTCGTTCACGAGACGGGTCGTCGGCGTCAAGTCACGAGGACGCCGGCTGGACCCCTCGCCGAACGGCTCCCGGAAGCAGGCACGAACCAAGTCGCTGGTGGAATCTCCCTGCGTGAGGTCGCCTGGGTGGCTCGGTCTCTCCATAGCAAACGGTGTGCACTCTAGTCGGATACGCTGTCAGACCGAGGTACTCTCTGGCACGTGAGCTGTAGAGCCTGTAGGACCTCCCCTGAGAGCGAAGTGGAGGAACCGGTGATCCGGGGAGATCCACAGGGACGCGTAAAACTGTCGCACCCAGTCCTCGATGTACAGGCCACCCCGACCAAGTAGATCTGTCAAGCCAGGTAGGTATGAAAGCATCGGTTGGATGGCCTCACCAGCAACTGCAACTATCGTCTCCAGCGGGCAAACTCTGTGAGCACGGATGTGGACGCCGCTGTTGACATAGGCTCTGTAAAAATCCTCCTGAAGAACTGTGTAGAATCCCTCGGCGGCCTGAGGGTGCCTGGCAGCTGGGAACCACTCCTCGTACGGAATCAGACGTAGAGCCTGTACCTGACGTGCCGTCGCCGCCCGCAGGTCCAAGTGCTCCACAGGTGGGGGTCCCTGTGGCCTCGGAGGGGGTCGTCCACCCCGCCTCTGCCCCTCAGGTCGAGGAGACACCTGAGTGCGAGAGCGGGTGGACCTGCGGAGTGGCTGCTGAGCTGGCTGCTCCTCTGTCTGACCTCTGCCTGGGTCTCTGTAGCGGAGCTGGGCTCTAGAGCTGAACCACTGGCTGTAGCCGCTGCGAGAGCTGAAGCGGCCTCGGACGGGAACTGGAAGTCTGGAGGGAGAAGTTCAGCTGGGTCGTCGAGAGAGTACTCGTGATCCTGAATCCGGACGACGCCGCCCTCAGTCCGAAGCAAGGCCTGTACCTGCTGCTCTGTGAGAAAGTCGCGAATGCGCGAACCGGTCTGCTGACCACTGCCCTGACTGGCCGGCTCTGTAGACTGGTTGAGAATCTGGAGACCACCTGTCGAACCCCCTTGCTCGGCTCTCTCGGCTGCTCGAGCGGCTGCAAGCGCGATCTCTGAATCCCGATCGAGGCGCTTGCGCTTCTTGGACACCATCTTCTGCGGCCTCTTCCCCTTGTCACCAGAAGGAGGACGAGGAGGAGGAGGGTCTGCACCGGGACCTCCGTCGACGTTCTTGCAGCGAGCCATCGCTACAAGAACGAAACAACTGGCACTGAGAGTAACTGAGAAACTCGGCAACAGAAAACCACGGCCACTGAGGAGACCAACTGCCACTGAGGATCACTGCCACTGACAAGAGAAACTGGACTGAACCTCAGAGGCTTGGCCTCGTTCCGTATCCGCGAGCTTGGCCCCGGATTTTGCTGTCACTGCCACACGGCTCACTGAAATGGTCCCGACTCGCTGCAATAGATAGGTGTGGATATATATAAGCATATAATCTAGAGAAAAGAAGCCTATCGGAAGCAAAGCAAAAGGAAAGAGAGATATGAGGCATGGCTTTGCTACCTGACACGACGCGATGAACAGACAAGCAAAGGGAAGAGACCGACACGTGTGGGCACCACAACCTCTCGCCGGAAGGATCTACGCGAGAATTAAGGTGAAAACGTGGTTAGATTGACAGGAAAGTTGGCTGGGGCATTTTCACGAACACGTTGCAGGCACGGTTGGTGTGGGGAGCTTACGGGGAGGGTGCTGGGCTGGCCGAGGAGGTGCTCGCTGGACGAGAGGTACGATCGATGTGAAGCCGAGTGCCGGCGAGGGACGGATCCGGCAGGGTGAACGCCGGCGGGGAGGCGAAGGCGCGGCGGAGGGGTGAGGGCACGGGCACGGCGATGCGAGCGGCCAAGATGGGGCACGGCGCGCAGGCGTGGTGGTGAGGGGGCACGCGGAGGGGTGCGGGCACGGGCACGGCGGTGCGAGCGGCCGAGGAGGGTCACGGCGGCGCGGAAGAAGGGGCACGGCTCGGCGCGGTCGAAGAAAGAAGACGAGTGAGGAGGGGCCCACGAGTCAGCCGGAGGAAGTTATTGCGCAAGTTAAGTTGCGATCGGACTCACGGGGGTGTGACCGGACGCACAGGACCCGAGCGTCCGGTCACGAACAGAGAGTTCCCGAAACTTGATTTCAGCGATCGGACGCGTCTGTCGTACACGACCGACGCACGGAGCGTCCGATCAAACGGCAGCAGACGACCGGACTCACGCAAATACTTGTGACCGACGCGCCGCAGGTACTGTTCATCTGCGCGTGATTTGCACTGACCGGACGCACCGGGAGCGTCCGGTCGAAGCGTCCGGTCACAGGGAAAACCCTGTTTTGACTCGATTTTTCGCGCCGACTTCTCCCAACCAAGTTCCAACTCAAAGAAGATGCAAATAAACACTAGTTGGAACTTAGAGGAGTGACCCTCTCTCAACCCTCATTTTTCAAATATGTTGCCATAGGCTAAGTTAGTTTTCTAGATAAAATAGGCAATAAAACCCGAGGAGACAACATGTGGCCACCAAAACTAGGGGACTTAACCAATTGGAGCCTCAAATGCTCCCCCTAGTGGTGGACGAACACAGCGGTTGCTCAAAACATAACCGAAAAGAGACGACAAAGCAACAAACATGCATATGCAATGCAATACGAGATTTGAATCTAGGTTGCTTGTCAAGTTTGCTCATGGGTAAGCTTCTTCACACGCTTTTTAGGGCGGTTATCTTAACCACGTCTGACAGGCCTATATGCATAGCGGAATTTAGACATGGCATATGATACAATGCAATGCAAAGACAACCCCCTTCACCTTTTGACAAAGTTACTTAGATCAAGCACATTAAGCTCACTTCGCAATCTACAAAGGGTGTTCTCATCTAGGGGTTTTGTGAAGATATCCGCCAATTGATCTTCGGTTCTAACTCCCTCTAAGGATATATCTTTCTTTGAAACATGATCTCTAAGAAAGTGATGGCGAATATCTATGTGCTTTGTGCGAGAGTGTTGAACTGGGTTGTTAGCAAGCTTAACCGCGCTTCATTGTCACACAACAAAGGTACCCTTTCTAGAACTGCCACATAGTCTAAAAGGGTTTGCTTCATGTAAAGGATTGTGCACAACAAGCACCCGCGGCTATGTATTCCGCCTCGGCGGTGGACAAGGCCAGACTATTTTGCTTCTTTGAACTCCATGACACTAGTGATCTCCCAAGCAAATGGCACCTCCGGATGTGCTTTTTCTATCTACTTTGCAACCCGCGTCCGAATCGGAATACCCAACGAGTTGGAAGTTAGTTCTTTGGGATACTAAAGGCCAAAGCTTGGGTGTGCTTTAGGTACCTAATGATTCTTTTCACCGCTACAAGATGTGATTCCCTAGGGTCGGCTTGAAACCGAGCACACATGCACACACTAAACATGATGTCGGGCCTAGATGCGGTCAAATATAACAAACTACCAATCATAGAGCGGTAGAGAGTTGGGTCAACCGGGTTACCTCCCACATCTAGGTCGAGATGTCCATTTGTTGGCATTGGAGTCTTGATAGGCTTGCAATCATCCATGTTGAAGCGCTTGAGGAGGTCTTTTGTATACTTCTCTTGAGATATGAAAGTCCCCTCCTTCAATTGCTGACTTGGAAGCCTAGGAAGAATGGTGAGCTCTCCAATCATGGACATTTCGAACTCCTTCGACATCAAGTCACCAAATCCTTGCAATATGCTTCATTAGTTGACCCGAAGATGATATCATCAACGTAGACTTGACAAATGAAGATCTCTCCATCAAGCTTCTTGGTGAATAGTGTGGTGTCGACCATCCCAATGGTGAAGCCCTTCTCAATGAGGAAATCCCAGAGGCGCTCGTACCATGCTCTGGGGCTTGCTTGAGCCCATATAGCGCCTTGGACAACCTATAAACATGATTAGGATATCTAGGGTCTTCAAACCCGGGAGGTTGATCAACATAGATAGTTCATTTATAAAGCCATTTAAAAATGCACTTTTCACATCCATTTGATATAGTTTAATGTCATGATGTGATGCATATGCAAGGAGGACACGGATGGCTTCAAGTCTTGCAACCGGTGCAAAGGTCTCTCCAAATCCAAACCTTCAACTGAGAGAACCCCTTTGCCACTAGCCTGCCTTGTTTCTAACACCCTGCCTTGATCATCTGCTTGTTTCTAAACACCCATTTTGTTCCAATGACTCTTGCGCCTTTAGGTCGCTCTTCAAGTGTCCAAACTTATTGCGGGTGAAGTTTGTTCAATTCTTCATGCATAGCATCACCCAATCCGGATCACCTAGAGCTTCATCTACAATGGTGGGCTCAACAAGAGACACAAAAGAGTGATGTTCAATAAATAAAGCAAGTTTTTGAGATCGAGTCATTACACCCCTTGTAGGACTCCCTATGATGAGATCTTGAGGATGAGCTTGTAGTAGAGGAGTAGTCCTTTGATCAACCACTTGAGGGGCCGCTTGTGGAGCACCAACATCTTGAGCTTGTACCACCATTTGATCATGGGAGACATGAGTATCTTCATTTTGATCCCTTCCATCTTTGTCATCATCAAGTGGTACATTGGATGAGGATGGCTTGTCAATGACTTGCACATCATCATCATCTTTAGGCTTGATAGCTCCAACTGGCATGTTCTTCATGGCCTCCCTCAATGGTTCATCACCTACATCATCAAGATTTCCATGCTCTCCTTGAGAGCCATTAGATTCATCGAATTCCACATCATATGTTTCTTCTACCATCCCGGTGGCATGGTTGAATACTCGATATGCTTTGGACTTCAATGAGTAACCAACAAGAAAACCAATATCACATCGGCGTTGAAACTTCCCTAGGTGTTGGCGCTTCTTGTAGATGTAGCATTTGCACCCAAACACTCTAAAGAAGGATACATCCGGCTTCTTGTTGTTGAGTAGCTCATAGGGGGTCTTGCCAAGGAGACGATGGGGGAACAACCGGTTTGATGCATAGCAAGCGGTGTTGATTGCTTCCGCCCAAAATCTTTCCGGTGTAGTGTACTCATCTAACATAGTCCTTGCTAGGGTGATTAGTGTTCGGTTCTTCCTCTCAACTACCCCATTTTGTTGGGGTGTGTAGGTTGCGGAGACTTCATGCTTGATCCCAACTTCATCACAATATTGCTCAATGTGGGTGTTGTCGAACTCTCTTCCATTGTCACTTCTTATCTTCTTGATCTTCAAGTCGAACTCATTTTGGGCTCTCTTGGCAAACTTCTTGAATGAAGGAGTTGCTTCGGATTTGTCATGAAGAAAGAATACCCAAGTGTATCTAGAGTAGTCATCAACAATCACTAGACAATAGAGATTTCCACCCAAGCTAGCATATGTTGTTGGTCCAAATAGATCCATGTGAAGTAGCTCTAACTCTCTTGATGTTGACACAAAGGCTTTGGTTGGATGTGTATTTGCAACTTGCTTGCCGGCTTGACATGCACTACACAATTTGTCCTTCTCAAATTTGACATCCTTCAAGCCCCTAACCAAATCCTTCTTCAATAGCTTGTTGAGAGTGTTCATTCCAACATGTGCTAATCTTCTATGCCATAGCCAACCAAGTGATTGCTTAGTGAACAAGCATGTCTTCAAGTTGGCATCTTCGGAGGTGAAATCTACTAGATAGAGATTGTTGTATCTAAAGCCTTTGAATATCACTTGTGTATCATCTTTCTTGGTCACAACCACTTCCTTGTCGGTGAACAAGCATTGAAAGCCAAGATCACATAGTTGCCCAACGGATAGCAAGTTGAAGCTCAATGATGCAACTAGTAGCACATTGGAGATGGTATGATCATTTGATATAGCCACTTTGCCCAATCCCTTGACATTGCCCTTTGAGTTGTCACCAAATGTAATCTTTTCTTGGTCATTGACATTCTCTTCTAGTGAGGTGAACATCCGGGGATCACCGGTCATATGTTGTGTGCAACCACTATCAATCACCCAATGAGATCCACCGGTCTTGTAGTTCACCTACACACACAAAAAATCAAGCTTGAGCTTTTGGGACCCAAACTTGTTGCGGTCCCTTAACCTTCTCAACTAGTGACTTGGCAACCCAAATTTGCTTTGGTCTACTCTTGTTAGGTGGCCCCATAAACATGACTTTCACTTTGCCACTAGAATCTTGTCTAAGCATGTAGTGAGCATTGAAAGCAAAGGGCCTAGCATGCTTGGGCAAGGGTGTGGGCTTTGGCTCTTCACAATCATGAGCAAAGTGACCTTCCTTTCCACACTCATAGCATCTTCCAATCTTCTTCTTCTTTGGCTTAGTGATGCTTTTGCGTTGCTTCATCTTCTCTTCAAGAAAGCTAATGCCATTTCTATTTGTCTTCATGACGATGTTCATAAGAAGCTCACTTTGAAGACATTGGCCCTTTGTGAAGTTCCTCAATCCGGTGGTGAGGTGTTCCTTTTCTTTCTTGAGCTTGTCATTCTCTTGTTGGAGCTCTAATTGAGATGGTGTCATCTTGTAATCTCTCTCCATCTTCAATCTCTTGTTCTCTTCTTTTAGCATGTCAAGCTCAAGTGTCATGCTATACTCATCATCTTGGGTCTCAACAATGACTTGCTTTGTGGTTGCAAGCTTCTCTAGATCAACTTTGAGCTTTGCATTCTCATTCTTGATCTTGATGTAATCATCATAGTGATCGGCCACAACCACACTCTTGCCTTTGCCACTAGCTCTTTGCTCATCATGCTCACTAACCAAGTCCTCACAAGATGTTGCTATGTCACACTTAACAACAAGGTTAGGAGCATCATGTGTCTCATGTGAAAGCACATCATAAGAAATGGTGAGAGCATCATAATCAACTTTCACTTGAGTGTATTGTTCTTTTAGCAAAGCATAACTAGTGGTAAAGTCACTATGCATCTTATCAAGTTTTTCATTTTTAGCTATGAGCTCCTTGTTAGAGGACTTGAGCTCCTTGATAGTGGATGACATAGTTGCAAGTTCATCTTTTAGTTCATCACTAGCATGAATAGCATGATCACATTTTTCAACAAGAGATTCATTTTCATCAACAAGCTTCTCATTCTTAGCTCTAGTCTTTCTTATGATTTTAGAGTAGTCATTTAGCAATTTGACAAGTTCATCATAAGTGGGAGCCTCAAATTCACCATCACTATCACTAGAGTCATCATCGTTTTGTACCTTCCGGTCACCCTTGGCCATAAGGCATAGGTGTGTAGGTGATGATGGCGACGGTGGTGGTGGTGGTGTAGAGGATCCAATGACTAAAGCGGCCACCCTCTCCTTCTCATCATCACTATCTTCATTTGATGAGCCACCGGAGGAATCAATGTCGGTGAGCCAATCACCAACAATGTAAGCCTTTCCACCTTTCTTGTGGTATTGCTTCTTCTTCTTGCCATCCTTCTTGTAGTAGGGCTTTTCATCCTTCTTCTCATCTTCACTTGATGAGTCATACTTCTTGCCCTTGTTCTTGTTCTTGTAGCTTTCTTTCTTGGGCTTGGTGCATTGATGAGCAAGATGGCCAAGCTCACCACAATTGTAGCAATCCATTTCGGAGATTGGCCTCCTCTTGCTACTTGTGAAGAACTTCTTCTTTCTTGAGTAAAAGTTGACTCCATTCTTGTGAAGCTTCTTCAACATCTTGGTGGTCCTTCTCACCATGAGAGTAATGTTGGAGTCATCTTCTTCATCACTTGTGCTCTCATGATGCACCACAATAGCCTTGGACTTGCCCTTCTTGTCATGGCTAGCTTTGAAGGCCAAGTCCTTCTTCTTGTCGGTGGAGGAGCCACCACTTGGTGTGATGTGCATGTACATCTCATGCGCATTGATCTTTCCCAAGATTTGAGTTGGTGTAGCGGTGGAAAGATCACCTTGATGTAGCACCGTCACGATGTGTCCATACTTCTCAATTGGAAGGACACAAAGAATCTTCCTCACAACATCGGATGGTTGCATTTGCGTGAGGCCAAGTCCATTTAGCTCTTCTACAAGAACATTCAACCGTGAGTACATTTCATTTGCACTTTCATTAGCATGCATATCAAAAGAGTGAAGTTTTTGCATAACTAAATGATAGCGTTCCTCACGCTCACTCTTGGTTCCCTCATGGAGCGCACAAATGTTTTCCCATAGATCATGGGCATTTTTGTGGTTCCGAACACGATTGAACACATCTTTGCAAATGCCTCTAAAAAGAATGTTTTTGGCCTTTGCATTCCATTTATCATTTTCCTCCTCATTAGGAGTGAGGCTTGTGCCTTCCTTGGGCTTGGCAAAGCCGGTTATGGCGGCATCACGGCATTTCACATCAACCGCTTCTAGGTACGACTCCATACGGATTTTCCAATATGGAAAGTGGTCTCCCTCAAACATGGGAGGTGGTCCATCACCTCCGGACATCTTAACTCTAGGCGGTTAAGCCTAAATCGAGAGCACGAGGCTCCGATACCAATTGAAAGGATCAAGATGCCCAAGAGGGGGGGTGAATTGGGCTTTTCTAAAACTTCTTGCGATAATAAAACTTATCAAGCCCCAATTAACCCCCTAGTGCCTAGAAGTGTGTTTGACAAGAATCAATTGCACAAAAGACTATCGCTAAACCATTTCTACTCTAGCATTGCAATTCAACTTATGAAAGAACAACAAGTAAATGCGGAATTGAATTGCTCAAAGGTAAATGCGTAGAGAAGAGAGTAGAGATGACACGGCGATCTTTTTGCCGAGGTATCGAGGTGTTGGCACACCCCCCTAGTCCTCGTTGGAGCACCCGCGCAAGGGTATCGCTCCCCCTTGATCCGTGCAAGGATCAAGTGCTCACTACGAGCTGATTCTTCGCCACTCCGGCCCGGTGAATCGCTCGCTACCGGTCACAACTTGGCTTGGGTCATCCACAATGCCTCCGGATGATCACCAAGCTCTCCGATCGCCACCAAGCCGTCTAGGTGATGCCGATCACCAAGAGTAACAAGCAAGAACTCTCACTTGACCAACGCAAGGCTAATGAGATGAGTGGATGCACACTTGCTACTCTCTATTCACTAATGAGGTGTTTGATCACTCAATTATCAAATCTCTCAATCTCACTAGGCCTCTTGCACTCACTTGGAATCACAATGTGTTTGGCAACCTTTCAAATGAGCAAGAGTAACAGCATGAATGAGGGGGAGGCATATTTATACCCCCCAACTCGAAACATGCACGAAGGGGTAAGTCCAGCCAATTACACACTGACCGGACGCACCTGTCGGGGTGATCGGACGCGTCCGGTCAGTGTCTAACGGCTACGTGATGTTAGCCTTGACACCAGTACGATAAACTGACCGGACGCACCCATGCGTCCGATCACCACTGACCGGACGCGTCCGGTCATCAATTTCCCTCTCTGGAACCTCTCTGGACGCGACCGGACTCACCTCCTGGTGCGTCCGGTCGAATACTGAAGAGCGTCCAGTCGCAGCCAAGCCTGCTCCTCAGCCAAACCAACTGACCGGACGCACGCCCCAGCGTCCGGTCATTAGGGTTGAAGCGTCCGGTCACATTTTGAAGTCCGAAACGACTTCGGTTTGCGACGCTCCCTTCACGAACTTTCTTCCTTATGATCTTAGGGACCTTTCTAAGCTACCTAGGGCTTTGGTTAACAAGTGTGCACCACACCTAACTCAAAAGTCTCACCTAGGTCAAGCTACTCATTCAAACCCCTGTTTATAGTACGGCCAAAGATAAAGCAAAGACCTATGCTACTCTAAGTGTCCTTCAACATCAAATGACACTTAGCACTAGCCTATCACCGTCTTCGTCGTCCATCCTTTGAAAACCGAACGAATTCCATCGCTAAGGGGGCATGAATACCATAGTGCCCTCACGATCATCATTACCATGACCTAACTCAACTGTTTCTGCAAAACACACGTTAGTCATAGTAATTTACCGTTGTTATCCAATCACCGAAACCCACTGGGGGCCTAGATGCTCACAATCCACAGTCACAACAATCACCTAGTGCCACCAAATGAATCAGAAATGCACAATCACTAGGGTTTCCCCTAAATCCTCTCCCAAATGAGCAACAAGCTAGGAGATGGAGAGGAGAGGGAGGAGATGCTCTTGAAGCTCTCAAGATCAATCACTAGAGCTCGATCTCTCACTTGAATGGAGCACAAATCCTTGGGAGTGAGAGAGGAGAGGGAGAGAGCTTGTTCTTCCTTTGGGATTTCAAAATGAGCAAAGGGGAAGAGGAATGAACCAGGAGAATGGGAGGAGAGAGGCAGCCGCACCCCCTAAAACACACCTCCACACTCCAAAGGTCACAACTACTCCAATCAAACGGCTAGATCTGAGTTGAACAAGAATTTCTTGTGAGGGAGAAGAGAAATTGCCGGTTGAGCTCGCCTTCTCTCTCACTGACACACGCATGCAACCTTGTCTCCCCTCAATGAGAAATTCTTGTGAGGGATTGATGAATTGCCGATTGAGCTCACTTTCTCTCACGCCGCCCTCTCTCTCTTTCCCTCTCTCCCTGACACATGCATGCAACCTTGTCTCCCCTCAACGAAAAATTCTTGTTGAGCTCATGTAAATTTCTCGAAGATAATAGCTCAAGACAGAGCACCCCTTCTCGGCAATGTTAGCTCCGTCAACGAGAAATTCTGGTGGTAGCTCCTTTAAGCCAATTTTCCTCCTCTAATTTCACCCCTTTTAAGTGCTAACTTTACCAAGGTATTCCAAAGTAAATTGGGCACTTAAGTTAGAATTTTCATAAAGAATTTTTAGGGTTACTCTCACCACGTCACTAAGCGCAATGCAAATGCAAATGACACTCACACTTAGTGGCACTAGATAACCATTGTAATTAAAGATTTCCCCTCTTTATAGTACAGTTATCTATCCTAAACCCGATCACGCACTCTATTGCGTCTTGACCGGTCAAAACAAATATCCTATTTTATACCTTTGCCTTGAGCCCATAGGATTTTGTTTTTCTCTTTCTTCTTTTCCAAGATATGAGCACTTGATCACCCTTTGTGGCCATCACCAACACCATGTGTGCCATCCTTGCTCAACCTTGGATACTAACATAACCTTTCTCATTCATAACACTAGATTAATGGTTAGTCCACTTGGTTGTCTCAATTATCCAAAACCAAACATAGGGCTTTCAATCTCCCCCTTTTTGGTAATTGATGACAACCTTCACAAAGATATGAATTAAATTCAATTTGAATTTGAGTTGCTTGTCCAAACAATTTGATCATGAATAAGAGAATTGGACAATCACCACAAATTCGGTTTTAGTAGTAATAGCTCCCCCTACATATGTGCTTCATGAGTTTGGTTCAATTTGTTCACATATGCATGGATTGTAATGTTGGGAGAGATACTACTACCAAATGATGCTAAGGTGTATAGAATGGACCTTTGAAGCGTGTTATCATCGGAGTGCACATTTACCACCATCCTTAGCACCATGAGTAGCTAGATATCACTTGTAAACATAAACAACTAGATACCTCATAAGATCAACATTAGTAGAAAGGTTCTAGTACCACTTGAAAAATAAACAATTAAACCATATCTAGCTATCTCTTATGCATGCTAGTTTTCAAAACATCATTCAAGTTCTAATTCTAGCATACACCACACAAGCATGTATATTGAATTTAAACTTTCACAATGCAACCACTCATATGAATATGCACATTCAAATGCAACAATAAGTTCATGAGCTTGCTCCCCCTACTTGTGAGCTCAAATTTTAATTGATCCTCCTCCTTTGTCATATTTTTATCATTTCAATATCTTTGTAACCATTTCTCCCCCTTTGTCATTAAGTACCATAAAAGGCACACCAATTTTAGTAGGAGTTAAGTTAATCAATGGGTGATCAATTTCAGAATATGGTTCAAACTAGCAAACAAACATAAGATATTTAACACGGTTTGCTCTAGAGTAAGCTTCTTCACACATCTTTCAATGGTTATCTTACTCACGTTGGTTAAACACTTGAATGCTTGTTTCCAAGATTAAACATTAGGTTCACAAGCCCACAAACATGTCATATGCTACCACTAGATCATATCAAACATAGAAGCAATAGTGGTACCATATATACATTAAATTCATTTTATTTTCATGAATGAGCCTATATCATGCATGGAATGACTAAATGCACTAAACATGTCCTTAGCAAGGATGAATGTCATGCCAAACAATTTTACCTTTGCTTTGTCGAAGGAGAGGCATGTCATATAGGGAGGGTGCATCAACTCATATTTGAGAAATCAAGTATGTTCAATTCATTCCTTAGCTTGCAAAATCTCTTCTCATCAAGTGGCTTGGTGAATATATCGGCAAGTTGATCTTCGGTTCCCACACTCTCAATTGAAATATCACCCTTTTGTTGATGATCTCTTATGAAGTGATGGCGAATGTCAATGTGCTTTGTTCTTGAATGTTGAACCGGATTGTTAGTGAGCTTCACCGCACTCTCATTGTCACATAGCAATGGCACTTGTTTGAACTTGATTCCAAAATCATCCAAAGTTGCTCACATCCATAGCAATTGTGCACAACAACTACCCGCGGATATGTATTCGGCTTCGGCGGTTGAAAGTGCAACACTATTTTGCTTCTTTGATGACCATGATACAAGTGATCTTCCAAGTAATTGACATATTCCCGATGGGCTCTTTCTATCAACTTTGCATCCCGCATAGTCGGAGTCCGAATATCCAATCAACTGAAAGTTTGACCCCTTGGGATACCACAATCCAACATTTTGTGTATGCTTCAAATATCTCAATATTCTTTTTGTTGCCTTCAAGTGACTCTCTTTTGGTGAGGCTTGAAATCTTGCACACATGCATACACTAAACATGACATCCGGCCTAGAAGCGGTCACATAGAGTAAGCTTCCAATCATAGACCGATACAACTTTTGATCCACCATGTTGCCACTAGCATCACTATCCAAATGTCCATTTGTCCCCATAGGTGTGCTAATAGATTTTGCATCATCTAAACTAAACTTCTTGAGCATGTCTTTGATGTACTTGCCTTGACTCACAAATGTGCCATTCTTCATTTGCTTGATTTGAAGACCAAGAAAGTAACTAAGCTCTCCAATCATGGACATCTCAAACTCATTTGCCATCATATTCCCAAACTCTTCACAAAACTCTTGGTTGGTTGACCCAAAAATAATGTCATCAACATATATTTGCAACACAAACAAGTCTTTGTCAATCTTCTTGGTGAAGAGAGTAGTATCAACCTTACCCATCTCGAACCCTTTAGAGAGTAGGAAATCCCTCAACCTCTCATACCATGCTCTTGGTGCTTGCTTCAAACCATACAATGCCTTTTTGAGCTTGTAAACATGGTTGAGCTTCTTATCATCTTCAAAACCGGGTGGTTGTTCTACAAATACTAACTCATTGATGTAGCCATTGAGAAATGCACTTTTAACATCCATTTGATATAACTTGATGTTGTGAGCACATGCATAAGCCAATAGAATTCTAATTGCTTCCAATCTTGCAACCGGTGCATATGTTTCTCCAAAGTCAAGACCTTCAACTTGTGTGTAACCTTGTGCTACCAATCTTGCTTTGTTTCTCACTACTATGCCATCTTGATCTTGCTTGTTGCGAAATACCCATTTGGTTCCAATTACATTGTAATTCTTTGGCCTCTCAACAAGTTCCCAAACTTGGTTCCGGGTGAAGTTGTTTAGCTCTTCATGCATAGCATTAACCCAATCAACATCCATCAATGCATCTTCTATCTTGGTTGGCTCAAATGATGACACAAATGAATAATGCTCACAAAATGAAGCCAATCTTGATCTTGTTTGCACACCACTTCTAATATCCCCAACAATTTGATCTATCGGATGATCTCTTGCAATGTTGGTTGGTTGGAGCATTTGCACTTGATTGCTTTGTTGAGATGAACTAGCTTGTTGATTTTCACTAACACTTGATTGATCATGAGAACCACTAGCTTGACTTGCATCAACTTGCATATTTGAGGAGAACATTTGATCATCTTCACTATCATCCACTTGTCTTGGTCTAATATCACCAATATCCATATTCTTCATTGCATTAGCCAATTGAGTGCCTCTCACATCATCTAGATTTTCATTTTCTTCTTGAGAGCCCTTAGTTTCATCAAATTCAACATCATGCACTTCTTCAACAATGCCACTAGCTAAGTTCCAAACTCTATATGCTTTGCTTGTGGTTGAATATCCAAGTAAGAATCCTTCATCACATTTCTTCTCAAATTTGCTCAATCTTGCACCTTTCTTCAATATATAGCATTTGCAACCAAATACTCTAAAGTATGCAATATTGGGCTTTCTTCCATTCAATAGTTCATATGGTGTCTTCTCTAACATACCATGGCAATAAAGACGGTTGCTACAATAGCAAGCCGTATTGATAGCTTCGGCCCAAAAAGAATGACTAACATTGTATTCACTAAGCATAGACCTTGCCATATCAATCAAAGTTCTATTCTTCCTTTCAACAATCCCATTTGATTGAGGAGTGTACTTGGGTGAGAATTGATGTCTAATGCCAAAGTCATCACACAACTCATCAACTCTTGTATTCTTAAATTCACTCCCATTGTCACTTCTAACTCTCTTGATTGTTGTTTCAAACTCATTTTGGCACCTCTTGACAAAAGTTTTGAAGATATCAAATGTTTCACTCTTGTCACTAAGAAAGAAGACCCATGTGTATCTAGTGTAATCATCCACTATCACAAAGCCATATTTATTTCCACGAATGCTAACGTATGTTGTTGGTCCAAATAAATCCATGTGCAACAATTCAAATGCTTTGCTAGTACTCATCATGCTTTTCTTAGGATGGGTGTTACCAACTTGTTTGTCGGCTTGACAAGAGCTACAAAGTTTATCCTTCTCAAAAATGACATCTTTCAAGTCTCTAACTAGATCATGTTTCACTAACTTGTTCAATTGTTTCATTCCAACATGACCAAGCCTTCTATGCCATAACCAACCCATACTAGATTTAGTGAACAAGCATGTTGATAATTGGGTTTCACTAGCATTGAAATCAACCAAGTATAGATTCTCATATCTAAATCCTTTGAATATCAAATTAGAGCCATCTACACTTATGATTTCTACATCATCAACCCCAAATATGCATTTGAAACCAAGATCGCATAATTGAGCAACTGACAATAGATTGAAGTTCAAGCTCTCAACTAGCAACACATTGGAAATGCTCATGTCATTGGATATTGCAATCTTACCAAGCCCTTTCACCTTGCCTTTGCCACTGTCACCAAATGTGATAGAATCAAAACCATGATTGCCACTTGAATTGATTGAATTGAACATTCTTGAATCCCCGGTCATATGTTGAGTGCACCCACTATCAAGCACCCAATGCCTTCCTCCGGCTTTATAATTGACCTACAAGAACAAATCAATTCTTTTTAGGTACCCAAATCTTTTTGGGTCCTCCAAGGTTAGTGACCAAACTCTTTGGTACCCAAATGGCTTTCTTCTTTGAGCCCACAATTGGTGCACCAATGAATTTAGCTTTCACACCATTAACACCCTTGGTAAGCAAATAGCAAGAATCAAATTGAATAGAGGATACATTAGCATTCTTGTTCTTGTTCTTGCAATATTGCTCTACATGCCCACTTTGCTTGCATCTAGTGCAAAATCGACCATTGCTCTTCACAAAACTAATCTTGTGAGTAGCAAAAGCCGCCTTGCCATTCTTGGGGGTATAGCCCAATCCCTCTTTGTTGAGAGAAAAGCGTTGGCTACCCAAGCACTTAAGCAAGCGGGCCTCACCACCATAGGCTTTACCTAAGGCGTGAGTGAGCTCATTTACCTCCCTATTCAATGTCTCATTCTCAACCATGAGTGAGGCATCACAAGTGAAGCCATCATCCATAGATGACGAAGTAGTGGTAGATGATGAACTACATGAAGGGTTAGTAGGAGCAATAACAATAGGCTTATAGAATGATTCATCAATTATATCACAAGCTATGCCTATGTCACATGTTTCAACCACATCCTTAATTTTAGCTTGATCAATAAGTGAGGAGTGAGCTTTCTTAAGCTTAGTGTGAGCATTGCCAAGCTCCTCATGGGCTTCCACTAGCCTCTCATGAGTATCATTTAGCTCCTCAAAGGATTGCTCAAGAGCTTTTAGTCTCTTTTGCAATTCTTTGCACTCCTTTCTCTTTTTATCAAAGTGTTCTCTAGCATCATCAAGCATTTCAAATAATTCATCTTTAGTGGGTTCATCATCATCATCATCATCACTCTCATCATCATCGGATTGTGCCTTTGTGGCCTTAGCCATGAAGCATGATGGAGCGTCGAAGATAGAAGGCTTGTCATTGATAGCAATGCTTGCAAGTGCCTTCTTCTTGCTTGTCTTGCGGTCATCATCATCACTATCTTCATCACAATCACTTGTGGAAGCATCACTATCCCAAGTGACCACATATGAGTGACCCTTCTTCTTCTTTGTGTAGTTCTTCTTTTCTTTCTTCTCCTTCTTCTTGTCCTTCTTGTTGTCATCATCATCATTCTCACTATTGTAGGGGCATTGAGCAACAAGATGGTCCTTGCTACCGCACTTGAAGCACCTCCTTGGTTCTTCTTTGTTCTTGGATGAGAACTTCTTCCTTCTTTCCTGGTAGCCTTTCTTTTTCATGAATTTGCCAAATCTCTTGACAAATAGAGCCATTTCTTCATCTTCATCATCGCAAGCAATAGAACAATCATCTTCACTTGATTCTTCCTTCTTTGCTTTTCCTTTGCTCTTGGTCTTGGATGATGATGTGGCCTTGAATGCCACACTCTTCTTATTCTCATCCTTCTTTACCTCTTGATCATTCTCATCTCTATAGGTGTCGTCGGTCATCACATCTCCAAGTACTTGGTTTGGTGTCATAGTGTCCAAACCGCTCCTCACAAGCAATGTGACCAACATACCAAATCTCTTGGGAAGACATCTCAAGAATTTGTGGGAGAAGTCTTTGTCCTTCACCTCTTCTCCAAGTGCTTTGAGATCATTGATAAGCACTTGAAGCCTATGGAACATCTCTGGTACACTCTCATCTTCATTCATCTTGAAGCTAGCAAACTTTTCTTTGAGAATGTATGCCTTTGCTCCTTTCACCGCTTGAGTGCCCTCAAATGATTCTTCCAATTTCTTCCAAGCATCATGTGCCATCTCCAAATTCTTGATTTGCTCAAATACCCTCTCATCAACGGCATCATGAATAGCACTAAGAGCAATGTCATTGTTTTGCATCTTTTCTTCTTCGACGGGGGTGAGTCTCTCCGGGTTTGCAATCTCAATCTTGACATCTACAACTTGCCATATCTTTCTATTGATTGACTTTATGTGAGTGGTCATCTTTGCCTTCCAATAGCCATAGTTGGTGCCATCAAATTGGGGTGGCCTTTTGGTGTTGTTGATTTGAGCCATTTTGACACCGAAGGTTGTTAAGCCTCAAATAACGGTGACCTCGGCTCTGATACCACTTGTAAGGTCCTAAATGGCTAGAGGGGGGTGAATAGCCTATAAAAATTTCTACAACAACACTTAAGCAGGCTTATTAGACAACTAAATGGCGAAGCAAGTTTTGCGCTAGCTCTACAAAAGTGCAAGCCACCTATCCACAATTCTAGTTAATTATAATCTCTATGTCACACAATATCTATGTTGCTATTTTACAACTAAATGAGCAACAATAATTACCACTACACAAGATAAGTAATTTTAACTAGCTACAAGAAGATATAATTATCACTTGCAAGAATGTAACAAAGGTAAATACAAGTGATAGAAGTGTGTATACCGAGCCGGGCAAGAGATCAATAAATGAATACCAATGAATACCACGGAGACAAGATGACACAATGATTTTTCCTCCGAGGTTCACTTGCCTTGCCGGCAAGCTACGTCCCCGTTGTAGCGATTCACCCACTTGGAGGTTCACGAGCTAATTGGCATCACACGCCAAACCCTCAATAGGGTGCCGCACAACCACACCACAAGATGGGGATCCACAAGCTACGAGCAATCCACTAAAGTTGCCTTTGGCGCTCCGCCGGGGAAGGCACAAGAAACTCCTTACAAGCACTTTGATTGGGGGCGGACAGAATCACCAAATCCCCTCACCAATCACCAAATCACCAACCGTCTAGGTGACGGCAATCACCAAGAGTAATAAGAAATCCACAATCACAACAATCACCTAGTGCCACCAAATGAATCACAAATGCACAATCACTAGGGTTTCCCCTAAATCCTCTCCCAAATGAGCAACAAGCTAGGAGATGGAGAGGAGAGGGAGGAGATGCTCTTGAAGCTCTCAAGATCAATCACTAGAGCTCGATCTCTCACTTGAATGGAGCACAAATCCTTGGGAGTGAGAGAGGAGAGGGAGAGAGCTTGTTCTTCCTTTGGGATTTCAAAATGAGCAAAGGGGAAGAGGAATGAACCAGGAGAATGGGAGGAGAGAGGCAGCCGCACCCCCTAAAACACACCTCCACACTCCAACGGTCACAACTCCTCCAATCAAACGGCTAGATCTGAGTTGAACAAGAATTTCTTGTGAGGGAGAAGAGAAATTGCCGGTTGAGCTCGCCTTCTCTCTCACTCACACACGCATGCAACCTTGTCTCCCCTCAACGAGAAATTCTTGTGAGGGATTGATGAATTGCCGGTTGAGCTCACTTTCTCTCACGCCGCCCTCTCTCTCTTTCTCTCTCTCCCTGACACATGCATGCAACCTTGTCTCCCCTCAACGAGAAATTCTTGTTGAGCTCATGTAAATTTCTCGAAGATAATAGCTCAAGACAGAGCACCCCTTCTCTGCAATGTTAGCTCCGTCAACGAGAAATTCTGGTGGTAGCTCCTTTAAGCCAATTTTCCTCCTCTAATTTCACCCCTTTTAAGTGCTAACTTTACCAAGGTATTCCAAAGTAAATTGGGCACTTAAGTTAGCATTTTCATAAAGAATTTTTAGGGTTACTCTCACCACGTCACTAAGCGCAATGCAAATGCAAATGACACTCACACTTAGTGGCACTAGATAACCATTGTAATTAAAGATTTCCCCTCTTTATAGTACGGTTATCTATCCTAAACCCGATCACGCACTCTATTGCGTCTTGACCGGTCAAAACAAATATCCTATTTTATACCTTTGCCTTGAGCCCATAGGATTTTGTTTTTCTCTTTCTTCTTTTCCAAGATATGAGCACTTGATCACCCTTTGTGGCCATCACCAACACCATGTGTGCCATCCTTGCTCAACCTTGGATACGGACATAACCTTTCTCATTCATAACACTAGATTAATGGTTAGTCCACTTGGTTGTCTCAATTATCCAAAACCAAACATAGGGCTTTCAGGTGTCGTGCTCACCCCGCGGGAGATCGTGAAGAGCAACTCTAGTTGAGCGTGTCATTGAGTTACCCTCACTTGTGGGTGAGTTCTTGCGGCGCTCGAGTGTCGAGCTAGGTGTGGTGCCTATTAGCCGCCGAACTACCAAGGTGTGTGGTCGACACAACGGGGACGTAGCTTGGTGGCAACCAAGTGAACCTCGGGAGAAAATCACCGTGTCAACATTGTCTACATCTTCCCGTTGGTTTGCAATCTTCATACTCAAGCTTGTATTTACTTTCATATATATTGTGTTTGTGTAGTTGCTCTTGTAATTAGTTATCTTGTGTAGCTTGCTAGTTACCTTATTGCTTGTGTAGCATAGAAGGAGCTCCCTTGTTCTTAACGTACTAGTTGCATAGGTTTGTGTGACCTTGCTCCTAAAATTATTTACATGAGCTTTGCTAGCCCGGCACCATATTTGCTTTGTTTAGGATCTTTGTAAGGTGCTAGAGAATATAGATAGAGGGGTGTAGTCTTGGCTAGACAGAATAGTGTAATTCCGCATTTGTTTCGGTTAGCCGGTGCGACTAATTTTAGAAAGGACTATTCACCCCCCCTCTAGTCCGCCATCTCGACCCTACACGTGGTATCGGAGCCGTGGTCTCTCATTTGTGGTCTTCACCGACCCGAGAGGATGGCGACTTATGGGCTAGATGCTGAGTGTCCACACATTTTTGATGGCACACACTTTGCACGATGGAAAAATTGGATGGTTTGTAATTTTAAGTTTATTAGTCCTCAAATGTGGTGGATTGTAGATGTGGGCCTTTCTCTTGTGTTGGATAGAAAGAATGCAACTCAAGCGCAAAAGAAATGCCTACATCTCGATTGCCAAGCTACTAATATTTTCTATCAATCTATGGAGGATAACATATTTGGTGAGATCATGGACTTGAAGTCCGCCCATGAGATTTGGATTTATCTCAATGAGAAATATGGGGCGATCTCCGATGATGATGTTGATGAGTCCAAAGAGGAGGTGCATGAGGATGATGAGCATGACCACAACTTGGTGATTGTGGAAGATTGCTCCACCTCATGGTCAAGTGATGATGATGATGATGATGATGATGATGATGATGATCAATCCACAAGTTCACTTAACAAGATTGTTGATGATGGGCCAAGCTCAAGTGATGCAATTAATGATGCTACTTCATGCTCACTTGATGATGATGATGATGGCTATGAGAGTGATGTCTCTACAAGCTCTCCATCTACACCACATTGCTTCATGTCACATGGTGACACTAAGGTATCAATTGCTAATGTGGTTGTTGATTGTGATGATCCAAATTTTGAGCTTGTATGTAGACTTGCCAAAGCTTTAGAAAATGAGATGGCTAAAACAATGAAATTGAAAAAAGAAAACTCATTTCTAAAGAATGCATGTGAACAACAAAAGCATCTACTTTATGTTACTACTTGTTCACATGAGGAGCTTAAATTGCCTCATGAGGAACTTAGTGTTGCTCATGACAACTTGGTACAAGACCATGCTTTTCTCACTAAGAAGCTTTATAATGAAGAAACTAAAACTAGTGAGAGCTCATTATTTGGGTCAAATGATCAATCACATATTTGTGCTAACTCATGTGATGTAGAGAAGAAGCATGTATCCACCTCTTGTGATGACTTATTATCTATGCCATGTTCTTCACATATAGATGCTTGTTCTACTTTTATGTCTTGTGAGACTAACATTTTGAAGGAAAACAATGAGCTCAAAAGTGAAGTGAAGAATTTGAGCAACAAGTTAGAGAGGTGCTACAAATCAAAAGTCACCTTTGAGCATATGTTGAACAATCATAGAAGTTATGGTGACAAGAGTGGCATTGGCTTCAACAAGAGCAATGTCAAAGGCAAGAAATGGGGCAAGAGAAGAAATGAAAGAGAAATGAAGAAGCAAGAAAAAAAGAAGCTCTCTCATTTCGTGTGCTTCAAATGCCATGAGATGGGCCATCTTGCCAAATCATGCCCAAGCAAAAGGAAATCTCAAGTTGAGCCAAAGTCAAAGCCCCAAGTTCAAGTAAAGATCAACCATGAAGATGGTGGTGACTTGATGATGATGAAGAAGAAAACAAGAAGGGGTGGAAGAGCAAGGCATCCAACTCATATTCAAGATGCCAAGATGATGATGAGCAAGAATCAAGATGAGAAGAAAAATTTGGCTCATATCAAGTGCTACAAGTGTGGTGATATGGGACACTTTGCCTCGAAGTGTCCTAACAAGCTTGCGAAGAAGGCTCAAGCAACTCATGAGAGGCAAGGCAATGAGAAGCAACACATGAGCAAGGAATAAAAGGCTCAATCAAAGAGAGTTTGCTACTCATGCCGGGAAAGGGGACACATGGCTAATTCATGTCCCCTAGGTAAAAATTCTAAGCCTATTTCAATTGATGATGATAATGTGCTTAGGAAGGATGACAATGGTACCACATTGGTTGCTATTGCAAAACATCCCGCTACTCATACTAAGGCATTGCCTAAGTATGTTGCTCCTAACTTGAGAGGACCCAAACAAGTTTGGGTACCATCAAAAAGTGGTTGATTGTGTGTAGGTACCATGGCATTGGAGGCTTGATTCAATTGATTTCATATTGTTTATCATATGATTGAGTCAAGTAATGAAGCTTAGTGTTATTCTCATCCCAATGCCAAGTCAAAATTAGTGAAGTCCAAGTACTACAACATACAAGTGTCATATTATAGTTGTGGTGATGTATTGAATATATTTGAAGGCTTGCAATCAAATTGAGGTGAAGTTTGCTATTGAATAATCATGAGCTACCAAGGTATATCTCTAGTTGATCATATTCATTTGGGTGCATATGAGTTGATTGAAATGGATATATATATGCATATGTTGCTTGCTATGAGATGTTTGAATGGATTTAATGCTTAGTAATCAAAATTGAGTTGGTTTGATTGGACAAGTTCATGAGACTTCTTTTAGTAAGTATACTTTGAATTAATATATGTCTTGTGAGAGTATTCAAACAAGTTGACATCAAGTTTGATTCAATTTGAAGAAGTATTGCTCAAGTGTGAAAATCTGTCCAAAAAATTGAAAATCTGAGCTAGCTGTGATGATTGTCATGTTTGAATGATCAAATCTATTTGGATTGGCTTGAAAATTTGGTACACATGCTCTACACTTACGGTATTAGCTGCTGTGAAAATCTCATGATGATTGGATAAGTGACGCTTTGGTTTTGGAGTGGATCTTGTCGACTATAGTGCAGCAGATTTCAGCATGTAGTAGTGTGGAAAGATGTCAAATCTGGTAGCAACCTAGAAGTCCAATGAAGCTCAAATTTTTATGGTTACGAGAACACTTAGTAAAGAATATATCCACCAAATTTCATGGCATTTGGATCAATATATTGAGAGATATGATCAATTCATTGAAGAGGACAAAATCTGCCAGGAAAGTGATAAGTATTGGATAAATCACAAGTCACTTTGATTGAAAGGCCCTCAAGTTGGAATCATTTTTATAAGTAGTTGAGGGACCTATGTTTGGTTTTGAGATGAGCCGGAAGCATCAAATATGAGTACAAGGCCATTTGACTAAGAAGTGTATTTGACACACAATTTGGTACTCAAATTGAAGATCAAGACCAATGTCAAGATGAAGATAAAGATCAAGTTCTAGTATCAATTGAAGATCATTTTGGAAGAAAGAAAAGAACTCAAAAGGAATTCAATATCATATCTCAAGAAAAGTTCATGAAATGGATCAATCAAACAAAGCATATTCCAGTGAGTGTCAAGGATGGTTCTTTAGAGAGAGGTCACTTCTCCCTAGTGTAGGGGCTTGCCGCCTTTTGTAGGTTAACCAAGCGAGGCTTGGAAGGCTAATATAGAAGTGGTGATCTAAAGTGTCATTGGAGATGCTTAGTTGAAGTAATCAAGATATTGATCAAATAAAAGCAAGCAACACCCAAAAGAGAGCAAATCTTGAAGAATTCGATGTGGTATTCACAATTGGTATCAACCATGGTGCTCTCATGCAAGCAAAGATAAAAAGAAGAAGCAAGCCAACCACAACAAGATAGTTCACTTGATCATTAGTGGTGTCGCGGAACCGTCCTGATTATAAGGACTCAAGTACCGTCTTAGTCACTTACGTCTGACATCGACCCGCACTTGAAGCCATATAACCCCGGTAGTCCGGAAATCTCGAAGGATTTCAACATCGTACAACATACAAGATCGCATCGTTCAAGTATTACATTCGAGAGGATACATCACAGATAAACGAAATCGGATTTAAAACATCAGAGTGCGAATTTAAGACAGAGTTATTACAAACCCGAATTTAAAGTGCGGAAGCTTAAATAAGTTTTGAAACACGACCACCTCACATGTGGTCCAAATAAAACATTGTTTGATAACTTAAATCAACACAACTCACTCCTCATTTTTCAAGTAATGTGCCACTAGAAGTCTCAATCCAGCAAAAGAAAAGGGGAAGCTTCTGGACGACCCTGCCCTGGGCCTACTCCTCATCACCTTCCACCGGGTAGAGGCAGTGCTTACAATAGCCATAGTAAACCTGGCCATCTGCAACAAACGGGATAAACCCTGAGTACGGGAATGTACTCAGCTAGACTTACCCGTCCAACGGAAAATAAAGACACCAAGGGTATGCAAGGCCTTTTTGGTGGAGCTGGGATTTTTAGTTGCGAAAAGCTCAAAATTAAGATAAGGAGTATTGATGACATAGATGAGCTGTCAGTTTTTAGTCCTACCTCATTTTCTAGGTTTTTGCACCTGAACTACTACACACACTTGAGTCTAACAAGCAATAATATAACCATATCCAGTTGACTTATCCACATTTTAGTTGAACCTTTAAGCATCACATGGAGTTGTATCGTGGTGAAGCTCGCCATAGTTTCCCACTAACCGGGGGAGACGGCGACTCGAATCGAATTCCAAACCAGCTGGTGAAAGACCTTTAATACCAACCCACACTTTCCCCGTCGGGTCCATGCATTGGGTAACCGCTCGATGCTTGTTCGTGGTGGTAATCGTCGCGGTTCAAGCACGGACTGCCCAATTGGAACCTGGCGATGGCCTCACGCGGCAGATCGCATTTCCATACTAGAGGGCGTGACTCGGGTTGATTCCGGCCCGAACAGCTTCTAACCGGCTTCGGGGTCGATGATTACAGCACCGACATATCCCTAAGTAAAAGGGCGCGTTCAAAAATGAACGAGGGCCAACATCGATACAAACCTACACAATCCAACGGACGGACTGCCCCCAAGTTCCAACTTTGTGCCTTGCCTTCCAATTGACCGTATTTCATTACTACTCAGGTTCTTTTCCACGATAGCAAATATAGCCAACCGTGATCCGGTAATTACCCGCCAGGGGTATTACAGAAACATCCTTAACTACTACTTTTATTAAGCAGGCTAAGCAATTCTACATTGTAATTAAATAACAGGATAACAAGGTGGATATTAATCAAAAATCAAGGAAAGGTAATGCAACAAAATAGGATTCAATCAACTCCTATACCTAATGCATCACAGTATAAAAGTACTCAAGTAATTTAATTATAAAACTGGGAGACTTATGGATGCTCCGGGGCTTGCCTTGAGCGAAGACCGAGGCCTCGTGAGAGGGGCACTCGGGCAAGTTAGTTTCCTGTCCGGGGTCGACCTCCTTGGCTTGATGGAGTTTCGGGATCTCTTGTTCGGCGCTTGCTTCCTGCTCCGGGGTCGGCTCCGAGACTGTCGATGCTATTTGCAATGTGGTACATAATTAAACAATGCCAGGTGCAAGATGGTGATATGAAAAGTAACATTCTTGCAAACCAACAAAACCAACTTGTTGAACCACTTTTGACATTGAGGTAAATACTTATTTACCTTATAAAACAAAATCATTATTTCAACTATTTCCCATTTAGAAATTCAAAAGAAACTCCAGTTTGAACTGCAAGTATATTTTTCTGAACTCAAAAAAATCCACGAAAATTCTAGAAGATAACCGACACTAACTGGACTTCAATGACCAATTTCCAGCGAGGGATAAAATACAGAACAGCGGCTACAAAAAATGAAATACACTGCTCAAAAAGTGTTTTGAACTAACTTTTCACACAAAAAGTGTCAAACAGCAGATTTCATAATTTTTCTGGCTTTATCTATTCATAAACATTCTACTGTAGAAAATTTACTATTAGAGCATAAATACACAAACCTACACAAAATTAAAAAATCTATTCCAAAATAACCCAACTGAACTACTACCCTACTGGAAAAGGGTGCTAAACTCAGTTTCATATTTTTCCCAGATTTTACTCCACATTTCATATTTATCAAGGAAGTTCCATGAATATAAACATTATATTACTTCCTACATGAATTTCCAAAGAAACATATAGAAAAGTACATTTATACAGTAACTTCACATTTTTCCATACAACAGCTAATGCTTAACATTTTTCTTAGCTTGAACATCACATACAGAGACTGCACAATTTTTCCCATATTTTATTTTGACACATAAGACACCTTAACACTTATTCCAAAAAATCAGACAAAAAGGACTTTAACCCATAACAGAAAACTTTTCTACATAAACAGTGCCTCATACATTTTTCACAGATACACATCATGATGAGAAACCTACACAAATTCTTCCATGAATTAACTTGACCAGAAAACATATATAACCATTTATCTCAACAAAAGCATATAAACTGAAATAAATAAAAACAGTAATAAAAACTTCTACCAAAAATACTTTCATATTTTTCCATGATAGATCTACTCATAAACAAGCTAACAAAACAGAAAGCACCTCATTTGGACTTTTAAGACGTGCTACACAAAAATAACAAGTATGTTTCTTCGAACCGTACACACCCTCTGGACTATTAAGCAATAAAGGTTCTATCTAGTTCTTCGAACCGTACACACCCTCTGGACTATTTACCTCAGACGTGCACAACGAGGTTTATGATTTAAGAACTAACCCAACTACGTGGTAGAATTCAAGGCTCCCAGGGCTGTCACCACCTGTTTGCTACCACAGCTATCCGGAGGGCTAGCCACAAACTAAGGTATAACTAGTCTAAGCACCGCGCTTACACTAATATATACTACTCTAATCTTGCGTCCAAAACTAGAGCACTGATTACTTTGCGAAGAACCCGAACTAGATATAGACTAAATACTAAGCTATCTATGATCGAAAGCACTCAACAAGAACAATAAGTAAAGAACTTAAAGTAAATGCTGAAAGTAGAAGAACACTAAGATAAATGAAGGAAGACTTGGAATTATACCAGAGACTTGGAAGATCCTCTATTACAACTCCAGCTCTTCTCTTCTACACTCTCTCTCTCACTCTAAGTCTCTCAACTAGAGTGTTCCTTCCCAGAGCTTCGCTTACAAGAGAGTGGGACTAATGATGTGAGGTCTGAGTACAAATGAGCTCGGGGGGTCCTATTTATAGCCTAAGGGACCTAGGGGGGTACTTATGGGCCTAGGGTTAGGTCAGGGGGGTGAGTGGGCTGGCGGGCGCCAGCCCTAGGTGGCGGCCGCCACCTCCCTGGCCCTTGGATCCACCGTCTCTTCACCAACGGCATCCAGGAGGTCCTCCAAGTCGGTTAGGGTTTTCCAATAACCGTCACATGGGCAATTAGGCCTTGATCCATGTGGCACTGCTTCTTAGCCCTTGGATGAACCGACTTAGGTGAGCAACGGTTGCAAATGAGTGTGGAGTGCTTCCCCTGGATCAGTGACGTGGCAGGGGGGAGTATGGGCTTCTCCCCCCTGGCGGCCGCCAGCTATGGGTGGCGGGCGCCACCCCTCTTTGGCCCAAAGTGAGCCCAGGCAAGTGGGCTTGCTTCCTGGTGGGTCCATTTGGTCATTTTGCTCAAAAACCCTGTAATTTCCTACATTCAAATAAAACTCAAGGACAAGTGGAAATCGTTAGTTTATAAAAGGTTTTTGGTTGATTTTAGGCCCGTGTGTTGCATTATATGACCTTGTTGATGCTAAGAATATGACACTTAGTGAGCGTCAACAGTGGTGGTTTGGCTAGCGCATGGCCGGAGCTCGCCGGCGGCGAGCGGTGGCGGATGGCGGCGGCGGGACGCGCGGCTATGCCGTTTCCGGCGGTCGTCGGCCGAATTAACAGGGGCGAAAGCTTGCGTGAACCCTAGGAAAGCTACTAGAGGGGTTGGTTCGGTCGGTGAAGCTCCGGTGGAGCTCGACCACGTGCGCGGCCATGGCGGCGTCCATGGCGCTCGGTCGGGCAAGAGTGGGAGGCCTAGGGGGCGGTAGAGAGCTTGCGCACTAGTGTTCTCACCTTGCCTTTGCTTGGCGAAGCTGGCGAGTGAAGGAGGGAGGTGGCGGAGCTTTGGTCGGGGGCGAACGGCTTCGAGCTCTGGGGCGACCGCGGCGGCGCTCCTTGGGCTCCGGCGTCAGCGGGGCTCGGCTGGGGAAGATGGCGTGCGCACGGCGTGTGCACGGTGAGGGCGGAGTGGCTGGCGAGAGGAATCGGACGGTGGTGGACGGTTGCGGCCGGAACGGTGGGGTGTCCTCGCGGTGTCGAACGGCGATGGCACGAGCGTTCGCGCTTCGCTTTCGTTCGCGGAGAGGAGAAGTGAGGGCGAGAGCGAGGGAGTGTGCGTGTGGGTGAGTGAGGGAGCGAGAAGCGGTGCTCGGGGTTTTGGCCGTGGCCTTGGCCGGCCGGCGGTCATGGCGGGCCCGACGTGGCGTGCGGCAGGCGGCAGCACGGCGAGCGAGGGCAGCGCGGCAGGCGAGGCGGGCGCGGAGTGGCCAGGGGAGATTTGTGGCGTGATCGAGTGGTGAAGGATCGGGCGAGGAGTGGCGGAGGCGGATTTGCGCAGGCATTGCCGGCCACGTGGCGCGGACGCCGGCGTACGGTGCGGCCGCGGTCAGAGCGACCGGCGCGTCATGCGCGGGCGGGCGCGCGCGGGCGCGAGCGAGCGGGCGAGCGGGCCGGCACGGGCGGAGCTGGGCCGAGAAAGGCCGCGTGGGCCGGAAGGGTAGCGCGGGAAAAAAAACAAAAAGAAAACCCCTTTTCCTTTTTCCAGAAATTTTCCAAACTTTGACCAGTCAAAATAGTTTCAAAAACTCCAAACTAGGTTTTGACCCAAAAATAAAAGTTGCTCAAAATAATTTTCTCTACAACTTTCATATAAGACACTTTTTCTGAAACTCATTTTCTCAACCTCCACATGCATAAAGCCAATTTTGAGACATAAATCATTTTGTTTTACTTGTCTTTATTTGCTTAAACAAATTTTGAACTAGGTCAAAAATGTTAACAAGAAAAATGTTTTACTCAAAATTCTTTATTTTATAAAATTATTTGCCAAGACAGAAATCCACTTAAACCATCAAGTCCAATAGAAATCCAAAATCCAATAAATAAGCAAAAGGCAAAAACACTCTCATGCACATGAAATGATGTCATGCATTGCTTATGCATTTAGTGGCTAAATGTAGTTCCTAATGCAGTGCTTGACACTAGGGTGTCACAGCCCTTCCCCCCTTAAAGAAATCTCGTCCCGAGATTTGAGTTACGTACCATTTCTTTACAAAAGCGGGATAGTTTACGCGTAAGTACCCCTCGGTTTCCCAAGTCGCATCGTTGGCTCCGTGGTTGCTCCAGAGAATCTTGTAAGTCTTCACTGTTCGGTTGCGAGTCTCTCGAGTCTTGGTGTCCAATATCTCCTGAGGTTGTTCATAGTATTCCAGATCTGATCTGACGGAGACATCAGGGATCTGAACTTCTTCTTGTTCCGGGACTCGTAGACACTTTTTCAACTGGGACACATGAAACACAGGAAAGACTGCGCTCATCTCTGGGGGTAACTGCACTTCATAGGCTACTTCTCCCTTTTTGGCTATGACCTGATATGGTCCCACATATCGGGGTGCTAGCTTTTTCTTAATTCCAAAACGTTGGACCTTTCTCATGGGCGAGACCTTAAGGTAGACATAATCTCCTAATTGGAATTCCAAGGGTCTCCTTCGTGTGTCTGCATAGCTTTTCTGTCGGGATTGTGCTGCCTTGATATGTTGTTGTACTGTTTGCACAATCTCCTCGGCATCCCTTACATAATCTGACCCGTAAAATCCTCGATCTCCTGATTCAACCCAATTAACCGGGGTTCTGCATCTTCGTCCATATAAGACTTCGAACGGTGTCATTTTTATACTTTCCTGGTAGCTGTTGTTATACAAAAACTCGGCGAGGGGTAACCACTTCTCCCATGATTCTCCTGAGGATAGAACACATGCTCTGAGGATATCTTCCAAAATTTGATTTACTCTTTCTGTTTGTCCTGCGGTTTGGGGATGATAAGCAGAACTTCTTACCAACTTAGTTCCTAACTCCTTGTGCAACTGTTCCCAAAAATGCGCTATGAACTGGGGTCCTCTATCAGAGACAATCCTTTTTGGAACTTCGTGTAACCTCAAGATGTTTTGAATGTACAAGTCGGCATACTGATGAGGTCGGTGGGTAGTCTTAACTGGGATGAAGTGAGCCACTTTAGATAACTGATCCACGATAACCCAGATAGAATCATTTCCTTTTTTGAGTGGTGGGAAGACCTGTGACGAAATCCATACTAACCTCTTCCCATTTCCACTCTGGGATTGGTAACAGTTGTAACAGTCCGGCAGGTCTTAGGTGTATCGCTTTTATCCTGCAGCAAGTATCACACCTTGCGACATAAGCTGCAACTTCTTTCTTCATCTTAGACCACCAATACCTTGTTCTTAGATCGTGGTACATCTTACTACTTCCTGGATGGATAGACAACTTTGAATTATGAGCTTCACTCAGAATTCTTTCTTTCAGCTCCGTGTTCTTTGGAACAACCAACCTCTGGTTATACCACAAGATTCCATGTTCATCTGTTCTGAAGTTCAAAGAACTATTGGCTTCCAATCTCTTCTTGATCTGGCCGATTTCTTCATCGGTCTTTTGTCCTTCGATGATGTCACTCTCCAGGGTGCACTGTATGGTGATATTGTTTAACATAACGGGGTGCATAAGGTTAAATCCATCTTCCAAAAGTGGTTGTAGGGAGTTGCAATGAGTCTTGCGACTCAAGGCATCTGCTACAACATTCGCTTTTCCGGGGTGGTAATGCACTTCTAGGTTGTAATCCTTAATCAACTCTAACCATCTCCTCTGCCTCATATTCAACTCTAGCTGGGTGAAGATATATTTCAAACTTTTGTGATCTGTGTACACATGACATAAGTTACCCATAAGATAATGCCTCCGTATCTTGAGTGCATGAACTACGGCTGCCAATTCCAAATCATGAGTCGGGTAATTCTCTTCATGTGGTCGCAGCTGACGTGAAGCATATGCGATAACTCTCCCATTCTGCATAAGCACACATCCAAGTCCAATCTTGGATGCGTCACAAAACACATCAAAAGGTTCCTCCAAATCTGGTTGCGCCAAAATGGGTGCAGAAGTCAACAACGTTCGCAGAGTGCGAAAAGCAGCCTCACACTCTGGAGTCCATTCAAACTTCTTGTTTTTCTGAGTTAGACGAGTCATAGGCTTTGCGATCCTTGAGAAATCCGGAATGAACCGACGGTAGTATCCGGCCAATCCTAGAAAACTGCGTACCTCATGTACGTTAGTGGGTGCTTGTCAATCCATAACTTCTTGTACCTTCGTGGGATCCACAGAAATTCCTTCCTCTGAAAGGACGTGTCCAAGAAAGGGTACCTTCTTTAACCAAAATTCACACTTGCTAAACTTAGCATACAACTTGTGCTCTCGAAGTCGAGCTAAGATGACTCGTAGATGCTCAGTATGATCCTCTTTATTTTTAGAGTATACCAAAATGTCATCAATAAACACCACAACAAACTTATCCAACTCAGGCATGAAGACAGAATTCATCAGGTACATAAAATGTGCCGGTGCATTGGTTAACCCGAAGGACATAACTAGATACTCATAGAGTCCATATCTGGTGGAGAAGACTATTTTTGGTATATCCTCTCTCCTGATCTTAATCTGATGGTATACTGACCTCAAGTCAATCTTGGAGAACACTTTTGCCTTTGATAACTGATCAAACAAGACGTCGATTCAGGGTAAGGGATATTTGTTCTTTATAGTTACTGCATTCAACGGTCTGTAATCCACGCACATCCGTAAAGTTTTATCCTTCTTTTTCACAAAGATGGCGGGACATCCCCAAGGTGACGAACTAGGACGTATCAACCCTTTATCCAAAAGCTCCTGTAACTGAGTCTTGAGCTCCGCTTGCTCGTTAGCGGGCATCCTATACGGCCTCCGGGATATGGGTGCTATTCCGGGGATTAACTCTATAGCAAACTCCACATCCCTATCTGGTGGTAGTCCTGGCAACTCATCGGGAAAGACATCTGGAAACTCACACACTACTGGGATCTCAGCTATCTGCTTTGTCGTGATATTGAACAACACTCCGATCTCGTGGGGGTTTCGAGGTAACTTAAACCGGAAGGAATACTCATTCCGGGGGCTTACTAGGGAAACCACTCGTTCGGCAATATCCAAATTAACCTTCCAACGTTTCATCCATCCCATCCCCAGGATTACATCCAAACCTAGTCCGGGGATTACTATAAGATCCACAGATACCTTTTTATCCCCGAAAGTGATTTCCATCTCCTTAGCCATGGTACAGGCAGAAAGAACAGCCCCTGCTTAACTTATCTGATAACCCCTATCCAATTCTATCAACTTAGGGTTACTTCTCATAACAACATTTTCACTTATGAAAGAATGCGATGCTCCGGAATCAAATAACACAACTGTAGGGCATTGATTAACAAGAAACGTACCAGCAGTGACACGTTCTCCCTCTGGCACTTCTTCAACGTTGGTATAATGCACATGGCCTGTGCGAGGTGGAGGCTGGGTGTACTGCTTCTTTGGACGAGGGCACTGACGTGACAGGTGTCTGGTCTGACCACAGTTGTAGCACGGTCCGATCACGTACGGGGTCTTAGGACCTCCTGCACTTTCTGCTTTAGCCTTGTTCTGCATCAGAGGAGCGGTGTAGGGCTTCTGGAAATCGGGACGGGGACGGTTGGTGGTTATCTTCCTTTGTGGGGGACGGAACCTTGCTCCTGCAACCGGCGGGCGATACGGGGTGCGTGCTCCGAAAGGGGTCCTCGGTTGAGACGAACCTCCTTCGTTCGCACGACGACGAGTCTCTGTCGCCAGCCTGCTGTCATTGGCCTCCTAATTCAGGCAGTCACTGACAAAGTCACTGAAGGTGGTGCAGTGACTGTTACCCATCTTGGAAAGCATGCTGGCACTCATGCCACGCTTGAAGCTTGCGATCTTCTTGGCCTCTGTGTTGACGAAATCTGGAGCATAGCGAGACAGGTTGTTGAAGCTGTGTAGATACTCGAACATAGACCTGGTTCCCTGAGATAGCCTCATGAACTCTGTAGTCTTCATTTCCGTTAGACCACTGGGGATGTAGTGGTTGCGCATAGCAGTCAAGAACTGTTCCCAAGTGACTCGTGCATTTGCAGGTAGGGATGCACGGTACTGGGCCCACCACAAACCTGCGGGTCCTTCCAACATGTGGGCGACATACTCCGCCTTAAGCTCTTCTGTCAGGCGGAGCAGGCGGAACTTCTGGATGATGGAGTTGAGCCACTCATCAGCCTCAAGCGGTTCGGTGGCTTCCTTGAACACAGGGGGACGAGTGTCCAAGAAGTCACGGTAGGAGCTATACTGATTGGGCTCCGGGCCTTGGCGCTGCTGATGCTGCTGCGCGGTGTTGTTAGCGATGTTGCGGAGGGTGGCCTCCATATGCCTCTGCATTTCTTCCATGTTCCTCTGGCTTCCCAGAAACTGGCCGAAAAATGCTTCCGGCGTCATTAGCGGCGGTGGGGGAGGTGGCAGATTCTCCTCCTGTCCTGATCCTTGTCCACGTTGACTGCGAGTGTGTGTCGGCATCTGCATATCCCATTAATAAGCAGTCATTAGGTGATGTCACATTGATCATGAATAAATATTGCGCTGTACATAATTTAAATTAGCACACGACCAAGTATAATTATTCATTTCCATACAACATCACAGAATAATTGCTCGAAATTAGACATGCAACGACGGAACTTCCATAAAAACGTGCCAGATCGAAGTCAAAAGCCATACATGCCATCATACAACCTTAAACATAAACCAACACATGTCTGAGTGTTACATCATCAGCGAGCACGCTCAAGCTGTACAAAAGAAACGACTCCTAACGAAACTAACGCTCAGTTGTCTCCGGCGGCGGACGCGGCGTCCTCTATGTCAGCGTCGATCATAGGCTCGTCAGCATGAGCCTCCTCCGGTGGGACGTCGGGACCAAGGACTTCTCCATCCTGGGGGTCCTGGGCCTCGGCTGCGGGAACCTCGGCAGCTGCTGGGGCGGCGGCCTCCTGTGCGGCGTGGTGCATCTGATGGACTGCCTCGTGGAGCTGGTCGATATAGGCCTGCTGGCCATGGATCTGCTGTATCAAGAGGTGAGCTCCCTCTCTGAGCTGGTCGAGCGCGGTGTGGGCCTCATCCCTCTGAAGGGCGGTAGTCAGGTACATCTGCTCAGCTATGGTCCTGGCAGTGGTCTCTGCACCTGCGGTAGCACGGGCGTCGTCACGCTCAAGAGTGACCTGCTGCAATCTCTCCTGAAGGTGGGCTACCTCAGCGTCGAACTCATCCTGCAGTCTTCCCTTGTTCTGGTAGGTGGCAGTGAGAGTGAAGGACACGCTCTCGAGAGTGCGCTCCAAACTCTCACATACACCTAGCAAAGCTCCGGTGGCGCTCATCGCATGCGTCTCACAGAAGAACCTCTCCTCGGGGCTCCCTGTCAGAACTGACTCCAAAGTCTGCCTCGAGCGCAATGGAAAAGGTGATCCACGTGGGAACACTCCTGCCATCGCACTAGCAAGGTCGGTGGGGAAACGGACGATGATGTCCTTCAGCACCAGGTATGCGGCCCTGTTAGCTCCATCCTTGGCACACGTGCCTCTGGTGATCTCAGTCCATCCTGTTCAGTGAGGCTTGGCAGGCAAGGCTTTGACCTTGATCTGCACCATGACCAGAGAATCCTGTCCATAGATCTCCTTCTGCCAAGAGTACTTGGGCTCCTGTCCCTCCTCATAGCCCACGGCCTGCAGAATCCTCCATAGGATGGTCGGCAACCCAAAGTAGGTCAAGAACGTCTTCCGGGTCAGCTTGGTGGCCAAGCGGTGACGCGGAACTCCTCTTCCTTCGGTGGCCTTGCGAGCGGTCAGCTTAGTCCGGGCCATCTGTAGAAACAAAAGGGTTTCGAACTCGCGTGAGACGGATATTAAGTTGGCAAATTTTTATATAAAGGAGACAACTTTTAATTAAGGGGAGGTAATGTAAATGCAAGAATTTAAACATGATGCATGATCGTACTTACGTTCTCACTCACTAACATGACTCGTAAGTCCTAATGTTCTAGTCGGTGGCAAGAACGATCTCTCATGTGTTATCTACACGTTCTACTCGATCACATAGTTAGTGTACCTGCAGAAGATTCATTTCAGCCCAAAACAATCCCAATAGTAAAACAACTGAGTATTGGCTAATATGCGCAAAATACATAGAAGCCAACACTAAACACTATACACCAATAGAGAAAACACCCTTAAAACATTGATACCCTCGTATGTGTCTGCGTGGAGATCGCACATACTTGGTATAAGAACTCTCACCTAGACCAACGATTGGACGGTCATGCTCTCATACCTCACAAAATCATTTTATGCATGTTTTCGCGATCGACACATTCTCTTTTTTCCGAGAATGGACCAGCAAATAAAGATCCACCATGAAGCAAAACCCTGAACCCTGTTAGCAGTTAAGCCACCTGATTCCTAGTATAGGCTTAAGGACGAGACTAGGCACACTTAGTACTTAAAATAGTTTTGAAATACCCATTTTAGTTCGAAAATAGCTCCTTGCGGATGCAATAACTTGAACCATGCTCTGATACCAGCTGTCGCGGAACCGTCCTGATTATAAGGACTCAAGTACCGTCTTAGTCACTTACGTCTGACATCGACCCGCACTTGAAGCCATATAACCCCGGTAGTCCAGAAATCTCGAAGGATTTCAACATCGTACAACATACAGGATCGCATCGTTCAAGTATTACATTCGAGAGGATACATCATAGATAAACGAAATCGGATTTAAAACATCAGAGTGTGAATTTAAGACAAAGTTATTACAAACCCGAATTTAAAGTGCGGAAGCTTAAATAAGTTTTGAAACACGGCCACCTCACATGTGGTCCAAATAAAACATTGTTTGATAACTTAATTCAACACAACTCACTCCTCATTTTTCAAGTAATGTGCCACTAGAAGTCTCAATCCAGCAAAAGAAAAGGGGAAGCTTCTGGACGACCCTGCCCTGGGCCTACTCCTCATCACCTTCCACCGGGTAGAGGCAGTGCTTACAATAGCCATAGTAAACCTGGTCATCTGCAACAAACGGGATAAACCCGGAGTACGGGAATGTACTCAGCTAGACTTACCCGTCCAACTGAAAATAAAGACACCAAGGGTATGCAAGGCCTTTTTGGTGGAGCTGGGATTTTTAGTTGCGAAAAGCTCAAAATTAAGATAAGGAGTATTGATGACATAGATGAGCTGTCAGTTTTTAGTCCTACCTCATTTTCTAGGTTTTTGCACCTGAACTACTACACACACTTGAGTCTAACAAGCAATAATATAACCATATCCAGTTGACTTATCCACATTTTAGTTGAACCTTTAAGCATCACATGGAGTTGTATCGTGGTGAAGCTCGCCATAGTTTCCCACTAACCGGGGGAGACGGCGACTCGAATCGAATTCCAAACCAGCTGGTGAAAGACCTTTAATACCAACCCACACTTTCCCCGTCGGGTCCATGCATTGGGTAACCGCTCGATGCTTGTTCGTGGTGGTAATCGTCGCGGTTCAAGCACGGACTGCCCAATTGGAACCTGGCGATGGCCTCACGCGGCAGATCGCATTTCCATACTAGAGGGCGCGACTCGGGTTGATTCCGGCCCGAACAGCTTCTAACCGGCTTCGGGGTCGATGATTACAGCACCGACATATCCCTAAGTAAAAGGGCGCGTTCAAAAATGAACGAGGGCCAACATCGATACAAACCTACACAATCCAACGGACGGACTGCCCCCAAGTTCCAACTTGGTGCCTTGCCTTCCAATTGACCGTATTTCATTACTACTCAGGTTCTTTTCCACGATAGCAAATATAGCCAACCGTGATCCGGTAATTACCCGCCAGGGGTATTACGGAAACATCCTTAACTACTACTTTTATTAAGCAGGCTAAGCAATTCTACATTGTAATTAAATAGCAGGATAACAAGGTGGATATTAATCAAAAATCAAGGAAAGGTAATGCAACAAAATAGGATTCAATCAACTCCTATACCTAATGCATCACAGTATAAAAGTACTCAAGTAATTTAATTATAAAACTGGGAGACTTATGGATGCTCCGGGGCTTGCCTTGAGCGAAGACCGAGGCCTCGTGGGAGGGGCACTCGGGCAAGTTAGTTTCCTGTCCGGGGTCGACCTCCTCGGCTTGATGGAGTTCCGGGATCTCTTGTTCGGCGCTTGCTTCCTGCTCCGGGGTCGGCTCCGAGACTGTCGATCCTATTTGCAATGTGGTACATAATTAAACAATGTCAGGTGCAAGATGGTGATATGAAAAGTAACATTCTTGCAAACCAACAAAACCAACTTGTTGAACCACTTTTGACATTGAGGTAAATACTTATTTACCTTATAAAACAAAATCATTATTTCAACTATTTCCCATTTAGAAATTCAAAAGAAACTCCAGTTTGAACTGCAAGTATATTTTTCTGAACTCAGAAAAATCCACAAAAATTCTAGAAGATAACCGACACTAACTGGACTTCAATGACCAATTTCCAGCGAGGGATAAAATACAGAACAGCGGCTTCAAAAAGATGAAATACACTGCTCAAAAAGTGCTTTGAACTAACTTTTCACACAAAAAGTGTCAAACAGCAGATTTCATAATTTTCCTGGCTTTATCTACTCATAAACATTCTACTGTAGAAAATTTACTGTTAGAGCATAAATACACAAACCTACACAAAATTAACAAATCTATTCCAAAATAACCCAACTGAACTACAACCCTACTGGAAAAGGGTGCTAAACTCAGTTTCATATTTTTCCCAGATTCTACTCCACATTTCATATTTATCAAGGAAGTTCCATGAATATAAACATTATATTACTTCTTACATGAATTTCCAAAGAAACATACAGAAAAGTATATTTATACAGTAACTTCACATTTTTCCATACAATAGCCAATGCTTAACATTTTTTTTAGCTTGAACATCACATACAGAGACTGCACAATTTTTCTCATATTTTATTTTGACACATAAGACACTTACCACTTATTCCAAGAAATCAGCCAAAAAGAACTTTAACCCATAACAGAAAGTTTTTCTACATAAACAGTGTCTCATATATTTTTCACAAATACACATCATGATGAGAAACCTACACAAATTCTTCCATGAATTAACTTGACCAGAAAACATATATAACTATTTATCTCAACAAAAGCATATAAACTGAAATAAATAAAAACAGTAATAAAAACTTCAACCAAAAATACTTTCATATTTTTTCATGATAGATCTACTCATAAACAAGCTAACAAAACTGAAAGCACCTCATTTGAACTTTTAAGACGTGCTACACAAAAATAACAACCATTTCTGGAAAATAAAACAAAAGGGGAAAAACATTTGAATCTCCCGGCCTGGCTTCGTGGACTCGGCCCATAGACCGGGTGAGACTGATGCGCGGGGCCCACGTGGTCAACGAGGCCCACCGGTCAGAGAGGGCGGAGCAGGGGAGAAAGGTTGACCGCGGCTTGCTCGCCGACGGCGAGGTCGCCGGCGGTGGGACCGGGCTCATCGTTCTCCCCTCGACGAGATGGACCGAGAGGTGGTGGTGGTGGTTTGGCCCAAAAACCCTGTAATTTCCTACATTCAAATAAAACTCAAGGACAAGTGGAAATCGTTAGTTTATAAAAGGTTTTTGGTTGATTTTAGGCCCGTGTGTTGCATTATATGATCTTGTTGATGCTAAGAATATGACACTTAGTGAGCGTCAACAGTGGTGGTTTGGCTCGCGCATGGCCGGAGCTCACCGGCGGCGAGCGGTGGCGGATGGCGGCGGCGGGACGCGCGGCTATGCCGTTTCCGGCGGTCGTCGACCGAATTAACAGGGGCGAAAGCTTGCGTGAACCCTAGGAAAGCTACTAGAGGGGTTGGTTTGGTCGGTGAAGCTCCGGTGGAGCTCGACCACGTGCGCGGACATGGCGGCGTCCATGGCGCTCGATCGGGCAAGAGTGGGAGGCCTAGGGGCGGTAGAGAGCTTGCGCACTAGTGTTCTCACCTTGCCTTTGCTTGGCGAAGCTGGCGAGTGAAGGAGGGAGGTGGCGGAGCTTTGGTCGGGGGCGAACGGCTTCGAGCTCTGGGCGGCGCGGATGGCGACCGCGGCGGCGCTCCTCGGGCTCCGGCGTCAGCGGGGCTCGGCTGGGGAAGATGGCGTGCGCACGGCGTGTGCACGATGAGGGCGGAGTGGCTGGCGAGAGGAATCGGACGGTGGTGGACGGTTGCGGCCGGAACGGTGGGGTGTCCTCGCGGTGTCGAACGGCGACGGCACGAGCGTTCGCGCTTCGCTTTCGTTCGCGGAGAGGAGAAGTGAGGGCGAGAGCGAGGGAGTGTGCGTGTGGGTGAGTGAGGGATCGAGAAGCGGTGCTCGGGGTTTTGGCCGTGGCCTTGGCCGGCCGGCGGTCGTGGCGGGGCCCGGCGTGGCGTGCGGCAGGCGGCGGCACGGCGAGCGAGGGCAGCGCGGCAGGCGAGGCGGGCGCGGAGTGGCCAGGGGAGATTTGTGGCGTGATCGAGTGGTGAAGGATCGGGCGAGGAGTGGCGGAGGCGGATTTGCGCAGGCATTGCCGGCCACGTGGCGCGGACGCCGGCGTACGGCGCGGCCGCGGTCAGAGCGACCGGCGCGTCATGCGCGGGCGGGCGCGCGCGGGCGCGAGCGAGCGGGCGAGCGGGCCGGCACGGGCGGAGCTGGGCCGAGAAAGGCCGCGTGGGCCGGAAGGGTAGCGCGGGAAAAAAAACAAAAATAAAACCCCTTTTCCTTTTTCCAGAAATTTTCCAAACTTTGACCAGTCAAAAACAGTTTCAAAAACTCCAAACTAGGTTTTGACCCAAAAATAAAAGTTGCTCAAAATAATTTTCTCTACAACTTTCGTATAAGACACTTTTTTTGAAACTCATTTTCTCAACCTCCACATGCATAAAGCCAATTTTGAGACATAAATCATTTTGTTTTCCTTGTCTTTATTTGCTTAAACAAATTTTGAACTAGGTCAAAAATGTTAACAAGAAAAATGTTTTACTCAAAATTCTTTATTTTATAAAATTATTTGCCAAGACAGAAATCCACTTAAACCATCAAGTCCAATAGAAATCCAAAATCCAATAAATAAGCAAAAGGCAAAAACACTCTCATGCACATAAAATGATGTCATGCATTGCTTATGCATTTAGTGGCTAAATGTAGTTCCTAATGCAGTGCTTGACACTATGGTGTCACAAGTGGTTTCAATTCATATGGGTGAAGAATAGAATTCATGTTTAATATCTATTGGTCTTCACAAGCTTATAAATGGACTTCACATTGCTATTATGGAGCTTAATTGGAATCTAATGACTATCCTCTACTCCAAGATAGCAAAGGCATCATTGTAATGTGCATGATCATTTCATCCCTTACTAGTATGCAGTTAGTGCATATAGTACATGCTTAATAGGGTCATGCATAACAAATGAAAAATTTAAATTTATAGTCTACCACTATTGCTTGATTGATTATATGATATAGTGGTTAGTATATGAGTTTGTTCATGAGCTAGTGAACCCAAGTACTTGACCTAGAAGATGAGCATTCAAGTGTCTAATTCAACGTAAGTAAGATAACCATTAAAAAGATGTGTGAAGAAGCTTACTCTAGAGCAAACCGAGTTAGATATCTTGTGCAAATTTAATAGTTCAAGTCACAAATGAGAGGCTCATGACAAGAGTTCAAGAAGAAGACAATAATGCAAATAGATATCAAGTTCAACTTACTCAAGTGATATCTAGACTCACATATCCTTAAGGTGGTATTTTCAAGTGGTATTTTACCAAGTGGTGTCTAGATCAAGCTCACAAATGGTATCCTACAAGATGTCAAGTGATCCTCAACTTTAAGTAATCAAATCAAGCAATGTTCCCTCACCTACAAGAGCTCAAGTTCATCAAGTGGTGTGATCCATGCTATGACATAGGGGGAGATGCCCCACCGATTGGTATCAAGGTCAAAGATCCTACAAGTGTTCTACATGTAGTATTTCAAAGTGGTTTTCATGCATCTACATGTAGTATCTACAAGTGGTGTCATTCCAACATATATGGTAGTGTCCATCAAAAATTGAAGATTCAAGTGTCAGCCATCTACCCCCTAGAGCAACCCTTTGTATCAAGAGAAGCATGCCTTTTATGGTCATTGATGACAAAGTGTAACATCCCAAAATTTGCATCAATTTAAAAATAGGCAATATGATTTAATTGTTGCATTTTAGGTGTGGCATAAAACCTAGTTAATAAATTATTTGCAAAAGCTAAAATAAATCCTAGGCCAAAGACCATGATGATGCATACATGCTGGTGCATATTATATTTTTTGTGATGATTGGTTTTACTCAAAACATGTTTGAATTCAAATAGATTTCAAATTGCTTTTGAGAATCAGTTTTTGGAAAATGGAAAACCATTTCTCCTTCCCCATCTCCCTTTCCCCTCTTTTGGCCCGAACCAGCCCGGCCGGCCTGCTTCTTCTTTCCCCGCCGGCCCGTCTTCTCTGCCTCCCTCCCCATTCTTTCGCCCGCGTGGGCCGCCGCTCCGGCCCAGCTTGGCACCCGCGCGCAGCGCGTGTTTCTCCCCTTCTCCCTTGGGTCGTCGGCCTCGGCCCAGCCCCGCGCGCCGCAGCCGCAGCTCCTGCTTCCCTCTCTCCCGTCGCTGACCGCACGCCCCCGCCTGTCAGCGTCCCACCACTCCCTCTCCTGCTCGTGTCCATGGCGGACTCCATGGCCGAGCCCGACTCCAACCCTGGAACGCGTCTTCGCTTGCCTAATCGGTCGAGCCGACCCCTTAAATAGATCCCCAGGAAACCGCCGCCTCTCCGCCCGCAAATATCTCTCGCTCTCGTGCCCTATTTCGCCGCAACCGCGAGCTCCGCCGCCCGCAAGCTTTCCGCCGCCGTCGACCCGACAAACCAGAGAGCTTCTGCGACTGCAAGAGGTTCCTCAAGCTTCATCTCGTTTTCCCGAAGATGCCAGTGCTTTTTCCCTTCTTTTTCCTTCTCCGTTTGATGCTTTAATCCCTCGCCGTCGTTGCAGAGCCCCGCCGACCGCCTCGCCGTGCAATCCGCCGTCACAGAGACCTCACCGACGCCATCATCACCTCGGGTGAGTTCGCCTTGATCTCCTCTTTCGATTGAACCTACTCCCGAGGTCTCTACCGTACCCTAGCCCTAACCCGAGCTAGCGCCGCCGCCTTCCGGCCATGACGCCGCCGCGCCCTCCCTTTGCTCCGGCGAAAGCGCCGCCGGCCTCTCCCAGATCTAATCTGGAGCGTCCGTTTTGGATCTGGCGCTCAGGAATGCCCGATACCCCTTCGGGTGCATCTTTGCATAAGAGCCCTTACAATTTCTTGGACCTCAACCCGCCGTCCTTTTGAGCACTGTGCTTTGAGTCTGTGCAAACTTCCTTTTTAGCCCCTGTGTTTCATCCGATTTGAGGCGCAGTCCAGTCAATTCTGAAATTCGTTTTAAATTGATTTTAAATTCAAATTCGAGTTTGGTTTATTTACAGTCTTGCCACCAGTTTCAAATGCTTGTAACTTCTACGTTTTTAGTCCGATTTAGTCCGTTCAAGTTGCGTTAGATTCGTTTCAAAAAGATCTATCTATCTGCACGAAAGTATATACTGTTTTCAGAAATTAAAATTTGAGTTAGGTTTAATCTACTAACTAAGGTTTTGTAACTGGTTTAGCTCATAACTTTTGCGTTATAATTCCGTTTTTCGTGATCTTCGCGTTTATGTGATCGTAATGGATCGTAGTTTCTGTTTTCAAACTTTTTATATTGTTTTCTTGCTGTTGGTGTAATGTTCTAATTATAGCTTGTTTGCTTTGCATGATTGTTGTCCCGATGATTGTGTGTTGATGTGGTAATTGAGTATAGACGGTGAGACGTACGCTGGTGATCAGGAACCCTTCTACGACAACCAAGAGCAACCAGAGTTCACTAAATCAGGCAAGTATAGCATGGGATCCTCCTTGATGTCCTAATAACCATAAATCACTGTAATCAATCATGTGCATGTGTCTACCTTGATGCCTATTTAGATTTATCCTAGGTGTTGATCTTGTGCCTTGTTATCCTCGGTATGCATTGGGTAGAACTATGCTAGTGCTCAAATTAAACTTTGATCATGTGAGTCTGAACTTAATGATATATGCAACTTGGTAAAATTGGCTTTTATAGCAACATGGTTTAGGAATTACTATAAGGGATCACCCGGGACAACAGTGCAACCATGGGAGTTATATGGCTCTGACCTTAGCTCAGTATAAGGACCTTTTCTAGCTTGTTAGAGGCTACCCGAAAGGGCGCATAAGGCGCTTGACGAGCTGGATTTAGGGCGGCTACTTTCACTTTGCCTGCGTGCCGCAAGGTTGAGAGACCCTTCTTCCCCTTGCCTTAAGACCTAGCGGCCCTAACTTGTTAGACGAACCTTTGAAAGGCTTTGCGTGTATCCTGCCCGCTCACCTTGGAAGTGTTATGGGAGTAATTAACCCGGGCATCTGGATATCACGACTCATCGGGTAAGGTGTACAACCTCTGCAGAGTGTAAAACTGATATATCAGCCGTGCTCACGGTTACGAGCGACCTGGAATTCTTATGGTTTAGTTGTTGCTTTAATTAATGTTTTAAATTAATGTTACTATCTCTTTCAATGGTTTCATGTTCACATTGATCACATGTTTAATTGGGATGGATATTATTGATGCTATCTAATGCTAAAATTGTGCCAACTAAAAGCTACTGCAGTTTAACCAGTGTCAGCCTTATTTGAGCCTCATGAACCCCATGTTACACTTGTTAAGTACGAGACATACTTATGCTTGTTTATTTTCTTTCTACTTGGATAAAAATCCCGGATGGGTAACAGATTGCTATGGTAACGACGACTTCCCTGAAGAGTTCTAGTCTTGCTGTCAACCAGTCATCTTCCCTGTGGTGGAGCTTCCACGAGAGATACTTTATTTATCCGCTGCTATGTAAAGTCTTTGAGTAACATTCGTTATGTAATAAACATATGTGATGGTACTTCTTAATTTGTGGCTTATGTGTGTGATTGATCTCTGGGCACACATGAGTTATTGCATTCAATTTTGTTCCTAAAATTGGGTGTGACAAATTGGTATCGGAGCTATGTTGACTGTAGGACGCAAGCCTAGTTAGTTATGGTCGTTTTAGTGGTCTTTGCTTCTCGATTCTTGCTATTTATCTTAACCTTGTTAATTTATCAAAATTTTATGCTTCTCTTTACTTGCTCTATTATATAAATATATTGATTCTATTGTATCTGACTCTTGGTCTATTCCATAGATGGCTCGTCGTACCGCCCGCAAGTCTGTCAGTGGTCGCATGAGGTCAGGCCTGAGAGCAGGCAACCCCGTTCCGCAAGCACCGCAAGCACCCCAGGAGCCAGAACAGCAGGAGTTAGCACCGCAAGAGCCAGCACTGCAAGAACAAGCACCTCCAGAAGTGGAACCACAAGAGCCGGCACCACCAGCACAAGCACCCCCAGCAGTACCAGCACCACCAGCACCCGTACCACAAGTTCCAGCTCAGCAAGCACCAGCTCCACAAGCTCCAGTTCCTCCCGCGCCAGTGCCCCCAGAAGTGCTGGAGGTTGAAGACGATGAAGAGCTCCCGGTGGGATGGGACGTGGACTCCGCGTATTTCGTCGGAGCGCCCACAGCTGCCCAGAGTCCCACACATCACAGGCTGATGGGACTTTTTGATGCCTACTACCCCGACAAGAACATCATCGTACAGTACACCCACTGGAGGTACAGTCATCCCTTGGAAAGGACCTACTGGAAGGCAAGAGTGACTGTCGCCGTCCGAGAACCAGAAAGTGGCCTATACCTGCATGAGATGGTGATTGGCCACAGAGCTCGTCGGTCCACTCTAGCGTCAGCCTTGGAGGCTGTGGCGGTTGAAGCCTACAAAGCGTTCCGGGGTCGTCGCATTGAAGACATGAGGGATGATGCATACCGCTACCTGCCCTATTGGAACAGTGAGAATAGGGAGGCTATGGTAGAAGACCCCAATGCAACTCCAACCGTGAAGGCCACACGAGATTTTCTCCTTGACAGGGAAAGGTCTAACGCGGACTTGGAAAAGGAAGTGATATCCCTGGGAAAGGATCTCAAAAGATGTTATAGCACCATAGATGGGCTCTTGGAACTTCTCAATCAACCCCCTATGTACAAGAGGCTCCGCGAACCGCTCTACAAATAGGCATAGGTCACCCTTCTATGTAATAAGACGATATTAGTAAGCGTTCTGTCGAGTCTAGTTAAATTTTGTGCTAGTGTGCTTCTTTATGTGTGAGTTGGATTATTATTATGCTTATGTGTGATTTGAAATCTTTGTAATGAGTGTTGAGATTTGTGGGCTTGTCTACAAATCTCATAGTTAGACATAACGTTTATGAATAATAAGAGGGTTAGTTATATCTTGTCCTATGCTGTTTTCTGGAGCAACCTGTGATCTTTTGATTATATCTCAAGTTCTGATCGTGCAACATGGCTGAAAATTTTATGGTGGAAAATAGACTCCTACATCTAACCATTGTCTCTGGAATCACCTCAATAGCTGTTATGATTTGTGAGATATGGCTGTTTCAAGTTAGAGTTTCTGCGCAGTTTTGAACTCTGGACAGATCTGTTTGTTCTCTGTTTTTGACTAATTTAACGGCAGAATCTGGGAAAGACACTTAAATAAAAGTTGTAGATAATTTCGTTATCTTTCCAACCGTGTATCACACGCCCTGTTTGGATTTCTAGAACTCCGAATATGACTGTTTTTCTGTACTGCTGTTACTGGATCCCGCCCAGAAATTTTTAGATCTCCTGTTTCCTCTCATATAAGTGATCTTTTCTTAAAAAGTTCGCTAACCTTGAACCCTGTTTGGAAACACAGATGGCCGCCAGAGGAGGTGGAGTTGGAGGTGGACGTGGACGTGGCCGTGGTCGTGGAGCACCTGTTAACCCACCACCACCACCCCCAGTTGACATTCAGCAGTTGATGGGCATCCAAGCCCAATTTATGCAAACTATGATGCAACATATGCAGAATCAGCCAGTTGGAGGAGCACCACCGATGCAAGTGAGGGACAAGAGGGGTGAGTTTTTGAAGGGTCACCCGCCAGTGTTCTCTCATGCCGCTGATCCCTTGGAGGCTGATGACTGGCTTCGTGCTATTGAACGCAAGCTTACCATCGCGCAATGCAATGACCAGGAGAAGGTGCTCTATGCTTCTGGTCAGTTGCAAGGAGCTGCTCTGGATTGGTGGGAATCGTTTCAGTTCGGTCAAGCCAACAATGCCCCACCTGTCACCTTTGAGGAATTCAAGACCAACTTCAAAGCGTACCATATCCCTGCTGGTCTGATTGAATTGAAGCAGGAAGAGTTCAGATCTCTGCGCCAAGGAGCCATGACCGTTGCTGAGTACCATGACAAGTTTGCTCAATTGTCACGCTATGCTCCCGCTGATATTGCTCAGGATGCCGACAAGCAGCATCGCTTCCTCAAGGGTCTGAATGATGGACTGGCACTACAGTTACTGTCCAATGAGTATGCCAGTTACCAGACCTTAGTCAACCGTGCTATTGTGGTTGACAACAAACGCAAGGAGATGGAGGCTAGAAAGAGGAAGCTCCAAGGTCAGTCTTCTGGTAGTAACAACCGCCCTCGTTCCAACTTCGCACCAGGCAATCAGCAGAGGTACCAGGGACCGACTACTCAGTGGAACCGCAACCAGGGACAGCAACGTCCTTCATACCCGCAACAGCAGCAGAACAATAATCAAGCCCAGCGCCAAGGCACTCCCAACAATGCTCCCATGAAGAGTAGTGCACCCAACACCCCCATCAAGAATGGAACACCCAATGCCTGTTTTCGTTGTGGTGATCCCGGTCACTATGCCAACCGCTGTCCGAAGAGGCAAGATCAGCTCCTACCTCAGAATAATGGGCAGAAAGGAAGGCAGCAAGTACCCCCTAATTCGGGAAAGGTGAATCACGTGTCCACAGAGACCGTGCAAGAAGCGCCAGAGATTATGCTTGGTACGTTCAATATCAGTTCCATCCCCGCTACAGTTCTTTTCGATTCTGGTGCATCGCATACTTTCATATCACATACATTTGTTAGAATGCATAACCTACCTGTTAGCCTCATGAAAACCCCCATAATGGTTACCTCACCGGGTGGAGGTTTACAAGCTACGCTCCAGTGTATGCCGCTAGCTGTGTCCCTAGGGGGAGTAGATTTCTCAGTATCCCCAATTGTGTTGAAGACAGCTGGTATTGATTTGATACATGGTATGGATTGGCTGACGAAAACCAAGACAGGTATTCAGTGTCAAGATAAGGTTGTGACAGTTACCACAGCTAAGGGGGACAGAATCAGTGTGAATGTAGTGCTACAACCAACACCGACTGCAACCGTGAATCAGATGAATGAAGAGGTTTTCCCGGAAGATCTATTGGTGGATGAGTTCCCGGATGTGTTCCCCGATGACCTGCCAGGTATGCCACCTGATCGCGACATTGAATTTATTATTGAACTTTTACCTGGAACTGCACCCATAGCTAAAAGACCATATAGGATGGGAGTACCTGAATTAGAGGAACTTAAGAAACAAATTAAAGAGTTACAAGAAAAAGGGTTTATTCGTCCTAGTTCATCACCTTGGGGAGCTCCTGTCATCTTTGTTGACAAGAAGGATGGTGGTCAACGGATGTGTGTTGACTATAGATCGCTTAATGAAGTTACCATCAAGAACAAGTACCCGTTGCCGAGGATTGATGATCTGTTCGACCAGCTTAAAGGTGCATGTGTGTTCTCTAAGATTGATCTGCGTTCTGGTTACCATCAGTTGAAGATTCGAGCATCTGATATTCCAAAGACAGCTTTCACTACAAGGTATGGGTTGTATGAGTATACAGTCATGTCATTTGGATTGACCAATGCTCCTGCCTACTTTATGTATCTGATGAACAAGGTGTTCATGGAATATCTTGACAAGTTCGTAGTTGTGTTTATTGATGATATTCTGGTATACTCTAAGAACAAGGAAGATCATGCTGAACATCTGGGGTTAGTACTACAAAAACTCAGAGAGCACAAGTTGTATGCCAAGCGCAGCAAGTGTGAGTTTTGGTTGAAGGAAGTTTCTTTCCTTGGACATGTTATCTCTAATGGAGGCATTTCAGTAGATCCAGGCAAGGTTGAGGATGTGTTGAATTGGAAGCCACCAACAGATGTGACCGAGATTCGTAGTTTCCTTGGATTGGCTGGTTACTACAGAAGGTTCATTGAAGGATTCTCCAAGCTTGCTAAGCCAATGACAGCTCTGCTAGAGAAGAATGCTAAGTTTGTCTGGTCCGATAAATGTCAGGCTAACTTTGAAGAGTTGAAGAAACGTCTGACTACAGCTCCAGTGTTAATACTACCCGATCTAAGTAAGGACTTCTCTATTTATTGTGATGCATCTCGTCAAGGTTTGGGTTGTGTTCTTATGCAAGAAGGCAGAGTTGTAGCATATGCATCGAGGCAGTTGAGAAAGCATGAGCTGAATTATCCCACACATGATCTAGAGTTGGCAGCTGTTGTCCATGCATTGAAAATTTGGAGACACTATCTAGTGGGTCACAAGACAGACATCTATACCGATCATAAGAGCTTGAAGTACATATTCACTCAGCCTGATCTGAACTTGAGACAGCGCAGATGGTTGGAATTGATTAAGGATTATGATTTGGAAATACACTACCATCCCGGTAAGGCTAATGTAGTAGCAGATGCCTTAAGTAGAAAGAGCCATGCCAATGGAATCCGAATTGCTCCTATGTCAGAAGAACTGTGTGCTGAGTTTGCACATCTGAATCTGGGGATTGTGATCAATAGAATGGAATTGGTACTTGAACCGGTATTGATGCAAGAGATACGTAAGGGTCAAATGGTAGATGAGAAGTTGAAGCAGTTAGCCGATAACATTGTTCTTGGCAAAGCACCAGGTTTTCGATTAGATGATGATGGTACGTTATGGCATGGGAAGAGGTTATGTGTGCCTGAAATCAAGGAGATACGTGAGACTATACTGCGAGAAGTGCATGAGTCAGCTTACTCCATTCACCCTGGAAGCACTAAGATGTACCTTGATCTGAAGAAAAAGTATTGGTGGGATGGACTGAAGCGAGATGTAGCCGAGTACGTCGCTCTGTGTGATACATGTCAGAGGGTGAAGGCAGAACATCAGAGACCCGCTGGTTTGTTACAACCGATGAAGATACCTGAATGGAAGTGGGAAGAAGTTGGTATGGACTTCATAGTTGGTTTGCCCCGTACGCAGAGAGGATACGACTCCATATGGGTAATAGTTGATCGATTGACCAAAGTTGCTCACTTTATACCCGTCAAGACTACTTACGATGAGGCAAAGTTAGCAGAATTATACATGGAAAGAGTAGTCTGTCTACATGGAGTTCCAAGAAAGATCGTGTCCGATAGAGGATCGCAGTTTACGTCACATTTCTGGAAGGGTATACATGAAGCTTTTGGTACAAGATTGAACTTCAGTACTGCTTATCATCCGCAGACTGATGGACAGACAGAAAGAACAAATCAGATCCTAGAAGACATGTTGAGAGCTTGTGCATTGCAGTATGGCACCAGTTTGGACAAGAATTTGTGTTATGCAGAGTTCTCATACAACAACAGCTATCAGGAGAGTCTTAAGATGGCACCGTTTGAAGCTTTGTATGGGAGATCGTGTAGAACACCGTTGTTTTGGGATCAGACAGGTGAAAGTCAAGTGTTTGGACCTGATGTGTTGAGGAATGCCGAGGAACATGTCAGAATAATCAGAGATAACCTGAGAGCCGCTCAGTCTCGGCAGAAGAGTTATGCAAACAACCGTCGTCGAGATCTATCTTTTGCAGTAGGTGATTATGTCTACCTAAAGGTGTCACCGATGAGAGGTGTGAAAAGGTTCAATAAGAAAGGAAAGCTAGCACCTAGGTATATTGGACCATTCAAGATTCTTGAAAGACGTGGTGAAGTGGCGTATCAGTTAGAGTTACCTGAAAGCTTGTCAGGAGTGCATGATGTGTTTCATGTTTCTCAGTTGAAGAAGTGCCTACGGGTGCCCGAAGAGCAGATACCGTTGGAAGAGCTCACAGTTAAGGAAGATTTGACTTATGATGAGTATCCGACAAAGATTTTGGAAACAGCTGAAAGAGTTACCAGGAGCAGAGTAATAAAGATGTGCAAGGTTCAGTGGAATCGGTACTCAGAAGCAGAGGCAACTTGGGAAAGAGAAGAGGATTTGAGAAAGTCATACCCACAGTTGTTTGAGTAAGCATCGCTGGAATCTCGAGGACGAGATTCTTTAAGGGGGGTAGAATTGTAACATCCCAAAATTTGCATCAATTTAAAAATAGGCAATATGATTTAATTGTTGCATTTTAGGTGTGGCATAAAACCTAGTTAATAAATTATTTGCAAAAGCTAAAATAAATCCTAGGCCAAAGACCATGATGATGCATACATGCTGGTGCATATTATATTTTTTGTGATGATTGGTTTTACTCAAAACATGTTTGAATTCAAATAGATTTCAAATTGCTTTTGAGAATCAGTTTTTGGAAAATGGAAAACCATTTCTCCTTCCCCATCTCCCTTTCCCCTCTTTTGGCCCGAACTAGCCCGGTCGGCCTGCTTCTTCTTTCCCCGTCGGCCCGCCTTCTCTGCCTCCCTCCCCATTCTTTCGCCCGCGTGGGCCGCCGCTCCGGCCCAGCTTGGCACCCGCGCGCAGCGCGTGTTTCTCCCCTTCTCCCTTGGGCCGTCGGCCTCGGCCCAGCCCCGCGCGCCGCAGCCGCAGCTCCTGCTTCCCTCTCTCCCGTCGCTGACCGCACGCCCCCGCCTGTCAGCGTCCCACCACTCCCTCTCCTGCTCGTGTCCATGGCGGACTCCATGGCCGAGCCCGACTCCAACCCTGGAACGCGTCTTCGCTTGCCTAATCGGTCGAGCCGACCCCTTAAATAGGTCCCCAGGAAACCGCCGCCTCTCCGCCCGCAAATATCTCTCGCTCTCGTGCCCTATTTCGCCGCAACCGCGAGCTCCGCCGCCCGCAAGCTTTCCGCCGCCGTCGACCCGACAAACCAGAGAGCTTCTGCGACTGCAAGAGGTTCCTCAAGCTTCATCTCGTTTTCCCGAAGATGCCAGTGCTTTTTCCCTTCTTTTTCCTTCTCCGTTTGATGCTTTAATCCCTCGCCGTCGTTGCAGAGCCCCGCCGACCGCCTCGCCGTGCAATCCGCCGTCACAGAGACCTCACCGACGCCATCATCACCTCGGGTGAGTTCGCCTTGATCTCCTCTTTCGATTGAACCTACTCCCGAGGTCTCTACCGTACCCTAGCCCTAACCCGAGCTAGCGCCGCCGCCTTCCGGCCATGACGCCGCCGCGCCCTCCCTTTGCTCCGGCGAAAGCGCCGCCGGCCTCTCCCAGATCTAATCTGGAGCGTCCGTTTTGGATCTGGCGCTCAGGAATGCCCGATACCCCTTCGGGTGCATCTTTGCATAAGAGCCCTTACAATTTCTTGGACCTCAACCCGCCGTCCTTTTGAGCACTGTGCTTTGAGTCTGTGCAAACTTCCTTTTTAGCCCCTGTGTTTCATCCGATTTGAGGCGCAGTCCGGTCAATTCTGAAATTCGTTTTAAATTGATTTTAAATTCAAATTCGAGTTTGGTTTATTTACAGTCTTGCCACCAGTTTCAAATGCTTGTAACTTCTACGTTTTTAGTCCGATTTAGTCCGTTCAAGTTGCGTTAGATTCGTTTCAAAAAGATCTATCTATCTGCACGAAAGTATATACTGTTTTCAGAAATTAAAATTTGAGTTAGGTTTAATCTACTAACTAAGGTTTTGTAACTGGTTTAGCTCATAACTTTTGCGTTATAATTCCGTTTTTCGTGATCTTCGCGTTTATGTGATCGTAATGGATCGTAGTTTCTGTTTTCAAACTTTTTATATTGTTTTCTTGCTGTTGGTGTAATGTTCTAATTATAGCTTGTTTGCTTTGCATGATTGTTGTCCCGATGATTGTGTGTTGATGTGGTAATTGAGTATAGACGGTGAGACGTACGCTGGTGATCAGGAACCCTTCTACGACAACCAAGAGCAACCAGAGTTCACTGAATCAGGCAAGTATAGCATGGGATCCTCCTTGATGTCCTAATAACCATAAATCACTGTAATCAATCATGTGCATGTGTCTACCTTGATGCCTATTTAGATTTATCCTAGGTGTTGATCTTGTGCCTTGTTATCCTCGGTATGCATTGGGTAGAACTATGCTAGTGCTCAAATTAAACTTTGATCATGTGAGTCTGAACTTAATGATATATGCAACTTGGTAAAATTGGCTTTTATAGCAACATGGTTTAGGAATTACTATAAGGGATCACCCGGGACAACAGTGCAACCATGGGAGTTATATGGCTCTGACCTTAGCTCAGTATAAGGACCTTTTCTAGCTTGTTAGAGGCTACCCGAAAGGGCGCATAAGGCGCTTGACGAGCTGGATTTAGGGCGGCTACTTTCACTTTGCCTGCGTGCCGCAAGGTTGAGAGACCCTTCTTCCCCTTGCCTTAAGACCTAGCGGCCCTAACTTGTTAGACGAACCTTTGAAAGGCTTTGCGTGTATCCTGCCCGCTCACCTTGGAAGTGTTATGGGAGTAATTAACCCGGGCATCTGGATATCACGACTCATCGGGTAAGGTGTACAACCTCTGCAGAGTGTAAAACTGATATATCAGCCGTGCTCACGGTTACGAGCGACCTGGAATTCTTATGGTTTAGTTGTTGCTTTAATTAATGTTTTAAATTAATGTTACTATCTCTTTCAATGGTTTCATGTTCACATTGATCACATGTTTAATTGGGATGGATATTATTGATGCTATCTAATGCTAAAATTGTGCCAACTAAAAGCTACTGCAGTTTAACCAGTGTCAGCCTTATTTGAGCCTCATGAACCCCATGTTACACTTGTTAAGTACGAGACGTACTTATGCTTGTTTATTTTCTTTGTACTTGGATAAAAATCCCGGATGGGTAACAGATTGCTATGGTAACGACGACTTCCCTGAAGAGTTCTAGTCTTGCTGTCAACCAGTCATCTTCCCTGTGGTGGAGCTTCCACGAGAGATACTTTATTTATCCGCTACTATGTAAAGCCTTTGAGTAACATTCGTTATGTAATAAACATATGTGATGGTACTTCTTAATTTGTGGCTTATGTGTGTGATTGATCTCTGGGCACACATGAGTTATTGCATTCAATTTTGTTCCTAAAATTGGGTGTGACACAAAGGGGGAGAAATTGTGGCAAAGATATGTCAATTGTGATATGTCAAAGGACAAAGGGGAGAAAACAAGAAAACAAGATGGACATTGATGAAGAGGAAGCAAGATTGAAGAATGTAAAGGGATCACATTTCTTGGACAAGGGAAGCACACAAATAGGGGGAGCAAGCTCATGAATACATGTTTGATGCATTTGTTTGTGCATTACATTTGCTTGCTCACATTACATATGTTTTACATTCCTACCTGCTTGTGTGCAATGTTTGCTAGAGCTAAGACTTGAATGATGTTTGCTTCATTTTGGTATCTAGAGCCTAGTCTTAGTATAGCAAGTGGTAACTAGAACCTTGTTTATAATATTGATCTCACATGGTATCTAGTTTCACTTGTTTCTAGCAAGTTGATGCTAAGGATGATTTAAAATGTGATATACACGCTACAAAGGTACAGCTTTATCTTGTATACCTTAGCATCACTTAGTAGTGGTAACACTCCCACAAATTATATATTTATGCATGTGTGCAAGCTTGAAACCAAACCACTTGAGCACACATGTAGGGGGAGTTATCACTACCAAGTCGGGTTGTATGGTGCTTATCCAAATCTTCACAAGTGATCTTAATGTTGGATAAGTAACATAGAATCCAAAGAGCTTAATTTCCATATCTTTGTAGAGTTGTCATCAATTACCAAAAAGGGGGAGATTGAAAGGTCCTTATTTGGTTTTGGTAATTGAGTGACAACCAAGGTGAACTAATATGTGCTTATGTGAGATACACAGGAAATTAGTTCACATGTGAATGAGCAATGAAGGAGCTTATTGCATATGAGACATGACATGGAGTCATATGGCTAAGGTGGTTAAGATCAAGATAAGACTTGGCTTGATGGACTGATTGTGAAGGTGAAGGGCAAGTTGGAGGCTTTGAAGCCGTTGGTACTGAGTGTCGGGAGGCTTGAGCAAAGACTTGGCACCGATGGACTGAAGCAATGGTGAAGAGCAAGTGAAGTCAAGATCGATGGACTATGGAGGTCATGTGATGATATGAAGTGGCTCGTATTATTTGGTGATCAAGATAGGTGCATGTGTTGCATCAACATCGGAGCAAATGAAATGGAATGCGCAAGGCAAAGGTATAACTTGTAGGGAATTTCATTTTACCGGTCATAGGTGTGTAGAGAAGTTTATGATCGGGTTTAGGATTGATAGTCGTACTATAAAGAGGGGAAATCTTTTAGTCACAATGGTTATCTAGTGCCACTAAGTGTGAGTCTCATTTGCATATGCATTGCGCTTAGTGACTTGGTGAGATGGATGAGTTTAACCCTAAAAAGTCTTTGTGAAAATTGCTAACTCAAGTGCTAATTTGTTTTAAGTCTTTTGGAAGAAATAGCACTTGAAAAGAGGGAAAAGGGAGAAGCAAATCGCCCTAACAGAGAACCTTTGCTCGGAAATTTTCTTAGCCCTAGCCGGATATTCCAGCTATCTCTCAACTCAGTTCAGTTCACAAGGCAGTGAAGGGTTGCTCGGATATATTTTTCGCCCTACCTGGATATTCTGGCTATTTACAAACTCAGCTCTTTCGCATGGACAATGAGGGCTTGCTCGGATTTTTTTCCTACCCTACCCGGATATTCCGGTTCAGCTGAGATCCATTCGTTCCAACGGTCAGGAGCGTGGGCAGATGGTATTTGGGGGTTGTTGGCTTCTTCCTCCCTCACTTCTTTCCCCATTCTTGATCTTGGTGAGCTAGGGATCATCCCCTCTCTCTCTATCCTCATTGCTATGAGCCAAATCTTGTGAGAGATTGAGTGCCCTTTGTGGGTGTGGATGAGAGATTGAAGATCCACCTCCTCCCCTTCCTCTCCCTCTCATGCTTGGTGCTAATTTGAGTGAGGGGTTGAGGAACCCTAGTGTGGGCATTTGAGGATTTGCATTTGGTGGCACTAGGTAATCTTTGTGATTGGGGATTTCTTATTACTCTTGGTTTATTACTCTTGGTGATTGCCATCACCTAGACGGTTTGGTGGATTGTGTCTCCGTTGTGAAGCCCACGTGGTGATTGTGTGTGGCTCCGGAGAAGGATTTGTGAGGGGTGTCGTGCTCACCCCGCGGGAGATCGCGAAGAGCAACTCTAGTTGAGCGTGTCATTGAGTTACCCTCACTTGTGGGTGAGTTCTTGCGGCGCTCGAGTGTCGAGCTAGGTGTGGTGCCTATTAGCCGCCGAACTACCAAGGTGTGTGGTCGACACAACGGGGACGTAGCTTGGTGGCAACCAAGTGAACCTCGGGAGAAAATCACCGTGTCAACATTGTCTACATCTTCCCGTTGGTTTGCAATCTTCATACTCAAGCTTGTATTTACTTTCATATATATTGTGCTTGTGTAGTTGCTCTTGTAATTAGTTAGCTTGTGTAGCTTGCTAGTTACCTTATTGCTTGTGTAGCATAGAAGGAGCTCCCTTGTTCTTAAAGTACTAGTTGCATAGGTTTGTGTGACCTTGCTCCTAAAATTATTTACGTGAGCTTTGCTAGCCCGGCACCATATTTGCTTTGTTTAGGATCTTTGTAAGGTGCTAGAGAATATAGATAGAGGGGTGTAGTCTTGGCTAGACCGAATAGTTTAATTCCGCATTTGTTTCGGTTAGCCGGTGCGACTAATTTTAGAAAGGACTATTCACCCCCTCCCCCCTCTAGTCCGCCATCTCGACCCTACAAGAGGGCAATTTGTCATTAAACGCATATGATGGGGTGGCATTGGACGCTGTCAGTGTCTGATGCCACTATGAGTATGTTGTCAGAAACAGTACATGTTATTGTTGCTTGGGCATAGGACGTGTCTGATGTCTGCATCTGACGTGTTTGATGCTCCTTTTTCTGCTAGAATTTATCCGTTTGTGTGAGGACTATATGGGGGAGTATTTATACTCCACCACCACCTCTATTTAGGGTCTCGTGCTCATTTGAACAACAACCTTCAACCTTGAGTGTGTAAGGGAGTGCAAGATCCTAGTGAATCTGAGAGATTTGATAACTATGAGATCAAACACCTCATTAGCAAGAAGAGAGTAGCAAGTGTGCATCCAACCATCTCATTAGCCTTGTGTTGGTCAAGTGAGAGTTTGTGCTTGTTACTCTTGATGATCGACATTACCTAGACAGTTTGGTGGTGATTGGGAGCTTGGTGATCATCTAGCGAAGCTTGTGGATTACCCAACTTGTCTTGTGACCGGTAGTGGGCAATTCACCAGGCCGAAGAGGAAAAGAATTAGCTCGGAGTGAGAACTTTGTCCTTGTGCAGACCAAGAGGGAGTGATACACTTGTGCGGGTGCTTCAACGAGGACCAGAGGTTGTGCCGACACCTCAATACCTCAGGAAAAAATCTCCTTTGTTCCTTTCCTCTCATTTACATTCATTATTTACTTTGAGCATTTCAATTCTTGTCATTTACATTTCTAGAATTGCCATGCTAAAGTAGGTTTTGTGTGTAGATAGTTAAACACACTTTTAGTTAGGCACAATGGGTGAAGTGAGCTAGTGTAGGGCTTAATTATTGTAAGAAATTTAAGAATAACTCAATTCATCCTCCCTCTTGGACATCTTGATCCTTTCAATTGGTATGAGAGCCTCGTACTGATTAATTAGGCTTCACCGCCTAGTGTAAAGATGTCTAGAGGTAATAATGGACCTCCTCCCATGTTCGAGGGAGATGAGTTTCTATATTAGAAAAATTTGTATGGAGTCGTACCTAGAGGCGGTTGATGGCCAAAGGATGCCACACATCTTACTCCTCATGAGTAGGAAAATGAAAAGTGGAATGCAAAGGCCAAAAACATTCTTTTTAGAGGCATTTGCAAAGATGTATTCATATCTATTTGATTCCATGTCAGCCAAGCACTAGCAGTTCCACATAGTCCAATCAGGCTCCATCCATGCAAGCATATTGGAATTTACCAAGGTTCAAACCATCACAAGTAGAGTGCACGATGTGTCCTGCTTGTGGTGGCTGACATGGTGTGGCGCTCTGTCTATGCCGGACGTCGCGAGGAGGATGTCGGTGCCCAGTCGTCGACTTGCTGGGTAGATGCGGACTAGCACCACCGCTGAGATTGATGTCACGCATGAGCTCACTGATGTGGTATCCGCGGACGCCACACCCGACGTCGAGGAGACGGAGGCCTGCCTTAGCGCAGAGGGTGTCGACGTTGACCACCTATCGTCGAATCGCGGCCAGTCCAGCGAGAAGGACGATGAGGGAGAGAGAGAGAGGGTAAGGACGCGCGCCTTTGACATGGTGGTGTGGCGAAGGAGAGTGGGGTCGTGGTGACGCCGATGAGGTGGTCTACCGATCAAAAAAAAGCGGGAAGGGGGATCATGAAGGAGGAGCGCGGTGTGGTGAAGGAGAGCGAGGTCATGGTGACGGCGGTAGGGAGGATATGTGGTCGCAGCTCTGAGGATGGCGCAGGCGTGGCGGCGAGCAGGGCGAGGAGCGGCTCGAGCGAGGGCGAGGAAGAGAGATCTCGCGAGGGGAAGGAGCAGTGATGCCTGCAGTGATTCCCGAGAGCGTGTCGGAGCGGCAGAGGAGTGTGGGGAGGAGGCCCCTGGAGGATTGTAACACCCCGATTTTCAAATAAATAAAATAAATTAGAATTTAATAATAAAATAGCAAAAATCCTAGATGGAGGAAAAATTCTAACCAGATGTTTGTTGCATTCATGCCGTTGTATAATTTTTATTGGGTGAAAAAGAATTTTTGTTAAACCCCGGATAGGGCGAATCGCTTTTAGTCTATTTAGAAAACAAATAAAAGGAGTTATAAAAGTTTTATAAAATTTCAAACTTAAATTTTATTTACAAAACCTAGGAAAAATATTTCCAAAATTTTGCAACTGTTTTGATTTTCAAATTGATTTGGATTTGGATTTGAAAAGAGTTTGCAAAGGAAAGACAAAGAAAAGAGAAAGAATAGGCAAAAGGACCCAACTTCATTTTTCTTCCCTCTCTCCCTCCCTTCGGCCTCGGCCCAGCCGACCGGCCCAACCGGCCCTCCCTTCTCCCCCTCCCATTTTTCCTCCGCAAGGGCCCAACCCCCTCCCTTCTCCAAACCGACCTGGCCCGACTTCCTCTCTCCCAGGCTCGGCCCACTCTCCACCCAGGCCGGTTTTTCCCCCCACGGCCCCGCGCGTGACCTCGGCCCAGCTCCACCCGCTGGCCCGTTCTCCCTCCTCCTCACCTGCTCCCCACCACGGGCCGCAGCCACCGCTGGCCCAGCGCCCCGCCTCCCCTCACCTCACCCACGCCCGATTGCGCTCCGGCCTCACCCTTCTCCTCCCACTGCCACGTGGGTCCCGCGCGTCAGTCCGGCGCGAGCCACCGACAGGTGGGCCCCCAACCGTCGGGCTCTTCCCCAACCTCCGGCCGACATCTCCGCTCTGCCCTACCCTCTGAGCCGCGCGTGCAGCCGCTCCCAGCCCGCACTTCCGGATCGGTCCGCAACAGAAGCGGATCACGCCGCCATCTACCCCTCCCTGCCTACAAGTAGCACCGCTCACACCCTAGTTTTCCCCTTTTTCCTCTCTCCGAGACGCCGCCAGCTGACCTCGTCGGAGTTCCAGGGGGCCGACGGTCCGCCCTCCGTGCTGACCCCGTCCCCGAGACTTCCCCGACGCCGAGGACACCGCGTTTGGCACCGCTGTAAGCCCCGCTTCCATTTCCGCCTGTTCCCGTGATCTCTTCTGCACCCTAGGACCCCCCCTCCTCGGCGCACACCAGTGAGCTCACGCTCCCCTCCCATGGCGCCGCCGCGTTTTACCCCTGCCGGCGCCACTGGTCCCACCACTCGAACCGCGGCGAGGTCCTCCACCTTCCCGTACCCCCGCTTAGTCCGGTAGAGCATCGTCGCATCCTCCCCGGCGAAACCCGGGCACCCTGGCCATGGAGCCACCGTCTGCCGGTGCCCGCCGCCGCCACCAGCCGCCGCAAACCCCACCAGTCCACCTGCGCCGTTAGATCCAGAGCCAACGCCCAGGATTAGATCCCGTCGTCGAAACGGTATGCGCCGGGCGCACGAGCCGTGAACCCGGTCCACTGCGTCCACGTCAGCGAGTCTACGGCTCATGTGGCACACCAGTCCAACCCCGTAACGCCACGTTGTCACGCGTCAGCGCCACGCGGACGCCACGCCAGCCGGCCCTGCTATTTTGCTAAAGAGCCCTTCTCGTTTCCTTGAATCAACCCGTCGTCCAGAAGCACTGTGCCTTGAGTCTATTGAAACTTTCAGTTTAACCCCTCCACTTCCAGAGAAACGGGGCGCGGTCCATGCCGTTTTTCTTTTCTGTTGTTATTTATTTAATTCATGAAAATGAGTTCAAATCATTTACAGTTTTGCCACTGAAATTCAAAAGCTCCTAACTTGCTCGTTTTAACTCTGATTTGACCCGTTCAAGTCATGTTAGATTCGTCTCATCGAGCTCTACGCGTTAGATCTATTTATATTCTGTTTTGTACTATTTGTTGTACTGTTATTTATTTTGCTTCGTATGTGCCATGTATGTTGATTGGGCCAGAGAGTGCGGAGTTCGAGTACGCTCCCGTTTCTTCCTGTGACCCTGCAGATTCGACCCAGCCCGAAGGCAAGTGTCCTTGCTCATATTGCTTCCGTATTTATTTTATTTTGAGTTAGAGTAGTTAGATCCAGTAGTTGCATGCAGTGTCTTAATACTGAATCCCATGTTAAGGTTTACTAGAACTTGTTTATATTATCCTTGTCGCCTGTTTTGGGATGGTTTGGGTAGAAGTCATGCTTAGCCCTGCTGTCTTGGGATGGGATGGTGGTTTAATAATAATCTTGATTAATGATCTATGGAACATGGACTGGTAATGAGTAGTATGGTGAGTAGGTAAATCCGGTAGGATGGACCGTGTGGTGGTTTTGTGCCGTGTGACTCGGCAGCTGTTTTTGGTTTTTGGTTCTGGGCTTGTGCTAGATTATCCTGCCTGGATCCCTAGGACCCGGTTCTCAGAGCATGTAACCCGGCTTGACAGCGCAACCATGAGATCTGGATGGGCTGGACCTGGCTAATTAATTAGTTTCCTCCGAGTTATGCTACACGGGGTTTGTTTAGTGGCTCAAGAGGGGGTCCCTGGGGTCGCTGACTTATGTACGGGGATGAAACCTTAGAGTACGTGTAACACAGGCTTGGAGGGGCTTTGTAAAGGCCTTGCAGTGCAACCTGCTATGCACCTTGGCAGTGTTTAGCGTGACGGGATCTGCACGACTCATGGGTAACGATGTGCAACCTCTGCAGAGTGTAAAACTGATATATCAGCCGTGCTCACGGTCACGAGCGGGCTTGGACTTCTTCGAGATTAGTTGGTGGGTTGGTTCTAGTTCGTTAGAGAAGCCTTATGTGGTTATTAGTCTCATATGACATGGGTACAGAGGCTTCTTCTACGCAGGTTACTGCTTGGTACGGGAGCGAATCCCAGGCTCGGGCGCAGACCTGGTGTTATTACGGAAGGTAGCTCTCTATGTCGTGACGTATGAAACTAATACACATAGGACTCCTTGTAACGACCTGGTTCGGGTTATCTGATGGACTTCAGGTATGGTTTGCCTGATGGACTTCAGGTGAGGGTGCTTGGTGCGACTCCAAGTGTGGTTGCTTGGTGGACTCCAAGTGTTGGTTGCTCGGTGTGACTCCGAGTGTGGTTTGCTCGGTGCGACTCCGAGTATGGTTACTGTTACCGATGGAGACTGTGGATATAATATAGTAAATAGGTGCATAGGATTAATAGGATTAATAGGGTGTGTTGCTTTAGGCGCTTGAGTCAGACAGAGTCAGCCTACCTTTGTTAATAGCCTCATAAGCATTTATTTCCTACACTTGCGGAGTACATTTCGATGTACTCACCCTTCCTCTTTGTCCCCCTGCTACCCCACTCAGACGTTGGAGTCTACGACGCAGAGCAGGAGTACCGAGAAGATGGCGGATACGACCCCGACAACTTGTACCCAGAAGACGGTGGATACGACCCAGACGACTTGCACTAGGATGGCGCAGCCCCCGGTCGACCTTCCTGTGGAGATGGCGTCCAGTTTCCGCGAGTCTACATTAGAGTTAGACTGAGAGTCTGTATTTTTTTCTTTCAGACCGAGGGTCATTTTTGTAATAATGTTCGATATATTAATAAAGCATTATTTTGATATTTACTATGATGTGGATATATGTATGAAAATTGATCCTGGCATATATATATTGTGCTCCAATTTTGTTGTTAAAATTGGGGTGTCACAAGGATTGTCGGGTGAGGGATCTCACATGGATTTCGTTTCCTCCGAGCGGCAGAGGAGCGAGCCGAGGAGACACGTACGTGATTACTGGGAGTGATGACATTGGGGTTTTCTTTTCTTGCCGACTCGTTTGCTTTCGTTGCTCGTTTGTACGTGGACAACAGATCACACGGAAGGCTGGATGACAGAAGCGATTTTTTGTCGCACCAAAAACGATTTTCACTCTTTAGTCTTTTTAGAGATTAGAGATTAGAGATGATACCGACACTTAATTAATTAAGCTAAATGCCCCTAGTTTCCAACTTGCAAATGAATGTGCTTGCCGAAAACGCAAGTGGCCGTTACTATGGGAGTACTTGCCCATAGTGGCCGCCAGCAGATCAGACGAACAAGTCACAAGTGGAGCACTTATTAGCACATAGTTTATGCCAATCAGGACACACTTAATACAGAAAATCATCCATAGTCTTTATGGCTCTAAGTTCCCAATACATATTTTTTAAGAGTAGTTTCTATCAAAAAAAAAGAGATTTAATATGTAATATAATCAAAACAGATCATCTGTACGTGCCAACCACCATGTAGTAGTACTAGCAGTGTTGGTCACCGACGAAGCTTTGCCAAGCCACGAGGAGCACCCGGCGATCCAGCTACACAAGTACACAACGCATGCAGGGCGGTCTTGGCGCCACGAGTAGCACCAGCTCTCCCGCGGTGGCGACAACAGCAACAGTGGCCCAGTGGGCTCGGTTGCTGGGAACGACTGCTGGTTCCGTGTGTAGGTTACGGCCGGCCACATGCGAGCCAGGACGGATGTGGCGAGTCGGCGACCTACGCGGGCCCAGACACACTGCGGACGCCAGCGCGAACCGGATGATCTGCAACGAACCGGGACGGGAGCGCGCAAGCTGGGGCAGCGGCAGAGGTCGCGAACCGACACAAGCTGACACACGCACAAGAGAAAGCAAGCAAGCGAACGGGATCTGGAAGACTCGGATAGAAATGACGATGTACGTCCCAAGTTCCCAACGCGATACAGACGAGTTTCTTTCGTCTCGATGTAGTATGCGTAAATGTCGTTTCTTCCATCTCAATGTACGCGTAGACGTATTTCCTATTCAAACTCGTTTTTTATTCTCTTCTCTCCTTAGTAAATAATAAGGTGTTACCTCTCAGCCTGGGCACATTTCCAGCAAACACCGAACCGAACTGTTGGTTTTTAGGTTTTTCAGTTCGGTTTCGGTTTTCTGCTTCGTGAACTTTGGTGTTCGGCTTCAACTTTGGCTCTCACGTCGCAGCAAATTGAAGCACCGATAAACCGAGTCGCAAGCATTAAGACACGCAGCAGCACAACCAAAGCCCGAGAGCCAGCCCACCAGTTTAGGCCCACCAATCCAACATACACCTAGCCAGCCAGCCCTCAGGCCCTTACGCACGCATACACCCAAGTCACCAAGTGGCGGCACTCACGCACTCGCCACCAACACCTAACCCTTCCAGGCTAAAAAAAAGTTCCTAACCCTTCCTTCAGAGGTGGCGGCGGCGAGGCTTGGCGCTCGCGACAGGCCAGCGGCGACGACGCAACGCGCGAACTAGATATGGAGGCGCCGAGGCAGCAGCGGATCTCTGGATTGGCGCAGCTGCACGGGCGTTGGCGAGCGCCGCGTGGCCCCGACCGGCGAGCAGGGTGCATCGGCGAGCGGCCAGCGACGCTGCAGTCTCGGACCCGATTCGGTGTTCTCTGTTCTGGCGCGATTTGTTCTTCCGTGTTCTGGCGTTCTTCTCCCTTACGATGTTTCCTTCACTGTGTTGATCGGTTTTTTAGGTAGAAACTGAAAAATCGAACCGAGAAACCGACACCGAATTCATCGATTTTTGGTTATATAGAAATTTGATCAGTTGTTGAATTATAGAAGCCGAACTTTATAGCAATCGAACAAACCGAACCGATTGTCGGTTTAAACCGAATGCTCACCCCGACTTACCTCGACAAAATACTTACGTAACAGTCTATTTAATGTTCATAAAACTACCATGATTTTTATATTGGGACTACTCTTAAGCTGCTAACACGCCGCACACAAGATAAACACCGGTGATGTACCTTCAATTTTGCTTGGAATGCATGATGACAGAGAGTTTATTACATTGGGCGTAATAATCATGGAAAAAAGCTTGGCATGCATATAAATCATACTCCCTCCATATCTATATTAGCTGTCGTTTAGGATAACGACACGGTCTTCGAGATACAACTTTAAACTCTTGATTTTATAAAAAATATTTATGAAAAAAACATATATATACTTTTATGAAAGTACTTCAAATCTATTTATATAATTTTTATATTTGCAAACTTAGAAACATAATTGATGATTTATATTTTCAATGTTTAATCAGATCTTATCTAAAACGACAACTAATATAGATATGGAAGGAGTATGTATATGTCTAATCACTTACCATATGGCACAAGTACAATACAAAACACACATATAGGTAGACTAGTAGTGGTGCACTCACGGTATGGAGAGACTCACATGCCCTACTTGCACACTGTGGAGGGTGGTAGAGCATCTTCCGTGAGTTGGGATGGTCATGTCGTCCTCTTTGTTGTGGTATCTTTTTTCCGGACCAACTAGCGCTCGGACGTTCGGACGCCACGTTTGTCTGGAGGCCACATCCGTCCAGATGTGTTGTTCCCAAAATCCATCGGCTACCCGCTTTTACTGTCTACGTACACGCTACCTCCACCCTAACGCACGTGCCCACGTCGAACTAAGAGGAAAGCCCCCTCTCCCGCGTACGTACGGATCTGCTCCCGCCCCAACCTCGTCGACCCCAGCACATCCACCACTGCCACCAGCTCATCACCGTAGTCTGCCCTTAGCTGCAACAAAGGGAAAAAATGTTATTGTAATATCGAAAGATACCCTAATGAGATAATCAGAAAAAACTGATGAAACAAACAAAAAAAAAGCTATTGAAACACCGGAAAACGACTAATAGAACAAACAAAAATACGAAGTGCAACATAAAAAAATGTCTACTGCATACATTCAAAACAAATCCGCTGCAACAGCGGAAAGAATATGATGCAATAAAAGAAAAGGCTATTGCAACATCAAAAGCACTACTAATGCAACATAAAAAAACGTTTGTTGCAAAAATAAAAAAACTACTGCAACATCGAGGGGAACTGCTACGATAAACAAAAAAATTATTGAAACATCTCAAGAACTAGTCCTGCAACATCACAGAAAAGTCCGTTGTAATGACAAAAAATATATCATTGCAACATTACCACATCATCTGTTGCAACATTGAAAAATGAATCATTGCAACAACGAGGAGCATTTAAAAAAATTCGACTCGCCGGAACCCTAGCCACCACCAGAATCGTGGATCCAGAGGAGAGAAGAGGAGGAAAAGGGACCATAAATCCAGGTGAAGCAATGATGGAGAGGAAGGCCTCAGATCCAGATCCTCCCCACCTACCTCGCAGGGGCTGCACCGTCATCATTCGTCTCTAGATGCGTGAAGGTTGTGGCACGAGGATGGGAGCAACAGTGAAAAGAGGGGGTGCGCGGGCTTACCGGATGCCATTGTCGTCGTCCCCATCCGGTGGTAAGGAGAACGTGGAGGTCGCAGCGGAGGTAAGGGAGGGGTAAGGGAGGGAGGGAGGGAGGACAGAGGGAGTAAGAGAGGAGGGAGGAAGGGACATGACGAAGGAGGCTTGCTGCCGCTGGTGTAGAGGAGCACGCACGAGCACGGCGCTGGAGCCTAGCGCGTGCGAGCGAAACGACCGAGAAAAGCGAATAAGAGGTAGAAGACGAGCCATAGAAAGAGTGCGAGTATGAGTGTACATCCGTCTGATGTCGTTTTTATTTTACTAGGGGTGTCAGGTTTGGACAAGGGTCCGTCTGTCCGGGTGACTGCACGTAAGTATTTCCTTTTTTACTAGTTTTGTTGTGGTATCCTTGTTCTCGCTCAACTCCATCAAAACATATGAGATCTAGGACACCGGGACTCAAGCAATCACCGGAACCACGCCTACAGCAGCCTATACACATCAAGCAGGCACTACATGTAACATTTTACCTTTTACAGGTACTTAGGACATGCGGCCAGAATCAGACATAATGCAGCTCAATAACATACCACTTCAGCAAGGAAATCTTCAGCAACCTTCATTGAATACTAATCAAGGACTAAATATTCTTTTTCTGACTCTAATTTCTGGGATCAAATGCTATGTGGATGCAGCGACTAGTCCGGACACTACTAAGACAAACCAAAGACCTGCTGGTCTTGGGATTTTTTTTTGGTAAATGTACATGTACAACCAGTGAACAAGATCTTCGTAAAGGCAAGAACACAGTCAATTAGTCTTAATGGCGGAAGCAATGACAACGTCGGTGGCAGCGACTCTAGCCCATGCTCTTGGTTTCATAAGCACTACCTTTTTATACCTTTTTATCTATTTGTTTACAGCTCGTGACCTTCCTCAACCAAAACCATCCACCAGACTGGCGCATAAAACCTTTTACTAAACACTTTGCTAAATTAGCAGGTCAACACTTTTCAAGGATCTTCAAGATACATAGAAGTCTCAATATCACGGCTCATACTTTAGCTAAACAGACAATATCTCATTCAGGATCCTCTTTTGCTGCTAATTGTACTTACTGCAACCACTCTTCACAGTGTGATATGCTTGAGGTTCTATCCTCTATAAATATTTCTGGAATCTCCATCGTCGCAGCTTTGTGTTGCTAATATATCCAGGTATAGATGGCCATCGGGCCGGTCCGGCCCGGGCATGTGCTAGGCACGGCCCGCACCGTGTCGGGCCGGCATGGCCCGTGGGCCTCCCGTGTCATGTCTTAGTAGCCCACGGGCCAGGGCACGGGCCCACGGGCCAATATTCGTGTCGTGCCGGCCCAAGAGGCACGACGAAATACACCCAGTTGTGTCGGCCTGAGGCCGATAGAGAGAAAGGAAAGGGAAGAGCAGCCACATGGAGCGGAGCAGAGGGAAGGGGGAGCGGAGCGGGAGGACGAGGCCCCTCGCGGGTAGAGAAGCGGAGGAAGAGGCCCCTCGCCTCGGCCTCGCCTTGCCTCGCGCGCGGAGGAAAGGGGGCTGCCGCTCGCCGGCGCCGTGAAGGAGGGCGGGGGCCCGCCTCCGCGACTTGAGGGATAGTGCGTGGTTGCGACTGCGCTCGAGCTCGTACGGGAAAGAAGAAGGGGTGGGATGGGTCGGCATCGCGTCTCGGGAGGACAGGAGGGTTGAACGGGAAAGAGGAAGGGTTGGGGCGGACCAACGACGCGTCTCAGGAGTACGCGAGGGGCGGGAGGGACCGAGGAGTGAGTTAGGGTTTGGGTGAGACTTAGCAGGCCAGGCCATAACCGGGCCTTTTGTTAAAGTCGGGTCGTTCCTGTGCCAGCCCACGGGCCTGATAGGAGGCCCAAGCACGGCTTGTGGCCGTGGGCCGGGCCAGCCCGGGCCCGACATCCTTCGAACCGGGTCGTGCTTGTGCTATGTGTTTTTCGTGCTTCGTGTCATGCCTTCATGCCTCGGGTTGTATGGACATCTATATATTCAAGACCAATTTTGGCCCCGTTTGTTATAAAAAAAGAGTAAAGTCTATCACCGGTCCCTAAACTTAGTGTCGTTGTGTCATCCCGATCTCTGAACTCGAAAATCGACCGTCTAGGTCCTCAAACTTGTTCGGTTGTGTCATCCCGGTCCCTAAATTTGTTCGGTTGTGTCGTCCCGGTCCATAAACTTACAAATCGTTTGTTTAGGTCCTCAAACTTAGTCAGTTGTGTCATCCTGGTCCCTAAACTTTATTTTGAGTCTCATCTAGATCTAAACATGGTAATTTAAAAACTTTATATCAACAAATAATTCATAATTTTTTCATACAAACTCGAACGAAGATAAACTTTATATCAAAATTATAGCCCTCGATGTGATCTACAACTTTGTAGTTGAAAGTTTATGATTTAAAACTATTTAGGGTCCCAAAATATTGTTGTATGTTTATAGATTTTGAAATTTAAAATTTAAAATTATCAAACAATCTTGAATATTGATATGATCTATATAAAAGTTATATTTCTCAATTCAATCTACAACGTTGTAGATAATTTTTTTAGTTTAAAGTCGTTTAGTATCCAAAAAATTAATTTTAAATTTTAAATTTTAATCTATAAACATACAACAATATTTTGGGACCCTAAACAGTTTTAAATCAAAAAATTTCAACTACAAAGTTGTAGATCACGTCGAGGGCTACAATTTTGATATAAATGTTGTCTTCATTCGAGTTGATATAAAAAAATTATGAATTATTTATTGATATAAAATTTTTAAATTGTCATGTTTAGATCTAAATGAGACTCAAAACCAAGTTTAGGGACCAGAATGACACAAGTGACTAAGTTTGAGGACCTAAACGACTGATTTGTAAGTTTAGGGATTGAAATGACATAACCGAACAAGTTTGAGAACCTAAACGGTTGATTTACGAGTTTAGGAACCGAAATGACATAAGAGTATAAGTTCAAGGACCGGGGATAGACTTTACTTAAAAAGAAACTCCGCCAAAGCCGGTCGTGTTCCTTTCGTGTTCTGTTCAAGCGGAAACCAGCCAGCTACCAACGACCGGCACGTGGGCCGTGTCCTCTGCGTGGCCGCTTCCGTTTGGGCTAGGAGGTTGGGCCGAGACGTCCCAGCGCCGTGTTCGTGAAGCCCACGCGCGGGGTGCCGGGGGCCGTCGTCGGACCGGGCCTCTCCGCGCCCCTCGTTTCCTTGCTTTCACTACCACCCGCCTGGACCCGCACCCGCCGCAACGCCGAGAAGACGCGAGAGGGGGAGTTGTGTGCGCCACCGGAAGCGGAAACCTCAAGGAGTCGAGTCGTCGACCAACCCCGTCGATCCGGTTGCGGTGCGGCGCGGCGTGCTAGGTAGCTACCGACCATGGTGGTGGAGGAGATCACCGAGGGCGTGAAGAACCTCGCCGTCGCCGGAGATGCGGCTGCGGCTTCAGGCGGAGAGGGGCAGAGGAGGGGCGGCGGCGGCAGCAGCAACCGCATCCAGGTGTCCAACACCAAGAAACCCCTCTTCTTTTACGTCAACCTCGCCAAGGTACGGTTGCCCCTTCCCCCCTACGCGCTTCCCCTTCCGTGATATTCCGGCGCCCCGTTTCCGGTTCTTGACTGATTTGGTTGCTTGCTTGGCTCCGTGCAGAGGTATATGCAGCAGCACGACGATGTTGAGCTATCCGCTCTTGGAATGGGTGCGTCCCTGTAACAATCCTTCGCCCCTCTTTCTGGTTATTTATTTATATTTATTACTTATTATTTGTGGCATGGTTAATTTAGGCATGGTCGCTTGTTGTTTATGCAATGTCTCTTCTCCGTGAATTTGTTTGATTATTAAGTATGCCGACGTAATATGACGTACAAGATGCAGAATGCGGCGCTGTGTAGTTCTTCTCCTATGTTTCTCAATGTTGGATCTGTGTTGGGTATTGCTAAAACCCTAACTTATTATATGGCAGTCAGGGTCCCTTTGCTAGCCCTGATAAAAGGGATCTGGCTCCGGCTTTTCAAGAAACCCCACCAGACGGGGGAAAAGAAACAGCTTCTCCCAAGTCTCTAAGGAGCCAGACCCAAAAAGTTTGCCAAGTTTTAGTCAAGTGATATGAACGCACTGTTGGTATTAGATGGCCATCATGCTCTAACTGATCACAGACAGATCTGGGCCTGTTTGGATCAGCGCGTGGGAATCTTGCCTGGCACGAGCACGGCTCCCAGGCGTCCGATTTTGGACGCCTGGGGCCAGGATGCTTGCCTGGCTGGATGCTTGCCTGGGAGGCTGCAATCCAAACAGGCAGAATGATGCATGGTTATCAAGGCATCGCCTAGGCACTCAAAAATGATGCATCCCTGTTGCCTAACTAAAAATCAGCAAGAGATGGGGAGGGAGGGGGAAGAATGGAAGGCAAACCAACCAGCAAGCGCCGCTGCCTTTCCCGATAGCTCCAGCACCGGTGGCCGGTGTACAACTCTCTCTTGTCAATTGAGGCATGATAGATCTCGACCTGAGCAGAAGCTCAGTTGATCTGAGAGTGTGTGGCTCAACGAGGGCCCGAGAAGCATCTGGGAGGTGGAGCGGAGGAGTTGCGGACTTGCAGGCAGCAGCATGCGCAAGGAGTAAAATGGAGACGGGAAGCGAACGGTGATGCTGAGAGCAGATGAGTGGCAGCGTTGAATGAATCAGGGAGGGAGGAGTTCGGACAACCCTATATAGGCAAGTGGCAAGTAAGGGTAGGGTTATATAGGTGGCTAGTGGGCTGGGGCAGCCCCTTACGTCTCCTACCCCCTTCCAGCCTTCCTTCTCTTTTTTTTTTTTTCCTTTTCTTTTTCTTCCACCATGCTGCTGTCTTGCTGTTTATCAGATTGGTGTATGTTGCCTTCTGAGTGTCTAGGTGTCACCTAGGCGATTAGAAGTTGGTCCATCACAATGCCTCGCCTTATCGCCTTAAGGACCATGTTGAGAACTACTTTCAGGGTTTCAAAATTTAGTTGTATGGATTTTTTATTTGCAATCTCCTGTATTCAAAGTATTCATTTGCGGAGGTGCAGAAAAATAAAATATAGTCATCCATTGCAAAACCCAACCAGTGATTATGGAAAGTTTAGTTGCATTTTAAGTAGATTGCTGACTGTTCATATTGTTAGAGCAGCTCCAAGAGTGATCCTATGTTTGGTCTCCTATTTTGTCATGTAGGCTAAACATTTGTCCCTTCTAAATCTTTCACTTCAACAGCAGTTCCCCCTAAATTTTGAACACGCCACATAAGCAATATGGACCCATGATTTTTATTAATCTTGCTTCCCTCTAGAGTCAGTCACTGGACAGTGGACACTATCATCTAGATGCGAGGAGAAGGAACACCCAGCTGGACCAAAGTGGTGTAGGACAGATAGGCAGTGCTGGATGGAAGGCGTGTGCGGGATGGGCTGCACTTGGCGTTTTGTGTGACAGGGCTACACGGTGACGATGTTTATGCTGGTGGGTACAAGCCGCGTCTGGGTAAAAACAGTGTGTAAACCCAAACACAGGGAGGGCTGACTACCCCATATTTGAGGGGGAGGAGAGGTTATTTAGGATAGTTAAACATAGGAGTTGATTTAGGGTAGCTGTGGAATGGTTAGCGATGAATTTAAGTATAGGAGTTCGGATAGGGGTACAGGGTACTCTTGGAGATGCTCTTCGTCAGTGTATTTTGATATTGTTTTTATTATTGGATTGGATACACAACTTAAGCCTCAATTGGCATTTTTATATGTGATTTATTTGCTGCATCAATGGTTCTTTTCTTCTTTAAAACATAGAAATACTTTCCATTTCAAATTTTCTTCATCAGTGTACTGTTTGAGGCAACACTAACGAAGTTGATTATTCTGTTTGCAGCCATAGCAACAGTTGTGACCGTGGCAGAAATTCTGAAGAACAATGGATTTGCTGTTGAAAAGAGTGAGACCTTGGGCCCTCCTTGCCTTGTAGATTATGCATCACCTATATTATGGCTCACATGGTTCATATATTTGCTGTTCTGAATCTTCCTTCTGTGTCTTAACCGACATAGAGATTAGGACATCTACTGTTGAAATAAACGACGAATCAAGAGGGCGTCCATTCCAAAAGGCCAAGGTCAGAGAAGACTATGCCCTTAATTCAGTACTTACTAATGAGAGTTATCCATTGTGTTTGTCAATTTGGTCATTTTATCTTTAACTGTTTGCAAGTCTTATTTTCCTGAGTTATAACATGAACCTCAACTCCCTCAGATTGAGATAGTCTTGGGAAAGAGTGACAAATTTGATGAGTTGATGGCCGCTGCTGCGGAAGAGAGGGGAGAAGTTGAAGATGGTGAAGAGCAGGCTTGAAAACAGTACCGACGACAAGCGACTGTTGTTGTGCTCTGTTTAGTGTTTAATTTAATACCGTGTGCATGAGAGATGGCACGCGTTCTTGCTCAACTACATCACCATGGATGTGTCTGCAAATTCATGGACTGATGGATGGATGTTGCTTGTTTCTTAACATTTTGGACATCTAGTTCGTTTGTTTCTTTGGCTATGTATGTTTTTCCCGTCCAACGTTCTCCTTGCAAAATAATGCGGCGCTTTGTTCCATGATGCTTTGCTGAACTATAATGTCTGCAAAGACTGAAGATTTGTGCATTGGAATTATTTGGCCAAGGCCCTCGAGTGATGCCAAAAAAAATCAATTTAGAACCCCAATAATTCCGCACGGAACTGCTCAAATTCTCATGTTCCACAAGGTTCTTTTTTCCTAGTCTTTTGTTTCTATATAATACTGAGGCTTAACACTGGAGAATTTGGGAATTGGGTGCGACACGTCGAAGCCCAAGGCGCACCAGTTCGTGTGGTGCTCGTGATCACCACCAGGCACTGGCACCAGTTCACTTTCACCCCCTCTCGGCCTCTCCTCCCCTCTCCGGGAGTCTAGACACCTGTACCTGTAGGCGGATTTTCCTCGAGCAAGGATGATGGCAGTAGCCGGGCAGTGCTCCACCTGCTACTATACGTCACCCACCCTGCAGCTCCACCGACGGCACAGCCACCTGCCGCAGCAGCCCCAAGCCGCGCGAAGAGCGCGGTGGCCGAAGTTGCAGATGGCCGCTGCTGCCGGCGGCGGATCCATCAAGACGGCCACGGACGCCGAGTTCTTCCAGCCCTCCGACACCAGGCCCATCATGCTCTTTGACGGTGCCCGCCCAAGACCTTGCTCCTTTTCAGAGGCGTCTTTTTGGAAACCAAATCTCATAATCTGCCAACTGCCGTGCTCTGTGTGCAGGCGTCTGCAACCTCTGCAACGGGGGCGTCCGGTTCGTGCGGGAGCACGACCCCAACAGGTATAGCAGCCCTGCTCGATTCTCAGTCGCTGCTGGGTGGGTTACTCGTCAGTCGTCAGTCGATCAGCAACAGCGATTTAGTTTCTGATACATTCTTCTGATGCGCTTGCAATTCCGACGAACAGGAGCATCAGGTACGTGCCGCTGCAGAGCGAGTCGGGGAGGAAGCTCCTGCAGAGGTCAGGGAGGTCACCTGACGACATCTCCAGTGTTGTTCTCGTCGAGAAAGACAGGTGGCCAACCATAAGCTTCCTTGAAGAATTGTTGGTTACTACTGATTGCTAGCTCTATGTAGGATGCAATGCTAATCTTATCATGTCTCTCGCAGGTCTTTCATCAAGTCTGAAGCGGTGCTCAGGATAATGGAGTACCTCAACCTGCCATTCCCACAGCTCGCCATCTTCCTCAAGTTTGCCCCTCTGTGAGCTCCCTCCTCCTCTACTGTTCAGATTAATTTGTGTATTTTATTTTTTTGTGCTACCAATCAATCAATTCTACAGCAAAAACGTGATTCCTTCCTACTAATTGTGTTGCATAATTAGGTTCTTGAGGGACTTCACATACGATAATGTTGCGAACAACAGATATGCCATGTTTGGCTGCTCCGAAACAGAAGCATGTGAGATACTGTAACTGCTGCCCTGAGATATTGATACTTAGTTCATATGATTAGAGATCAATAATTTGCATACATGATGTAACAGGAACATCTATGGTTGCGTAGTTTGTCATCTAAACCAAACAAAACTACCTCTATGCTCCTTGTAAGTGATAGAAATGAAGAGCATACTAGCTACAAACTCTCTGAAAACTGTATTCTTGGTACCACCATGCCCTCAGTTATTCCATGGACATTCATAATAGTAGCATTTGGTGGGGCAGTATGGTTCACCCAAGAAAGGTTAACGTTACTGAGATAGATGCCACGGCAATGAACACTTTGGCTGCATAATAATTTGATGGCTTCTTGCTCGGAGGATGTCCCTTGGATGTCAATAAATTTTGCATCGCTTATTGCCACACCACCAGGCTACAAAGACAGTAAAGTGCAGATACATTTCAAACTTTGTTTTTGTCTTTTAGACAACAAATCTGAATGCTAAGTATGACAATATTTTAGTATGACTCACCTTTGTAGGACAATTTCCGCGCGGGCAGTAGAACTGGTCGATGACAATAGGATACCGAACTTCTGTCATGTTGAGGCTCGCAAAAAGGAATCCTTTTGCATATCCCTTCCCTCCCTGCATTCATAGCTTCATGCATTAGAGGGCATGGTTCTGGCGTGCCCTATGGTTTGCAGTAACCATGTCTACAGAGTGTATGCAGAGCAGCCTCATTACTAGTTCATTAACGCTTTGAGTCTTAATTACCTGCCAGGATTTTATCCTCACACCATTCATAGTTCCAATGAAGCGGCAATTAGTTACTACAATTTGTTCCACCATTGCTATCTCAGATTTTCCGAGGCTTCCCACGCTACATAAGATCAGAAGTTGAGCTCAGTACATATTTTACTAGAGAATAAGATGATCAGTACTTAGTAGATGCCACTATTAGTGTATATATGCATCCTTACCTGATACCATGACCAGGCCCGCATGTGCTGTGAGTGATAGTAACATTTTTTGTGTGTGATAGGATCGATACGCAATCATCTCCTGCATTTGCCCAGTGTCAGCATTCATATGCATTACTCATTTGTTTGTGTGCTTATTGTCAGTTCAGTCACATATAATGCAATGGTGTACATGTACATAAAAAGTGTTTATTTACCGCTTTGGATAGAACAGTTGGAGATGACGGTGTTGTTGGACGATGCCACAGTTATGCCGTCTGTGTTGGGGCTATCAGCGGGCGCAGTGATGGAGACACTGTCCACAACCACCTGATTGCACTGGAACATGGTCATGTGCTTGTCTGCACTATTCTTCAGACGTATCCTTCTCACTCGTAGATCATTGCACAAAGAGAAGCCCAGCAACTGATTCACATGAGCTCAACGTCAGTGCCACATTTACATTTGTCTGCCTGACTAGCTAGTTTGAGACTGAATTAAAGGGTAAAATTGTGTCTACTTACAATAGGCCGGGTTTTGCATCTCTGTGAAAAAATGAGAAACAAATCAGATAATTCTGAAGGCTCAGAGAGAAAAAAAAAAGAGCAAGTTCTATGTGATGAAGCTGAAGCCTACCTTTTGGTTATAGCAATCCCACCAGATGGCACCTTGGCCGTCGATCTCGCCATTCCCATCCACTGTCAAGTTGTCGACACCATGGATGGTCAGGAGGTTGGTCGGTTCAGTCGTCCAGATGTGGTTTGGTGCTACAATATTGCCATCCAGCTGCAGATTACAGGTTCAGATGCTGTGCTTCTTGTGTTTGCTGTTTATAAAACATATGGATGCAGGGCTGGCAATCTTGGGATGGCTGTTACCTGTACGGTGATTGGTGACTTGCAGGGGCCCTGAAATGTGACCTCGCTCAACAAGAACGTCCTTCTTCCAGGGATGACCATGATTGGCCTGGACTCATCGCTGCAGGCCGCTTCCCATGTCGCCAAGAATGCCTTTTTTGCAGCGGAGACGACACAGAGAGAGATCAGAAAATCCCCCAAGACATGCAGTAGAAGCGAAGCGAATCAAAGCAAGCAATGCAAATTTTGGGAGCGTTTACCTTGGCATCGTCTGTCTTGCCATCCGCAGCCGCATGATAGTTGACGACGTTGTATTTGTGTTGGTGGCACTGTGCCGATCGAATGGCAGCCAGTACAAGCAACATGATGATGGCATGCCTTGCTGCAGTCGTCTTCAAGGCGGCGAAGATCTGTCAGGAGGAAACATGGTTGGTTGGTTGGAATTAGAACCCAAGAAAGGTGCATAATAAACAGATAAATAAAAAAAACATCGAGCTGATGATTGGCTATGGCAGAATGACACTCGCCATGGTTGAGGTGCCAAACTGAACGCAAGAACTGAAAATGTGTGAAGGTAGAAGGAATGCGAGCAATGAGAATCTATTTGCTATCAATCAGAATATATATCATTATATAGCCGCAGCTACAATCGCGTTTAGATGGAATGTTTTTAATACACTGGTATACACAACAAAGGAAGGCAACTAATCAGGCTAATCAGACCGGGCTTACCATGTGACATCGTCGACGAATTGGCAACAGTGCCACTGACACGAGGTGATGATAGTAGATACTATACTCCTCGTCACGCAGACTCATCGCATAGTAACAAATCTCTTGGGTAGTATAGTAGTTTATGACGCTGCCCTGATGAGAAGCAAATGAAAAAATAACTCGCAGATTGGATCGGTTTTATTGCTACTATATATATAATAATAAATAGTGCTACATAGAAAATCCGATCAGGGACTCTTATTATTTTGTACGTACAACAAACATATCGTGTGGCACGTACACGTAATCCACCCGTACTGTATGTTTAACAAATGAACAAACTAGTAGTAGTAGCACAGCAGGTCAGCAGCGACGCAAACGGATACTTGTCACAAATAGACGCGCCGTGCACCAGCAATCATCGCGTCACACGGCAGCAGAGGACCCGCCACGACGAGCGGCGCTCTGCTCCCGCGCCCACCGCGTGGAGTAGTAGGAGGCAACCCGCCGTGATCCCCGGCCGGCGGCGTCCGTCACAGACTCACAGCGCCTGCGCCGCGGCACCGGCGGCTACGGCGACGCAGCGGTTGAAGCCGTACCAGACGCCGTCGGGGAGCGGGTCGCCGTAGTAGAAGGTGGAGGGCGTGGCGGACGTGGCAGGCTCGGACACCCTGACCCACTCGGGCGTCCACCCGGCGCGCCCCGAGCGGCGGAGGTAGAGGTAGCAGACGCCGTAGCCGCAGGGCCCGGCGACGCGGAACGTGTCCGTGGCGCAGCGCTCGAAGCCGTACCGCGGCGTCACCCGCGCCGCGTACACCTCGTTGCGGTACGCGTCCCCGAACGCGAGGCTCACGGCGTCCGCGGAGCTCCGCGGGGACGAGCAGCTCGTCTTGATCTGCACCGTGTACGTGCACGCGCGCCGCCCCAGCGCCAGCGCCGCGGCAGCGGCTGCGGCGGCGGCGGCGCCACGGGGCTCGGACGACGACGCCTCGCCTCCCCCTGCCGCCACAGCCACCGCCGCCGCTTCTTCCCGCGGGAGAGGGTGCGACGAGGCGGGGAGGGAAAGGTAGAGGACGGCGAGCGCCAGCAGGGCGACGCGCTGCGGTGGTACCGCGCCGGACGCCATGGGCTGGATCGAGGCGCTGGCTGTTGACCTTGACCGATTGGCGAGCGAGGCGCCGAGGCCGTGGGACTGCTCGACTGGACAAGCGGAGAGGGAGACGGAGAGATCTGGTGGTGATTGGCTGCTCTTGCTCCGGGGCTCCGGGCAGCAAGCAGCAGCTCAAGGTGAGCTGCGTGGAGATGCCATGTCACCTGATCTGATGCTGTTTTTTTTTACCTTTTGGAAAACATCTAATCTAATCTGAATTCTGAAGTACTCCCTCCTACCCAAACTATAAGTCATTCTAAGAATCTTAGAGCGTCAAAGTTTTTCAACTTTGACCAAAATTATAGAAAGAAATATAAAGATTTATGATATTAAATATATATATTATAAAAATATATAACTAATAAAGAATCTAATGATGTTTAGTTAGAATTATAAATATTATTATTTCTAAGACTCTTGGAATGACTTATAATTTAGGATGGAGGAAGTACTCCGTATACTAGTAAAAAAAAATATTTAGCTGGGCCAGGCCCACCCGTGACCCGTCCGCATCAACACCAACAACGGCATTGATTATTTGTGATGCCTTGCCATGCCATGTCAAATGCAGAAGTGGGCAAGTGGCTCTCCATGATCCACAAGTTTCTCAGAGTCGTTTTCTTCATCGTGCATCAGTGGCAGTACGCCAGTACCTTACAGGACGATGACGCTGCCACATCATTGGGCAGGCCTCGTGGGAGATTAATATTAGTATCAGTAAGTAATACCAAAAGGCAAAATTGAAATTTAAACAAAACTATCGAGAGTATCGTGGGGGATTGATAAGAATAAAATGAAATTTAAACAAAAAGAACAAAATAAAAGAAAAACGGGGGCATTCCGAGAATTGAACTCGGGACCTCTCGCACCCTAAGCGAGAATCATACCACTAGACCAAATGCCCTTTGCTGATTACGACTGTCATTAAGAAGTTAATGTTAATTACTAGTCAAATACATGTACTACTGAATCAATTGCTCAGGGTCATGGATTGCATAGGAGCGTTGGCTGGAGCATTAGACTGCCTCAACAGTGGCTTCTGGTAGTATTACCTCCTGGTGAGCATCTATCTAAACCTTGCATTGTTGCTTGGCCAAACAAAGGGTCCACCCCGGAATCAGATCGGCTGACTTCACCATGATTGACGTATGGCTGCAGTCGGCACATCTGTGCCGTCATCTCTTAATCGAACGAATGCACTTGGAGCCTGCAGGTCTGGCTGCTGCACTCGTCTCCTATCTGGGCCAGGCCCAAATATAACACTACCGCTGTCGTCTTGGTACTGTAATTTCTTTTGGCGCCGTAATTTCGTTTTTGGCGCGAGTTCCGCGTGCTTTTCCCGCGAGCGAGGGTGAGGCGTCAGCGTCGGCGTCGGCCATCGGCTTACCCGCAAACGCGACGGCGAGGCGTCGTATCGGCTACTGCTCGTGTGTTGTCAGGATCATGTTCGCAGGTCTGCACTCTGTATCTCCGTGTGTGTTTGAATGTTTGATTGCATCGATACGCTTCTAATTTGATTGTCATCCTCTACGTACTAGACATCACCTCGTGCTGGAATTGATTAAAGAAACATCCACTTGGGTTCAGAATATATGAGATGGAAGAAAAGAGGTGTGTTACACCATGATTGTTCTTTTTTGTCCATGAGATCCATTAGCTTTTTTATTGTTCACTTTTATTAGCGGCAAATATAACATTTTCTCAAATTAATTTTATTTGTAGAGAGTGTTTCAATCCTGGTCTGTTACCTCAAATTGGCATGGAATTCAGTAATATATATAAATGAGGCCTGGATGTTCTGGGGGAGGTCAAAAGGGATTTGAGGTTAGAAAAAGGTACACAAACAAAAGGTCGGATGCAAAGGTTAGATCATGCAGATATGTTTGTGCAAAATGAAGGTCATAGAGTGGAAGATAAAAGAGGTCGTCCAATAAAGTGTCCAAGAGCTGAAACTAGAACCAATTGTGAAGTTCGCATGGGTCTTGTACCAGACAAGAGAAAGACAACTATAAAGTGACCGATCTGATTTTGGAACATAATCATATCCTTCAGTTACCATAAACCTCACACTTGATGGTGTCTCAAAGGAAAATTTCAGATTTACAAGGTTTTGAGATTGAGACAGCTGATGATGCATGAATTCGACCCAAATTGGCACATGAGTTGGCTACTATCCAACTAGGTGGCTCATTGAATCTCAGTTACACACTCCGTGATCACAAGAACTATTTGCGAGGCAAGCGGCAACGTGAAATGACATATGGTCAAAGAGGAAGCATGCTCATGTATTTTCAGGACAAAATTGCTGAGAACCCTTCATTCCAATACGCATTGCAAATGGACCAGGAAGAACAAATAGCAAATATTTTCTGGGCTGATGCTAAAATGCTCACCGACTATCAACATAAGAAAACATAAATTTTGAAATATTCAGTTGTATATAATTATTTATTCTCTTTTATTGAAAGGCACAAGAAGCTACAAAATTGCCACAAGAAACTACTGCAGTACAGGATATTCCTCCTAGCACTTCTTGGTCCAATGAAGGGATGTCTGAACCATACTTGACGATCAATTCCTTCTCTGAACTATTGGTGGTAAATATTTCTAAGAGATGATTTTTCATATCCAGATCTGCACAAAAGGTTTAATGTTTTGTTCTTTATTATGTAGAGAGCAAGCACCAGTGATCTTAATGCTGATTTCTAACAAGAGGGTCTGTCTTCTGGAGCTTTTGGTCTGCTGATACTTTGAAGATATGTGCAAAATGAACAAGTGTTGATTCATAACTTCACAAGAAACACTATGTAGTCTGGTGTCTTTTGGAGCTTTTAGTCTGGTCATTCTTTTGACAGGTCTGTATGAAAGCACCTCTTTATTTACCATTCAGAGTTTACAAATGAGCACTCAGAGTTTACAAGCCAGCAGGCACTTATGTAACTGTTGGATATTATGGGCTTGGCCCATTTATTTAATATTTCTAATAAACTCTATGGTCCGTACATATACTTTAAACAATTTAGTACCGCATAGGAATTTAATCGAGAAATGACTTTACTTAAATATGTAACCGTTGACCGGTTCATTTGAGAAGTCAAAAGGGTGTCACAAGGATGCCACACGCGCGCGCGCGCCGCCGTCGCCGCCCGGCCCGCCCCGAGCCCGTGGGCGTGGGCGTGGCAGGCGGCGAGCGGACGGGGCGGGCGTGGCTTTTATTTTTGTCACTCAATTTCCATTAATGGCCATTAGTTTCCATCATGGGTTGACATGATTGAGGGGAGTTTTCAGTAACTCCCGTGACTGTTGGCTCTTCGCTCGCTCTCTCCTCTCCTGCACGCATGTGCGCCGGCGTGCCTCTGGCTCTTCTCCTCCCCGCACGCAGGCCTGTAAAGAAAATCCTATTCTCTCGGTTAAACGCTCTTGCAATCACGACACCACTTTCAGTAGCCAAAGTTCTTCCCGTTCCGTCTCCGGCGAGCACCAGAGATGGAAGAGTAGGCCTCCGGAACGTTCCCGTCTTGCGCTTCACCTGCTCGGGTGAGGACGGGCGATTACGTTTTTGGAGAGTGTCGGCGGCGGTGACACGACTACTCGCTGTTCATCTTCCTGGAGTGGCGATCGTCTTCACTGCAACCCTCTCTGCACTGCACCGAGCGGGACGACTACATCAACAAAGCACCATGGCGTTCCCCGGTGCAAGCGGCAGTGCCGCAGGGTATAACTCCCTTCTCCGTTCTCTCGTTAATTTCATCGTTAATATTGTTATGCTTGCGGGTACTGCTATGTCCATCTCAAACATGCTGTGTTTGATTGATTTTGTTAGTGTTAGTAACTCTCTGCAAGTTACTTTTATTACTGTGGCAATCATAATCGCTATATTTGAGAACACAATAATAATCTGTGAGATGATGCTTGGGATATTATGCTTATGCAAATTGTTCATTCACATCGTATTTAGTCCTGTGATTTAGAGTATTAAAATAATGTTTATCATGATCATCCTTGTTATAAACTGTTCTAGAAGTTTAATCTGTGATATCATGCTTTTTATAATTGCGTCATTTTTATGGATTAAATTAAATATGAAAATGTCTACTTCTTCAACAGTATCTTTCTATTTATCCATACAATTTGGCTCTATTTTGCTGCTTCCTATACAATCACAATTTGCTAGTAGCTAGTGCATGTACAGTTTACATAATGCAGCAAGCACAATTAACAATATGCTAGCACCATGAACGTGAAGTGGTGACCGTGGCTGCAAGCTAGTGCATCTGGGAATCCACCTCCACAGTAAGCATAGGCAAGAGATGCAGGCCAATCAGGCACACCGCCGGTGGCCGCTACAAGCCGAGGAACTACCCATGGCACATGGCCACGGCAGCGGCGACTCCCCCTCTTTCGCGCAGCCCAGCAACCACAGCCATGGCAGCGGCGAAGGAGACGAAGTCTGCCGGAATCGGAACAGACGACGAGCAAGACTGCCGCGAAGAAGAGGAGACGCCCCAAGGCGCCTGGATGCCCCCTCTTTAGTACTCCAAGTCGCGCGACGAGGAAGCCGGCAGCGGGCGGCGGCGGCGGCGAAGGAGACGAAGTCCGCCTTCCGTGCTGTGTGTGGGGCTGTGGGCTTAGATGGGCCGCTCCATGGGTTGGGCTGTCGAAGCGTGCTTTGCATTCTATCGTCTCGTCGTTGGATTTGAACGGACGGTGAGATTAACATGACTGCAGCCATACGTCGTTCCTACTGAAGTCAGCCGATCTGATTCCGTCGACCCCGGCCTTCTGACCCTGACCCTGCCCCTATATATAAATAAATAAACCGGAGTCCTGGCCAACACATATACTGTATACAGCATCCACGGCCGTATTGGAAACCGAAACACACATAATGCGTTCCGATTGATCATTGATGTATACCAGACTGCACTACAGAAAATGCATCTGTTCTGTGCTTCTTACACATCAGTTACACGAAAAGCGACGAGCAACAGCGGCACTCCTAGCAAGTAGCACCACCGTGTTACTCGTCGATGGCGTTAATAAACACGCATAGTACAGTTAATTGGCACATAAACTGCAGGGAGTACCGGACTATAGGAGCCTTCGCTCGCTCATCGATCGATCAGTTGATCCTGGAGCACCTCCTCCTGACCTCGCCCTGCGCGCCGGTCTTCACCCCGACGCTGCTCATCCTCACCATGGCCTTGGGGAACTCGAACCCGAACCGGAGGCCGAAGAGCCCCCGCACGTTGCCGGCGTACCTCTGCACGACGCCCCGCGTGGCGGCGTCGCTCCACAGCCGCTGGTCCGACTCCAGCACGGCGCCGCCGTCGCGCACGTTCTTGAAGAAGCTCACGTCGAACGCGCCGGGGCTGCCCGCGTCCAGCGCCACCCGCCGCTGGCCGCCGGCGCCGCCGGCGCTTGGCGGCGGGCACAGCGCCCGGAGCTGCGGCAGCGACGCCTGGCTGATGGTCGGGTCCGCGTCCCCCGTCGCCGTGAAGTTGTACAGCCGGTAGCTGAAGAACTGGCAGTCCGTCTGCCCGATCGTGTGGGCGCCCACCAGCGTCACGAGGTCGTGGTCTGACAGCCCCTGGTCCGCGAACTTGCTCCTCTGCACGGATACGGGATCGGCCGGCGACGGCAGGGCGCTGGCGCCAGAAGCCGACGAGAGTCTCCCGTCCCTTCTTCCCAGCGGCACCGACCAGCTTGGCCCACCGGTCTTGCATACATTGCATTTACGGATTTATATATTCCATTCCACAAGAAAAGGCAGAAGAACAGTAAATTTAAATTCAATCATCAGTTCTAAAACAGTTAAAAAAACATGACCTCAGTAGTCAACGTGGACTGGCTCACCAGATCGACGGCGTCACGCGCGGCGAGGGCCAGTATGTCAGCGCACGAGACCACCCCAGGGCACACGGCCTCTAGCTGCGACTTGGCGTCGTCTATCACCTCGAACCCCCTCAGCCCAAGATTCTGTGGCGCACTCCTTTCTGAAGATGCTCCGGAGATCAAGACTGATGCGTCGCACCCCTGCAATGCAGAGTCAGCAGAACAACTGTCAGAGTCAAGACTCAAATCGAAGTGTCCAGCCTACAAATTTGATACTTGTATTGAGATACGTATACACAAACTGTTTTATACATATATATGCAGCTTGAGTAGGAGTGACAGTATATAAGATGTGTATATATAACTAGCCTGAACAAAACAGTCATGGAAGTGCAGCCGGAGCAAGCCTGGGGCGACGGTGGCATCCCTGTCGTAGTACTGCTCGACGGTCGACCTCACGATGTCCTCGGCGTCAGGACAGTAGGTGTCGTAAAACCCGATCTGCAGTCCTTGGCTACGAACAGAGGAGCTTCTCAGCAGCAGAGCGGTGAAAGAAAGGAGGAGAAGAGCTAACATTTCTGGTGCTGATGCCATGGTCAGAATTATGTCTGACCAGTGCTGGTTATCAGAAACAGCTCTTCTAGTTGTGGCACTGGCACGCAGTGCTGTAATCTGATAGCTCCCGTTATATAGTGTGTCACTGAGCCATTCCATGATCGTAGTGGAGTAGCTAGTGGATCGTGCACTACTGCAAGATGTGGTTTCCAGGTAGTATGTATGTATGGACTATGGAGGAGGCCTGCATATATTTTATGGCTCCCTCTTATCATGAAATCGTGCGAGAACTAACTACATTGTCAGCCTCACGTGCGCAAGTTCTTTTGCTGAAGCAGACCTCAATTTGGGAAAATTCCTTGCAAGATTTGAGATTTAGTTTTACAGCCACATAAACAGGTGGAGGTTTTCTCGTTCATCTGCTTCTTTAGTAGCGATTGCTTAATCGGAGGCACTTCCTTTGATTCGGTCCCCCGCGGCCCTCTCTCTCGAGGGCGACACGGGCGGCGGCGCCGTCGCTCCGTCTCCGGGCTCCTCCCCCGTGCCTCTCCCGTTCTGGTCGCTGCCCGAGCTCGCCGCCGGGAATCCGGTGGAGGGCAAGGACGGCAGCGGCCGGGCGTCCTCCTCCCTCTCCATGTCCCCGTCGTTCTCTCCTCCTTCACCCTCTCCTTCGGCGCCGGTGACCGCCAGGCGGCGTGGAGGTCAATTCGGCTCCTCCGTGGCCGGATCCGGCATCCCCCGGCCGGATCGGGCTTCCCCGCGGTTGGGGCGGCCGGATCGGGCAGCGGCGGACCAACCTAGGGTTGGTGCGGCCATTCGCCCGACGGTGCTGCGAGGTGGTGGCCTGCTCGACGGTGGCGGCCGATCTCGCTCGCCCCCCGGTGGGCTCGGCGACGCGGACGGCGACACCGTTCATCGGCGGCCGGCGTACCCGCACCGGTGAAGGGGTCTGGCGGCGGTGGGCGCATCTGGGTATCTTAGGCCTGGATCCGCCGGCTGCTGCCCCGTGCTGCCCCCTTCTCGGTGCGGTGGTACTCCGGCGATACGGACTCGGGCGGGCGTTGCCTCGGGTCGGGGACACTTTCCCCAGCGGCGGCCAGGGGGTCAATTTGGACTCCCGGGCACCGGATGGGGATGGCGGTGTTGGCACCGACCATCTACAAGTCGTCCAACTCGTCCTCCCACGAGGTCGAGGCCTGGATCAATCCTGCACCAGGCACTCGGCTCGAGCCACATCGCTCCCAGGCGGCCCGCAAATCGACTCCGACATCCACATCAAAGGACACTGTCGCCCCCAGCTTTTCTGCTGCCTCGCTGCATTTGGTGAAGACTCTGTCGACCATCTCCGACATCTCGTCGTTTGCAGGTTTGGCTTGGATGTGCCTTTGCAGGATTTTGGAATACGTGTGAAAACCCTGCCTGGAGGTGTTGGGCCAGCGGCAATGACGCAATCAATGTCATATTCCCCCTTGGAGGCGTCGCTGTAATTTCCTCTTCCTTTCGTTGATGATGGCGCATGCGGACGTCATTTACCTTCTTGAAGGCATCAACATAAGCACACCTGCTCCTAGCCATACCCTGCACTGCGGCATTTGGGACCCAGCTGCGGCGTCGAGAGCAAGCCAAGGACACCCTCTCGTTGATCAAATAGAGGGTTGAAGCATTTATCGTTTGCTGTAATGTTCTGGTCTATGTATAAGACTATGACTTTCCTCTCTTTTGTTTTTTTTCTATCTCTTTTTGTCATAATTAGCTGTGTACATCCCTGGATGTAGAGGCTGGATTTGATTATCCTTTATCGAAAAAAACAGGTGATTTGTTACTGTGCTCCATCGTAGCCTTGGAGAAGAGGATTTGTTGATAGTGGAGTCTGCAGGGAGTGTTTCAGTGTCAGTCCTCACTCGTCAAGGACAGGAATGTTCAGAAAACTGGAAAAAGGCCTGCTAGTATTACACAAGCCGTGAAAAGGAAAAAGTCCAATTTCCCTCCCTCAACTTATGACTAAGTCTGTTTTTCCTCCCTCGACTTCAAAACCAGACAAACAACCTCCCTTATCTTTTAAAACCGTGCATTTTACCTCCTTAACCGGTTTTGGATAGTGTTTTTCCTACAGTAACAGTAGTTTTGCTACAGTAACTATGGTTTTGTCTTTTTCTTCTTTTTATTTATTTTTGATGAATCTTTACAAAAAATAATAGTAAATCACATAAGAATCATAAAATAGAAAAAATCAATTTTGCTGGACTCTACATGAGTAGATCTATACAGTGAACATATATTATGGTATACTTTAGTACATAGTTTTTGTTGTAGCTTTAGATCTATGATTTTTTGTAATTTAAAAAAAAAACTAAGTTATACATGATCCAATGAGTATACATTTTTTAATATAGTTGAAGAAAATAATAATTAGCCCACCATAAAAATTTGAGCACAATTAGAGCATCTCCAATAGTTTGGAAAATAACTTGCTATCCTTGTTTTATTGGGAAAAGAAGAAAAAACGTTCTCCAATAGATTGGTATATGACTTGCTAAATTTTTCCAAGTTGGAATCGGAGGCAATCTACTTGCTATATCTACCAAGTCAGCTTCACTTGTTATCCGGTGTTTCTATGTTATTTTTACCAAGTTGGAATCCGCTGCCACTTCTCCCGCGCATACTTTTCTATGTTATTTTTACCAAACTATTGGAGATACATGAAAAATTTACTTGTCAAAAGTTTTAGCAAGTTACTAAATGACAACTTTTCTCAAGTTAATTTTTCCAAACAATTGGAGATGCTCTTAGACTATAGAAACTGCAGCTATGAATTATTACAATTAATTCCATACAATAATATGTTTTTCTGTAATTATTTGGAATAATTCATAGCTACAGTTTGTATAGTCAAATTGTGATCAAATTTTTATGATGGACTAATTATTGTATGTTTCAACTGTATTAAAAAAATTATACTCATTGAATCATGTATAACTTAGTTATACATTTATTTTAATTGCAAAAAAGCACAGATCTAAAGCTACAACAAAAACTTTGTACTAAAGTATATCATATTATATGTTCACTGTATAGATCTACTCATGTGGAGTTCAATAAAATTAGATTTTCTATTTTATAATTTTTTGTAATTTACTATGATTTTTTTTTAAAATTCAGCAAAAATAAAAAGACAAAACCATAGTTACTGTAGCAAAAGCACTGTCCAAAACCGGACAGAGAGGTAAAATGCACGGTTTTAAAAGTTGAGGGAGGTTATTTGTCTGATTTTGAAGTTGAGAGAGGAAAAGCTGACTTTGTCAGAAGTTGAGAGAGGGAAACTGAACTTTTTCCCGGTGGAAAACATGGGAACTGCTGTAGTTGGCTGTAGCTGCTGGAAAGGTACCTCGCGAGTAGTGGGCTTGGCATGCGCGTGGGCTACTGGGCCTCCACCACAATTGTCGTCTTCGTCTCGCGTTTCAAAGTGGACGGAGTCAAACTATCAACTTTTTTTTCCAGTCACTCTCCATCACATCAATATTTAGACGCATATATCGAACATTAAACATTGGTAAAATTAATAACTAATTACATAGAATAGTTATAAATCACGAGACGAATCTTTTGAGCCTAACGAAAATGCTACAGTGCAAAAAAAAATCTCACTTTTGCAAAATCCACAATGAAGTGAAAGCACGTGATCGTTGCTGTCAGGCGTAGTCGTGCCGTCGGGTCACACTATCAAACTGGCCCTCCGAGTTCCAGCAGAAACCAGGCTCACTAGCAGGCCTTCACGGCGGGCTCTATGGGCAGGCCCTATTTTTTTTTATTTTAAGTTATTTTTTAGAGACGGACAAGCAATATACCGTTTATAATATCTTTTATTATTAATTGATACAAATCATTATCATTTATCAAGAGACGGAGAGGCACCCTACCTCTGAAAATGCTCTTTTCATAGTAGTGACACTTATCATCTCTGCAAGAATTTTTAGAACTAAAGAGCTACTCCCTCTGTCCCTAAATAAGTATCGTTTTCGCTTCCCGAAAAAAAGCTGTCGGCAATTATATATTAAAATATACTAAGAGCAACTCCAAGAGAATAGGTAAAAATAGACAACAAAATTTATGGTTTAGCCATTTTCTAAAATAGAAACCTCTCTCAAAAGCCAGATCATTCCAACAGCCTATCCAAAATGCCGCTTTGCATATTCAAAACTGTCGCATCATAGTTTATTTTTGTTTCTATCACACGATGTTGCCACGGTTCGTCGAAGATTAACCATAATTGCATCTTCAGAATGCAGTAGTACTAGGAGCAGAGGGCAGTGCATAGCAATTAGCGAGCGAGCTTCTTCTCTGCCGTCACGTCGACGGCAGCATAGGCGCAGCTTCTTCTCTACCGTCAAAGCCATTAGCATGGCGGGACCCTGTCCATAGTCACCCTTCGCTCCAGACTGCTGCTGCAGCTGTGATGGCAACGAGAAAGCAAGATTTATCGTCGGCTCGTGCAGAACGGGCGAGCGCTACGTGAGAAGAGGCGCGCGGAAGCGGATGGCGAGCGGCTGCGGCTCGCTTTCTTTACCCAGCGAGATGCACGGAATAGACTGCTTGGTATTTTAGAACATCAGATAGAAGAGCTGTTGGACATCTGTTTTATGTGAAACTATCTCAATTTAGATTTGACAAGCCAAATAGCTTTTCTCTTGGAGTTGCTCTAATATTTATGCTAAGTAATTAGTATCATCGGAAAGATCTTTACATCTAGTTTTTTAACAAAATTATTTGATAATATAAATATTGCACATATTTTCTACAAATTAAGTCAAATATGTGGTATGCACACCAACTACGATACTTATTTAGGGACGGAGGGAGTAGTAGCAGCGGCGGGGCCATAGGGTCCATGGTCTGTTCGCTTGAGCTACAAATTAACTTTAATTCGTACAAATTAGTCATGAATCAGTATTTTTCTCTCACAACAAATCAATTATTGATTTATTGTGAGAGAAAAATACTGTTTCACGACTAATTTGTACAAATTAAAACTGACTTGTAGACTCAGGAGCAGCCTGCTCAGTGCTCATGTTGATGCTTAGCAGAAAACGCATCCAGATATGAAATGATTGCAAGATAAACACAATTGTGTGAAAATTTTGATAGTCCTCTCTCGTTTTTAGGACCTGAGAACTGAGATGCTCTCCATGTTATGCTAGTTTAATATTAGTTGCTGTATATATTAGAGCACCTCCAGCAGCTCCCCTGTCCCCAATCCAACTACCAGATTGGGAGAGTTGATTGAAAAAAATTACTCCATTAGTTCCCCTTTCCACCCCTATTAATTGGTGATCACCAAAAATCTCGTCAACTCCCTCCAAATAGAGGGGGAGATGCAACTCCCCAAGAGCTCTCACCCCAATCCCATCTGCCGCACTTTCTTTCCGCGCCTACTCGGAAGTTGTGTCTCCGACGAGATGTTGCTTCTTGTGTCGTCCGACAGTTGGGCCGGGGAGTGGACGGGTGGTGTGGCGATGGGCGAGGATGGATCCTGTAACACCCACGGTGTTGCCGCGTAAAACAACTTACTAAAACTTGTCATGAGCATCATGTTAGTTTGATTGCATATGTTTGTGTTAAATAAAATTTATGTTGCTTATAATAATAATAACTTGTTAGTTATCGTGTTTTGGTCAAAGTCTTTGTGAGGAACGCGATCCTTGTCTCTCATCGAATCCAAAACCATCTCTCAAGCCAAGTTAGTCCCTTTTCCGGTGGTCGCATGATATGTCATTTTGACATCGCCTTAGTGTCTTTTAACTAAGTCGCGACCGTATGTTACCACCCAAGTCTTTGTATCTGGTTCTTCTCCCTCTTTTGGATATCCCGAACAAAAGTTAGGAAGGGTCCCTGTTGAGAAAGCTTGCGGAAGATGCTTAAAACGGCCTGTTGACGTTTGTTAGTGCAAATAGAATATGAAAGATTCCGCAAGCGCACAGAACACCATTGTAGCATTTTACCAGGAGTATTCCAGGATCATTATTTATATTTTACCACAGGGAAGCTAGGGTCAAGAATCTGATAACTTACTATCATGCATCTACTAACTCAGAGTACTAACTAGACTAAAGCAGGAGTGATTGATATATAATATTATAATGGAAGCACATCAAAGAGAATTTAATGATAAATGTAAAGATAACTATAGCGGGAGGACAACGGGAGAGATCAAGGTTCCTATGCACTTCTCTATTACTTGAGTTCTAATGTAACAAAGATGAAAAGATATAGCAGTTATAAACATTGGCATTTTGAAGCAGCAGGTCCTTTCCAACTCTCGAAGAAGACTGGAAAAAAGGTAGTTGGGAGAAGGCTGCCAAAAGCTCTACGAAACATCAATCCGAACGTGGTGGACTACAAAGGCCTAACAGAGCTGTCACCCCTAGGGCTACCACAACTATTCCGTGGGATTGAGCGCAACCTCAGGTAACCTATAGACTAATCATCATGTCTAATCTATCGATTACTACTCTAATTAGCTAGCATAACTAGAGCACTCAATACGAGCAAAGATCCCATGCCAAGATATAACAACTATACTAATCATATAATAAAGCATAAAGTAAATAAAGAAGATAAATATATTAAAGCATAAGTCTTACAAAGAAAAGATACAAAGACATACCAAAACTTTGAAGACTCCTCTGGAACCGGAGCGCAGCTCCGCTCTCCCTAACTCCCGACTAAAACTAAGCTATTACATTGGAAAATCTAAACCTAATTCTCTAGGGAGGAGAGGTTGTTCTTCGAGGGACGCCTCTACAAAGACTCCCAGATGATGATGATGTTGTCTTGCCTCAGGGGGGGTCCTGGGTTTATTATATAGGGGCTCCTGGCCTCCCCTCCACCTTGAGCAAGCGATGTGGTACTAAATCCTTCGTCATATGCACTTGGGCCTAAATGGGCCAAAACGTGTTGGAGAGGTCGGTTGGAGTGCGTCACGCAAAGGGGGACGAAATTGGGCCCAATACCCGACCGGTCGGTCCATAGAGGAGACCGGTCGGTCTGTCCCTATGACAGGTGGGCCTCTCCTTCCGTGGGTCGCCTTCTCGTGTCTTCTGGAATGTTCTGGAATGTTCTAGAATCTTGCAAGTCGTATTCATCGAGGACTCTCTCGTCGGTACTCCAAATGTAGCAAACCATATGTCCGTTTCGATCGTCTCGATGAGCTCTTCGCAATGGTGTGCTCTGTTTCATCACTTGAGATACTTTTATATGGTGAAATATTGATAATCCTGCAAAACAAGTGAGAGCACCAAAACTCGTGGAACTTGTTAGTTTCAAACCCTACAACTATGCTTTGTGATTCATTTAGTGTCATTTTATGCATTAGTTGATGGTATAATATTGACATTAAGGACCGTCAACAAGTTCCCCCAAGCTTACCCTTTGCTAGTCCCTTAGCAAAGCCAAACTCAATAATGGATCAGGAGTTGCTGCAATATCTGCGCTTCTTGAATCTTGAGTAATTGAAAGATAGAACGATCAAATCAAGCACCATGTCTCTAGTTCCTTCACTTCACCATTATTCCGGAGTTTTTTTGAATTTTCAAAAGTTTAAGAACATATGTTGCCAAATTAAACAAAGGATCCAAAGAGAAAGTCAACTATACCATTGAATCGAGAAGTGCATGTGTATGGAAAATGGAGGCGGATGCTCTTTTGAATATATCACTCTCTTTTGTCTTTTAGAAACACATGGCTATCAGGCTAATTCTACTATCGGGCACGTGCCCATTTTTTCTGATATTCATATATATTTTTTTATTTTCTTTGTTTCGAGGTTCCGGACACTTGTCCCTTTTTATTTTCTCGGGATCTATCTTTTTGAGGTTTCAGACACTTGTCCCTTTTTATTTTCTCGGGATTTTTTTTTCTCTTTTTTTCAATAGCCACATACTTCCAACAAACTTTTGAGAGGATTGAAACAAATAATCATGAGCATTTATGCGGAAAATGGATGGAATGTGTATGTGATCTCAATTCAATAGCATGATAACTTCTCATAGGGTCAACAAAACTTAATTTAACTAAATGCAATTATTAGTCATATTAATATTGGAAACCCTCCGGAACTCTAGTGTTGTTTAGAACAAGGTAACAGTAGCTCAGATCATCATATATCATATCTGTCAATTACCTAGACTCTGGATCAAGCATTTGCTACCCATATATTTAATTTCATTTTAAGGCATCATTAATTTTTAAACTTAAGAAAACTCATGCTTAAAGGCTAGGTACTAGAAAGAAATACAATAGAGCAACCATTCATCATTTCCATTTTAAGAAATTAGAGAGAGTTCTTCAGATTAGACATGCTTATTTATTTAATCTAACACATACTATAACCTATTACTTTAAAAACACTAAGACATACCTTCATCACGAAGATAACGGGGGTGCTCCTCCCCCAAGCTCGATGTTGTTGTAATAGTGTTGAGCCTTCATGTGCTCATATTTTTTTTGTATTATGAATTTATTTATAGAAAGAAAAACTTAAGAGGATAAGGATACTTACCTGGATACACGGGGGTGCTTCCCCAAGCTGAATGTTGACGTAGTCGTTCGATCTTGCAATGTAGCGGTCTGACAGTGAAAATGTTCTTCCCATATCAGAGCATTGATTTATATTGATGGTTGTTGAAATAGTGCTCCAACAGTGTTTGGAACTTCCACTTGCTCGTCAGCTTTTCTTGGTCATTCAATCCTATGAAACTCAAATAGACAACAAAACTTGTGGAATAGATTAAGCGTTAGTGGTTGGTCACTTAAGCCTTAGTTGTCTAGAATTTCAGTAAGATCTCTTTCTCAATATTTTTGTATTTTATATTTTTATTTTTATGTCACCACGGTGAATATTTCATGTGGGTTTTTACACATCACAGAATTATTCACATGGGACTTTAGGTTTTATGATGCAGTGCAATAAGTAAAACATTTTTATTTTCTTTTTTATGTAATGCTGATGCAGAGAAGTAAATATGCTATGAAGAGATGATGATGGAAAGTAAATATGCAAAATGGAAACTAATGCAGAAAAGAGAAATATGGATAACTACCGATTTACCTTTCGGCGAGGGTTCAATATTTTAAGTCCTCTGAACAGGACTTCTCACCATGTTCATTCCTGAGGTGCGTCATTTGATTCTGATATGTAGACCTTGATAACTACACCTCTTGATATGGTGTCACTCATGTTCTTCGTCCGTCCATCAATTTGAAGTGAAGCATTAGTTGTTGAAGCTGGCAACATTTTGCTCAGTGTGCATGTTCTTGTAGATCCAGGACCTTCACTCTGTAGAATTTGGGAGTTGACAAACTCCTCCATGTTTTGCTCAAGAGTGTGTCCTGCTCATAAAGACAAGGTAGAGATCAAGTGCATGGGCTCTGTTGGTGGAAAAACACCAACAGAACCAAAAGTTTTGTTCATTCTAACCTTAGGCACATTGAACAAGATAAACTTATTGTTTATGTATTCTATTCAATCTTAACATGAGTGATAGGATCAGAAGATGAGCATGAAAGTAGCATCTTAAAATATTTAATAGATCAGATTGCTTAACCCAAGGAAGGATAATCTATGCATAATGTGTTGATCTTTTCATGATTGTGACATATTATCTTCCAAAGGTTGGATGCACAACATTTTAGCTCATTTAAGTGAGATTCAAGAGAGTAAAGCCAGGAACAAAGAGTAAAGAACTGAACATGTTGAGTTGATTAGGTTGGATCATGTGAGGTGCAACTTAAACATGTTTGGTTCTTTATGTATGCGCATACCAGAATCAAAGAGAAGCTTTTAAAGTGATAGTCACTTACCTTGAAATGTTATCTTATTATTGAAGAGTGATTGTGTCGAACCACCTTGTGAAAGCTTCTCTTGTCTTGCTGGTTGTTGTTCATGAATAGCTTGTCTTTTCTTGTCGATCTCACAGTGGGCCAGCTGAGTCTTGTTCTCAACAGGTCTAGACGATGGAGACTTTGTCAACTATTCTCTTGATTTCTTAGCTCGAGTACTATCTCTCCATCTTTGAATTCTTGCAGTGCAGTGGCTTCATCCTTCATGATGTCCTCCTCAATTCCTGGCAGTTGGTTCTTCCTTTATCGGCTGAGTCAACATCTTCTCTTGGTTTCCTTCGGCTGCTCATAAATGGTGTAGTTGTTGATGAAGCAGCGAACCTTTTGATCGAAGATCCAAAAGTGGACATCTCCAGGTCTGACATAGATGACACATTGGTGGTGTTCAAGAACGTTCTTCCAAGAATGAGTGATGGATCATATTCTTCTTCTTGGCTGGGGCAGCGTCCAGTGGCTTGTACTGATCAAAGTGGTGAGCAGGAGGTCAAAGTGTTTTGAAGCCGGATTTCTCCCTCCTACCCTTGATCATGAAGAAGATCTTGATAACAGAATCATGTCTCCCCCAAGCTGGCTTGTGGAGTAGGTGGATGCCCACGTTTCTTCAACAACATGCTCATGAGTTGAAATTGTCGACCTTGTTGTTGTTGAAGTCGTTCCACCTCATCCCCCAAACTAGCTCTTGTATTGCAATGATTAGAAATGAGGAGAACTTCCACTGCTTGTCTTCATAGTGAACCACCAACAGACTTTCTTCGGATGACACATAGATGTTATAATGTAGTGGCATATCGTCACCCTGATATTTGTTGTTGGTGTCGGTGTTGATGTCTTCGATAATGATGAGCGTAGTCACAGATTGACCCATACGGGGTGAGTTGCATCCTGCTCGTCATCAGTGTCCTGGCTTAGGCCTTGGGATGGCTCAAAGCTTGGCTGCCTTCGACATCACTAGTGACTTGTCTGATGATGAGTTTTGTCTATCCATGGGTTGGGTTTTGGATCTTTAAGTTCACTCCATGAACAATCAAAACTCATCTCCTACAAAATGTCAGTGGACACATACCCAAAGGATTGTACTGAATTTGAAACATGGGTTGTTATCCACAATTTTTATTTTTTTTATTCATCCATCCTAATGAAAAGATGATTTTAAGATTACTTTAGCATAGACTAGCATTTTATGTGTTGGCTGCATTTTAACATGGTTCAAGGCAAAAGATAACTTGCAGTAGAAGATAAATTGAAATAGACTTTAATACTCACAATTCTTTCATCGATGATGAATGAGCTGAGTCTTCATTATGCAGTTCATCGTATGCCTTGCTTCATCTCTATTGTGAATTCATCTCAGGACTTTCCCAAAGTGTATTAGAGTTCTCTGCAGGGGTTAGTCCAACAAAATATCCAATGTCTACACTAGAAATTTTTAGTTCAATAATCAAACTAGACTCCATGTCTAATTGGATTAAGGAAGACATTTTAACCTAAGCACCACGCTTAATTTAAAATCCTTTGAAAGTACTCTCGAAAAGCACAACCAAACCAAAGCATACTATAGCAAACATAGGTAGAATGAGAGCATAAAAGAGATTTATTCAAAAAGAGATGACGGAGTATGATCACAGTGAGAAATATATTTTTTCTGTTTTTTTAGTTGCGGATGACATGAATGCATATAAGGAACTAAACATGATGTGGATTTGATAAAAGAAAACCTAAACTAAATGGAATGGATGCAAGGTTGATTCGAAGTAAACATGCAGTGGAATGCAAGAAATTAAAAAGATAACTACTCATAAAATTTAAAGTCCATGAGCAAGACTGTCTCATCTTGATCATACTTACCATGACTCACAACTGGGACTTGTGAGTGGTGCAGCGTAGTTATCTGTCACATGAGATGGGAGTTGAATTGTTGTGACGGTGACCTTTTCTTCAATCTACACATGGTTAGAATAAATAATATATATGTATGCATACACAAACCTGTGAGATGACAGAGTTCCAGGATTAATGATGGATCTTGAATGTTCACGCACCCTGAGTTCTTCATTCTTGTGGAAGCTTGCCATAAGGTCGAAACGGCATCTGATGTCCTGTCTATTCCACACTCAACAGAACAAGGGGTAATCCTACTAAAGCTAGTGGTGCACCAAATTAACAAACATCAAGATCATTATCAAAATCTTTACACCAATTGCTTCCCCGGCAACGGCGCCAAAAATGCTTGTTGACGTTTGTTAGTGCAAATAGAATATGAAAGATTCCGCAAGCGCACAGAACACCATTGTAGCATTTTACCGGGAGTATTCCAGGATCGTTATTTATATTTTACCACAGGGAAGCTAGGGTCAAGAATCTGATAACTTACTATCATGCATCTACTAACTCAGAGTACTAACTAGACTAAAGCAGGAGTGATTGATATATGATATTATAATGGAAGCACATCAAAGAGAATTTAATGATAAATGTAAAGATAACTATAGTGGGAGGACAATGGGAGAGATCAAGGTTCCTATGCACTTCTCTATTACTTGAGTTCTAATGTAACAAAGATGAAAAGATATAGCAGTTATAAACATTGACATTTTGAAGCAGCAGGTCCTTTCCAACTCTTGAAGAAGACTGGGAAAAATGTAGTTGGGAGAAGGCTGCCAAAAGCTCTACGAAACATCAATCCGAACGTGGTGGACTACAAAGGCCTAACAGAGCTGTCACCCCTGGGGCTACCACAACTATTTCGTGGGATTGAGCGCAACCTCAGGTAACCTATAGACTAAACACCATGTCTAATCTATCGATTACTACTCTAATTAGCTAGCATAACTAGAGCACTTAATACGAGCAAAGATCCCATGCCAAGATATAACAACTATACTAATCATATAATAAAGCATAAAGTAAATAGAGAAGATAAATATATTAAAGCATAAGTCTTACAAAGAAAAGATACAAAGACATACCAAAACTCTGAAGACTCCTCCGGAACCGGAGCGCAGCTCCGCTCTCCCTAACTCCCGACTAAAACTAAGCTATTACATTGGAAAATCTAAACCTAATTCTCTAGGGAGGAGAGGTTGTCCTTCGAGGGACGCCTCTACAAAGACTCCCAGATGATGATGATGTTGTCTTGCCTCAGGGGGGTCCTGGGTTTATTATATAGGGGCTCCTGGCCTCCCCTCCACCTTGAGCAAGCGATGTGGTACTAAATCCTTCGTCATATGCACTTGGGCCTAAATGGGCCAAAACGTGTTGGAGAGGTCGGTTGGAGTGCGTCACGCAAAGGGTGACGAAATTGGGCCCAATACTCGACCGGTCGGTCCATAGAGGAGACCGGTCGGTCTGTCCCTATGACAGGTGGGCCCCTCCTTCCGTGGGTCGCCTTCTCGTGTCTTCTAGAATGTTCTGGAATGTTCTAGAATCTTCCAAGTCGTATTCATCGAGGACTCTCTCGTCGGGACTCCAAATGTAGCAAACCATATGTCCGTTTCGATCGTCTCGACAAGCTCTTCGCAATGGTGTGCTCTGTTTCATCAGTTGAGATACTTTTATATGGTGAAATATTGATAATCCTGCAAAACAAGTGAGAGCACCAAAACTCGTGGAACTTGTTAGTTTCAAACCCTACAACTATGCTTTGTGATTCATTTAGTGTCATTTTATGCATTAGTTGATGGTATAATATTGACATTAAGGACCGTCAACACGGCCAAAACCTATGTTTCAATCTTTTTTTTAGGATGCATCTTTGGCTTTAATCAAACTGCAGTTTCCTTAACTGCTATGAGGTTGGACCTTTAAGCAAAGTTGTAGATGGGATCGTGGTCGACAAGTTTGGTTTAGTGACCAAGGGCTGGTTCGGCTTGGAAGCTAGTCTAAAAGGTATAGCAAGTTTGAATCAGCTGCTGAAAAATCCAGTGACTTAGAAAAATCTGCGAAATCTATGGTTTGGAGCGTCCTTGAGGCTGGCATCCCACGTTCTCCTTATTTGTGCAGAGTTTGGGATAGGTCAAAAAACAAAAGTTGGAGTAGATGTTTCGGGTCAGGGTGTGTGAAAAGTTGATCCTCGTCCGAACTCGTTTGGATCACCTTGTCACAGCTTGTCTGCGCTCGACAGGCTCAGTGACACTGCTACCTTGGCACTGTTTTTCTCACCGATCCGAGCCTCGTATGGTCTTTCGCCTTAAAGGGGTTTGGAAGTAGGTTGGAAGCTCTCCATCCTTGTTCACAGGCGCCTGGGCTGAATCCGAGTGGATGATGCCAAAAACCTGGGTTCAGAAGTGGTCGGGGACGCACACAAGCTGCTCGATGTTTTGACCTTGTTGTGGCTTGGCGCTGAGAAGTTCCAGCAGGCTGTTCTCCTCGTGGGTTGGGCGGTTCAGGGTGTGGTCCGCGTCGCCCAACAGGGTGAAGTCCCGTGTCTCATGTTCCTTTTGGAGCCTAGTGCCGCAGTTATGAGGATCGGCCGAAACGCTCGCGTCCAAACCTTGGCCAAGTCATGTTCGGTCGGCTTTTCTGGCCATGGTCACCACGTGTCTCTCCTCCAACAGCGGACGCTGTGCGCGTCGCAGTCGCACGAGGCCGTCGAGGGCTGTCTCTGGTGTCCACGTTGTCTCCTTAACCAAGCCAAGCCCGAGTCCTTTGAAAGCCGGCCATCCCCGCTTGAGCTCTCGCCATCGCCGTCGAACCTCACCACCGTCCCTCGTTGCTCCTCTCAGTTTTGGTTGTTCCTGTGGATCGAGTCGGGGTCGGCTTTGTGCTCTGGCCCCGTGCGTGTTCGCGCCACCCCTTTTGCTCTCCTTCGCCGGCGTTCACTGGCAGCGGCCGTCGCCAAGGGCGCCGACGCGCCGGCCGTCTCGAAGGGCCGTGGCGTGGGCTCCCGGCTGGGCCGTCGTGCTCCTGCAGCGGCGGAGAGGAGGTCGTGGCATCGCCTGGCCTTGCCTCGCCGCCGGCGAGCCGCCCCCAGCCGGCGTCCGTGTAAGTGCATCTAGCCCTTAGTGGGTTTTGGTGAATTGAGTGACAACATAATTAAAGGTCTAACAAGTTTGCTAAGTGTATCAAAGGTTCAACAAGAAAAGCAAACTTGATGATATTCCACATAGTGTTGAAATGAAGGCCAAAATTGTGTATTGTTGTATTAGAAGATCATGGAAACAATCTTGTTCAAGCAAAAGACAACAATGCAAATAGAGTTGATGATATGGCTTCTATGTTGTGGGATATCATGGCATCATGAGAAAGCAAACATATTTGGCAAATGACAAGTGAGACATAGATTGATAATTTTGGAATGGTCTCAACAATGGGTTGCTTTTCATGAGCAAGAAGAGTTTGATAGTGAACTAGCTTTGATCAAGGTTGAAGAATGAATCAAGAATGCATAAGTGAGTAAATGGCAAGCAAAGCTGAAATGACAAAGGACACAACTCATATTGGATATAAGTCGTTCTCTACTTTGGTTTGCTTGTATGAATAAAGATTTGGGAAATCACTTTGCATTGCTTTGATCAAGCTAGAAGTATGAAGATGGAGATTGAAGTGAGTGTTGAGTGTCAAGCCAAAAGGAGAGGATATAAGGAATCGTGAATTGGCTTGACCATATTAATTATGATCCATATATGTCTCTATGTGAGTCAAACTAAAGCTTGATTGATCTCAACATTCATATCTATAAGATGTTCAAGCAAGGATCACAATATTGAAGAAATGGTTTTCATTGGATGCTCAATATGATGTGACTTGAGTGTGGCTTGATAAGGTGAAGATAGCAAGGAAAGGACTTCGAGGTACTAAGCGAAGGTGAAGGTCAAGAGACCGAGGTACTATGGCTAGGGTGAAGAAGAGAGTACTTGCATTGAGTCGAGGTACTAATCAAGCTATGAGGATTCATATTGTGTTGAGGATCAAATCATTAGTGGAAGTGACTTGAAGCCATGGATTGAACTCATATGTGTGGAAATGGTTCAAGTCACATGCTCAAGGTGTGCTTGCTCAAAGAAAGAAGACAAAGATGATTGCAACCCCTTTTGAAGTGATATCAAGAAGAAATGGCATATGAAGACATTGAAGACTCAAGTGGTTAAAATGGTTATATTTTATTTATCTTGAGTATAGTTATGTCGTACTATCAAGGGGGATGCAATACGAATCATAGACAAGTCTCAAGTGCTCAAACTAACCGAACCCGAGTGCTAACATGAGAGAAAACACTTAGCACTGCACCTGCACTTGTTGATCTTGGGCTTGTTCTCTGCAGGGTTAGATAGCCCTCGAAATAAGCTTTCTGAAATGTCCAAGATCACTAAAATCGGAGTTCGGAGTAAAAAAGTTATGGCGTTTTTCGTGAGGTCACCTGTGTTGTCTCAGGGAGCTGCGGCAGTGCCGCTCTGTCGAGCGGCAGTGCCGGGCTAAGTGCGGCAGTGCCGGGCCTGTACAGCCAGTAACGGCTAGTTTCTGACCTCCAACGGCTAGTTTTGGGTGTGGGGGGTATTTATACCCACCCCACGCCTCCAGAGCTGCCTGCTGGTGCCCAAAACACTTCTAACACATCCCAAGCCATTTGAGAGCTCTCCCCAACCCTCTCTTGTGAGAGTGACATGCTTAGTGCATGATTAAGTGTTGGGGCTGTGTGATTAAGAGCTAGAGAGCCGATTAGAGCCTTCCAAATCTTGAGCACTTGTCGGGCTTCGTCGATCTTCGTTGTGCATCTTTTACTCTTGGAGGTGAAGCCTCCTAGACGGCTAGGCGTCGCCCGGCGAGCTCCCGTGCTTGTGGTGAGCAGCGGGAAGTTTGTAATCACTTGTGTAGCTAGTGGAATTACCCCTCACTTCAAGGATTTGGTTCCTTGACTTGAGACCGAGGAAGAGTTGCAAAGCTCTTGACCTAAGTGGTCATCCTCAACAACGTGGAGGTAGGCAAGCCTTGGTGGCGAGCTGAACCACGAGATAAATCACTTGTCTCTTGTATTTACTTGTGTTCATTCATCATACTTGTGAGCTTGTGATTGATTCTAGGATTTGGCCCCGATCTACTACATACAACATATTTGGCTTGGCTGAGTTGGTTCTGCAGGTTCAGGAAACCAAGAGCCACGTTTCTATTTGTATAGATCTGGTTTTCTGTGGTTGGTTTTTGAATTGCAGGCTCGGGCAGGTTGTTGGCGCGGCAGTACCGGGCTGAGGGCAGCAGTGCCGGGGTGCGGCAGTGTCGGGCTCAGGGCGGTAGTGCCGGGCATCACTAACAAAGTTTTGAGCTGTGATTTTAACAGACCTATTCACCCCCCCTCTAGGCGACATCAAGGTCCTTTCAGTCCGAAGTCCGAACCCCCCCCCCCCAGTCGGTCTGTTTGATCGGACAGGCAGGAGAAGGAAGAAGGACCATCGGGCGCGAATAAGGTAAAGTCCAGGGGATTTTCGGTAAAATGCAGAGAGGAGCACAATAGCGTCTGGATCTGTTCGTAGTTATCCAGTTTTCCGAGGGCTAGTTCGCAAAACTTGCAAGGAGAGAGGGCAAGCCGCCGGCTCTCTCCGCTGGGCCGCGTCGGCCGGCCGCCTGGGACTCGGCTTGGGCCGGCCGGTTGGCCAGGCCGCGCGTGCTCGCCTGTTGGCTAGCAGGCCGGCCGGGAGTTGTGGCCCGTTAGGCGTTTGCCTTTTTAGAATTAGTTTACCTTTATTCCTTAGTGTAAAATCTTCTAAAAATCATATCAAATCGTAGGAGTGTCCAAAAATGGTGAAATAAATTTTGTTAAGTTCCTAAAATCATGATCTACCTATTAGTATGCTTTGTTCATAGTAGTTTGTATAATTCTGGTAGCGGTTCAATAAATGCTTTATTGCTTAAAATAAATAGAAGAAAATAAAGAAGGATATGGGCTAGTTAGTTTAACTTTTGGTTAGAGTTGTTGTAACCTTGCTGTTTGCAATAAATCTGATGGTACCTTGCTGTAGTTAGTAAGTAATGTTAGTAGCTTGTGTGTTCACTCTTTCGCTAGTGTTAATCCATGCTAAGCATTGCATCATCATCGCATGCATATAGGTGACGGGCAAGAAGAGTTTGTGGTTGTCGGCGACCCGGAGTTCGAAGAGGTGATAAAGGAGTACGAGGAGGTGCTCGAGGTGCCGGAGGAGCTTCCACCACCACCACCTCTTTCTGACTTTGTTCCTGTTGCTCCTGACCAAGGCAAGCCCCGGTGCATAACCTATATTTTTGAATATCTCTAAATGAATATATGTATGTTGTGCATTTATGTTTTCAGGAGTTATATGAAACCCACATGCATATATATACATATCCCATGAGTCCTACTAGTACAGGTTCGAGTAGCGCTATGCTTAGGATAAACGGTAGCGTGGGCGACCTGTCGTTGCTCACAAAGTAGGTGCTCTACTTTAAACTGATGATGATGGAAAGAAACTGAGACCGGACAGGGATGTGGTTTGGTTCTGGTGGGTGTGACGAGTTATGTCCCGCGGCCACGAGCTTAGCTTCGGTTGCACTGTTTCCCTGTCTGTGTCGCTTAGGGACTGTTCGTTGTTGTGGGTTCGCTGTTGTGGGTGTTAGCTATGTCACAGATCCTCTTATCCCGAATACATACTTGCTTATGGGAGCGGGAAGGCTAGCTGACTCTTGCCTCGGTTTCCGGCTCTATGTGATCCGACCGTTAGATTTTTGGTAGGAGGAGGTCCTTGCACCACTCACGACCGGACCGGTGAGTGGGGGCTAGGAGTCCCGGTCCTGGATGCGGATACTTGACCCCTTGGCAGGAGTTGGCGAGTTGGTATCGGTTGTGCCTTGGTACAAACGGGGCGTGTGTTTTGGGTTACCCAGCTGGGCTACATTGATTCGCGAATCGCCGTTGTTTAAACGGTACCGGTATGGCAATCGCCCGACAGCGTAGTTTAACAACTGGAACTAAGGATGGAGAACTATACTATATTGTTTACCACTTGTTTGAAAATAGAATAGGTGCTTACATAGAAATAGGAGTAACAACTAATATGGCTAAATAACATGTTACAACCTTTTTATTAAAAATGCTCTTTCACAAACAAAGGAAAAACCAGAGCCACATAGCCTGTCATAATCCTTGTGAGTCGGGATCTATATTTCCCATCCGGGTAAGACTTGCGAGTACATTCGAGTACTCAAGGTTTGTTGTAATCTTTGTTGCAGGTGCAGCTTGAGCATTTGTTTGGAGGACTCTTCTGGTGGGCACAGACCGAGCCCTCACCCCTTCGCCTAGATCTTCGCTAGATGTTATTTTTCTGCACCATTTACTTTCCGCACTTGAACTATGGCTTGTAATAATTAAATTCCTAAGACTTGTAATATATTGGTTTGGATTGTGTTATGTAAGCTCTACTTATTATTGGATCCTGGTGAGAAATGTGGATTGTTTCGAGTGCTCCCTTGGGGTGTGCTCGACGGAATTGCTAAGTTTAGACACTCTCAAGTGCGCTTAGTGCCTAATGGAAGGCGAGTGTACTTGGAAGTGGATTTACTTAGGCGGTTCTGCCACAGATCCGGCGACCAGCGGTGCAGCAATGGAGGCAGTCGAGGCGCCCCTGTTCACTTCTGCTCGAGCTCGCGCCAATGGACGGTCGAGGCGCGACTTCCTCGAGCTCGTAGTCGCAGGGAGCACCCCTCGCCAGCAGCAAGCAGCAGACAAGCACGGAGCTCGCAGGATCTAGACCGGGGAGGAAGGGATGGACAGAGTGGAGGAGTGCCATGGCTGGGGCGGAGGTGGGCCATGGCTGGAGGAACATGGGAGCCGCCTGCCCAAGCTACGGGAGCCGCATGCCGGAGAAGAGACGGACGGGAGGCTATGGGTCCGATTTGGATCTACAGGAGAAGAGAAACAGATAAAACAGAGGGAAAAATAAAAGATAAACTTGCACACTTACATGTGGGCTCCATCTATCAGATTAAGTATTGGGGGCGAGATATTGGTGCTCTATTGTAGGACCTTCCCCTATAATAAAAAAAGTATATTGGGCTAGCTCCATTAGCACTATATTGAGGGAGTTGTAATGGGGATCTTATGGAGACGCTCTTACCCCGTTCGTTCCTCCTTTTTTCTAAAGATGCCACCAGTAGCATATGTATAGAGTGATCGAGGAAGGTGGTGTAGTGATTACTATTTTAGGGAAGTGGTTTGGGCAGGGAGGGAACGTTGAAGATGCTTCCATCGGCTGCCAATGTGCAGTGCTCCGCTGTTTCATTGGCCTGGCTGCGAACCTCTCACAGATAGGAGAATCGACGATCGTTTTGCGGAATAAATCAAGCTCTCGGCTGCTACCGTGGGCGATGCCCAGCCGTGTGTCTCATATCCAATTGTCGAATTATACTTTTCTAAATGCGGCCACTTGACCTCCTGTCCTCCTCAACCACAGGCAGGTTGTTCGGTTCCATTGGAACGGAGCCATTTCGGCCGGATTGATTTCATTCGGTTTGAATTCGGCCCATATTAAAATAGTCGTTCGGTTGAGATTTGGTTCCTGGTGGATTAATATGACCCGGTTTGAATTTAGCTCATTTCTTATACTCTAAGAGCCGGATTTATTCTCCATCTCTTGAGGCCAAGAACGAAAACAACCGGATAAAGTGAATCTTTTTGGTTCACTGATTCCCAGTCTAGAATGATTTCAGACCATATTTCAATCCGATGGAAGAGTGGGCTTGACCGGTAATGGTAGGAAAAGGAGGTGCGGGTGTCCAGACTCCAGACTAATTAAGGTGTGCTTAATTTAGCTCGGGGGAGAGAGAGGTATTGTGACTGATGTGAACAACGGTTTTGATAGTATTGGCTGGTTAAAGATATTTTTTTTCTTATGAATATGAATAATTATAGTGACGGTGTTTCGCTTCACCAACTAGCAAGGGTCCTGTTTAGTTTATGGGTAAAAAGTTTTTGGGTGTCACCTCGGATGTTTCAGGACTAATTCAGTCTATTAAAAATAGACTATTAAAAAAACAAATTATATATTTCGTCTAAAAACCATCAGATGAATTTATTAAGACTAATAATCCGTCATTATCAGCATATGTTCACTATACCACAATATTGTCAAAATAGGGACTAATTGGGTTTAAAAATTGTCTCGCGGAGTTATCGCAATATGTGTAATTAGTTAATTTTTTAGTCTACATTCAAACTCCATACATGTGTCAAATATTCGATGTGGTGAGTGAATTTTTTGAAAAAAATTTAGGGTAGAAACTAAACAAGGTCTAAATTTAGTATGACACATGACGTTTGTGCATTTAATGAATATACTGTATATTGTTGATGCTGCAATGCATTATTGTTGTTCTATACACTTGTTAAAGATTCTATGTACATTTGTATATATATGCGAGTATTCCTATATTGAGTTGAGACGCCGTGGCGAAGCTCGGTCGTACTATCTGCACCTGCAGCAACACCATATGTCTTCTTCCTCTGTCCAAACCTTTACCGAGCAAGAAGAAGCCGATGCGGACGGCGAAACGAACCCTCAACTCTACCAGCATTTCGCCAACTTGGTCACCTCCTTGCCGAGCTCGAAAGGCTTGTCCAACAACAAATTCTACCGCCACAACCATGGCTGGCACTGCAGCGTGGTGCCCATGGTGGGCGCCATGGTCGCCGACGCGTGCTTCAACGCGCGCCCCTCGGACATCATCGTCGCCACCCTGCCCAAGTCCGGCACCACGTGGATGAAGTCGCTCCTGTACGCCACCGTGCACCGGAGAGAGCACCCCGTCGTCGGCGACGTCGCCGCCGCCACCCATCCTCTCAACAGCTGGGGGCCCCACGAGCTCATCAAGTTCTTCGAGTACCAGCTCTACACGGAGGGCAAGGTCCCGGACCTGGACAGGCTCCCGGACCCTCGGCTCTTCGCCACGCACGTGCCCTTCGTGTCGCTGCCGCGGTCCGCCGCCGTCGCCACGGCGCCGGGCTGCAAGGTCGTCTACGTGTGCCGCGACCCCAGGGACCACCTGGTCTCGCAGTGGGACTTCGCCAACAGGTTCAGGGTCAAGGACGGGCTCGAGCCTCTCCCCATGGAGGCCGCCGCCGAGCTGTTCTGCGCCGGCCTGTCGCCGTTCGGGCCGTACTGGGACCACGTGCTCGGCTACTGGCGCGCGCACCGGGCGGACCCCGGGAAGGTGCTCTTCTTCAGGTACGAGGAGATGCAGAGGGACCCCGCGGCGCACGTCCGCAGGCTGGCGGAGTTCGTGGGCGTCCCCTTCGGCTCCGGGGACGGGGAGGAGGAGGAGGAGGACGGCGGCGCCGTGGTGGACGCCGTCGTGGGGCTCTGCTCGTTCGACCGCATGAAGGGCATGGCGGCGACCAAGGGTGGCAGGACGGAGCTCGTCTCGATGGGCGAGGTGCCCAACAGCGCCTTCTTCCGGCAGGGCGTGGTCGGGGACTGGGTGAACCACCTGTCGCCGGAGATGGCGCGCCGCATTGACGCGATCACCGCGGACAAGTTCAAGGGTTCGGGTCTCGACGACGTCTAGCTGTTGCGGATCAGGCGTCATCAGTTCATCACTCAGCAGTGCGCTACTCGTACGTGCCGTTTCCCTATTGCCCAATAATGCCTTTGCCTATATCCTTATCGAGAAAAAAGGATGCCTTGGCCTATATGCTGCGTGTCCCTAGGTCACTGCAGCACTGTTGCCCGGCCTTGTTTAGTTTCGGCAACTTACCCTAAGGGCATGTTTAGTTCCCAGAAATATTTGGGAAACGCACTGTAGCATTTTCGTTGTTATTTGACAAACTTTATCCAAACATAGAGCAGCAACACTCAAAAGATTCGTCCCGACATGTAGATACTAAAAGTACAATTAATTATTTTTTACCTACATTTAATGCTTCATGCATGTAGCTAAAGATTGATGTGACAGAGAATCTAGAAATATTTGGGGAAAGTTGGGGAAACTAAACAAGACCTAAATATTTCTACATTCTCCGTCACATCAATCTTTAGCTGCATGCATAAAGCATTAAATGTATGTAAAAAATAATAATAAATTGTACTTTTAGTATCTACATATCGAGACGAATCTTTAGAGTCTAGTTAGTCCATGTTTTGACAAAGTTTGTCAAATAACAACGAAACTCGGAACTAAACAATCGTCTTGTTGCACATCGTGTCCGCGTCAATGCCTTCTGAATTCTGGTGATGGATTCGTCCTGACACAAGGGCGACCTCTGACCCCCAGGTTGACATTGATAGTGTGCCTTTGTTTCTTGTTAAACCATTAAACCTGTTATTGGTAAATGGCTTCTACGTGTGTGAGAGGTGTTTAGTTCCAAATACTACAATTTAGTCCCTTTCATATCAAATATTTTAATACTAATTTGAAGTAAACTAATTTATATAGCTAGGACTAATTTATAAGACAAATCTATTAAATTTAATTAATCTACCATTAACATACATTTACTGTAGCACAATATTATCAAATCATAGACTAGGGCCTGTTTGGTAGAGATTCACCAGCTCCAGATTCACCGAAACGAGATTCAGATTCATTTTTTTTTGCCAAACACTTTTAACTCCACCGGATCCACCGTGGATCTGATCCACCAAAAGGGTGGATCTGGCCCCAGATTCACCAAATTGGTGGAGCACCTCAAACGGTGCTCCACTAGATCCAAGTTCGGTAGAGTTGTGGAAAATTACTCACCATGCCACTGATTAGTGGAAAAAAACGGTTCGCTTCTTTCTTTCCTCTTCTCGGTCACGATTCCGTTCGTCCTGTGCCCCGACTATGGCTTCGTCCACCCACCTCCGGCAAGGCCGCCGTGCCCGCCCGGCCATGGCTGGCGAGGCCTCCGCTCGCCGCTCAGCCATGGTTGTGGCCGCCGCGCGCCGCCCGGTCGTGGCTGTGGTCGTGGCCGCTGCGCCCACCGGTAGCGTCCGCCAGACTGTGGCCATGGCCGTCGTGGCGTCGTGCCCGCCTGGCGAGGCCGCCGCGACCGCCCGGCGAGGCCGCGCGCGACCGCATGGCGAGGCTGCCGCTCGCCGCTCGGCCATGGCTACGGCCGCTGCGCGTCGCTGTGGCCGCCACGCCCTCCCGACCATGGTCGTGGCCGCTGCGCCCACCCGGTAGTGCCCGCCCGACCGTGGCCATGGCCGTCGTGGCGCCTGGCGAGGCCGCCGCGCCCGCCCGGCGAGGCCACCGCGCCTGCCCGGCGAGGCCGCCGCGCCCGCCCGGCCATGGCCGCCCGGTGAGGCCGCAGCGCCCGGGCCGTGGCCGCTGCACCCCCTGGCGAGGCTACAACGCCCGCGCGACCATGACAGTGGCCGTCGTGCCTAGTCGGCGAGGCTGCTCGGCCATGGTCGTGGCCTCATGCCCAGCCGGCGAGGCCGTCGTGCGCCTCTCGGCCTGAAAGGTCATACCTTTTTTATTTTTTTTTCATTTTGTATCCTGACATGTGGGCCCATGTTGACAGTGAGATAGAGATAAAAGTGGAGCTCTGCCAAACACTTTGATGAATCCCAAATCCACGGTAGAGCTGATCCATGGTGAATCTACGTGAATTTCATATCCAGATTCACTTTTTGGGATATTGAATCTCTACCAAACAGGGCCTAATTGAGCTTAGTAGATTCGTCTCTTAAACTAGTTTTTATCTATATAATTAGTTTATATTTAATACTCCAAATTAGTGTTCATATATTTAATGTGGCAAAAGCTACGTGGGACATATACGAGACAAATACACGATGTTAAACTTCTCAATCTCGTGTACCACATGACAACGACATGTCACTAAAAACACTTGCGAAAAAAGGTGGAAATAAATTTTTGTGAATAATTCTACTAGACATATTTTTATATGGCTTACTTCCTCTATCCTAAAATAAGTGTCCTTGTGGGTTTTTATGTCACAAGTTTGATTAGATTTATAAAATAACATCCTTGGACAACAAAAAATGATACTTTGTTACAGTCGTGTTAGCAGCTCATATATTTAATTATTCTAGTTGAAATGCACTAAGCATAGCTCTAAACAACCAAGACCTGACAACGAAAAATGATACTTTGTTACAGTCGTTTTAGCTTCTCAAAAAAAATTAATGTTTTGTAATTTTGACCAATTATATATTATAAATATTAATACTTATAATATATAATTAGTATTATTAGATAGACCATTGAATATACTTTCAGGTCCCGTTTGGATCTCTTTATTTTGAAGGAATTAGAATTCACTCAATAAACTAGGCTAATTGTCTTGGAATTTGGCACTCCACCACTTTCCAAAGTTCACATATATGTATATCTCAAATTCATAGGATGAGAGAGAGAAATGAATTCTGTAGATCACCATGCTATATTTCTACTTTGCAACTTATAACATTCCCTTCAACTCACTCCCCTACGATAGAAATGCAACACATGAGTATTTCTCTCATATAAGCAACCATAATATAAAAATATAATCTATATGTAATCATATTAGCTTAATTAATATGTGTCTAAATTATGATTCTTGAAATAAATTCAATTCCAAGCATTCAAACCGGTCCTCATAGTAAATTTATTTTAAAATATAAATATTGTACGTATATTTTCAATAGAGATAGTCAAAGTTGCATTGAACTCGCGCAGCACCTGGCCCTAGTCAGCGAGACAGACACGTGCCCATAGTGCCAGGACATGCTGTGTCGTGTGTGTCTGTGTGATCCATCAACGTGGACACGCTAGACACGCGCTGTAGCGTGAACCGTGGTGAAAGTGACGGCGGGTGAGGTGTGTCCTGGCCGGCCTCCTGGGCGCCCGGGGACGTCGTCTGTCTCTGGCCTCACCATCAGTTCACGCTGGGGTGGTGAATGATTGCTGCGATCGAGCTCCGGCTAGGCGTTCCGACGAGGCCGCCGAGCAGCTCGCCCGCAGGCGCCGCAAGCCCCACCGCCACGCGCGTGGCGGGCAGGCGGACTAGGCGATCCATGTGCGAGTGAGGGACGTCGGCAGCCGGCACTGCGGGTTCATGCATTCTTCTTCGAAAAAAGTTCACTTTGCCTCCCTCAACTTTCGATGAAGTCCGTTTTTCCTCCCTCAACTCCAAAACTGGACAAACAACCTTCCTTAACTTTTGAAACCGTGCATTTTACCTCCTTGGCCGGTTTTGAACGACGGTTTGCTACAGTAACCGTGGTTTTGCTACAGTAACTCTGGTTTTGTTTTTCCTTTTTTATTTATTTTTGCCGAATCTTTGAAAAATCATAGTAAATCACAGAAAAATCATAAAATAGAAAATCTAATTTTGTTGGATTCCACATGAGTAGATCTATACAGTGAACATATAATATGGTATACTTTAGTACAAAGTTTTTGTTGTGGCTTTAGATCTATGCTTTTCTGTAACTAAAAAAATTATAACTAAGTTATACATGATCTAATGAGTATAAATTTTTTAATATAATTGAAGTATACAATAATTAGCTCACCATAAAAATTTGACCATATTTAGACTATAGAAACTGCAGATATGAATTATTACAATTAATTCCATACAATAATATGTTTTTTCTGTAATTATTTGGAATAATTCATAGCTACAATTTCTATAGTCAAATTATAGTCAAATTTTTATGGTGGGTTAATTATTGTATGCTTCAACTTTATTAAAAAAATTATACTCATTAAATCATGTATAACTTAGTTATAAATTTATTTTAATTATAAAGTTGAGGGAGGTTGTTTATCTGGTTTTGGAGTTGAGGGAGGAAAAGCGGACTTCATCAAAAATTGAGGGAGGAAAATTAGACTTTTTCCTTCTTCTTCTGGTTCTGGAACCGAGTAGGCCCAAATGAAAGCCCACGCCCCACGGGGTAGCGTACTTGGGCCGGCGTCGTCGCCCCGGGGGACAGCGGAAAAAGTCTACTTTTTCTGCCTGAATTTCCAGGGAAGTTCGCTTTTCCTCCCTTAACCGCAAAATCGGACAAACTACCTCCCTCAACTTCTCAAACCATGCGTTTTAGCTCCCTGAAGTGGTTTTGAGGGCGGTTTTGCTACAGTGACAGTAGTTTTGTCTTTTTCTTTTTTTATTTATTTCGGTTGAATTTTTAAAAAATCACAGTAAATTATAGAAAAATTATAAAATAAAAAATTCAATTTTGTTAGACTCCACATGAGTAGATCTACACAATTGATATATAATATGTCATACTTTTGTACAAAGTTTCTGATATGAAGGTTTGTTCTTTTCTATTTATTGCGGCCAAATCTTTTAAACGTTATAGTAAATCATAGAAAACCCATAAAAAATAAAATCCGATTTTGTTAGACTTAACATGAGTAGATCTATGTATGAACATATAATATGATATGTTTTAGTCCATCAAAATAATTATAAATGATGCAACTTTAAATTATTTTAATTAATTATAGAAAAGTACAGATCTTAAACTAGAGCAAAAACCTTATAATAAAACATACCATATTATATGTTCATGTGTAGATCTACTCCTGTTAAGTCCAACAAAATTGTATTTTATTTTTTATGATTTACTATAACGTTTCAAAGATTTAGCCGAAATAAATGGAAAAAAACCTTCATAGCAAAAATTTTATACTAAATCATACCATATTATATATAAACTGTGTAGATCTACTCATGTGGAGTCCAACAAAATTAATTTTTTTATTTTATAATTTTTCTATAGTTTACTACGGTTTTTTAAAAATTCAGCAGAAATAAATAAAAAAGAAAAAGACAAAACCGCCGTCACTATAGCAAAACCACCCTTCACTGTAGCAAAACCGCCCTCAAAACCACTCCAGGGAGGTAAAACGTACGGTTTGAAAAGTTGGGGGAGATAGTTTGTCCGGTTTTGCGGTTGAGGGAGGAAAAGCGGATTTTCGCGAAAGTTTAGGGAGGAAAAGTAGACTTTTTCCCGGCTGCGGGCGCTCCGAGTCTCTCCGGCCGTCAGAGGCTCTCGAACAAAGATTTTTTTTTTCTGGAGAGGAATTACGATACGAATATGAAAGCTTTGGCTTGTCTTTTTTTTTTACCCCAAGTAGTCTACTGAAGAAGGTGACCTTTTTCTGAACGAAAAAAATGGAAGGGGCGAGAAAAAAATGCAACGAGCCGTAGGACTTCGGCACGTCGCATGTGGAGGACGGCGACATGCCGCGGTTTCTTTTTCGTTATTTTATGATGATGATGGTGGCAATTTGCCCGGGGGTAAAAATGGTCGGCGGTCACTGCCCACTGGCCCACTGGGCAGGCAGCCGCGGCGACTTCCTGTACCCACCACATCCACATCTTGGCCACTTCTCCCGCTTATTTTACTGGAGACGACACGGCGCGAGATCCGTGGCACAGCGGAGACGACGCGTGCGCTCCGGTTGGACTCGTCGCCCGTCCTCCGCGACGTGCACCAATTCGTCGGCACGGCGCACGCGGCACGCCCACGGCTTTGGCGGGCGCCAGAAGCGCAAGGACAACAAATCCGCGTCGGCGACGGCCAGTCCCACCCACGTCCCATCCCCTCCCCAGCTCGGATCTCCCGCCCCGCTTGCCGCCGCGTGCGTGACGGTGGTGCGCGTCTCCACTCATCCGTCCATCCAGCCGAGATCCGGCGCCATTTTATAATCTCCTTCTTGCCCGCCTGATCCGATCGGATCGGCAGCTTCCCCTCTCACGCCTTCGCTGCCTGCCGAATCCTTTTCTATCCACGCGTCCCTCGCCATCACCATCGCCATCAATCTCGCCCTCGCCCTCGCCCTCGACCTCGCCTTCGCTGCCGACTGGTACCGGTAATCTAACCCCTCCCTTAACCCTCTAGTTATCCTTTAAGCAAAAGGCTCTGCACTGCTAGTGCTGCGGCCGCCTCGCTCAGATCCCTTCCCCTGTTGGCCTGTTGCTCTCCTCTCCTCTCCTCGGCGGGGAAAGGTGGGGGCAGGCAGCCGTTGCTCCGTTGGCTGGCGCCGCTGCCGGCTTTCCGTTCGCGTCGCGGTTGCGTACGCTCGATCTGCGGCGCGCGGCCTCTTCGTACTTGTCCCTAGCGTGTGTACTGTCTGTCCTCTTGCTCATGCTCTTCCGCTCTCCCGCGGGCGTGCGTTGTTCCCGTTCCGCTTCCGCAGGACGCTGCTGCTGCTAAGGCTGACAGCGGCGAGGAGGAGGAGGACGACGAAGAGGAGACGAGGGAGCCATGGCTCAGATCTTGCTCCACGGCACGCTCCACGCCACCATCTTCGAGGCCGAGTCGCTCTCCAACCACCGCGCCAGCGGCGGCGCCCCCAAGTTCATCCGCAAGGTACTCCTCTCCTCAGTCCCCCCACCTCCTTCTCCCATCCTGTCTCCCAACGATCTCTCTTCCACCGCGCCCGGCCCCGACTTGGCATGCCAGCGTGCAACAGTCACGCTACCTCGTGACGTGTGTGTGTGTGTGAGAGAGAGAGAGAGCAACGAATGATTCATGAACGATGGCACTTCCTGCCTCCAGATTAGTCTCTACTGTTGATCGCTTTTTCATTAACTGCCAGGCTACACTTCTAATTTTGCTCAAGAGAACGCTTATGCGCAGGAGTAGTTCCCTTCGATCAATCTATCTTAAGCTCGTTTCCAAGCTTCTTGTCTCACCAGATTGCTCCGCTAACACGACATTCGTTTCGACAGTTTGTGGAGGGGATCGAGGATACCGTGGGTATCGGCAAGGGCAGCTCCAAGATATATGCCACCATTGATCTGGAGAAGGCCCGCGTCGGGCGTACCCGGATGCTATCCAACGAGCCCGTGAACCCTCGCTGGTACGAGTCCTTCCACATCTACTGCGCGCACATGGCCGGCTCCGTCATATTCACTGTCAAAATCGACAACGCCATTGGGGCGTCGCTCATCGGGAGGGCTTACCTGCCTGTCACGGACCTCCTGGACGGAGAGGAGATCGACAAGTGGCTTGAGATCTGTAATGAGAACCGTGAGCCTATTGGGGACAGCAAGATCCATGTGAAGCTACAGTACTTTGACGTTACCAAGGACCGCAATTGGGCGAGGGGTGTCCGGAGCACCAAGTACCCTGGTGTTCCTTACACCTTCTTCTCGCAGAGGCAGGGGTGTAAGGTTACTCTGTACCAGGACGCTCATGTCCCGGACAACTTTGTTCCCAGGATCCCGCTTGCTGATGGCAAGAACTACGAGCCACACAGGTGCTGGGAGGATATCTTTGATGCCATAAGCAAGGCCCAGCATCTGATTTACATCACCGGCTGGTCCGTGTACACCGAGATCACCTTGATTAGGGACACCAACAGGCCGAAACCTGGAGGTGATGTTACTCTTGGGGAGTTGCTCAAGAGGAAAGCCAGTGAAGGTGTCCGAGTGCTTATGCTAGTGTGGGATGATAGGACTTCAGTCGGCCTGCTCAAGAGGGATGGCTTGATGGCTACCCATGATGAGGAGACTGCAAATTACTTCCATGGCACGGACGTCAACTGTGTTCTGTGCCCTCGGAACCCTGATGATTCTGGCAGCTTTGTTCAGGATCTGCAGATATCGACTATGTTCACACACCATCAGAAGATAGTAGTAGTCGACCATGAGCTGCCAAACCAGGGCTCCCAGCAAAGGAGGATAGTCAGCTTCGTTGGTGGCATTGACCTTTGTGATGGAAGATATGATACCCAGTACCACTCCTTGTTTAGGACACTTGACAGTGTCCATCATGATGACTTCCACCAGCCAAACTTTGAGGGTGGATCAATCAAGAAAGGTGGTCCAAGAGAGCCATGGCATGATATTCATTCACGGCTGGAAGGGCCAATTGCTTGGGACGTTCTCTACAACTTTGAGCAGAGATGGAGGAAGCAGGGTGGTAAGGACCTCCTTGTACGTCTCAGGGATCTTTCTGACACTATTATCCCCCCTTCTCCTGTGATGTTCCCGGAGGACAGAGAAACATGGAATGTTCAGCTCTTCAGATCCATTGATGGCGGTGCTGCTTTTGGCTTCCCTGAGACTCCCGAGGAAGCTGCAAGAGCTGGGCTTGTGAGTGGAAAGGATCAAATCATCGACCGGAGTATCCAGGATGCATACATACACGCCATCCGGAGGGCGAAGAACTTCATCTACATTGAGAATCAGTACTTCCTTGGAAGTTCATATGGCTGGAAGCCTGAAGGCATCAAGCCGGAAGAAATTGGTGCTCTTCACTTGATTCCGAAGGAGCTGTCATTGAAGATTGTCAGCAAGATTGAAGCTGGGGAACGGTTTACTGTTTATGTTGTGGTGCCAATGTGGCCTGAGGGTGTTCCAGAAAGCGCTTCTGTTCAGGCAATCCTTGACTGGCAAAGGAGAACAATGGAGATGATGTACACTGACATCACACAAGCTCTCCAAGCCAAGGGAATCGAAGCAAACCCCAAGGACTATCTCACTTTCTTCTGCTTAGGTAACCGCGAGGTGAAGCAGGAGGGAGAATATGAACCCCAGGAACACCCAGAACCTGACACTGACTACATCCGGGCTCAAGAGGCTAGGAGGTTTATGATCTATGTTCATACCAAAATGATAATAGGTAATGCATCAGTTGTACTTTGCCCTCATATTGCACTATATTTCATTTTAAGTTTATTGAATTTGTTTCACATGATTAAGTTTACTGATATAGAATATTTATTTTGTACGTTCACGCCGGGCATGGTTTCTTTTGCTACAAAGCATGCATTTCTGCTTTACCTGTATCGAAGCAAGAGATCACTTTAAGTTAGAAGTATAACTATTTTAGAGAGCAGCAAAATCAACTTAAAGCATAAATAAAGTATATCAGGAAGAAATCGTCATGTGCTACTATAATCCTGCTTTGTCCAAAGATTTCATGCTCTTTTGGATTGAAACCAAATAAAACCAAGGGTTACAATTTAAGCAGGTTTATGATCCTGCTTAAATTGTTTTCTTTTCTTGGCTTCAGATGTGTCAGATCTTCTGTTCATGATAGTAACTCTATTTAACCAATGATTTACACTATATATGTCAGTAGTTTTTCTAATGGGCCACATATCTTTTATTTATTAAAATCTTGGGGCATGGTTGATGTTGTTGTGAAACATACTTTTCTGATGTGCATATGTTTTGAGGAACATGTTTTTTTAGTTAAAAGCATAACTATGCTGGACAGGAAAGGCATCGGTATAAAGCAACAAATATTATGGGGAAGAACTGTCCCATGCTCATATAATTCTACTTTTTTAAAAGGATTTTAACACTATTTTCAAATGAGTAAAAATATTCAAGGTATACAGTTACTTTTGGTAGCAAAATGTTGAACAGCGGAATTCCTGCTTGAATTAGGCCACGTTCAGTTCACAAAATCTCTCCAAAAATGTTGTGCAGTACCCGTCACATCGAATCTTTAGACGCATGCATCGAGTATTAAATGTAGCTAAAAAAATAACTAATTGTACTTTTAATCTGCTCATGTTGAGACGAATCTTTTAAGCCTAGTTAGGTCATGTTTATATAAAGTTTATCAAATAACAACGAAAGTGTTACAGTAACTTTTCACCACAAATTTCACTAACTGAACAAGGCCTTGCTCTCTTGCTTGGCTTGAAAGGCGTCCATTTGTTGATGAAGATGGTAACATTTTTTGTTTGATTTCAGTGGACGACGAGTACATCATCATTGGTTCTGCCAACATCAACCAGAGGTCCATGGATGGTGCCAGGGACTCTGAGATTGCCATGGGCGCATACCAACCGTACCACTTGGCAACTAGGCAGCCTGCCCGTGGCCAGATCCACGGCTTTCGGATGTCTCTGTGGTACGAGCACCTGGGAATGCTGGATGATGTCTTCCAGCGCCCCGACAGTGTGGAGTGTGTGCAGAAGGTGAACAGGATCGCCGAGAAGTATTGGGATCTGTACTCGAGCGACGACCTGGAGCAGGATCTCCCGGGCCACCTCCTCAGCTACCCGGTCGGTGTCACTGCTGACGGCAACGTTACTGAGCTGCCGGGGATGGAGAACTTCCCTGACACCCGTGCCCGCGTCCTCGGCAACAAGTCGGATTACCTCCCGCCCATCCTCACCACATAGAGTGCAGACTGCAGGTAGTGCCATGGTTTCTCTCCTGTCTGGCCTCAGCTTTGGTGTCCCTGTGTTTGTGTTTGAGACACTGAAGGTTCAGATAGCAGTGTTGTTATTATATTTATTGAGTGATAATAAGTGCATTGTGCATGGTGGGACGATAGGTGTTAGAGTTGTTTATTACGTACTATACTATAAGTACTGGATCCAGATTGGGTTGTCCCTGTGTCTGGTATAGCTCGTGTAGCTTGCTACGTTGCGGTGCCGTTTGTAAGAGGTGACTTCAGAGTTCAGAACTACAGCATGATTGCTTGTTCAAGTGTGTGCTGCTAAATATCAATTTGTCGATGTGTTGCTACTACAACAATATGGATAATCTCTCATCTATCTATAAAGACCTATAAACGTGGTGAAAATCTCCTGTTGCTCAACAGATCACATGCTCTATACTCTATAGGCTCCCACACGCATGTCTTCCACTCCCAATCTCCCAACACACTCAGTTGCACCCTCAGCATAACAAACAGAAAATGGCAGCTTTAATTTTTCAGTCTTCTCTGCAGCAATGAGATGGCTAATCTCATCATATCGGTTTGATCATGCACCTGATCACTAGGACCCTCCAAAAAATCTATCTTCTCTCTACTTCTATGATTTGCTATAGCTTGAAAATGAGCAGTATTCCTGTCACCCTCTAAGATGTTCCTATCCCTGGATCTCTTGTCTGGCCTTAATCTCGAGCCTAAGATCTTACTAGCCTAGAGGCTATTTGGTCCATATCACTTTTCTCTCTCCGTTAAGCCACTACTCTCCACAATAACATCTAGCTTCCTATACTGTTCTATTAGCTCATTCTTTTGCTTATTCATGGCCGCTATCTCATTAGCCTCTCACCCCCTAACCATTCCCCTAAGGTTCTGATTCTAAATTGCCATTCATCTATAGCTTCTAGACTCTGTCTGAGCAAGGAGCATTCGACAGCTAAATCACTAAAAGAAGCCTTCTACAGCCACCACTTTTCAAAACGGATATGAATTCGGATTGGAGGCTCAAAGAGCAATGTGTGATTTATTTGAAACCGAGCTCCGTAAGAAGTGCCGACAGAGAGGTGATCTGTGTTCATTCAAAAAACAGAGAGGTGATCTGGAGAGGCAGATACTGGCATGCATCAAGAGCTCAAAGTATCCCTCGGCAAGAAGGCTGAGGAGCAGCCCTCTCACGCAGGAGCTCAGAGCTCTGGAGGAAGATCAGAGAAATTCAGATGGACATGTACATTTACATTTACCTAGGAGAAGAAGAAATTGGAACCGGAACCATAAATGATAAATGAACCATATTCACATTGACAATTAAGCTTCTGAAGGAGGTCATTTTCCACTCAATCAGAACACTGATGATGATACTGAAAGGTGAAAGAGGCAGAACATTAGTGCGGGAGAAAGCTAGAAGAGTTCGCGATCAAAGAATGGCAACTTGCATGAGAAGGGACATAAAGGAAACCATGAGATGAGTAGACTAATTTAAAAAGCAGCCATGCAGAAGTGGTACACAAGATTCCAAAACTAAAACGCCCAATTGAGGAATTGGCATATGAAGAAATATATAGAAACCCCAGATAATCGACGGATCAGCCATATATTGCAAAAGAGTGAAGCACTTCGTTTTCTTTTGAGGCAAGACTGAAACTCCGAAAGAGTGAAGCACTTCATCACCGAGGTGTCGGCAAACCTTTTTTTCACAACAGTCATGTCGGCAAACCTTATTAGGCCTTGGCCAGCTGCCTACATCTAACCTTTAGGTCATGGACCGTGGACCGAAAATACTACTATATATGATATCACTAATTAGATCTGGCTACGGTACCTCCTTTGCCTCATAAGTAATTAATAAATTAAGAGGTAAGATGGATGTCAAATAAATCCTAGTCCTTCGTTTAAAAAATCCATACAAAATTAAGTAATTAATAAATTATTTTGATATAGGAAAAAAATGAAAAGCCGGAAATCTCATCGGACCTCCTTATTTACGGATCGAGGTTCTTTGTCTTCACCATTAACTAGCAAGGAAACATATCCATGAACCTAAATGCTACATTCTGAGCGTGCGCGTGCTCGCTCTACTGAACGCGCACCGTGGCAGCCGTCGATCTCGCCCGCGCCGAACACGTTGTCTGATGCGTCACCAGCCAGCCGTTTTTATTTCCTTTACGCACGCACAGGCTCCACTCCAGTCCGCACTCGCTCGGCCACCACCGTTCGCAAAACACAGGCCCCAGTGCCCCACTCCAGCCCGCCGCACAGGCTCGTCTTTCACGTGCCTGTGGCTATGTTGTGCCATGACCGTGGCTTCTCTCCCTCCCCTCTTACTCCCCAGTGATTCCTCCCTGCTCCTTTCCGGCGAGGTCCTCCCTGCTCCTTCCCGACGACTTCCTCTCCACGCAGCACCCCTCTGCTTCCCCACGACCACGCCCCACCGCCCCATTGCCTCCGCGCGCCAGCCATGGCGGATCCGGCGGAGGTAGCGGTGGATCCAGTGGCTGCGGTGGTGGATCCGTCGGATCCGGCAACGGCGGTGCCGGATCCGCCATGACCGGAAGCCCGTGCCGCCGACGCACACCAGGTTGGCGATGGCCAGCCCGTACACGCGGAAACAACAGTCCATGGCGACAGCGGGAGATCGAGATTAGTCCACTTGCCTCGATCTGGTTGCGAGCTGAGCTAGACTCCATGGAGAAGGATAAGGTTTGGATCTATCAAAGTTGTTTTTTGCTTTTTTCTGGGCAAAGTTGTTTTTCAGGTAATCCAAAATTGCCTTTTCAGTTTAAATAAATTGCTTTTCAATTAAATCCAAATTACTTTTTTCGATTGTATAAATTGTTTTTCGATTCAACTGAATTGCTTTTCCATTAACCCAAAATTGTTTTTTCATTTGACCAATTTTGCTTTTTCGCTGAATAATTTTCTGCCTTCGTTTCAGGCTCCTCGCATGCTTCCGTTTTGTCCCTGCTCTTTGCCGGGGGCGACTGTTCCCATGTGCGTGACGTCGGAGGCAGGTGCGCTGAGGTCCGCGCCGGGTGCAAGAGATTTGAGTTGCTTTTGCACGCAAACGGAATTGCTTTCTTAAAAGAAATGGTATGTGTATTTGTTAGCAAATAACTGAATAGCATGAACTGTAGTACTATCTGCTCGTTGGATATGATGTAAGAGAACTGAATAGTTTTTCTTTTTTACAACAAATGCAGCAAAATGATTCTGTCTGATTAAGTGGATCTGCAATAGTTTTTACCCAAATATGTACTCCCTCCGTCCCAATGAAAGTGACGTTTTTGACTTTTGAAACTCTCGTTTGACTGTTCGTCTTATTCAAAAAATTTACACAAATCATAAAATAAATAAATTATTATTAAAGTATCTCTAGTGATAAAATAAATTAAAACAAAATAAATAATATTTATACAAATTTTTTGAATAAGACAAATGGTCAAATGAGAAGTTTGAAAATCTAAAACGACACTTTCAATGGGACGGATGGAGTACATGTATTGTTGTTTTTCTTCTGCTTTTTTTTTGTTGAGATCTGCCGACCGCTGATGGTGGCGGCGGCCTGCGTTTTGCGTATCGGAAGGGAAAAACAAACAGGAGAGAGGGGAAAAAGGTTCCAAGCGGCAGAGTGTGGGTGGACAGGAAGGGGGTGGGCCTCTTTTGTGTTTTCGGGCCCTGAAGCAATGCGCAGCCTCCGCAGCAGGCGGCCAGAAGTGGATCACGCGTATTTTGTTTTTTTTTCTTTTTTTTTTGGAGTACACACGCCGCATGGTGAATGGATGCGCGCGCGCTGTAGTAAAATCCATATATGAATACATTTTTTAAAGATAGAGAAAATAATTGAGATTGATATTAGAGTCATACAACATCCAATACACAGTACAGATAGTATTGAACATTCTATAAATAGAAATTGGTCACGTTAGACACTGCATAATACAGCAGTTATAGGGAGAATTAGGTGTATGGTCTTGGAAAAAATTCAGTTTAGGTATTTGGCTAATCTCTCTTTTTGAATTTGGTTCTATGACCTCATATCAAATTTTATTTAGGTGTATGGCCTTCCGTCCATTTAGGCATGTAACAATGTTAACTCGGGTGGTAAAAAGACCATATTACCCCTGATAGAAAAAACACCAAAGTTTTATTTGTTTATTGTATTTTTTTCTACATTGATATATCCATATTTATATAGATATATCAATGTACAAAAAAAATACAATCAACAAATAAAATTCTGGGTTTTTCTGTAAAGGGTAATATGGTCTTTTTACCACCCGAGTTAACATTGTTACATGTCTGAATGGACGGAAGACCATACACCTAAATAAAATTTGATCTGAGACCATAGAACCAAATTCTCCCATAGTTATATGTCACACCTTAAGAAAATTATAATAATTAGTCATGTTACACCATGAATATATGCTGTCTTCACACGTAAAAGCACTACTATGGTTGATTATGCTAGACTTAATAAAGACTCACAACTTATTTATGCATAAATTGGTCAGGTTAGACACTACAAACTGTAGATATATGTCACACCTTAAGAAAATTATAAGTAATAATTAGTCATGTTACACCACGAATATATGCTATCTTCACACGTAAAACCCATTACTATGGTATGCATAATGCATGTTACGCAGCCACGTATGTCATCATATCCAAAGAAAAATATTACAACTCATGTGTAGTGAGAGTGTGAGACCTAGGAGTACACCCTTAAATAGGTCACACATTTTTAAAAAATAATTCACGTTCACGCACAGTACGTTTTACACTTTGGGATATATATAAATATTTATATTATTTAGAAATCTATCAACTGTAAAACTTAACTTTTTTTGCGAGTACTGTAAAACTTACCTATGAGACGTTAGGAAATATACGCACAGATCCATGCAGCATGCATGTGCATACACGTCGATTTGTTTGACAGCTAGTTTTCCTTTTATTTTCCTATTTCAATAACTAAAAATAGATATGAACATAAGATTTGCTAAAATTTATGTGCCTGAATTTTAATTTCCTGTCAGGTGATGATTATTACATATATTTTAGATTAATTGCAGATTTTATTTAAAGTAATTTTTGTAGACGTCATCTGTATTTTTTGGTACCAAGAATAAAAAAAAATCATTAGACAGACTACAAATCTGACAAAATCTGATTTATGTTGACACAAAGACTATTAACAATTTATAATTTTTTGATAGGAAGACAAGGAAAAATGTTTAATATGTTATGACACAAAGATAAATAACAAATCATAAAAATAATAATTTAATTGTATACTAGTTGGTGGTATTAGAGTGTTGCCTGAAATCACCTTAAAATTCAGACACCTGAAATATAAGAGAAATGTATAAATATATATTTATTATATTACCTCTTAGGAACAAAGCCCACTCATTAAACGTTTTTGCATGGTTTTTACTATTTTTTTAGCATATACTCCTTCCATTCCAAATTATAAGGCATTCCAAGAATCTTGGAGAGTCAAAGTTTTTTAACTTTGACCAAATTTATATAATAAAATAAAAATCTTTATGATACCAACTAAGTGCAATTAGATTCTTTATTAGTTATATTTTCATAATATATATATTTAATGTTATAAAATCTTTGTATTTCTCTTTAGAATTTTGGTCAAAGTTGAAAAACTTTGACTCTCCAAGATTCTTGGAATGTCTTGTAATTTGGGATGGAGGGAGTACTTATATTTCTTGAAGGTTGCTGTCAGTGCAAACCATCGACTTAAATTGGCCATTGATTTACACCGACGATAAGCTTAAGACAACCGCCATTATAAATCTAATTTACACTGGCAGTTGATATAAGTTTGTAACCTTAGGAAATCTACTAATCTTCGCTAGCAGTTTATAGACATGGTCCACATAGTTCCAGTTCTATTAGTGCTTGTTTTTTATGAACCACCAGCGAAAGAAATCTCTAGTATATATAAAAACCATGTCCGTACTAGTGTATATTACCTCTACAGAAAAAAGATACAACTCTAGGCTTAATTCAAAGTCAAACTACCTTAAATTAACTAAGTTTATAAAGAAAATAGTATCAGCATTGAAGACTCAAAATAGATGTATTATGTGAATATATTCAATACAACATATACTTATTTAGCATAGTATAAACAATAATACCTTTATATAAATTTAATTAATTTAAGCTAATTTGATTGAGTAGTACAACCTTCATCCAGAAAAGAATCTAATTCTCGCTTATTGAGAAGTCTAACAGTTTGGACTTTGACGAAACTTTAAAAATATTAACATTCATGGTACAAAATAAGCACCATTAGATTAGTTAAATAATATATTTTGTAATAAAATTATTTGGAGATATAAATGCTAATAATATTAGTATAAATTTGATCAAACTTTAGCTAGTTTGACCAATCCTATAATTATATATTTTTTGAATGAGTATTATGTAATTACATTTTATTTATCACCGAGGTATGTGTTCCGAGAAGTAGATGTTCTAGCACTTGTCTCAACATCGAAATCAAGAAGTGGAGCTGTCCCTTGAAAAGGAAATTTGAGCAGTGGAGTTCCGCTTGCAAGATGACGCCAGGAACCGCAGGAGGCACAGCACAGCATTGATCATCACAGCTGTTGGGGGAAGGGACCCTCGGCACTGGCGCCGCGCAGGCTGGCTCGAAGATCGACCTTCGCGCGACCCGCGCCCTCTTCGAACTCTCTTCTCTCCGTTTTTTGGACCCTTCGGACCGGTTTCCTAACCTTCGGATACAAGTTCGACCCTCGGGGTTCGTTGTATGTCTTGCAGGCAAAGGCGCGCAAAGAACACAGAAGGCGGCCCTCGAGCGTCTTGATCACGGTCTGGGTCTGGCCTCGCAACCGGCGGAGCCGAGGGTCTGACCCCGTCTTTCCCGCGAAGGCGAGCAGGGCCATATGGCGGCGGGCAGGAGGAAGGCGGGCTAGGGTTTCCACTCCAGTTGTGTTTGTACAACTCTGCCCTTTCCCTGTACGGTGCCGGGGAATCTTTTCTGTACCCTTTTGTAATTTGACCGGTTTCCCTTGGTATCCCCTATAAATACCAAGAGATGAACAGTGTAAAAGGGGATTTTTTGGGGCAATTGAAGAATTCCTCAAACAATTAACTTTCCTGCACCTTCGCTTGAGTACACCTTCGAAAACTTCTTTACGTAGGTCCGACAGTTGAACATCCTCGCTCCGAACCTTTGCTCTGTAGCGGAGGTTGGGCAGGTGTGTATCCAACAGTTTGGCGCCGTCCGTGGGGATCGAAGTTCGTAATGGCAGGAAACAAAAGAGCGCCCTCAACCAGAGACCCTCGCATGACCAGAGAGGCCACAGCGACGATCCAGCCTGTGGAAGAGAATGTAGTACCCTCGGAAACAGAAGAAATTGCTCCAGGGACGGAGGTCCCGGGCCCTCACACTCGGCTGGTATCACAGCCACACCCGCATACCTCCGGAGGGGATGGGGAAGGAGACGAGGAGGAGTTGGGCCTCGAGGCTTTAGAGAGGCTTCAAGCTGAGTTGCAGGAGAAGAAGAGGCGTCTGGACCAGCTTGAAAGGCACAACCGGCTGCGCCTTATCAGACAAAAGGCGGATGAAGCAAGAGAGCAGCTTCGCCGAATGGAGGAGTCCCTCGCAGCAGCTGAGGCCGAAGCCGAAGACTGGAACGACAGGCAAATGCCGCCGCTTCGAGAGGAGAATGTAGGGCAGGGACATGGCAACGCTCGTCAGCCACCACCACCCCCACCGCCACCAAATTTTCGCCAACTTTACCCAGAAGAGCGAGAGCCAAACCTTCGTGTACAGCGAAGGGCCCAACTGCACCAGATGCCCTACGACCCAAGTTCACCACTCTCCCAAATACTGCAAACCCAACTCTGGCCACCATGCTACAATCCACAAAATCTGCCCCGTTATGACGGCCTCACTGACCCTCGCCAATTCATAATGAGCTATGAAGCGGCAGTTGCCGCAGCAGGAGGAGATGAATCAACAATGGCGAAGTCCTTCGTAATCATCCTTCGCGACATCGCACAGACATGGTACAACAACCTCCGCCCCGGAACTGTAGATTCCTGGGCCAACCTCAGAGATAGGCTCTGTACAAACTTCAAGGGTATCACAGCTGCCCCGTCAAACCCCATTGAGCTGTTCAATTGCAAGCAGGAAGAGCGCGAACCGCTGCAAGACTATTGGCGAAGGTTCATCCAAATCAGGGCCAGAACTCCGGGGATCTCTGACGAGGTTGTCATCCTCGCTGCAGTCAGCGGTCTGCGCCCAGGCCCATGCTCCTCGAAATTCGCCAGGAAGCCGGCAAATACAATCGAAGAGCTACATGAAACAATGGAGAGATACTGTAGAGCAGACATGGACTTCAGGGCAAAGTCCGATGCTCGAAGGTCACAGCAAAAGCCACAACCGAGGCCTCAAGCGAGAGAAAACAACCCTCGCCAAGAACAAAGCAACATTGGTGCAATCAACAAGGCAGGCCCCTTTGAGGACCAAAGAAGGGGTGCTGAACCTTCGGGCAACCAAAATCCACTAGGATTTCCACCCCCGCCGGACCAAAGAAACCAACAGAAAGATCCAGCGAAAATGTACTGCCATTTTTGTGGTCCAGGGAAAGGGCACACCACCAAGCAATGCGAGTGCTTCGCTAAGGGGAAAGAGTACCAGGAGTCCAAAAGAGCCGCTTCGGCAGACAACCGAACCATCAATCACACCAGGAAACCAAACTTCAACCCACCCAATCCTTCATACCATTACACCCCCATAAACTACGACCTACCTTCGCACCAACCTTTCTACGCACATCACCCACACTACAACCAAGCCTCTTATCAGCCAACCGTCATCCCACAACGCCAAAATGCACCATATACCGTCACAAACCCAACAACCCTCCAAACCCAAACCCAAACCAACCAACAAGTAAACAATACTTTACCGCCACCACCACCAGTACCAGCATTACCAGCTCCCCAACCCGTCAAATCCGAAGCCCAAACCCAAACGACCATCAACAACCCAACATCAACCTTCGGTGTTATCCTAGCCATCACCGGAGGCTCGAACGAAGATCACGGCAATAAGAGGCAAATGAAAGAACATGCTAGAAGAGTGCATCATGTAGCCGTCGAAGGACGCACAAGTTCGGCCAATGGTCTCACATCCCAATAACCTTCGATTCTAGTGACATGAGGTTAAGGGATTACCCTCACACCGATGCAATGGTGATCGAGACTAACCTAGCAAGGTGGACAGTCACCAAAATTCTCGTCGATACAGGAAGCTCCGCAGACATCCTGTTCGCCACAACCTTCGACAACATGAAGCTTGACAGAATCCTCTTGCAACCCGCCGACAACCCACTATACGGTTTCGGCGGTCAACAAGTAAGAGCTGTCGGGAAAATATCTCTGCCTGTTACCTTCGGAGATCAGCTGAATTGCAGAACAGAGCATATAACCTTCGACGTGGTTGACATGTTCTATCCTTACAATGCAATATTTGGCTGAGGCGTCACCAATGCATTCAATGTTGTAATCCATCCTGCATACCTCTGCATGAAGCTTCCTGCTCCGAAGGGGATCGTTGCGGTATACGGAGATCAAGACATTGCAAGAGTAGCTGAAGGAACAGTAACACCAGGGCAACGCAATGTCCACAATTTGTCAAAGCCCCGAGCTACAAACCTCAGCGACAAAGGTGAAGTATGCATCGACAGAGCAAAAGCATCACCCAAAGAAGAGACTAAACAAGTCCAACTCTTTGAGAGCAACACCGAAAGAAAAGTGTTCATCTCAGCCAACCTAGACCCCCAATCAGAAAACGACCTCGTCTTTTTCCTCAAGGAAAACTCTGACACCTTCGCTTGGTCCGCAGAGGACCTAAAAGGGGTAAATAGAACGTTGATAGAGCACAGCCTAAACATCAAACCAGGCTATCGCCCAGTTAAGCAAAAGCTTCGCAAAATGTCAGAAGAAAGAAAAGAGGCAGCGAAGGCTGAGGTAAAAAGACTTTTGGACGCAGGTGTCATCCGTCTAGTCAAATATCCAACATGGCTCTCAAACGTGGTCCTAGTTCAGAAAAAGAACAAGAAATGGAGAATGTGTAGATTTCACGTGCCTGAACAAAGCCTGTCCGAAGGATGACTTCCCCCTACCTAACATAAGCACCTTGGTCGACAGAGCAGCTGGTTGCCAAATGCTTTCTCTCCTCGACTGTTTCTCAGGGTACCACCAGATCTGGATGAATGAAGAAGATGAGGAAAAAACAAGTTTCATTACACCTTCGGGCACCTTTTGCTTTCGAAGAATGGCAGAAGGCCTGAGAAACGCAGGATCAACCTTCGCTCGCATGACTTCTGAAGTCTTCAAAGATGAACACGCTATCTCTGCCTACGTCGATGATTTGATTCTCCAAAGCGAGCTAAAAGAAAATCACATATCAGAGTTGGCAAGAGTGTTCAACAACCTTCGGTCCACCGGACTAAAATTAAACCCCGAAAAATGTGTTTTCGGGGTAAGCGAAGGAAAACTGCTAGGCTGCATCGTCTCAGCAAGGGGAATTGAAGCCAACCCCGAAAAAATTGATGCCATCATCAATATGGAACCACCAACAACCAAAAAAGCAGCTCAGCGTTTGTCAGGCCGCTTAGCAGCACTCAGCAGGTTCATCTCCAAGTCCGCTGAGCGAGGGTTACCTTTCTTTGAAACAATGAGAAACACAACACCATTTAATTGGGGACCTCGGCAACAGAAAGCTTTCGAGGATCTGAAAAAGTATCTCACCAACTTGACTGTCTTAACCAGCCCAAGCAAAGGGGACCTGCTACTGCTGTATGTCGCAGCCTCGCCTCACACAGCAAGCGCAGTTCTAATCAAAGAGTTACACAAGAACAACAGAACCTGGCAAGCCCCAATCTACTATGTATCAGAAACCCTCGAGGGTCCCAAACGAAACTACTCAGAGCTTGAGAAGATAGCATATGCCGTGGTCATGGCGTCAAGAAAGCTAAAACATTACTTCCAGGCTCACGAGATCCATGTACCTTCGGCATACCCACTTGACAACATTTTCAAGAACAATGAGGCAGTCGGCAGAATAGCAAAATGGGCAGTTGAACTCAACAGCTACACCATAACCTTCGTGGGTAGAACAACGATCAAATCACAGGCACTAGCAGATTTCATAGCTGAATGGACCCCAGACCCTCGCAGTGATGGAGCACAATCAGAACCGTTTTGGACAGTGTATGTCGATGGAGCCTGGGGAGCAGCCGGAGCAGGAGCCTCGGCTATCCTAGTTTCACCATCTGGGTCGAAGCTAAGATACGCAAAAAGACTTGACTTCAAGTGCACAAACAACTCCGCAGAGTACAAAGCTGTGATACTAGCACTCTCAAGGCTCCGATACTTATCAGTCCGAAGGGCGGTCATCAACACAGACTCCCAGGTTATCGCGGGACATATTGAGAAAAATTACAAAGCAAAAGACCCAGAGCTCCAAAAATACTTCCAGTATGTTCGAAGGTTAGAATCATTCTTCCTCGGCATAACAGTGAAAGCAATACCGAGGTCAGAAAACAGCGAGGCAGACAGCCTAGCTAAAGCAGCAGCACAACAGCTACAGCTGCCGCCAGACGTGTTTCATGAGGTAACAACTCAATCAGCATTCGAAACCTCCGAAAAGAATGCCAAGCTGATCAATGCAATCCAGAACGAAGACTGGAGAGCACCCATCATGGCCTATATGAACGGGCTGCATGAACCCGAGTCCAAAGAGGAAGAAAACAGACTAAAACAAAGAGTTCGAGGGTACAAAATTGTGGACAACATCCTTGTCGGTGTTTCGAACCCGGGGGTACGACACCAACGAGTAATATGATCGCGTGCTCTCTTCCTGGATGGTGATGCAAGATGACACAAGGATTTATCCTGGTTCAGGCAAAGAAGGCCCTACGTCCAGCGGGGGAGGAGGTTCTTGTATCACTTGCACCTAAGTGCTTGTACAGGGGCGAATACAAGCTCAATGAGCGTGGACCGGAGTCCGGACTCGGGTGTGTGTGTGTGGACCCGTGTGTTGTCTCTTGGAGCTGTCTCCAAAAACGTATCGCGAGGGGCCCTGGCGCCCCCCTTTTATAGGGCAAGAGGAGGCCAGGGTTACACAAGGATGACATGTACAACGCTCGATATGGCGAAGGGTAGGAATCCTGTCTTGTCGGGGCCACTGGAGCCGATGTGGGCGTTGCTGTTGAGGCGTCCTTGGAGCGTGGCCTCCATCCCGGGCGCGGACGTGGAGGCGTGGCGACATGGAGGCCGTACAGCGCCCATTCCGGCATGTACAGGACGCAGCGGGGTCCCTCCGGGTCTTGGGGTACCTGTCCTCCAATAGCGTGAAAGCGGTTAGGGCTCGAGGGGCGCGGAGCCGCCCTCGAGGTGGCGCCTACGGGGGGCTCGAGGCCCCGCAGTTATGGGCAAGTTCCGGGAAACCCGATTGAGCAGCAGGAATTCGGGCCTCGAGACGTGGCTTGGACGTGCGACAACGCAGGGTATGGGTTAACAGTGCCGTACTTGCGCCTTTTTGCCCATGCTTGAGGTGAAAGCGAGATTTGACTGTGGCTCCGGTTTACTGTGGCGCATGTCGCCGTGCACCAGAAGACGTGACCGGAGTAGGTGAACGCATTAAATACGCAGTATGGGGTTGGTATCCGGTGCTCGTGCCGCTCGAGGGTGGCGTGGAGCGTCTCGAGGGATAGGCTGTCGCGCCAGAGAGGCTCGAGGTCCCCGCGTGGGGTCTCGAGGAGCGATGTATGGCTGCGGAGGGCTCGAGGCCTACGTACCGGGGCTCGAGGAGTTGGCTTTTTAGAAGGTCATACTTGCTAGGTTTTGCTATTAATTGGTGTTCTAGGTTTGACCTATTGGTTTTGCGTTGATTGGGGGTACCCTTTTGGTGTTCCCTCGACAATCCTGTTCAAAGCTTCGGTAACCTCGCCATGGCTCAAATGCGTGTCACAGATTGAAGGAAATGACATTCTCAAGCTTATTCACGAAGGTATCTGTGGTTCACACAACGGCCCAAGGGCGTTAGTTGGGAAAGCCTTTCGACAAGGTTTCTACTGGCCAACAGCATTAAAAGACGCAGAAGACATCGTCAAATGTTGCGAGGGTTGCCAACTAATGACAAAAACGCAAAACGCCCCAGGGGCTCCAACAACTCTGATATGCCCAACATGGCCTTTGCAAAGATGGGCAATGGACCTCGTTGGTCCACTACCAACAGCTCCAGGAAACCTTCGCTACGCAGTGGTAGCTGTGGAATACTTCACGAAGTGGATTGAAACTAGACCACTGGCTTCCATCACCTCCCTAGCCGTGAAGAAGTTTTTCTAGCAGCAATTAGTTTGTCGGTTTGGAGTCCCCAAATACCTAACTGTCGACAATGGCACTCAGTTTGACAGCGAGGTCTTCAAAGAATTATGCGCGCAAATCAGAACAGTCTTGTGCTTTGCCTCAGTCCGCCACCCTCAATCCAATGGCTTAGTCGAAAGAGCCAACGCAACAATTTTCCAAGCCATATCCAAAAAATTGCAAGGCAGGCCCAAGGGAAAGTGGGCAGAAGAACTAACCTCGGTCACCTGGTCCCATAACACCTCGGAATGCAGAGCCACAAAATTCACACCTTTCAGGCTCCTGTTTGGGGAAGAAGCTGTGTTACTAGAAGAATTGAAGCATGGATCACTTAGAACAACCATCGAAACAGACGAACAAAACCAACTGCTTGACAAAGACTTACTCGAAGAAACAAGATGCAACGCAGTGCACAACCTTCGCAAGTATCAGGAAGAAACAAAAAAATGGAGAGACAAAAAAGTGAGAATCAAAGAACTAAAAAAGGGTGACCTCGTTCTCATTCGGAAGCAAAACGCCAACATGGCGGGAAAGTTTCAGCCAAAGTGGACGGGTCCATACCTAATAGTAGAATGCAATCGTCCCGGTTCCTACCACCTCTCTGACAGCGAGGGAAACATCCTGCCTCACTCCTGGAATGTTGACGACCTTCGCAAATACTATCCATAGTGGAGCCTTAGCGAGCCCTCGCAATATGTAATTTGTTTTTTCACTTATGCCTTCTTTCATTGCCATGCATGTAACAAAAACAGAGGAGCTGCACTCTTTTTCCTTACGAAGGGGCGTAAGGTTTTTTAACGAGCCAGCATCCAAATCCTTAATACAGGCTAGAACCCCCGAAAAAAGCAAAACTCCAAATTGTTACTTTGGTTAACAAACATCGAAAAAAGCAGCTTTTCTTCAAGAGCGCTATAATCGATGATAACCCTCGCAGATTGCTTCAAAAAACAAACTTTTTCAAAGCAAACTTCACCTCCACCTAAGACAAGGGGAGGCGCGAAGTACAAAAATTCGAGCACCCTTGCAAAACACGCCAGGGGCTCGCAAAGCAAACTTCACCTCCACCTAAGACAAGGGGAGGCGCGAAGTACAAAAATTCGAGCACCCTTGCAAAACACACTAGGGGCTCGCAAAGCAAACTTCACCTCCACCTAAGACAAGGGGAGGCGCAAAGTACAAAAATTCGAGCACCCTTGCAAAACACACCAGGGGTTCGCAAAGCAAACTTCACCTCCACCTAAGACAAGGGGAGGCGCGAAGTACAAAAAGTCGAGCACCCTTGCAAAACACGCCAGGGGCTCGCAAAGCAAACTTCACCTCCACCTAAGACAAGGGGAGGCGCGAAGTACAAAAAGTCGAGCACCCTTGCAAAACACGCCAGGGGCTCGCAAAGCAAACTTCACCTCCACCTAAGACAAGGGGAGGCGCGAAGTACAAAAACGTTGAGCACCCTTGCAAAACACGCCAGGGGCTCGCAAAACAAAATTCACCTCCACCTAAGACAAGGGGAGGCGCGAAGTACAAAAAGTCGAGCACCCTTGCAAAACACGCCAGGGGCTCGCAAAGCAAACTCCACCTCCACCTAAGACAAGTGGAGGCGCGAAGTACAAAAAGTCAAGCACCCTCGCAAAACACGCCAGGGGCTCGCAAAGCAAACTTCACCTCCACCTAAGACAAGGGGAGGCGCGAAGTACAAAAACGTTGAGCACCCTCGCAAAACACGCTAGGAGCTCGCAAAGCAAACTTCACCTCCACCTAAGACAAGGGGAGGCGCGAAGTACAAAAACGTTGAGCACCCTTGCAAAACACGCCAGGGGCTCGCAAAACAAAATTCACCTCCATCTAAGACAAGTGGAGGCGCGAAGTCCAAAAAAGTCGAACACGCAAGACAAATTCTACCTCCACCTTTCACTACGAAAAGCGAGCCTCGCTAAAAAGAAAGGGGGCGTCGCTGTTTTTATTAAAACATCTCTTTTCAACGAAAAGCGAGCCTCGCTAAAAAGAAAGGGGGGCGTCGCTGTTTTTATTAAAACATCTCTTTTCAACAAAAAGCGAGCCTCGCTAAAAAGAAAAGGGGGGCCTCGCTGTTTTTATCAAAACATCTCTTTTCAACGAAAAGCGAGCCTCGCTAAAAAGAAAGGGGGGGCGTCGCTGTTTTTATTAAAACATCTCTTTTCAACGAAAAGCGAGCCTCGCTAAAAAGAAAGGGGGGGCGTCGCTTCTTTAGTGAACATCATACACAACAAGCAACGCAAAACCGAACAGCTAACGGACCTCGTCAATATTCAGCAAGGACCAAACATCCACCACAAAACTTACAAAAGTGAATCGTATTTACACAAAACAAACATTCAATTTTCCCGTTCATATACAAAACAACTTCACAACGTCACACAATCAATAAAGGTTACAAAATTGCAAGGAACCATCACCTCCTTCAACTAACATCAAATCATCAAAACCCTCGCTACCCTCCTCAAATCTTGTTTCCGCCAAAACTATGGGTCCCCACAACAAAGGAGCTGCAGGAACAATCGGAAGCTCCCCGGGCAAAACCCTCGCCCTATACATATATCTACGATTTACTTCACTAACTTCTGAAGGTTCCTCTTTCGGAACCACAAGTGATCCATCCAAACCTAGATCTAGATTGCTTCGCCCACACAAGTAATCCAGAGCCGTATTCTCATCGATATCATCATCAAAAACAGCTTGCGCAGACGAAGAAGAACCAAACAAATACCGTGTAGCCTGCCGATCAGTATAATCTGCCTCGCGCCAAAAACGACTCGATCTGCTGTTCTTCAAATCATACCTTCGCACTTTCGACCACCAAAAGCGTTCAAAAGACAGCGAAGGATGTTTAAGCCTAGCCCGAGCCCACGATTCACTAGTTATAAAAGTATCTTGATAATTTAACGTCAGTGGCGTCACATCAAACACTTCTACCACGGTTCCATCAGGAACCTGCATTTTCACAGAATTAAAAAGTATCTTAGTGTCATCAAGTCTTTCCAACTACCCGACATATTACAAAATAACCCTCTCGTTTGAGCAATCCTAAGTTTTCACACCTGCTCGGCTCCCCCCTGCTCATCCGCCCCAGCTTCGCCAGTCGCAGCATCCAAACCTTCGCCTGTGGCAGCATCCAAGCCCTCAGCAGGTGCTTCATCCGTCGCCGCCTCTTCTACGTTAGCTTCTCCAGTCATCGGAGCATCCTCAGCCGAGGGTACCTCCTCCGCTGGTGGAACCTCCGCAGAACTGGGCGCAGGAGCAGACTTGGAGCATCCGACAACGTCCTCAGTCGCGCTCGGCGAAGGCAGTGCATCTTTCCGAGCCTGCAAAAATAGACCACCAAATTAAATACCAACATGATCGTCCATGGAATAGAAACATGGAGCGAACATCTCTTACCAATTGATACCTGACGAGTAGCTTACGCTGTCTCTTCGAAGGCGAGGGCGCGTCCACCTCCGTTGATCCAAAACCTCCGGAGCAAGCGCATAGCGCAGTTTCGAACCTCCGCATCATCAACCTTCATTTGACGAACCTCGTTAACAGTTGGGAAGACGTGGTTCGGCTTCCTGATTTTCCGAAGGTGCTCACAGTCAGCTTGGCGAAGGGTCCCGGCCATAGCCAAAGCTCCGGCGTAACATCCGAAGTCGGCTGCGTTATCAACCAAAGAACTGAAAACATCTAGCTCATTTTTAAGCCAAGCTTCGAATGCCACAGCATCAACGGCAGGTAACGGCTCCCCAGCAGAGCCGCCGGCCTCAGTTAAGCAGGTGTCAATTTTACTTTTAACCTCTCCCATGCTTTTTTGCCAAGCCTCAGAATGAGAAGCCAACTCAGAGGACAACTCTTGTATGCGACTGTTTGCAGCTAACAAATCCTTGTCTTTCTGTCGGCAAGCAGCCAGGAGTTCAGTATTACTATTTGCAACCCCCTGTGCTTCCTCTCGGGACTTCTTAACTTTCTCTAGGGCAGCTTTGAGCTCAATCTCTTTATTTTCTAAGCTCCGACGAAGGTCCTTGTTATCCTTCTCGACTTCAGCCAATCGGTCATTCAAATAATGAAGATTATAACCCGCCCTCCGGGGCGCCGAGCGGTTTAGGAGCATCAACTCAGCCACCTTGACATCGATGTCATCATGAAGGTTGTCCAAGGGCTCGTTGGCCAGGCGAAGCTCCGCTTCGGGCACACAAATGCGACTGAACACCCGACCCAGAAAACGCCTTTCCTCTGGAGCACACTGCAAGTGGCACTCTCGAAGGTCCGCACTCGTGAAAAGCTCGGTCGCCGGATCATAGACCCCAAGCTTCTTAGCAAAGTAAGGAAGGCTCGATCGGCAAGCCTCGCCATACGGTCTCTTCCCGGGGGTCCGTTCAGATTCAAGTTCACCAGAAAACTCGAAACCATCGACCCATACGTGCGAGCCAGCAAACTCGGGAATTGACCCTCGCGGAGAACTCTCTGGCTTGAAGTCCCGAATAATATCATCGATACTTCGAGCAGCCGCAGCACCGACACTAGACGAGGCAATCCCTTTCCCACGATCATCTTTGACAGACACATCATCATCAGAGTCATCTTCGCCACTCGAGGTGCCGCTAACCTCGTCAGATGAGTCATCTTCAGTATCCGCCTCTTTTTCAACATCTTTCTCCTCCTCCTTCTCGACATCATCGGAGACGTCTTCATCGTCCGAAACTTGGATCAGGGCGCCAATCCCCCCGATGCGGGGTACCCGCCCTCCAACCTTCGCAAGGCCTCGGCCGCTCCCTAGTGAAACAACGGCCGAGGAGGACGAAGTACCGGTAACGCCCGAGCCAACAGCGACTTTAGTCGCAAGAGTTTTCCTTTGGCCACCGGCGCCACCGCGGCCTCGACCACGACCCCTCTTCGGCCGCGATGCAACATCTTTCTCCTCAGCGGCAGCACGTTTCCTCTTCTTCGGCGCATCATCGCTCGAGGGTGCGGGCCAGTCCTCATACTGGATCCCAAGAATGTCAAAAAGTCTGTTAACACGACCTCCGCTACCCACAGAGCTGTGGATAGCCTTAACCTCTAGTGTGGACAGCTTCCCAACAAGGTCCTCTGCCCTCTGCTGAACACGCTTGTAGATAGCTTCGACTCCATCTACACGCCTGGGAAACTTCTTAAGAACATTATCCCAAACTTTGTTCAACTCCAACTTAGGTTTCTTCAAACCTTTACCCTCGTACCTGGGGTCGTCCTCAACTGCAAACCATACTTGTCTCCGACTCAGAGGCCAAACTTTAGCATAGCAGTACTCCTCGACCAAGTCGCGAGCACACTGAGATCGCGCAATAACCCTCAGACAATCAACGGCGGCATGCGCCTCGACACTCATCTTGGCCTCCGCACTCACATCGCCGAGTAGCGGAAGCTCGCCGCAAAGCTCGGCATTACCACCAAGCTTGTAGTAGAACCAGAACTCTTGCCACCCACTGGTCCATTTGTTCTTCTGCGCCTGCACTGGCAACTCTGATCCGGCGCGATGACAAAAGATGTACACCGCGAACTGACCCAGACTGGCGTTACCTTCGCGATCTGAAATCTTGCAAGGCTGCATATGTACGCGGTGAGTCCGAACAAAACCCTCGACATGAGGGACAACACCCTGTGAGCGGCAAGCCCAAACGTACACCGAAAGCTTCGTAAAGCATGATGGTGTGAGTTGATGAAACTTCAGATTAAACCTTTGTAGAACCAAAGTCACAAACGAATCAACCAGAAATCGCAGACCAGCTGCGAAAAACTCCTCAAAAACAACAACCTCGTCAGCATCAGGCTTCAGCACGGTCTCCCCAGTGCTGGTCCTCGCTTTCCCATCCTCGATCCAGCCCCGCTTGACATAAGCTGCCAACTCCGAGGCACAAACCCGGCTGAGTCCGAACTCGAAGGTCACTCCCTCATCTGCAGCAGAAGGGGAAGCAACACGGGCGGTTTGCTTAGACCTCGCCATCTCTCAACTTAAAACTCTCGCAGAGCACAACACGAACAACCTTCGAAACTGGAGAAAAACAAACCCTCGCAACAAGAAAAAAACAGCAACAGGATGGCCAAAGCAAAAGGATAGCACAAACTCAAAACCCCCACCTACCCGACGTATTTATAGGGGCGCGGAGACGAGTCACCCCACCCGACAAAACCGGCACGACAACCGAAATCCACGGCGCAAAAAACGAGACGGACCTCAACAGTACAAACAGTAACATAACAGCCCGGCCCAAGCCAGCCGCGGGCGTCGTTGCCAAGGGTCTCGTTACATCAAAGAGCGCTGCTTGGGCCCAAATACTGTTCTTTAGATCCAAGGCAACGAGGGGCTACTGTTGGGGGAAGGGACCCTCGGCAGTGGCGCCGCGCAGGCTGGCTCGAAGAACGACCTTCGCGCGACCCGCGCCCTCTCTCGAACTCTCTTCTCTCCGTTTTTTGGACCCTTCGGACCGGTTTTCTAACCTTCGGATACAAGTTCGACCCTCGGGGTTCGTTGTATGTCTTGCAGGCAAAGGCGCGCAAAGAACACAGAAGGCGGCCCTCGAGCGTCTTGATCACGGTCTGGGTCTGGCCTCGCAACCGGCGGAGCCGAGGGTCTGACCCCGTCTTTCCCGCGAAGGCGAGCAGGGCCAGATGGCGGCGGGCAGGAGGAAGGCGAGCTAGGGTTTCCACTCCAGTTGTGTTTGTACAACTCTGCCCTTTCCCTGTACGGTGCCGGGGAATCTTTTTTTGTACCCTTTTGTAATTTGACCGGTGTCCCTTGGTATCCCCTATAAATACCAAGGGATGAACAGTGTAAAAGGGGGATTTTTTGGGGCAATTGAAGAATTCCTCAGCCAACTAACTTTCCTGCACCTTCGCTTGAGTACACCTTCGAAAACTTCTTTACGTAGGTCCGACAGTTGAACATCCTCGCTCTGAACCTTTGCTTTGTAGCTGAGGTTGGGCAGGTGTGTATCCAACAACAGCAAAAGCAGAATACACAAAAAAAAAACAGCAAATGGCGAAAATAAATTTGGCTCTGTTTGTTTGAATTTATCAACCAATTTATTTGTTGTAGTGTGACCTATTTTTTCTCATACAACACTGTTAAAACAGCTGAAATAAATCCAAACAAACATGCCTTTAACATTTCGATCAAAGTAACCAAGTGGTTAGTTCCCCACTCCCTCAGCTTTGCAGATGCTTGCGCTTTGGCATAGATTTGAGCCAAGCTTCTAAAGCTTCCACTTAAAAACCCGCTTAAATCAATTAGAAACTTAATAAAAATATGTGTAGATTTACCTCAGAAAGTACTTTCATATATAGAAGCATAAAATTGGTACGATGTTCATTTACATTCTAATAGAAAGTTGCTAGTATAGATTCGCTAGCGGTATGCTATAATTAAATATAGAGAAAGAGGCCAAGAGGGTGTGCAATGCATGATGAGTTGGTGAGTGATGGAAAATAAAAAGCATAGTCGCTTTGCTTTAACAAGTTGGGGAGCGAGAGCAACGGATGGAATTAGGGAGGGTGAAAGGCAAATGGGCCACTTAATCCGACTTGTTTTTTTATTTGTTTAATGAATATTTTAATAATAATCGCAGCTAGAAAGATTAACCAAATGTAGCTCTTTGTCATACCAGCGTGGGTGCCGTGATGACATGCACCGGTGCGACAAGGGCTGCCATATTGGCGATGACCGATGACCCGATTTGGCGTGGAGGACGATGGGGCTTAGGGTTGCTCAGCCCATCCCACTTTCTTCTCTCTTCTTTTCTTTCTGTTGAACCCGCGCCCGAACTAGTCGGGCGCTGCCGCTGCCACCCCGGCCATCACCTGGTGCAATAACGTTGTCGTGTCCGGGTCAGTGGCACGACAGGGTGGGTCGCATCTTTTTTCCGAAAGCATATTCATCGCACGTATTTCATTAAGTGGAAGAAGGAGTTGCATATACACGCTCCAACGAGGAAGCTGGCGAGGGGCCGCGCCTCCCCCTGGAGTTACACAGAACACAAAGCATCACCCATAGGCGATGGAGCAGACAGAAGGCATGTCCCGATGAAACTAAAGAGATATAAGCTTCGACTGCTTAGCGGACGATCAGGCGAGGAAGGCCGTAAGCAAAGCCAGACTGCTCAGGCCATTCCTGACCCAGGAGTCGGCCTCCTCACAAACAGCCGCGACCAAAGAAGGCACTGGCAGAGACTTGTTGTCACGCATCACGCACCATGCTAGCTCGGGTCAACAGTCCACGCATCATGGCACCTCTTATCACGTCAGTGCATGTGGCGCGACTAAAAAGATTAGATTTGTTTTGATTTTTTTTATTTTGTTTTCGATACAGTGCAGGACGTGCGCTACTTTGGGCCATTTCACGTCAGGCCTTCTCAATTTTTCGGCGCGAAACCGGTAAGCCAATCTGTGCTGGAGTCCAGGAGGGTGGGGCCTAAGGGGCTTGGTTAGGCATAGGAGCAAATTGGTCTCTTTGTAATCACAATCTTGTGTGTTGAGAGCGTGTTGGTTCAGTAATCCTCGGATTACTGGTTGTGTGGGCCAAAACTCTCTGCTTCCTCTTAATGAAACAAATGCCAAAGTGCATTTTCTCGAGAAAAAAAAAGAAACCGGTAAGCCAATAGCAATCTCTGTGGACCTCACCAAAGGCACAGCTCAATGGCCACTCTGGAAATCAGGTTGCCGAATCTGAACAGCGCGCGTTTCCGAATCCGAAGGCGTATCGCTCTGCTTTCGGGTTGGCGACGGCGACCGTGCAGGCAGGCATATGGGGAGTTGGGTCCACCCACGGAACGGAACCAACGGCCAGTAATCTCACCTGGAAAAACAATGTCCATGCCCAAAGCATAATCAGCTTTAATCAGTCCACATCTGTCAACTCTTTGAGGATAATCTTCTCAAGATGCGAGTTACTTACCTATATCACCTCTCATCAGTCCACTCCAACGTCAAAGCCAGGTTCTCCGGCTTTCATTCTGCAGGGAGGCCATAAACATGTTTTATTAAGTTAGGAGCCAGAGTTTGTGGTGGACCTTGGACTCTGCTGGCTGAAGTGGACGTTCTACTGGGTGGCCCTCTCCATTCTCCAACGACGTCGATGTGGGCCGCCAGGTGCCTTCTACTCCACCCAGGGACGAAGCTCGGAAAAAATTGAGGGCGGGCTGAATAAAACCGCACGACGACTTAACTCTACTATGACCCTGTTTAGGGGTGTTAGGGACTACTCCGCTCCCGTTTTTGCTGCTCCACTCTAGCTCCACAGTGTCAAACACGTCGAGCTCCAAGAACTCTGCTCCACAAAAAAACATGGAGCTAGAGGCCAACTCCGTATTTTTTCTGAAGCACCTCAAGGGGTACTCCAGCTTTTGGAGTTTTGTACTCCCACATGGAGTTGTGGGGTAATTACCCACCTTGCCACTTATTAATGAATGACGGGTTATTTCTTCTAATCTCTTCCCCTCCCCATGGTTGTGTATTTATTTAAAAATGACGGATGTTTGGTACTCTAGTTTTCTAATCTCTTCTAATTTTTTCTAATTTCTTCCCCTAAAAAATATTTATTTAAAAGCTCAGTAATAATAATATCAAATGCAATTTCAATTAGGGGTATAATAGACTATTTGTATGAAAACAACTCATTCCTAGAGCTGGAGCAGAGCTGTGTGCCGAACAAGATCATCTGCTCCACAAACTCCACGATGGAGCTGCTCCATGGTAGAGTTCGCGGAAAAGAGGAGCAAAAACTGGAGTGGAGCAGTCATAAACACCCCATTAATACAGCTCAGCTTCACTAGCGAAACTAATTTTTTTTTTAGAAAATAGCTTCATAAGCAACTTACTAGGTGAAGCTGAGCTATTTTGAAAAAAAACGTTTGGTAAAACAGCTTCACCAATAACTTCATGCATGATTAGAAGAGAGAAATGATAGTGTAAGCTGTGAAAAACTAATTTTTTCAGCTTCATCTCAACTTATGGTTTTATAAGAGGAAGAATAAAACAACATCATAGGTGAAGCTGTTTTGGTCACAACAACTCATAAAGTTGTTATGAGCTGTACCAAACAGGTCATATGACTCATCACAATAGACAATATATAATAGCTTGAATTAATCTTATATAGCTTGAAAATTAAGGGGAGGCTCTAGGGGGCTTCGTTTAATCTATCACCGTAGGGGGTGCTTAAGCCCGGGCCTCCCGGGCGCTGGCTTCGTCGCTGACTCCACCCTACGCGCTGCTCTGGTTTTGGGCACCCCGTCCGGCCTCCCCCACGCCTGCAGAACGGACGCCGATCTTCGTCCCCAGACCAAGCTGGGCAACCTTCAAGAGTTCAAGCCCATATGCCTTCGGATTTATTTAAAACATAAAACTATAGATTACGTGCCACCAAAAATAGTTTATGTTTAACCAAATTTTCTAATAAATATTATTCATATTTGTGACTCCAAGTTAATTTATTTAAAAAATGTATATCTCGTAATGAATCTAATGGTATTTATTTGATATCATAAATATTAATAGTTTTTTTTCTATAGTTAATCAAACATAAGATACTAAATCATGACACTGTGTTAAAATTGTATGTTTTTTCTGGACGGAGGGTGTATCATATATCTATGTTAATGCATAGTTTTATTCTATTTACTTTATAGATATTTAGTTTCATGACTCATATAAAGTTGGTAATAATCATGCCAAAAGATATCATATTATTTTATTCTTGTCGGTAAAATCTTTTTATATTGTCTTGCTCCGGTTGTCCACTTGTCCCGTCCATGTAGACACATTATGTTATGTTCTCTTTCAGGTGTGATTAGTGTATTTATTTGTATATGAGAAACACAAGTTACAATTCATCTGAATATAAGAAAATATTGAGGCCTCCTTTAGAATGTAGGAACAAGCAAAAAAAAAAACCTAACCCGTGGATGTAATGAACTCGTTGCCACAAATCTATGGGCCCTGTTCCAGTGGCGGAACCAGAACCTTTGATTAAGGGGGGCCGGACAATACGATTTCACCTCATAAATTTGATAAATATATATATCTCAATAGATTTTTAAAAATTTTACATATATATTTAATATTTATAACAAAAAAACTCAAAATTATTATTAAAAATAGTGAAATTATAATTTTTTAGTATATAATTGAATTTTTTTATATATATTAAACAATTTTTACTGTTCATAGGGAGGGCCAGGGCCCCTGCTGGCCCCCTGGTTCCGCCTCTGCCCTGTTCATTTGAGCTATAAATCGGTTTAACTGTTTTTTCTATAAGAGAAAAATATTGTTTATATAGATTAAAGCCATCAGAGTAAACATAGTCCACATTATTTTTCTTCTAAATGTGTATTTTATACAATATAAACAACACTTTGCTTTAACGACATTTTGATTTTTAAACGTCTTGTAATTTAGAACGAAGGAATCACTCTCATGGTGGGTCTCGTGGGCTGTGGCACGACCAACTTGTTTCCCGTGTTGTTGTCAAAAAAAAAAAAAAATCAGACTTGTTTCCCGCGTGAACTCGTACATTTCAGACAATACAGACGCTTATATTGCTTAAAAAAGAAGACGCTTCCAACCACAACCTATGTATATACACAAAAACAACTTAAAGCAGAGTTTAAAGTTGTATAGCTAGGAGCTGACGAGCTGTGAACATGCCTGGATTAATTATCTTACAATATCTACATGATCGATATCAGGATCAAGTTCTTCCCTGCATTCTGTTCACCTTCCTCCGATCAAAAAAAATGCGCTCTGGCCTCTGGACTCTGCGTCGGCAGCTCGTACGGCCAGGCGATCAACGAAGCAATCATCTGCTCAGTGTCCGTGGACCTGGACCCGAGGCAGCAGTCGCCGTCGACGGTGGCAGCGGCCCCGGCATACAGACCGCCGAGGAAGAGAGCGCGGCGGGCGGCCGCGAGCCGACGGGACAGTGCGGCGGCCTCGGCGCGCAACGCGGCGTTGGCGAGCAAGGCGAGGGCCAGCCTACCGCGCGCGGCCTCCGCGCGCGCCGCCAGGTCGCGGTTCCCGCGCCGCAGGAGCGCCGCGGTGTCCCGGAGCTCGTCGAGGTGGCGCTGCTTCCGCGCGCGGGACCGCCGCGCGGACTCTCGGTTCGATATCCTCCGCCGCTGGTCGACGCACACGCACCCCGCCGCCGCGGCGTCGACCACCTCAGGCGAAAGCAAGGACGACGCCGCCGCCACGGGTTCGGCTGGGAATGGGCCTTCTGTGGGGTCGGATCCGAACCAGACATGCTGTTCTGCCATCGCCGGGAACACTTGCATGTCGAGGCAAGTCATGCACCCTGGTGAGAAGGCCATGACGGGCAAGGATGGTGACGTGACGGTAGTGTGCGATCTATTTTTTTGAAGGGGTCGTAGTTGTGTTGTGTACTTATCAGAGTAGGAAGAAGGGAAGATGGAAGGGCGCAGTATTTATAGGTGGTTTACCAGGGGTATCTTGGTATTATGTTTGTTGATGGTGTGGCCGTGTGGGTCCAATGTTTGGTTGGTGTTGTTGCAACATCGTACTATCTACGTACTCCCTTTGTATTTGTAAAGAAAGTTGTTTCGGATAAGATTTGAGTCAAATATTGAGAATATAAATCATCAATAAGTTTTTAGTTATTGAGTTTGAGTATATATGTTATTTTTCTGTAAATATTTTTGTAGAAATAAGGAGTCAAAATTAAGCTTTGAAGACCGTATTGTTGTCCTAAACGATTTCCTTTACGAGTACGGGGGAAGTACAGTGTAATTAAGCTGCGCCGGGTCTTTCGTTTCAAGAAAAAAAGCTCCGCCGGGTCTTGTACGTATTTAGGGAGATGAGCAAATTATGAGCCCTGTTAGTGGCCGAGTCACGTCGGTGCCATATAGTGGATCATGTCTATATACCTGACACTGGGAAGGGTATAAATAAAGGGAGTGTATGCTATGCAAACCAGCTAGCTATGTAAACTACGGAAACTCTAATCAAGTCCACCTGAATCTAATCTGATGGTTGCAGATGAAGGAGGATCATTTAAGCACTTAAACCCTTCCACCACATCTATCTAATCTATTTTTTTTTCAAAACAGTCCCAGCAGCCAAACCGTCTCTCCGTTACGTCGCTCGTCTCTCCGTCACTCCCGATCGTAACCTCGCCCGGCGGCGGCGCACTTGACCATTGCTGACGTCGACGTCGCGCGTGCCGCCGTTCTGTGGAGACACGCTAATTAATCCCGGCCCGGCGGCCCGACGGTTTGTTTGCTTCGATGATGATCTCATGTATACGCGTACATGCATGGCATCGTCGTAGCCACCAGTCGAGGTAGCACCTGAGTCCGGGAGACGAGACGAGATCCACTAGTTGAGCCAACCATTGCCGCACCTCGTCGTCGCTCTGGTGCCGCCGCCCCATGGCCAAGATCCCGCACTCGTTCATGGCGGACATCACGCTCCACGTCGTGCTCGCGACGAGGCTAGGCTGGGCGCGCTCAAGCAGCATTAGTACGCCATGCAGCACCAGAGCACGCTCAAGCAGCACCAGTACGCCACGCAGCAGCACCAGTACGCCCTGGCCCGTCGCAGGAGCAGCAGCACACATAGTTCAGCATAAAATTTTCAGAGGAACATGCATGCGTATACGAACAAGCAATGAACAGGAGCATGCACGCGTCCAAATTGTTAATACAATACTAAATAATTTATACTAGTGCCAACGTTTACTCTCTAAATTTTGGCAGCATGTACCCATAATAACAGCCACAATGCGAAAACAAACATGTCTCATTCATGAACACAGCAAGTTACGTATAATTTTGGCAGCATGTACCCATAATAACAGCCACAATGCGAAAACAAACATGTCTCATTCATGAACACAGCAAGTTACGGGATACGTACAGGTTAATAATAGCAGCCATCATGTACAGTTCCAAAATTCATAGTTTAAAGGTAGCAAGTACATGGTTACAGGAACTTGAAATTCAACCAGCAACAACATTGTTTGGATAATTGCGTGCATCATGATCCGCAACTTGCTTGCATTTTCGACATTTCCATTTATTCTTGCCCTGACCTCCACTTCCAGCCTTCTTCTCCTTGCCCTTTTTTATTCTTTTGCATCTCCCTTTTGACGTGATATCAGTTGGTGGATGTATATTGACTTCACTTGGAATTTTATTACCCAGGAAAGTTTCATATTCCTCCTGTTTATCAACTCTAACAACAGGCGTGATTTGTTGGAGAGATTCTACTAGGTTAGATAAACTAGAATATAAGAAGTCTATCCCTTGTTTTGAGGTCTTGGCTATTTGGATAAGATCTTCAAACTTGTTGCGTGATTCTGAAATCTTTTTCAGCATTGCCACCTCCATGGGATCCTTAGGCTTTTCATCTAGTAGGTTCCCTTCTTCATCGAATAATAGTTCCCTGTAAAACGAAATAGAAGGATTGTTGGCCTATACAGAAGGAAACAAAATAGCCATAGGAAACAAAATGTACAGTACACACCTTTTACATCTTGTCTCCCATCTCTTCATAATATAAAGTGATGGTATCTCATTTTGCTTCTCCACTCGAAGCACTTGTATGATATGACGACACGGGATGCCATATGACTCGTATAATTTACAGGAGCACCTACCAAACATGTTTGACTTGTTCATATGAACCAATCGATCTTTTCCAGTTTGGCTGCTGATGGTGAAACATCTTATATCTTCACATTCTGAAATACCTCGAATAATGCAATGGTCTCTTGCAGCTATGATTTGTTCCTGAAATTTACTAAAAACTTCATGTGTATATATCCCTCTACATTGCTTCTCCATGGCCCATGGTGTCATCAATTTAGGAGTACAGTGAAGACTTGCATTGTCGGCTTTCAACTCCTCTTGGCGCTGGCACTCCAAAGCTGTATCAAACCTTAGCCAGAACTCAACAAAGGTCAACTTTCTATGAATGAAACGACTAAAAAAAGAATTTGCACTCTCCGATCGTGATGTAGTCCTAAGCATTCCTGCTAGAGGTATGTCCAAAAAGTATACTGGAATCCATGATTCGCGGATGACAAACCTATTGGAAAACCACTCATTTTCCATGAGTTCATAATCAGTTATGATAGAATTCCATTGTGACACAAAATCATCTGAATTCTCAGTCCCCCAAACACACTTGTTTAGTCTTTCCCAAAAAATTTCATCATTTCTTATAGATGGACCGACCTTCTTAGGTACCTTTTCTATGATATGCCACATGCAAAATCTATGAGTTGTCTCTGGTAGAATCTGAGCAATAGCAGCCATCATGCTTGCATCTTCATCTGTTGTGATTAGATGAGGTGCTACTCCACCCATGGCTTTAAGAAAGGTCTTAAACAACCATACATATGAATCAATCTTTTCATTTGCTAAGAATGTTGCCCCAAGGAAAATACTTTGCAAGTGATGATTGACTCCAGTAAATGGCACAAATTTCATGTTATACTGGTTGGTGGTATATGTTGCATCTACCGAAATCACGTCACCAAAAACACTATAGTTTTTCCTGGATATAGCATCAGCCCAAAATACACGAACAAGTCGTCCATGTTCATCCACCATAAACTCATAAAAGAAGACATGATTTACTTCCTTCTTTCGCTCAAGTTGTGCCACAAATATTTGTGCATCTGCATCCTTGATTTTTTTTCTGAGGTCACTATAATAGTTTTGGAAATCCCTCTTTGTGCACCCAACATTTTCAAATCCACCCTCACTGACATGGAGAAGTCGATATGCTTGTGATGTGCCAATGCTAGCCTTATGACAATTAAACAAAGTACTACTACAAGGAATCTGGGCTTCTGTGATGATTTTTTGGATTATGACGCACCTTCTGTGACAACATCACATCATCATAGAAGGGGTACACTGACACGAAAAAGCATGTAATTGTCACAATCAGTTTGTCATAGATGGATGGTCCTTCTGTGACAAACTAATTGTGACAATTACAAGCTTTTTTGTGTCACTGTACCCGTTCTGTGACGATATGCTGTTGTCACAGAAGGTGCGTCATAATCCTGAAAATCGTCACAGAAGCCCAGATTTCTTGTAATTACGGTTGGATCGTAGCAAATGCCTCTTATCTGGCGACACAAAACCATGAATGTGCGCCTCAACCATTGAATATATCCGATACTTCTTGTCAATGTCACGCTTGACAACAATATATGCCTGACAACCACATTTGGTTTCCATCACATTTGGTGACTTTCTTTTTTTCCCAGATTCACTACTAACTTTTTTTTCCTGTCTATACCCTTCCCTTGAACAACAATACCGCTTGAATAATATTTCATCATTTTCCTTCTTCTGCTGACCAACACGAACAGAGAAACCAACTTCGTGTGCATATGATTTGTAAAATATTTCCACATCTGTGAGAGTATCAAAGATCATTCCAACCATAGGCTTCAAATATTCTTTACAATTTGTGTCCTATACAAATGTACATTTGCATAACAAAGAGTCATTCCTTGCAACCAAACTCTGATTTTGGAACAAATTTAGAAATGAATAAAAACACGTAAATTTGCATCACATAATTACATACATGTAAATTTAGATATTGAGAATTGAAGCATCCCGATTCAAGCATAGCCACGCAAACTAGTTGTTAAAAAAACGAAATCAGGAAGCAACTTACTACTAAACTCGGAGAAGGTTTCGGCTTAGGTGTGCTTGGTTGTTCAAGGTGGGCTACAACTCCGGCGTCGACCGCGTCAATCGTGATGATGGCGTGATCATCGGCGACAACGGGATGACTGGCGGTGGCAGCGGCAGTGGCCGTCTCCGTGGCGGCGGGGGGAGTCTCCATGGCCGTCAACGACAAGGTGCGGCAATGGTTGGTTCAACTAGTGGATCTCGTCTCAGTCTCCCGGACTCAGGTGCTACCTCAACTGGTGGCTACGACGATGCCATGCATGTACGCGTATGCATGAGATCATCGAGGCAAACAAACCGTCGGCCGCCGGGTCGGGATTAATTAGCGTGTCTCCACAGAACAGCGGCACGCGCGACGTCGACGTCAGCAATGGTCAAGTGCGCCGCCGCCGAGCGAGGTTACGATCGGGAGTAACAGAGAGACGAGCGACGTAACGGAGAGACGGTTCGGCTGCTTGGACTGTTTTGAAAAAAAAAATAGATTAGATAGATGTGGTGGAAGGGTTTAAGTGCTTAAATGATCCTCCTTTATCTGCAGTCATTAGATTAGATTCGGGTGGACTTGATTAGAGTTTCCGTAGTTTGCATAGCTAGCTGGTTTGCATAGCATACGCTCCCATAAAGGGAGTGTATACTTATTAATATTCAAATCCAAATCATCATTATTCGATTATTACCCTCCCAAATCTTATCCATACTCATTGAATAATAACCAATTTTATTCGTACTTGTTGTTTTGAATTAAGTTATTAGTTTCTATTAATATTTTTTATATATACATGTTATCCATACGCAATTTGGAGAGCTGCACACTGAATTGTATTTAGAGTGCCCGCAACGCTCTGTTGTCTAGCAATTGCAGGTTGTAACCGTAAAAGTAGTAAAAATGATCTCATAACTATAAAATAACCATCAACGTCCAACCCAATCCTATCACAAACGTAAAAAGCCAACAGGTCTATACTTCTGCAACCGTAAATGTTTCACTTTATAAGAAGCGAGTTGTTCTAACCGTAAAAGTCACTACACCACAACCCTTAAATAGCATCTAACTGCAGTTGCTAAAAGTTGATAATCAGCATTGGACGGTGAGTCGCTAAAGCTTTGTGAAGGACAGTGGGTTGCTAAAACCGAATACAGCGATGGATGGTCCGTTGCTATAAAATTTTTACTTTTGCAATGGATTGTCCGTCGCTATATCATAGTAACAACATCAGATGGTCCGTGGCTAACAAAATTTTATACTCTATCTAGCAATCAGCCCAGACCAACCCATCCGACGGCCCAAATCGGCCCATCTAAAAAACCCTAGACAATATAACCTCTTCCTCCTTCTTCCCGTTCTCTTCACCCTCCATCAGCCGTACTACACTGCCTCCGTCTCTCGAGAGTCCGACGGTTCCGGTGGCGGTACAGTGACGCAAGGTCCCTCCATCGGCGACGCGGCGGCGAGGGGTCCTCCATTGGCGGCACGGCGGCGCGGGGCTTCTCCAGCAGTGGCGCGAGGCATAGATCGCGGATCGATGTGGGGCGGCACCATGGCCGTCGTGACCTCCGTGCTTGCCGCTGCGGATATCCTAAGCCACCGCGGCCGCCGTACGCGCCGCCGCCACGCCGTCGTCCCCGCGGCCGCCGTCCCCGCCGCACGGCGTCCAGGATATCATCCCCTACGCACAGATCTGCTCCACCCTGAGGTAAACCTCTCCACTCGATTCTCCATCCTGAGGTAAACCTCTACATCTGCGTGACTTCAATTCCTTGAATATTGTTTATGGTTCATGTGTTGTGGGTCGTGCTGGCTGTTCACCAAATCAGTAGCGCTTCAGGATGTGCACAATCCCATGCAACAGTTTGTCAACCGTGACCACAAGGTGAGGATAGAAGCTGTCATTTCATTCTTCCCTGGTTGCTGTAGAGATTGGTTCAGGGTTGATATGAATAGAAAGGCTGGACTGTTCCTATCATAGCTCATGTTTCATCAGCTGGTGTGGTGAACTTTTCCTATTTTTCCTCCTTTCTAATTGAAAAGCAGCGCATCTGCTTTGGTGTGGGGAAAATGACCATTATATATTCGGTAGCTTTGTGTGAACTCGATGGACTTAAATGAAGAACTCGATGGCCATATTACTGGGTTTGTACTAGTCTGGATATAACCCTCTACGGGCTGCTGCTCCATATTTTGTCTGAGCTTTGGATTACTGGGTTTGTACCTGTCAGGAACAAGTGACATAGAGGAAAAAAAAACTCTAATTTTATCTGAATTTGTGTTCCAAATGCAGATATAATTCGTTTGTCTCTTAAATTACTCCTGAATAGTCACAATCTCAATTTTAGCTGAGATACTATGGTAGTAGTAGTACCTTAATAGCAGCAGTATAGCATTTAAAATTACTCAATAATCCCAATTTCAATTTTAACTATGATCTCTCAATAATCCAATATAGGCTAGTATATTATTTTCATATTATGTGGAATCAGATACCCAGTCTGTTGCCATTAGTCAGTTTAGAGTAGAGGAATATCTAATAGTACTAAGATTTGTACTTTGGAGAAGCACAATGTTCGCAACTTTGGAGAAAATTGTTGTGATCCTAATACAGAACAAGTTACTTTCAATAGTGTGTAAGCAACCATGAAAAACAAGGCATCCAGTAACGTGTACTAGTAGGATACTGAAGCACAAGATGTGGTGCTGCAGGGGAGATGGCAGTTGTTCTTGCTGCTGAGTCGCAAAAAGGGCCAGAAGAAATGCGCAACAGATCTGTAGTCAGGTATCGTGTTCCTTTTTGTTGTAGTAAATTTATGCATTTGTTCCTATTATGTACTCATTTGGAATAACTTTGTGTGATTGCTATGGAGAAGATACTCTGGTAATAAAGGTTGCAGGTCTTTGTATCATTCGTGTTACTATGATGTCTGAGCTGTGCATCTATTCAATTATATGATGCATATACATTTTGTCACTGCTTATTTGTGGATGTCCGAGGGGGTGCATATACATTTTGTCTCCCTTATTGCCTTTTTGTCAAATATCATATTAATTAGGTAGTGTGTTCTACTAAATGTGGACATAGGATTATGCTGCCATGGCTCCCCTTTTGTTCATCCTGTTGTAGTGAGTTCCCATGAGAAAGCTTCCCTTTCCACTGAATCCTGTTGTAGTGAGTTTTTAGCCTGTAGATGTGTTTGGTTGTCCTCATAGCAAAGGAGGTTTTGAAATAGCATATGGACGTATAAATTTCTAAGTTCTGTTACTGAAAGTAGAAGCTGAATAATAAATGTTGTATGTTATTTATCCAATGATATGGATTTACCATGAACAGAGAAGTTTGATATTGATTTACCTATGTTCTGTTCTGCAGGAAAATGAATATGGTATGTGGCCTGATCTGATCTTTTGGACTCACTAAACCATGAAGAGTTTGTAGGTGAGAAACCATTCCAATTTACAGGATATAATATTAAATAAGTAGAAAAAGTAGGATAGAACTTGAGAGCAAATTTCACTGGAATAGAATTTTGCTTTTGTAATTTTGATTCTTATAAGTGTTTTTGCCTCGGAAAGATGAACTCCAAACACCTTGTATGTTTCTGTAACTTAAACTATTGGTAAGGTTACTAGCTGTTAGAAGCAGTGCTATGGATGAACTCGATTAAAAAGTGTAGTACTTGTGCACCTTGGCTCTTATCTTAGGTTAGCAACACCAATGTCTTTTAGTTAGTCTAGAAACAATACTGAAATTATATTCCACCTGAGCTTTCTCCATGGTTAATTCCCAAAACATGGCAGCAATTTACCACAACATGCATATTTTTAAAATGAACTGTATTTGTAAACATTATCTCAATTTATTAGCTTTATGATATTTTTACCTGAGCTTTATGAACTGTTATTCTACGTACACGAGCTTTATGAAAATCAAATCAGCAGAGCGATGAACATAATCTTAGTGTTTTCCTCTAGATGAGTTAGAGGCAGTGTGATTCCTTGATCGCATTGTTTTTGCTAGAAAAGCTAATTAGGTGTTTTATAAATTCCAAAGATACTTTTACCAAAAAAAAAGTATGGACATTCTTGCATGTTCTTGTGTATCAAGGTAGTAAGTAATAATGTTTTCTCTCTTTTTCAGGTCTTCTATATCATCACAAGAGGAGGCTACTACATTAATGACAACAAGGTAAGCCAGCTCCTCTCTCTGTGCTATTGACATTGCATCGAGCAAACTAAATAGTGAAGGAATGGAACAAGTCCAACTTTTGTTTGCCTGACTGATGTTATTAAGACAGTGCTACCCCTTTGCTTCAATCCATAGTTCAAATAAAATGACGGATGAGACAGAAGATGACTTATTAGATTGTCTTGTCATGTCATTATCTTTGTTGTTTGCTCTGAGACTGCAATGTCTGAGAAACATTAATCAACTCAAGTAGTGAAATCTAAAATACTGGAACTAAAACACACAAACTTTGGGCTGGGTAAGCACTAGATGTTTCATTTTTGGAGGCAAACTGGATGTTTCTCCTTGTAAGTTGTACATTGGAACCTTTAACTTCGTTAGAGTACTCATTTCTTATCTTTTTTCAGGAACTTTTGGGTGCTGGAGGACATCTTGTCAACAGCGAGCTGATCGTAGTGCTAATAAATTTTGGATTACTCATTTCATTTCATACCTTACTTATGTTAAGTGACATTACATGTATAATATACTTTACGATACATGAATCAATTTTTGTATAATGTGAGAACGTTTGAATGCCATCCCTTTTGTGTATGTGAATCAAGGTATAGCTAATGTTTGATTATTAGCTATATCTTGAGACCAACTTTTATTTTTTATATCTATTTAATTGATCTCGATGGACGGTCAGTTGCTAAAAGCTGTTATCGCGATGAACTATCTGTTGCTAAAACTACTAACAGGCGGTCCGTTGCTGAATGTTGGGGCGATGGATGGTCCGTCGCTAAAGATGTGGTCCGTCGCTATATACATACAACCACGGCTTCAACAGCAACTGCTAGGGTCCGTTGCTATAACTTTTAGCCACGGACCGTCCATTGTTGTATACCTCTTATACCAACTTCAAGTCAGTCGCTGATTAAGAGTTGTGGTATAGTGAGTTGATTGCATGCTGCAACCGTAAAAGTTGTCATTTAAATGACAAATCAAATCTAAATTTTTCAATATTTACATAAAAGATTTGGTATAAATGTTTCAATAAATTTGGTATGTTTGTAGAGAAAAAAAAAGATTTGGTATGTTTCGTGGTAAGTTTGGAAGGCCTGAGATATTTAAATTTGGATTTGTTCATTAAATTTTTGTAATAATTTTTGTTCATTGACGTTTTTGAAATTCTACAAATTAGATGTGCTATGGCCTAACTTAACCTGTCTTTTTTGACTTTTACCAATAAAGAATTTGTTGTTGGTTGAATCATTTTTTTAAGAAAATGTCCTTAGGAATGTGGACGGAAGAGAGCTAAGGGCATTATTTGCTGTGGTTTCTAGGGGGCTTCGTCTCCATCTCATTGTCTGCTTTTGTAGTGCTTATTAGCACTATTTATCACTGCAGGCAAGAAATGATCCATCTTCAATAGCCTAGAAATGAATTGCTGAAATACTGAATGGGGCAGCCGACGAGAGCTGGGTTTAGGGCTTCACCGACTCCCTGTTACAGGTGTGCTATCATAGTTCTGACTACCTCAGAGCACCACACCAAACGAGCCCTAATTATACAAAGACTGGTAAGGGCTACTTTGGAAGTCAGTGGAAATTATCCCTGGTAAGGAAACCCCCGACGGGAAATTTTTTGGAAACTCATTTCCCCGTGACCCCTTCCCCCCGCGGGCGTTACTTCCTCGCTGCAGTTTGGAAACACAAATCCCTATGAACAAACAAAAATAGTGTAAAGAATTCAGAAGAAAGAGAAAAAATCTAGAAAAATAAAATAATTTGATAAAGCTATTACATATCTTGATGTCTCAAATAATCATGAAAAGACGGAGAGGAAAAATCTTCTTGATACATATATATATATGTCGTCTAACATCCAAACATGCATTCATACACCTCTCTGTCGACCTTGCAAGTTGTATCCAAAAAGGAAATTTGGCTTCTAGTATTGTTCTATAAAAATCCATATCGTAGAAGAATTGAGATGCCACCAATACATATCTGAAGAACTGACTAAAACACCTCGCTGCTGGTAGCTACTAAAAGAACAGACATCTCCATCATGAACGAACAACTACCACCATTTGCCGACGCTGCCAGTACCACTGAATCACCGATGCCACATAGACATGACGCCATCACCTGCACTCTGTCAGAGCAACATACAAATGAACTACATCAATGAATAAACATTTTCAGAAAGAAATTGCATAAAATGTTTGAGATCTCAAATGCATTACCTTTTTATTTTTAAAAAAGGTTAGAACTGAAATGACATTGATTGATCTTTTTACTAACATTAGCTGCTAGTAACTATATCTCAGAATAGCCTTACCTGAGTGAATAGGAGGATGACAGGAGCACTTGAACAATCAGCACATAATATTTTATTACAATTCAAATATTATGTATGAGTGGAAGGAATTTACTCAGCGTCCGACACTCACACTCTCCGGCAGCCTCGCCACCAGCCGTCTCCGGACACCGACGTCAGCGTCTGACGTTCACTGTCGGCCGCGTCCGTCACGACCTCCAAACACAGCTGCCAGACACTCAACACATGTGCCCACATGACTACAATTCTTGCTTAGATAGTGAACTTGCATATAGTTATCGCTTCTAGACTACTTAAACACCACAGAAAATTCTACTAGAAAAATAATGTTCAGAGAAAATTTAAGAAAGTTTCAGCAAACCACTATATATATTGTATTTTATATCCAAAAACATAGCAGAACCAGTTCAAATTAGTAAGCCAAATTCATAACTTTTACCAAAGGAACCAAATAAATACCTTTCACTTATTGTCGGTTTTCAATAGCACCTACTACTGCTGGTGCATCTTCAGAACTTCGAAAGCTTACAAAATTCTATCTAAACAAAGACACATGTGTCTAGGACTCTGCTTCAGACTAGCACAAAACTGACTAGACCACACTCTAAAACAATTATAAAAGTCACTTATACACTACCAAAACAAGATAAATAGCCCCCACCTGCACTACCAAAGCAATAGCCACCACAGTAACGACAGTAGTACCAGTGGGAACCTAACCACCCAGTCAAGATTGAGCAGAAGCAAGTCGGCAAAAGCAGGCAGCTCAATCACAACCCTTCATAATAAAGACGAGATCTATGAGTTGGACTCTACTTCCGACCATTGTGTTGCAGCCTTGGCACCATTCACTTCTACGAACACCTATTCCTATAAGATTAAAGAAGCAAGCAAGGTAAAGTGCTGAAGGGACAGCCACATCCCTCTCTTTGTATGCAAGAGAAACATACCTCTCATCATAAGCTTTTTTAAATATTTCTTGTTCCTAAAATTTGCTTTAGGCAATTAGAAGTCTACAGTAGAATTGCCCACAAATTTTATTGTTTCTAAAAATATCTCGTCTTTCCGTTTAAGAACATGTAGATGCATTTGTCAAAAGCCTACCATTCTACTTATCACAAAAATTTTATGTGAAAAAGAGTTCCATAGATAAGAAACCCCACATCAGCATCACTGTACACCCAGGCATAACATAAAGATCAAATCATTATTCCAAGAGGAAGGTTAGTTAGACTGTCATACCATTTAGCCTGATAGCGTGGACTCAATATTTTGGAGAACGGCCTCGAATCTGCAAGGTGTATGAATATGTTTCATCTGTAATTTAGTGAATCTGCAAGGCGCCTTGGATTGGGGCAGAGACGGGCATGAGCAGTAGTTTAGGACCGGGATGGCGAGCAGACTGCAGTGCCGATGGCCGTGAACTCGAACGGGGGCGGTGGCGACCAGGGTCCCAAACTCCCGATGGACAAGGGGTAGTCGTAGCAGCATTCAACCTCACGGATCCACAACTCTAAGATCTACAAAGAACAATGGAGATGCGGGTGAAACCCTAGCGGATCAAGACACTGGAAACAAGATGCATTTCCGCTTTCGCTACTTCCTCCATTTTAAATTATAAGTCATTCAAGAATTTTAGGGAGTCAAAATTTTTCTAAATTTGATCAACTTTATTATGATAATAATATTTATAATACCAATTAAATATTATTATATTCTCCATTAATTATATTTTCAAGGCGGGTTCAGCGAAAAGTTTTTGCTCTAGGAAAAAAAAAAAAGACGGGTTCAGCACTTCAGCGACTGCTGCAGGCGGCGCCGTCTCCTGACAAGATCCCCGTGACCGTTCTGCCCCCTTGCGACCTCGAGTCACCAATCGAGAGAATCGATGCTCACGCCAGAGGACGAACCCCTTCATTTGTCCTTCTTTTGTGTCGTCTCGAGAGCATATTTTCTATTTGCAACATCCAAACAGCTATTTCCAAACTACGGGCCTGTTGGATGTATCCAAGTATCCAACTAACGTGCATGCGCTAGAACATGAAGCAAAAGCCCCCAGTCAGCTAGCCGTGAAGACGCATCGCGGCATCGGTGTGCAAGTGCGACAACAACGTCCGCGAGAGGCCGTGGGCCCGTGGTGGACGTCCAACAGGCGGCCCGGCCCCACGTCACGGCGTGCTGCGAGAAGATTTACCGCAGATTTTCCGATTCTTATCCGGAAAAAAAAATCACGTGCGGCGGTACGAGCGTGACGCAACCCGCTCGCGCTCGCTCTTGGGCCCCCAGTCCGATCGGGTCGGTGCCTACCACCTGCCTCCTGCCACCTCCACCCCGCGCTGGCCGCCGCGCTCAGGCGACGAGGCGCGCGTGCGTCGCGAACCCACGGAACCAATCAATCCGGCGAGTGTGGGTGGGTGGGTGGGTGCGGCGCGGGGGCGTCTGTGTGCGTGTGCGTGTGCGGCGGCATGGCGACCACGCGCGACCGTGGCGCCGGCGGCGGATCGGCGTCGAGGGTCGGCGACGGGGACGTCGACCTGGGCGAGGGCTGGGACTGGGGCGCCATCCCGCGCCTCCTCTCCTCCGCCTGCCTCTTCCTCTGCTCCGGGTGGGTCCGCTTCGCTCACGTTCCTCTCCCCCCCCTCCTCCTTCCTCGCTCGCCTTAGCTTTCCACATCTGGTCAATCGAGCGCGATCTGGGCCGCCTGGGGCCAACCAACCATAGGAGGAAGGAAGGAGGGGTTGCGCTGCCGCGACAGCCGGTGAACCAGCTGCTTCTGCCGGGTGCGCGGCTTGCGGATGCTGGCAGATTGACGTAGCCTGGCTGTGGACTGTGATGACACAGATGGAATTTTTTTTTTATCGCGCCGTTGGGAGACGGCAGGGCGTTCCGGTCGGCGTCCGCGCCATAGTTCATCTATTTTGGTGATTAATTAATTCCGCTGGGCATCTGTATATGAGTTCGACATAGGTGCTGGAACTCAATTCATCATGTCATTCGCGCAAGGCAGTGGCGTTACCAGATTTTGCGACTACCGATTAGCTGTCTGCAGTTTGCAGCCTTTAGCTTAGGTGTCTACTCAGATGTTAGATGTCCTCGTGCTCTGGGTCTTTCGCCCACTAACCGAAAGTCGGAGGTGGCCTCGTCTGCCTCCTCTGGATTGTGCCACGTTTGCCATCTGTTGCAGTTTCATATTTGGCTATATTTTTACTTGTTTCCTTTATCTACTTATGCTAATTGTCTACATGCTCAAACTCCTTCCGAACAGAGCAGAGGCTGTTTTGGTTGCTGCGATAAGACTGTAAAGCAACTGGGTGAACTGTCCAGGAACTTAATTACCCATGACCAAATAACTATAGGAGAGCCATTTTGGAGCACGACCACCATCGAGGTCGAACCAGCAGATCTCAGGGGTGTTTCTTCAGTCAATACATCTAACTGGGCCTTCGATCAGCACGGAACTGGTAGCAGCCATAATCTTCCTGGACTTGGTAATAATGGTAGGTCACTCTGAATCATGTTTTATCTCCTGCTAAACTAGGGCATTTTCACTGGATCGGCATAATGCCTCCTTTACTACATTCTTAACCTTGATTTTGTACTAACTTCTCTGAGCTGATAAAAAGAATGTTGCTCTTAGTTTTCCATGGTTTTAATGAGAAATTTATTTCTATTGCTTGATAAATTGTTCTTAAAAGTGCCATCGCTTGGCATAAATTTCAATCTTCACGTTGAACTATGTCAGGGTTTAACTATTGTTGCTACCAAGATCATTGCAGTTGGTGTACCATACTACCATGTCTTATTTTTCCTGGTTTCAATTAGAAATTTATTTCGAAGATTGGAAACCACAGTTTTGTCCTGTCATCTTTCACAACATCTTGTACATTTTGCTACTAGATTGGAATATAAGAAACTTGAGTAGGCAGAAAAGGCAGTTGCCCTGGTGGTGGGTGGCTACTTGACCTCTCCATCCACCTGAGTTTGACACTTTGAACCTGCTAAGGTGCCCATGTTATTTGGTCAATGCCATATCTTCTAATCGTTTTTTCTTTTCCTAAAAGAATGGGTGAAGAAGTTTTGACTTTCGAGTAGGCAAACTGCTGGCTGATTGTTAATCTGATGTTTGTGCTGGATAACATGTGAAATTGGTGTACCTATTGAGAACAACCTTAGTATGGTTGCCTGAAGTTCAAAATATTGTTGCAGGACTTATTCTGTGGGAACAGAATAGGCAGGAGTGGACTGAAATTCGAAGTCTACGGCCGAAGGTGAAGCAGGTTCGCGAACCAGTATTGAGGTATGAGTGAATGAAATGACGACCACAACCCAAATAATTTACCCATATCATGTTTCTGCCAGACAAGTATATATTCTATTAAGTACATTTTCTTTGACCAAATGTATTTTGGCCCTGCTTCATATTGAAATCAGCTTTTGGATCACCAGCTTTTCTGGTCAAACCTCAGAATACCATGCTTGCCTACCATCATTTTAGCTTTCAGTAACCATTTTGTCTGCATTCTTACGGAAACAGAACTAGTCTCATTTTACAATTTAGTTTATTTTTAGAGGCATATTTTTGTTCTCCTAAAGTTTGAAATCATTGTGATGGACCTGTTTTTATCCAGGTGATATCAGCTGTATTGGCCTTGTTGGTTTCAGTTTCTACAGATTCTTCCATTTGTGTGCTGTTCTTATAGTTTATCACTTCATTCATGTTGCATACTATCAGCGTGTTTGGTTTGGGTAGTGGATCTGTGCGGAACCATCCGAACCTGTGTCCGAGGCTAGACGCAGCGTTTGATTTGTCGCATGGAACTGATTCATCTGTCACCAGGTGATTTCATATGCCAGTATAAACGCATGACCAACCGGTTCTCTCGGAAACCATCAGATGACCCTGTCCGAGCGAGCTGGTCCTCTAGTCCAAACTGTGTCAAGTCACTATCCCATCAAGCGGGAGTAAATGCTGGACGTTCTGATTCCGGATGGGGCAACTCGCTGAACCAAACACATTGTATATGTTGCTCAAGCCCAATGTGTTTCTTTGTGCGCTCCCTCTGATTCCATAATACTTGCTCATCATCCTCACTAGCGTCGTTGGGACCACTTTCTACACCTACTTTAATTGTAGGGAAGTGATTAAGCGACTGTAAAATAATATTTGATAAGGTTATATTGAGCTCGGACATACATACCGTAAATGGTTATTTCTTATGTGACTTTTAAGTTCTACAGCGTATTATCTAGGAAACTTTCATAAGCAACAAATAGAGTACCTTTGAATCAAATTTGATGGCAGCTGCTCATTTTACAAGAACAATGCAGAGAACCAGCTATGATGTTAATTGAATCAGAAAGTGGATAGTCAGTCTTATTTGTATACAATTTGTTTTTGCTCAAATAGATACTAGGTTTTTATTCCATTCCCCATAATGTGCTGAAGCCAGTTATGTCTTATTTTGCTTCTGATGGTGTATTTCGTTTGTGCCACCACAAGAAGCTTTAAGGAATGCTATCTTATTGATCGCAGAGGTTTATGTATTTGTGCTAAAAAATTTATATTTATATATGCAGTTGGAATGCAGCATATGAGAGTCTGCTTGGATCAAATAAGCCATTTTCTCAACCCATTCCTCTTCATGTAAGATCTAACACATTTCAGTCTAGCATTTCTTGCAAGGCATGCACGCTTAACATGGGTCATGAATTGCAGGAGATGGTCGATTTCCTTGTGGACATCTGGGAGCAGGAGGGGTTGTATGACTAGCGCAAATGATTTTCATGGGATAACATATCTGGGATAACACATAGTTGTTCCTCAAGAGAGGGGGAAAAGGAATGACATAGGGTGTGTAGGCTTGAGATGAGGTGGTGAGTTGGCCTGTCATACTTGTTTTTGTCAATGGAGGCCTGTTGTACTTGCAGAATACAGAGCTTGTAATGCTAGACAAGTCCTGCTACTGATAGTGGCTTTGTTGAATCTGTCAAAGAAAGGTGTGTGAGGTTGAGTTGTGACAAAAAGTGTGAGTTGTGACAAAAAGTGTGATTTGTATTGATTAAGAAGGCTTTAACAGTTAACACGATGGCTGTTGCGTGTTGGTTCGAGATGGTTGAATTATTCCAAGGTGCGAGGAGTCATGTCAGTGTCCAGTTCGTGGTGATGCAGCCTTTGACTGATCCAGTTCTGGACTGTTAAATTTCGTTTGGCTCTGTAATGTGAAGTGGCTGTGATTTGTCAATTTTGATGAATGATCTCTCCTGCCGATAAAGAAAAAAAATGGTTAATCTGAGCACAAGTGCACAACCTTTGATATTGTGAGCAGTGAGCACGATACCCTACTCGTCGCGATTGAGAGGCTCCAATGGAATAGGAGTGGGGCCTATTCGGCTGATGCTATTTTATTGTAAGAGAAAAATACTGTACCAGATTTATAAACTAGACTAATAAGTTCAAGCAAACACGTCCTTGCTCTCCTCAAATTGAACTCCTTAATTCCTCATTAATCATTGAGCAGCAGCTTCATGAGGCCATGACTCATTCATCAAATCAACTACGGTGAGTGAAGGCACAGGTCGGCAGAAGAAACCGGATCAGGCAACGTGCACGTCACCATCTGGCTAAATACCAAAGGCCAAAGCGTTCACTGTTGACAGGTATGCCAAGAAAGGAAAGGGGCACGGCGAGAAGTGGTCTGGGCCGAAACCAGCAAAAGGGCCATCAGCGTTGGGCCCTCGGCCACGACGCGCGGGCACGGCCTTCTGCGTTCCGCTGGTCCCACCACCAGCTGTCGTCCCCCACCCACCCCCACCCCCACGCCACTGCGCATTCTCCACACACACACATACGGAGTACTGTACACACAAACACTGCGACTTGTCCTCGGCGCCTCCGCTCCCCTTTTTCCCTTTTTATTCGGCGACCGGGCTGTACCGGAGAGAGAGAGGCCACAGGGTTCGGTGGCGAAAAAACCCCAATCGCCTCCGCCCCCTCCTCCCCTACTCCAGCCGCAGCCGCCGACGTCGCCACGCGCATTCCGCCCCGCCAATCGGTACGGCTCGCCTGCTTCCCCTCTCAACGGCCCGATCCCGCCCCCTCCTCGCGCGCGCATTGCATCTCGTCGCTCGTCGTGGTCCCGCTTGTGTCGTTTTTGATCTGATTGATCCGTGGCGGGTGGACTGTGTGGCAGGGTACACGAGAAGGGCGGGGGATGGCGTCGTCGGCGTCCGCGCCGGCGAAGGGCCCGCGCTACGCGCCGCCGGATCCGACGCTCCCCAAACCGTGGAGGGGGCTCATCGACGGCAACACGGGGTACATCTACTTCTGGAACCCGGAGACCAAGGTTACGCAGTACGAGCGCCCCGTCGCGGCCGTGCCCGCGTCCCCGTCGCAGCCGCCTGGCTACTCCAGGCCCGATGAGAGTCCGAGAAGCAGCGCACCTTCCGAGGTAACAACTCCTATTGCAAAAATGTGGTTTTATACGAGGTTGAGGTCTGCGAGACGGTCTTTTTTTTTGTTCTAGTGTAAATGTTTGCTACATTCTCATAGTAGTCTGTCTTTGGTGTTTCAGCAGCGCTCGGAAGCTGCGGTGAGCCGCCAGCAGTATGTGCCTCCCTCCGATAACAGGGCAAGGAATGATCACTCGGAGGTGAACTGTTTTTCTCTCGTTGCTATATCAATCGTGTGCTGCATGCCATCTTTTGCCCTGCATTTGCTCTTTCGTTTGCATGGTGTGATTCAGGTCAAGGTTGCCAGTAGAAGTATAGTGGAGGGTAGGATATTCTCTGTCTGCTGGTCGATTTTGGAGGTGGAAATACCTAATTAGTCAATTCAGTTCATAGTGATGACCTTTTCTTGGCTAACCAACTATTTATCAAGAGAGATACCTTTTTTTTTGAGCAACCTGCTGAAACTGCATGCACATTGTGCCTGATTACGTGTACATGCAATACACGGTTTTGTTATTCATTGGACATTGCTGTTTCAAAATATATCTGGAAGATACAATAGTACTGTAGTAGTAATAGTGCATCAAAAGATTCAAGATATGATCATAAAAGAGCATATCATGAGCGATATACTTTTCTTTCTCGACTCATAGCGTGCTACCTTGTTTCCAGCCACGCTCTGCATCTGGGGTGAACCTTCCACAAAGTGTTCCGTCCACTAATCAGGTTTCTCAGGCTGGCAATGGAAGCCAAATGTCGACAGAAGCATATCGTGCTAAGCATGAGATTACCATTGTCGTATGTGATCAACTAAACCATTCCTTTTTATTTTTTTGTTTAAAGTTTAAACGTTACTTCTTCCATACCAAATTATAAGATGTTTTGGCTTTTCTAGATACATAGCTTTTGCTATGCATTTAGATATACACTATGTCTAGATATGTCTAGATACATAGTTAAAGCAGTGTAGGTAGAAAAGTCAAAACATCTTATAATTTGGAATAGAGGGAGTACCATCAATCACTCTTGTTTTTTTATTTAGATGTTACTTAGTTTTTCCATTTCTTTTATTAACAGGGCAATGAGGCACCTGCACCATTCATGACATTTCAGTCCACAGGCTTCCCATCAGAGATTCTAAGGGAGGTAGGTTTACACAATGTGTAGCAGTATTAATGTGCTTTTTGGACCGCTTTCTGATGGAACCAGGTGACCATCATGCATCCATTGAACGTATGCATGATTAAACAAAGTTTTCTTTGCAGCAGGCTCTCCAAGTCAACAATCCAAGTCGTGGTTCGACCTGTTTGTTGTCTTGTACAGCCTCCTGTGGTTTGAAACAACTCCCTATTTTGTTCAGTCCCCAGCTGCATGATGTTTGGTTTGGCTTCTGTGTAACTAAAAATTGCACATCATGAGAAGCCTTTTGTCTTTGCTGTAGACTATATTATGACTTTCATCCTTACACAGATATGGTATTTAGATAATGCTCATCTCTGAAGGGTATCTATCTTTTCCAGGTTCTGCAAGCAGGATTCTCTGCACCTACTCCTATCCAAGCTCAGTCATGGCCAATTGCTATAAAGGGACGTGATATAGTAGCTGTGGCGAAGACAGGTTCAGGAAAAACACTGGGCTATCTCCTCCCAGGGTTTATTCTTCTGAAGCGCCTGCAGCATAATTCAAGGGAAGGTCCAACCGTATTAGTTTTGTCTCCAACCAGGGAATTGGCAACACAAATTCAAGATGAAGCAATCAAGTTTGGCAGATCTTCAAGAATATCTTCTACTGTATGTTGCTTTATATTTTATTATATCTGTTTTTATCATTACTATGCTTTTATCTGCCTAGGTCTAGAACATCTATCATATTTTTAAACAATGTTTTCAGGACGGCTGGTCGAGCCTGGACGCCTGAGTACCATCCAGGACGTCCAGGATGATTAGTCGTCGTCCAGGACGATTAATCGACCTTGGATGAGTCCCCTGATCGTCCCGGTCGTCCCCTACATATGAGGACTGATATATACCATAGCAGGGCACCACATAACACTCTAATTGACAACTATAAATGAATTAACTGCATTAGCGCCGCTAACCATATTGTTTAATTCTAATGAACGTGAGCAGATGAAAGTTCCATTTACATTTAATAAATGTTCTATCAGGGATGTTAATATATTTTTTTTTAATTATTTCAAGTGCTTATATGGAGGTGCTCCAAAAGGCCCTCAGCTAAGAGAGTTGGAGCGTGGTGCTGATGTTGTTGTTGCAACTCCTGGGAGATTGAATGACATTTTGGAAATGAATAAAGTGAGCTTGCGCCAAGTATCATATCTTGTCCTTGATGAAGCTGACCGTATGCTTGATATGGGATTTGAGCCACAAATAAGAAAAATTGTGAATCAAATACCACCTAGACGGCAAACTCTTATGTACACTGCCACATGGCCAAAAGAGGTTAGAAAAATAGCGTCGGATTTACTTGTTAACCCAGTTCAAGTTAACATTGGAAACACTGATCAGCTGGTTGCAAATAAGTCAATTACTCAGGTGAGTATGAGTAAAAATGTTATTTTATTTTTTATTTTTCAAACCAGATACTTTGTTTCTGTACTTTGAAGTGGTTTTTTTACACACTGCAGCATGTGGAGCTTATTTCACATATGGAGAAAGGAAGACGTCTTGATCAGATCTTACGTTCTCAAGATCCTGGATCAAAAATCATAATATTCTGCTCCACTAAGAGGATGTGTGATCAGTTGGCTCGAAACCTATCACGGCAATATGGTGCCTCTGCTATTCATGGTGATAAGTCACAGTCTGAGAGGGATTCTGTGTTGAATGATTTTCGAAGCGGCAGGTGTCCAGTACTTGTAGCCACTGATGTGGCCGCTCGAGGCTTGGACATAAAGGACATCAGGTAGGACCATGTCTCATTGCTTCTAAATTTTTGTGGTCTTGACCTTCTAGTCATTTGAGCAACTGTGCCATAGGTATTGTAATATTGATAATAAAGTATAAGCACATTTTGTTATCCACACAAATTTTTGAATGTAACCCACTGACGATCCTTCCAAAATCTCCTCACAGGGTCGTAGTTAACTATGATTTCCCAACTGGTGTGGAGGACTATGTCCATAGAATTGGGAGGACAGGCAGGGCTGGCGCGACAGGATCTGCCTACACATTCTTCGGTGATCAGGATTCAAAGTACGCTTCAGACCTTGTGAAGATTTTGGAGGGTGCAAACCAATCCGTGCCACCACAATTAAAAGAAATGGCTCTTCGTGGAGGATATGGTGGAAGATCACGTCGATGGGCATCTTCTGATGACTCTTATGGTGGTCAGGGATATGGTGCTAAAAGATCAACTGATAGCTTCAGTAACAGCAGCTTCGGTGACCAGGCCGGGGGTGGTTCAAGCTTTCACTCGAGGTGTGTATCAGTTTCTGTTTGAATGCTTCCTTTTAGCCTATAACAACCCTAACGAGTCATCAATTAGCAGCTTCCATAACAGCTCCAGTGGCAATAAGTTTGGTGATACTACGAGCTTTCATGGCAGGTATGGTGAAAATTTCTATTATGCATTGTCTTTGGCCCGTCTGTACATTATAATGAACCATCACATTACAGCTATGATAACAGCAGCCGCAACAATCAGACGGGTGACAATTCGAGCTATCCACCCAGGTGTGTATAAATTTTTCTATTCAGATGATATTTAGCTGATGTATCCCTGCTACATGATTAATTGCTATCTTTGATACAGCTCCAGCAATAATCAGTCTGGGGATGGTCTCAGTTTTCATGAAAGGTACTTTATTAGTCTTTGAGGCAACAGTTTTACCATATTTGGAATCACCCAATGTTATTTGAAATTCTGAAGTTTATACAATATCTGAACTTGTGTTGTCGTTTGGTGCTGTCTGTACTGTTAAGTACTGATCTAATGGAACTTGCTTAGCATGAAACGAAATTAAATTTGTGTGTATTTTGTCCTAGTCCCTTTCTCTTCAACAATTATTATCACTTTGTTTCTTAAGTTTATCTTTTATGGAATGTGATTGCATCCAGGAAGAATGAATCTGAACTGTCTGTATCCTCCATTCGATTGGCAGGTTCTATGGATCACGTGGAAAGGACCAGAGTAGAACAAGCAATGATGGATTCCGTGCTCGGAGCAGAAGTCCTCCTGGCAAGCCAGTGGGAGTTTCCAACTGGTGATTGCATCTACTAGGTGCAATCCAATTTTCGCGATGGTGACGAAACCAAGTAGAAGATGATACCCTAACAAGTTATATTTTTTTCTTTTCTTATCCTGCTTAAATCCAAGGATGTCCTGGAACATCACTAACTTAGGATATGGGTGATGGTCTCATCCCTAATGGTCTCCTGCTATCTTGATTTGACGCCTGGGAGACGCCTGATTCCGTACCATATGCCTGTGGTCGTAGGGTTGTAAAGCGTTAAAACTTGACTTTGCTTGTATACTCCTAATGCTATAACCCAATCCTGGGTAAACAAACGCATGGGGATGAATTTTGGACGAAACCATGGACAACTGATATTTGTGTTTAATGTTATGTTCAATCTATGTCGAAGACTGTTGTAAATGCTGTCCGCATGGTTTTATATTGAACTGAGTGTCCGTTATTATGTGTTGAAGAATCATGCTCCCCGTATGTGACTCCGCTCAGCGCTTATGCGAGTTCTGTAGCCTCGACAGAGGCTGTTTTGGTTTGGACTTGGGAATCTCAACAAGTTGCTCTTGTATTTGTATATCATACAGTAGTATACAGCTTCTGCATGTGCCAGCAGCGTCTTGCAGATTTGGTGTCGCATGGACCACTACACAATGTACACGTACACAGCTGTTAGCCGTGGTTTGGAGTTTGGCTAGAACACCATGTCTCGTGAAGCTCGAGAATATTTTAATTCATGAATCTAGCAGCTCTGCAAGACTGCGAATAGCAGTCGCCCGTGCCCTCTGTACAAGTGTACAACTGGGTGGAAACTATGTTTGGTTCATATCCTCATTGATACATTTCGATCTAATCTCTATAACTCAAAAACCTGTAATTTCCCACGAACTACTGTAATGTGTTTCATCCCTGCTTATGCATCATTTTGCTTCTTGGTTCTCGTCAACCTGGAGTAAATGAAAACACCTGCTAATGCAGCACCAGTTCCTGCAGGAAGGGCAACAAAAATTATACATCAATAAGTTGGTGGAACCTGGATGTGAAGCAGCAGCAGTAATGGTTTTTTTTCTTTTTTTGAATCGAATTGATCAAAGTTACCTAGTGCATTCACAGGCGAAATAGGGGTGCTGAAGAACAGAACGGAGGAGACGATCACAACCACACGCTTTACGCAGTTGGCGACGGAGTGTGTCACTGGTGACACTCTCGATAAGATCAAATACGAGAGCTGCAGTTGCAAGGGAAGACCATGCATCAAACACAAGCTTTTCTTTTTGGAGGCAGAGAAAGAGGTGAAGATCCCATGGGGGATGAAGAACACGATTATCTCCTCACCTTCTGATAGCCATGGAAGCACAAGCCTGCGAGCGCTGCTCTCACGCAGAGCTCTTGGAGGTTCAGGCCCTACATGATGCCAAAACAAGATTATGGTAAAGTTCGTAGTCTGAGGAGTGATGACACAGCTGATTATTGAAGTATATATCTTGTCTGAATTTTGAAACTCGTACCGTGCTCTGGAGGTATGCTGGTGTGAACTTGATGCCTTCGGCGAAGAACATGAGAGGGCAAGACAGCAGAAAGGACAGTACAGTGATCACTGAGAAGAGATTTATGTCATCCATGAAATCCTGCATCAGGAGGCAATTTTTACTGTTACTACTACAGCTCACCGACCGCGGTATTATATAATCTGATGAAGGAAAATTCACCTTGTCGCCGGCAAGGAGTTTCTTGCTGAGGACGTTCCTCGATTGGTAGGTGAGATTGGATGCCATGGCGCTCCAAAACCCGGTCCTGATTCCCAGACAAAATTACAGTGTCAACCGTCAGGATTCCTCCAATCATTCGAGTCCCAACAGCAAAAAGGCAAAGAATCGCTCGGTACTATCCAAAGATTCTCCGATACTGTAGGCAGTAGCGGGTAGCACTGACCAGTTGAAAGAAACTTCAGTGAATGACGCCAAGGCGACGCCGCCAACGATCGGCACGAGCGAGGCCAGCACCGGTGGGGATGGGACCTGCACACCAAGCAACGAATGGGAACTGATCATAGATTCCAATCTCCTTGTTTCTTGTTGATTCCATTCACGGCGGAATCGGAATTCGTTTTGCTTTTTTTTCAGCAAGTTCCGAGTGAGACGGCGTCGAACCTTGCCGAGGAAGAGGGCGGAGAGGACGACGGTGAAGAATGGCTCGGAGGCCTTGATGGTGTGCGTGAAGGAGACGGCGACCTTGCCCAGGCTCATGTTGGTGAACACTGTGCCCAGCATGTGCCCCAAGGCCAGCGGCGCGATCTTGCCCAGCTGCAGCAGACGCAAACGTTATACTAGTGCGAATCAGCAAGCCAACCGGAGGCGGGGAACGAACGAGATCGCGGCTTCGCATCGCAGTCGTCGTCGCGGCGAGAATGGCCAGGCCTCACCTGCGCGGCGGAGAGCCTGGGCGCCGGGTGGAGCCTGGTGGCCCACATGAGGAAGATGAGCAGGGAGCCGAACGCGAGCTGGAAGGCGGTGATGGTGTACGGCAGCGGCAGCGGCAGCGAACCGAGAACCTGCAATGGGGGGACGGAGACGGACACGGACACGGACACGGTTGGTCTTGATCGATCAGGGGGGGAAGAAGAGGGGGAGGGGATCTTGAGAGCAATCACTCTTGAGATGCTGCTGCGGTGAATGAATGGGACGGGCCGGGCAGACCTGCTTGTTGTAGATGTTGAAGTAGATGTTGAGCAGGTACCACGCGACGATCATGGCGCCCAGCTGCGCCGTGGCCGCAATGCCGCCGCCGGCGACGCCGTCTCTCGTCACCGCGGCTGCACTCGCGTCGTCCGCCGGCACCGACGCCGCCGCCGCCGCAGACGCCTTGGCGACCTCCCCATTCTTGCCGCCGTCGGACAGCAGCGACAGAGGCCTGAGCCGGCATCCGCCGCGGACGCGGAGGAGCGGCAACCGCGGGGCCGCGAAGGCGGCGGCGGCGCCGCGGGGCCCGACGAAGGAGGATGACGAGGACGAGGACGCGGCGACGCCGACGTGGCGCCGCGAGGCGAGAGCGGCCGCGTGGCCGCCCGTGGCCCGAGTCCAAGAGGCTCCGGAGACAGAGGTCCCCGCCGCTGCCGCTGCCGCCGCCGCGCCCTGCATCATCTTGCGCTCGGCCCTTGTCGCGAAACCGCCCCGCGCCGCGCTTAAAATAGTCGTGGCCTGTCCTCCGTCCGGAAAGGTGGTGCCCGGGTGAATCTTCCCGGGATCCCGTACTTGTTCGTCCCCCTGTAGCTCCACGATTAGTGAGCTAGTGAGGCCGCGGCAGTGCACAATTGGGACTTGGATGCGTGGCGGCGGCTTTTCTTCGTCCGGCGGGCCATCGCAGTTGGAGTGTTGGACAGTTGGTCATGTCGATGTCGTCGGCAGCTTGACCCTGTTGGATCGGGCACATGTTCCTTTCTCCATCCGGTCCAGAAAGTGGCGTCACCGGTGAGGTGAGCTCGGGATTACACGCTTGATTAGACCAATTTCAGTAGTTTTATTTGAGTTTCATTTACGTTAAATAAGTTGTCAATTGTTGATGACATTATGGTGTATTTAAGAAGTGAGAGAAAAAATGAGATGAAACTCTCTTGGCACGAATATCAACTCTCTATAAGTCATAAAATTTAATGTCTATGAAACTTTACAATGAAACTCTCACTGTCAATGGAGAATTTCATTCAAGTTTCATTTTATTTCATATGACAAACAAGAAAATAAAACTCATCATTAAAATTGACATTAACGGTCGACATCATGCACGTTATAGGACCTTTTTTCTGGCCTCAGGTCGCAGCTACCAGCCTACCAGCATCGTCAATCAAAAAGAAGTCGTCGCAAGATGGGGGAGGGGAATAAGGTCCGTTAGGGGATAGGGGACATCATTTTCACCATTTCTCTAAAGAAGAAAAAGGATTAGCATGGATGAAAATGAAGAGAAGAGAAGGACGCATCGGCATCGCATCTCCATGATGATGAGAAGGCGACACTGGGTAACAGACGTACCAGCGGCGAGCTCCTGGACCCGGAGACAATTCATTCCCCTACTACGCGTTTCTGCTCGTCACTCAGCTTCGCCGTGGAGCAGCATGCTTTTGGAATCTGGATGCCGCCCTCTCGTGTGATCGGAGCGCCGGATCGATCAGGGCCGCCTCGTCGGCAATTGTGATTTGAAATGAGTCCGGCGGCGCTTTCGCTGCGATCGTGGATCTTTGCTTTTCGCGGAACGGGTCCGGCGATAAAGAGGGCGGCGAAGCCCCGGTGAGCCATGGGATCGGAATATAAGAATGCGCTGGTGGCTGGCTGACAAAGCGAGCGCGCCGCGGGTGGGGGTGGGAATCGACCCAAAGCGCTGTCGTGGCCGTGCAGTGGTGGACGATGACGCGAAGGAGACGAGACGACGGCGACCGCCCCGCCGAAGGAGAACGGCGACGATGGGCCCGCCCGAAAGAAGGCCGGTCGCAGGCCCATGTGAGCCGCAATTGCTCTCACGCTTCAAGCAGCATATAGGCCCATGACTCAGACTGGGGCCGTGCCGTGGTGGTAGAGGCCCATCTCCCATTCGGCCCGCCTAACTAACCGGGGGGCGCACGCTTCGGCAGCTGAGAACAACGAACTGGGTGGGGTCGTCGCCGGCCGGTGGAGTTGCTCCTGGACTGGATCTGCCGCCCGGTGGTACCTCGCCGCCGAGGATGGCGCGGGCGGAGAAGAGTCACGCCGCTAGCACGGCGGAGGCGGCGGCGGAGGCGCCAGCGAGGTCGACGGACCACCGGAGGAGGGCGCTCTACTTCGCCGCGCTCCTGGTGCTCGCCGACGCCGCGCTCGTCGTGCTCATCGTCGCCTTCGTCCCGTGTGCGTAGCTCCCGAGCGCGGAAGCCTCATTGCTCAGCTCTCCTCCTTGTATCTGCGTCACCGCTAAGCGGGGTCTGTTGCTTCTACTTGCAGATACCAAGATCGACTGGGACGCCTACATGTCGCAGGTACTAACGCAGATTGCCGATTTTTGTTTTTGTTTCCCCTCTGTTTTGGTTGAGGAGCTTTCGATTTGGGACGGTGGTGTGATCTTGGCCGCTGCTGGTGTGTGTGTGTGTGTGTGTGTGTGTGTTTGCTGCTGCGCTAGGTGGACGCTTTTCTGGAGGGGGAGAGGGACTACACCAAGATCGAGGGAGACACAGGGCCATTGGTCTACCCGGCTGGCTTCCTCTACGTCTACTCCGCCATTAAGTTCCTTACCGGCGGCCATGTCTTCCCTGCTCAGGTCACTGCACAGCCAAATCTGTTTACCAGCACGAACTCGTTTGTTCTGTTGCGGTCCTCACACCTTATTATGGTGAGAAAGAATGCCTGCCTGTGCTTATAAGACTGATGGGTTCTTGGGTACTTGTCTGCAGATTTTGTTCGGAGTCTTGTACATTGTCAACTTGAGCCTCGTTCTTCTTCTTTACGTCAAGAGTGAAGTGGTATGGATGTGTAACTGATCACTCTTTTCTGAACTCTGGTTCTGCTTTAGTTCAGTGATTCACATCTAAACTTTCTCTTCCTTAGTCCTTTGTTTAGCTCAGCAAAGATAGACAAACTGATTGATATTATGTCATGAGACTCATCTAGAAACAATCATTGTCTAGTTTGTCTAAGATAATATCTGTAGCGTTGGCTATTCTTGTCTAAAACAATCTTTTCTTCACTTCTGCAAGACCGCAAGGATAATTCAGTAACTGGTAGTCTGGCCAAGTTTCTTCAATTAAGCTTGTAAAACATCTGTGTGGCCAAGTTTCCATGACATTGTTTGTTGTTTCTGTCTCCGCATACCTATTTTGTTTCTGATTCCTCCCTATCTCTCAATAACAATGACAGCTTCCATGGTGGGCTTTAGGTTTGCTTTGTTTGTCCAAGAGGGTTCACTCCATATTTGTTCTCCGCCTTTTCAATGACTGCTTCGCCATGACATTGCTCCACGCTGCTATGGTTTTGATCATTTATCACAAGTGGTACCTTGGTCTAGTAGTTTTCAGGTGATCATGACAGTATGGCAGTAAATTGCATTTATCTGCTTTTTGTTTGTTTGAATATGACCAAACTGAAAGTGGTGCGTGGAAACTGGAAAGTAGCTGCTCATATTCATTTATCAATTTTTTCTTTCAGTGGAGCTGTCTCAGTTAAGATGAATGTCCTTCTTTTTGCTCCTTCTTTGCTTCTACTGATGGTCAAGGTATACATTACAACAGCACCATGCTTATATCTTTTTATCCTTCCAACTGTTACCCTTAGGCCTTGTTTGGATGTAGTCGGATTCGCATCAATCCACATGTGTCGGGGTGGATTGGAGTGGAACTTGAATTAAATTCCACCCCAACACATGTGGATTGAGGTGAATCCGACAACATCCAAATAAGGCCTTACTAAGTTGTTTGTACAGGCCATGAGCATCAAAGGAGTATTCTTTGCCTTGTCGGGAGCTGCTGTCATACAGGTACATTGTTCCTTTTTCTTAATTTAAAAAACTCATCCTATTCGACTATTTTCAATTTGTTAAAATGGTCTTCTCGCACCACATTATATCGGTTTGACTATCCCTGGCAGTTTCTTCTAGCTTTGCTAATACAAGTTACTCTTGCTTCATAAATATATAAGGTCAAACTGAATGCTGCAAGGTCTTTTGCAATCCCTTTATCCTTAAACTCCATAGTGATATCTTCCAATAGTATGCCACAAAGTTATTAAATTCACAACTCATTGTATCTTCTGTTATTTTTTCTCTAATTTACAGCAGACCTCTGCGTCATTGTATTAGAGAAAATTGTCCCATTATTTATGATATAAATTTTCTGACAAATGCATATATGATATTATTTATACTGACATGAAAAAGTTAGCCATTGTCGATTGTAGACTACAACCATGGCCTGAGATAAACTTGAGCGTGTCTATACGACTCTAAATTGTCTGGGGTTAGATGGGTACAAGGAATCACACAGTTTATACTAATGATTTAAATTTCCCATCTGTAGGTTTTGTTGGGTATGCCATTCTTGCTGTCTCATCCAGTTGAGTACATCTCAAGAGCATTCAATCTCGGCCGTGTGTTCATCCATTTCTGGTGTGTATAATATTTCATGAATTCTGAACCATTTCAGCAGAAACATTATGACATATCACACCCTAGATGCAACTTTGTAATTATGCAGAGTGTTAATTGTTTTATGTCTTTCAGGTCTGTGAACTTCAAATTCGTCCCAGAGAAGGTGTTTGTATCGAAAGAGCTTGCTATTGCGTTGTTGATTCTTCACCTCACCACCCTTATGATATTTGCACACTACAAGTGGTTAAAGTGAGTACTCACCACTCATTTTAGGTGTACTGAGTTAGCAAAGATCTACACTCATCTCAATAGTCCAATCTTCACTCAATGGTTTTCTTTCTCTTGTTTCTAAGAACATTTACATCATTGCATGTTTCTAAATTAAATCTGTATCGGTATATCTGGGGAGATGCTAGGGTATTTTATAGTGGTTATGCTGCTGCATAATTTTCTTCTACGTTCACTGACAGGCATGAAGGAGGCCTATTCAGTTTCTTGCATTCTAGATTTAAAGACGCCAAATCAATCCAACAGCTCGTTTCCAGCCAGCCCAGTCTATCCAGTCTCAGCACAGAACGTGCGTTAAACCACAATTCTCAAACTAATCATATCATTTTGATATATGTTTTCTTACTAAACTAACTAGATATGTACAACTTGAATCCAGATATTGTAACTGTTATGTTTGTTGGCAACTTCATTGGCATCGTGTGCGCCCGATCATTACACTACCAATTCTATTCCTGGTAAGCACAGGCTCCCCTCAGCATCATTAGTGTTATGATAAGCCCTCAATATATTTGGCTAGTTGTTTGTGAATGCTATCATCCATGTTTGCTTGTTCTTCTGTGTAGGTACTTCTACTCCTTGCCTTTTCTATTGTGGAAAACACGTTTTCAGACCCCTGTGAGGTAACGCACCGTGCCTTAATGTATTTATGTTAGTCACACTTGCAACTTGTGAACTAACCAAGCATGATTTATGTTCATAAAAGTGTCTAATTCCTTTTTATTAACATTAAGCACATTCTTCTTCTTCTTCTTTCTGAAACTAAGATGTTGTCTCTAAACAATGCATTGGTTTAAGCATTCATTTATTTGGTTTGCAATCTTATTTCACTTCCCCTCATTTTCAGGATCATTCTATTTCTCGCCGTGGAGTTCTGCTGGAATATTTACCCTTCTACTGCCTATTCATCGCTACTTTTGCTATTTTTGCACTTGTGCATTTTGTTTGGTATATGGTTTTCACCTGCTGAGTGCCCCCATATCATCAATAAAGTGGCATAACGGACATATCAAGGAGTTGCAAAGTTAGACTTCCCCGGTAAAATAGTATAATTTTTAGAGGTAGCAGTGAGGATGCAAGCAATGACAAAGGCTTCTGGAAATTGTGAAGTATTTTGGTATGCCAATACTCTTGCGATTAGTCGGCCCAAATTTCTAGAGTGGCATCTAGACATACCTAATATGCGTCTCCATGTGTAACTTGTTAACATAGATGATAGCTACGCTAACTAGGCCGGTCTCAGTGGAGAGCATGATATGATTTCCAAGACTGTCATATGTAACGAAACGAAACATGGATGAAAAACCTACTCTCAATAGAAAGTTTTATTAATTTGTATGTAACTCTTAATTTGTAATGATATTTTTTGCAAATTTTTTATCAATAATTAGTTAAACTATTATATACTACCTCATGCTATTTTTATTTGACGTTTGAGACAACCTCCTTCACTTTTCATTCTGAAATACTCCCTCCGTTATATTGAAAGTGTCGTTAGAAAACCGTGTCACCCTCACATTCACGCTTCTCAGATGACACTCTCAATGGGACGGAGGGAGTACAGCTTAGGGCCCTTAGACTACCCGCACTCATCTTCCTCTATTTTCATCCTCTAAAAGGAATATTCTAGCCTAGTCATCGAGATTCTTTCCTCTATACTACTTTCTCCCGCACTCATCCATCCTCTATATTTCTACTCTATACTACTTTGGACCCACTTGTCAGTTTTTTATTCCCCTCCTCCCCCCTCCCTCCCTCTCCCGTCCCATTCTCTCTCTCTCCCCCGACGCGCTCCACCGACCGCCGCGCCCCGCATCGTCCGCCGCGCCGCACCATGGAGAAACGCGGCCCGTCCTCCTCCTCCCGCTGGAGCCTGCGATGGCGCGGCCGACCTCAAACCCTCGCGGCACTCCGTCCGAGGGCACGTCCAGCATCCTCCCGCGCGGCAATCGGCGAGGACGCTGCCGTCCTCCCATCCGAGCGGATGGATGGAGCGAGAGACGGAAGTCCTCCGGAGAAGCGGAAGAGAGGTGCTCCGGCGAGGGAGCAGGCGAGGATGGCGAGGAGGCTCGTCCTCTATGGCGCGGGAGGGAGGGCACCGCCTCGCCTCGATCCTCCTCCTGCTGTGGACTGCCGTCCTCCTCCTCCGTGTGGAGCCGGCGATGGCGCGGCCGTCCTCAACCCGCGCGGCTCCGGCGAGGGCACGGCCAGCCTCCCCCCGCGCGGATCCGGCGAGGACGCGGTCGTCCTCCACCCGAGCGGCTCCGGCGAGGGCACACCGTCCTCCCCTCGCGGATCCGGCGATGGCGCGGCCGTCCTCCTCCCGCGCGGATCCGGCGATGGCGCGGCCGTCCTCCACGGCTCCGGCGAGGGCGCGGTTGTCCTCCACGGCTCCGGCGAGGGCGCGGTCGTCCCTCTCCCTCGTCTCCGCCTCCACTCCTCTCTCTGCTGGCGGTCGCGTGGTGGGGCCGTGCCAGAGATAGCGACCGTCCGCTACGACGCCAAACTTGGCGGACGGCCTCTGCCATAGCGGATGAGGTGGCCGGATGCAGGCCTCCGCTGCAGCCATTCCGAACGATATCCGCGCGTAGCGGACGCGGATAGCGTTCCCGGTGCGGATAGTCTTAGGTTAATGGACGGAGGGAGTACTCCCTCCATACCCATATTAAATGGACGGAGGGAGTACTCCCTCTACTCCCTCCATACCCATATTAGTTGACGTTTTAGAAAAGATTAGAGTCAAACATTGGGAATATAAATCATCAATAACTATTAAGTTTCTAAGTTTACAAATATAAAAATTATATAAATAGATTTGTCTTGAAGAATACTTTCATAAAACTATACGTATATCACTGTTTTATAAATATTTTTATAAAAATAAGAGGTCAAAGTTGTGTTTTGAAGACCGTGTTGCTGTCCTAAACGTCAACTAATATGGGTATGAAGGGAGTATAATTAAGGCCATCAGGTGACATCTGCATTTCATTTCATTCATATGTGCAATGGATGTTACTGATCCGAACATCCCTGCCCAACGATTGTGAGATTGTCTGCTTTCAGTATTTTTCATTGCATGTCTTCGTCAAGGCACGTGCCAGAATCCCAGAACGTTCGGATGTGTGCCAGGACTCCCAGGACAGTCCTTGTGGCAACGTGAGAAAAATCATTTTGGATTCCTTGCGGTCGCAAAGGCAAAGAATTTTTTTTTGAAATAATATTTTTTTATTTAAAATTATAAAAGTAGTAGTTGTTTTAGAAAAGTTGCGTGTTTAGGGGCCAGTCGGCATTTGGGTGGCCGACTAGGGTCCTATCGGCAGTTGGGCGGCCGAGAGGTCCCTAATCGGCTGCTCAATAGCCGATATGTGGCGGCCCACCACCAGCATGTGGCCTGTCGGCGCCGACTAGTTGCCAGTCGGCACACCCATGGCCGATAGGCCTAGTCAGCCCCCAAACGGCCGACATGTCCATATAATTTATTAATTGGAATTGGTTGTATAATTTATTAATTGGAATGGGTTGTAATTGACCCAGTCAGCTATGCTCTCCAAAATTTATTAATTGGAATGGGTAGAATTGTAATCAAAATATGAAAATAATTGGAATGTTTGGAATTCGAATAGTTGGATAGAGTGAGTATTTCTAAAATAAATGTGGTCAAAGTAATATTAATGATACCAGAAAACTTCATTAGAATTACCTAAATGTGTTTTGTTAGATGTATTTATTTGTTGTCTTTGTAATATTAATGTGTGTTAATAGTGGAAATAAAAAACGAGCATCTCCAACAACTCTCAAATCAAGTTGCTATCCTTATAAATTTAATAAAATCATAAAAATCTCTCTCCAACAATTCCTTAAACAAACTTGCTATTTATCAAACTTGCTATCCTACGGTGTCGCACGTGCATATATACGCACGCGGTCTCAGGTTGCTATCGCGAAAATCTTCTGGACGGTGATGGGGAGCCAGACGGCGCCGCGCGACCGCACACGCCGCGGGCGAGCCGAAGCGCCCGACGAGGTGGTGCGCGATGGTGTCGGGCATCAACCCGCGGATGCACGCGCCTCCGCCCGAAGCAGCTGCTACTGCTAGCCCCCACTCCCCACCGCCCGATCCGCCCAGAGGCAGCGGCGTCAACCTGCCAATCGGACGCCGCCACGGCCGCCACGGCCGGAAATCGAGCCACAGTTTGCGCCGACGCCGCCTGCGCACCCGAGCAACACTAGTAGTCCACCCCCTGTACTTATAAAGTTCAGAGGTCCACCACCAGTCCTAAGATATCTTAGAGAATTAAATTCGCTGAGTGCATTATATTGTTCTACTGGGTGTATCACGGTTGTTTCTCCTTTCTGTTCTTCCGTGAAGATGATTCACCTGCATATTTTATGTTGTTAAGAGTTGTCTCCCGGGCTTTAACCTCTTGCTCTTGTCGCTTGATAGCAGCTTCACGTATAGAGGCTGACTGGGAGCACACGCATATAGGCTGAGGCTTTGTTCAGTTCACGAAATATTTAGGAAAAAGTTACTGTAGCACTTTCGTTGTTATTTGATAAACTTTATTCAAACATGACCTAACTAGACAAAAGATTCGTCTCGACATGAACAGACTAAAAGTACAATTAGTTATTTTTTACCTACATTTAATGCTTCATGCATGCGTCTAAAGATTCGATGTGACGGGTACTGCGCAAATTTTTGAAAAATTTTTGGCAACTGAACGAGGGCAACGATGACTGGATGCCGGTGCGCCCAGCTGAGAAGACTGTCGGCTGCTAGGGAGCCAATAGGGTCCTATCGGCCACCTAGAGGCCGACTAAGCCCACTAACCTGGTAGGCAGCACTCCTATCGGCTTCTGGGCGGCCAATAGGGCCCTGTCGGCTCCCTGGCCGCCGACTGCCTACCAAATCCACAATTTTTATTTCCCAGATGCTATATTTGCAATTTCAAATAAAAAATATATTATTTCAGAAAAAAATTCCAAAGGCAAATCGACACAAGCAAATGATCAAATGTGTCCCGTTCCAAAGCAAGTGGTCCAGGTCGGAAATACTGGGGCGGCCATCTCACCCTCATCGCGTCTCCAGATCACCTGCCCCGTGCCCGTGGTTGGTCCTCGTCGTCGCGGTTGGTTCCTTTCTTTCTCGGTTCGCTCGCTACTTCTCTCCCTGCCTCGCCTGTGGTTGCTGCTGCTCTGTACTCCTCTCCTCCGGGAGAGTGACAGGTGGGAGAGGGGGCGCCAGCCAGAGCCAGCCGCGAGGCTTCCCGAGGTCTCCGCCGGGGCAAGTCCACCGCCGGCACTTTGACTCGGAGTCGGAGATTCTCGCGAGGAACTGGCAGGGATCTGCCGCCCATCCCTTTATTGTAATTCATGATCTCTACACGTTCCTTCTAGATTTCGGCGAACATTTTCTGACCCGGCGTCATTTTTTATTGCGGATACACTGATGCGCACATGTCTGATGTCTCCTCCCCCGATCTCAATCTAGAGGCTGTGGCAGTAGTAGTTCAGTCGGCGGAGGAAGGCGCATCACGAGAACGAGGTGGGAGGAACCGGACCGGGCCGGACGGAGCTTGGAGAAGGCAAGCGGGCAAGGGGAGTGGTGGCTCTCGGTTTCTTCGTTAACCACTCCGTCCGATCCGCCGGTGTGTCTCCGAACCGATCCCCCCGTGCGCGACCCTGTGGACGGATCAATCGCCGGTAAACTCAGCTTCCTTCCCCCACTTCATCTTCTCTCAGACGATAGGTTCCTTGATGCCCTCCGCTTCGGACTGTTCGTTTGTTTCGTAATTTCGTGTGCGCGTCAATGGAAGAACTGGAAAGGTTGCTTCTTTTGCGTGGGGTACCCAGGTCGGCCAGGTTGCAGCATAGATACTGAATCTCTGAATAGTGTGTTGGTATGGTGACCCTCGCTTTCTTCGGCCTGTTCTTTTGCCTCTGCTTTCTCTATTTGGCAATTAGTATACAATACTGCCTGTATTGCATTGATCTCTCCCTTGCCGGCAAGGCAACGAGAAAAGTGCTTCTTTTTATTCTCAAATGGACTGGCGCAAGTATAGTATCAGATTTAATGATAGCGACTAGGACAACAAACTTATATAATGTCTTGCTGATATATGATGGCAGGGACGATTAATTAACCATTCCAATCCTCAACCATGGCCGTGGACACTACTCAACTGGAGTACTGGCTCAACTGGAAGTTCTTGCTGTGCGCGCTCTGGGTTTACTCCTGCTTGGCCTTGGCATTCTTCTTGATTAAGAAGTATGAGGGGGCCAGTTCACCGGACAGCAATGGCGATAACGGCGGAGACAGAGAAGGGGCGTTACCACGGGTCGGACCTGGTGTTGTTTATCTTGAAGATTGCTGGAAGACGTGCATTGAGGGGATCCACCCTGGCTGGCTGCTGGCGTTTCGCCTTGTGGCCTTTTTCGTTTTGGCTTGGCTGCTTGTGGTCGACATCGTTACTGATGGATGGAGTATCTTCCTATACTACACACAGTAAGCCCATCTTCATCCTCATTGGTCATAATTCCCAGAAGTAGTTCCACTGCCCACAACTGAAAGAACTTATGCTAAAATGATGTTGTACGTTTGGCAGGTGGACGTTCTTGCTTGTCACCTTGTATTTTGGGGTATGTAGTTTGCTAATGGATCATTGAATTGTTTTTTTTTTGGTTGTTTGTCACTTTAATTGTTATAATTAACCTTGAGTCTCACATCACATCACTGCACTCCTGCAACATTGGTACAAAGGCTTATATGAATTTTCTTTTGAGGATATTACCTGAAACATACTGTAGAGTTTATGTATTCTTGCTCATGATTTTTCACCAGTACTAACTAGTTAATGTCTCAATACCTTCTTCATCTTCAGCTTGGGTCATTGCTTTCGATTTATGGATGCTATCAGTATGTTTACAATACTGGTGGGGATAGATATAATCTGGTAGGATCTGGTGCAGACCATGGCACATATATGATAGCTCCAACTGCGGAAAGTGCATATGACCCTGCAATCAAAATTTATCATGACACTAAAACAAACAATGGCCGAGAATAGCAGGATGTTGGGGTTATATATTCCAGATCATGTTCCAGGTAAGTCATAAATCATCATAAGCATGTGCCGTTGCTTCTCATTTTTTGTGCAAAAAGTTGACCCGTTTTACATTAATAAAAGTAATAAAGAGAAACATGAAATATGACTGATATTGGCACTCCACTCAAATTCTGTGTTTCTTTCCAGACAAATGCAGGTGCTGTGATGATTACAGATTTGGTGTTCTGGTTATTTTGTACCCTTTCCTTGCCCACAATCAGTATCACATGGATTTTGTGAGTATTCCCTTTTGTGATTTTAGGAACTCTAACAATGTACTGTACAATCTAACTTGTTTGGTGAACCATATTAACTAAAGTATTTCATACACATTACTTTTTTTTTCCTTTAAATTTACCTTGAAGGTCATAATTCACTATATATACCTAGGGATTTTGGAAGTTTGATATGATAGTATATAACTTAATGGTGTTACCTTTATCAGTTACTTGTGTATTTGGTCACCTTTTAAACTCATTTCTTTTTTTTATTTTGGAACTTATGGCAGGAGCTCTTCCTATATTATTCAGAGATAAAAAACAAACAAAAACATAGAACCTTTCTACCTTCTGCTATTACTTGTGTATCTTTTCTACATGGTTAAGGGATGCAGAAGTGGCACTGCTTTTGGTAGGTACATCAGTTGTGGCCAATTTCTTTTTAAGAATAACTAGCAAACATTCCAATATGTCTTAGAATCTGGCCTTGTAAGTACCGTGACTGGACACACACTATTCTAACTCTTATAAGCATGGGTCATGAGTGCATGTCAGTGACCTGACCTTGAACCAATTAGGACTTATATCTCTAATTCATCACGTACTACTACTCTTAGTCAGGGGCGGACCCGAGATTAGCCAAAGACTAGGGCCATTACATTAGACATTAGTGCTAATTATTCTTGGGTATAAAAAAATGATAATTTGTCCACATTAATGAAGAGCTAACACTAGGGCCATGGCCGTAGTGGCCCTAGTGCTAGATCCGCCAATGCTCTTAGTAAAACTGGCTAAGACATCTCTTATGCTCAAAGGAGGGAGTGAAGGAAGCAAATTTGGGGGCGAGAAATTTTTGCTCTTTAATATTAGGTATAGAAATGTTACGTGATTATGTGCTACTCATACTAATATATAGTCATACTACAAAAGAGATTTATTTGTCAAGGTTTGTTATTTGTATTTGTCTTTTTTTTTATTTTTGAAGTTCTTAATATGTGCATCACAGATTCTGATTGGGACACATTCAATCAACGTTGTCTTCATAGTTGGTGATGCAGCTCTAAACAAACTGTTAAATGTCTCATGCCACAACATCGATCCATATCATGATCAACTGACCTCTGTATTGATCATTTAATCTATAAGTGCAGAATTTCCCATGGTTTAGGATAGCATACTTCCTGTTGTGACAGGCATTTTTGTTAATGTTCAGTGGATCGTCCATTTAGGGTGTCAACTTGGTAATGCTACGAACTTAGTTCTATTTTTCTTTCTAGTGAGGTGAAATTCTGATGTATAACGTGTTTTGCTTTGTTCAGGTGGCCTTACCCATTTCTAGACTTGACATTCCCTGGTGCACCTGCATGGTAAGCTCAACTCGGTGAAAGAAGTGCCTCTACTTTGCTAAATATTATGGTTTCATGTGTAGCTAATGCATCAGTGAGTCCGTAACAAAAAAAAAATAGAAACTAGACATTACATGACAGTAGAACCACAAGGTAGGGATAGCTTTGAAAATCTTATTACCACATGAACAGATGCAATGACATACAAAGAAAAAGAACAATTTGGTACCTAAATAAAGAAGTGCCTCTACTTTGCTAAATATTATGGTTTCATGTGTAGCTAATGCATCAGTGAGTCCGTAACAAAAAAAAATAGAAACTAGACTTACATGACAGTAGAACCACAAGGTAGGGATAGCTTTGAAAATCTTATTACACATGAACAGATGCAATGACATACAAAGAAAAAGAACAATTTGGTACCTAAATACTTTTGGTTGTCGCACTAATTTGACACTGAAGTCATTAAAAAATTTGCTATCATGCTCTTTCCATCATATGCTAGTATTGTTGTAAACTGTGATTTCATCAGCTTTATTGAAAGAAAAAACCGTAACTCCTGACAGGTACCTGGTGGTGGCAGTGCTGCACTTCCCGTGCTACGCCCTATTTGTCTTGGTACTGAGGCTCAAGCATATGTTGTTGGAAAGTTGGTTCCCTCAGACTTATGTGAAGTAAACAAGGAGGACAGTGGTTGTAGCTGGTTGTCCCTATACGCTACCTTCAGCAAAATGAAGCGGAGATTCTGCAAATTGTCCGCCAACCTGTCGACTGGTTTCTCTTCTCTTCTCTAAAAGTGGGCAAGTAAATTGACACAGCACGTTCCAAAAATTTTGAGACCAGCATCTTATTTAAATCAGCTGTTGTCTCTAGAGTTACGGCCTTTTCTTTTTTGAGGCAATTACAACCTTTTGTTTATCCTCAATGGAGATATGTGTACAGTCCATTAATTAATACATCCAATTATTTCCAACAATTTTCATGTTTTTTTTGACTTACCTAGTTCGTTAAGTTTATTTGTGACATCGATGTTCTATGTCTATATTCTTGCCTTTTGGCAGGCGAGGCCAGAAACCATCAGCACCAATGGACGGACAGTGTAGACTTTTGATGCTCCTGCCCTCATTGGTTAATACTATCTCTATCCGCAAAAGAATTATAGGTTAGAATGGGGCGAAGCCAGGATTTTTGGACGCTGGGGTCTGGACAATACCATAAAAAGTCGGGACAAACCCATAATACTGCTAACTTCAACTCTTTATGTTTATAATAATATATTACCACACATAATAATATCCAAAAAAATATAATAGTATTGTAACAACCAACAAATTATAGCAAAACAAGCTTTCATAGTAGTAGTTACCTCATATAGGCTCCCTCTGCGGTTACGGTCCTCCATCTTGTGAAATCGAATGATCACATCATCAAGTGGAATTGTGACGAGAAATTCTTGTTCCACAAAGCATACAATACAATCGTTCATAAACTCATCTCCAATACGATTTCGCAGTATTGTCTTCACAATTTTCATTGCTGAAAAGCACCTCTCCACTGATGCTGGCAGCACCGGAAGAACTAGTACTAGCTTGAGAAGCCGATAAACCAAAGGAAAACCCAGATGCTGGTTTGTACTGACCATCAACTTAGCAAGTTCGGAAATAGTGTCTAAATTGGCAAATCTTTCATCAGCTCGCACATTGTCAAATAGAAATTAAGCTCACGACCAGATCTCTTAGTTGTGTTGAATCAAAATCACCAGGATATGACTTAGCCAAATCCATTAAACTCTCCAATTTGAAAGCCTCAAAAGAATTCTTGGGTTGAAAGCAGCAATCTGAGTGAGCAATTAAGAGTTTACCTCGTTGAAACAATCATTGAACTCTGCAAGTTGCAAGTCAATAATTAGATTGAAGCAATCATATTTGTAATGCTGATAGTTGGTTTGATTGGTCTTTTTCCTTGGCCTATGACGATCAATATACTCTTCATCCATATCCAACTTGGGAATACCATGCTCTTCACAAAATGACTGCACAACCTGCAATTTGTATATTGGAATCAAATTCAGTGGTCCCTGCACGAATCAAATTCATGATGCATTTGTATATTGGAATCAAATTCATGATGCATCTATGGAAACTCACACTTACAGTGCAATTAATGTTTGATGCAGTGCCATGTCCATCTCTTCTTATTGCTGTAGTGTCTGGGTCTCCATCATTATTGTCGTCGTCATTATCACCAGACGGGGGTAATTTCCTTTTAAGAAATCCTTTCAAAGTAGGCTGATTAACTATAAAAAAGTACTAAATTAGTCACATAATAAAAAACTGAAACAAATAGCAATTTAGCATGTAAGCGTACATTGTTAGTACTAGATAGATACCTGCCATCTTGCAGGAATGAAGGAGCAAGGAGAATGTGCTTAACTAATGTTTTCTATTTATGACTTCTGAGAATCTGGGTTCGGATTGCATATGAATAGCTGGAAAAAAACCCTATAAACTCAGAATTCAGACATGATTAACTACTGCAAACTGCATAATTAGGAATTTGAAGGGTACCTTGTATCTAGATAGCAGGGGGAGTAGAACAACCGGAGCCTGGAGAACTTGATCGAGATTAGAGCACTGAGCGGGCAAGCGACGACGCGGCCGGCGTTAGGGGCGACGCGGCCATAGGATTGTAGGTGATTTGCGATGCGTATAGGAAGGCAAAAGGGCACCTGACGTTTGGCCTGGCCTTCTCCAATTCATTCACGTACAGGCGTACATCATGTGTGGGCTGTGGGCATGTGGCCTTGATGGCTTAATGGATCAGATAGCACTTAGCAAAATAGCAGATGGACTATAGTTGTTGGGCTGAGTGCAGACTGCTGCTGGTCATGGGCCACTGGGGTCGCAAGAAATTTTTGGTGGGGTCCTAACCGGCCAAAAAATGATCGCTATAAGAGTTTTTGCCAAAATCGTCGGTGTCCTCGGACCCCGATGGCTGTACGTGGCTTCGCCACGTTAGATATCGCGTAAAGTGGTTCACGTTCGACTAAATATTTAGTAAATAATATTTGTATTTATAACAGCAATTTAATTTATTGTGAATATATTTCGTAGTTATTCTAATGATATTTATTGGTATTATAAATATTAATACCTTTTAATCTATGATTTATCAAAGTTAACTTGCTAAAGCATGTACTATGCTATTGTATTTTTTTTTTTTTTGGACGGCGCCGTGGGTGCGCGACATCAAGGGCATATCTCCACTGAAGTTTGGGGTTCTCTTCCGGGCCTTGTTCTAACCCTAACTAAATCGTGCTCTGTTGCTGCAGATTATTCGTGCGGCGAGGAAACTATCTAGCCAATTTAGAACGCGAAAAGAGTTTAACTACAGTTTTATTTTGACAGGAATCGGTTTATTTCCACAGAAAATACGCACGAAACAGAGAGAACATTCCAATCGAGAGGCCTAGCATCTATCTATCTAGGTCCTGGGAGCTCTGGTACAGGCCCACCTTGGTTCTCTGCTCTTCTCGGCAGTACGCTCTAAAGTGTTTGGGCTGGAAACCAAAAGGGAAACGACAGCACAAAATGGGCCGTACCGTTTGATCTTCGGGCTGGACGCACTGAGCCACCCGGCAAGGCGGCAACCGTACGCCTCAGATGGGCCGTGGTCCAGGCTGATGATGTGCCAAGCCAGAACGTGTCTGTTGGACCGGTGGGGCCCGCCCACCTCGCATCATTTTGTACTGCACTGTACTGTACTACTGCAGAAGTGCAGAGTGGCGGGCCGCGGAGTCACGTGCGCACAGGCGCGCCAGCGGCAACACCGGCCGGCCGCGACCGCGACCGCCTCCCGCTCGGCTCGCTGCTCCCGTGCAATTGCATCCATCCATCCCCCTCCTCTCTCGCGTCGCATGCGCACGCCCGACGCCGCGCTGCCCGGCGGCGGCCACGGTCTCCCAAGCCTAGCCGGCGAACCAATCGCACTCCACGATCGCTCTCGCTCTCGCTCGTGCCGTCGTCGTACGCACGCCAGCGCCAGCGCTGGCGCCTTGCGCCTTGTCGTTGCTCCTCCCGTCGTGCGTGAGGCGCCGCGGCCGCGCGGCTGGATCCCTCTTGGCCTGCCTTAGCGTCATCGAGCGGGAGCCCGCCCGCCCGTCCGGTCCGGTCGTTGGTCTCGTTCGCGCCGGCCGGGATCCGCCGCGCCCGAGGAGGATCACTGTTGTTGTGTACGGCACTCACATTCCCGGCCCATCGGCTTCCGCGCCGCCGGCCTGGGCCGGCGTAGAATAATCAGATAGTATCTGGGAGAGAGTGGGAGGTGGAGCAGTATGGGGGTTTGGATTTGGAGGCGAGCGTCAGCGTGCCGGACGGCCATCTCCCGGCCACGCGACAAAGATGCTTTTGCTCGCTGGCTCGTCGGAGTTTGGGTCCGGTTTGGCATGCCGTGCCGACGCCCGGGGGTACTCCCCTGTTAGACTGATCTCTCTCGCTAATGGCCCAACGGCCATTAGGCCTTGACGCAAGCGGACTCGCCGGATTTGGAGTCCTCTCTTTCCGTTCTGCATGCCGTCCTCGCAGATTCAAGAATTGCCGGTTTGCTAGTTTCATTCCGTCAATTATTGTTGTTGTAGCCACACGAGTACTGTACTAGACTATGGCTACTGCAAAACACACGATGTATCTCATATGTTTAGGCCCCCACTCAGTAAAATTGTTTTTTTATAAAATAACTTTATAAGAAACTTTCTAGATAAAGCTAAATGTTTAGCAAAACAACATCACAAACAACTTCATGCATGTTCTAGAGAAATAAATAAGGATGTAAAATATGAAAAACTATATTTTTTTTAGTTTCATTTCAACTTATCCATTTATGAAAGGGGAATAAAACAACTTTACGAGTGAAGTTGTTTTAGAAAACTGTGTTTGACAAAAAAAAATAACTTATAAACAACTTATAAAGATGTTGTAAGTTGTACCAACTACTATACCCTTATAATGGCTGGCTAAGGATTTTAATAAATCCCATTTAGTATGGCTTTTACTTCACTATAGAATTTTTTTTTCTTCACTTCCCTTATTGTTGCTGAAAGTGTTTTAGATTTTTTTTATAAATCAACTTTTTATAGTAGACATATGAGAGGAAACTAGAAGAAACTAGTATTGTCATCCTCATCCAGCTTTCATCGATATGAGAATAGGTTCTATGGAGCTCCACTTAGAGAAATTGTTGCATTATATTAATCCACTTGGCAAAAATACCTCTAGAACCGTTAGAAAATCCGTGCCCAAACGAGATCTAAGAATATGAAGTTAATACTTCGGCTACGCAGTGCGACTCGTTGGCGCATATGGGTCAATTTGATAAAAAAGATATTACTCACCGGTTACATGGATATGTTTGATTAAGCTTTTGGAAAGTGCTTCTATCACGAAAAAGCAAAACTGTAACAAAAACGGATGTAACTTGAAGCTTCTTTTTTCAGAAGCAGCTGCTTTAATAGACCGTTGTATTTGGCTTTCGGCTTTCTAGTTGAGTGGGAATAGAGAGATATTTCAGAGCTGTTTTTAGGGATTAAAAAAAAAGAGCTATTTTTAGAGAGAGATGATATAACTGTAGGATCAACTAGTAGCAGATCTAGCCGGGTATTACAATATACAGTGCATAACAAGAGTCCTATGAACTAGCAGAGACTAGATCCGAGGAGGAGTAGGGCCTGGGGATTCATACCTAGGTCGTGAGCGCCCGTGGGTGTAGCAGAGGAGGAGGTTCCGTCGCCCGCCATGTCCGTTGGGGGTTTGGGGTCGTCGACGGTGTGGGAGGGAGATGGAGGCGTCGGAGTCCGGCGATGGTGACGAAGATGGACATGGTCTAGTGCAGCGGCGACGAGGAACGACGGCGGCGAGGCTTCCCGTCGCTGGCTGCGCCCCTCACAGATCGGGTTAGGGTTTGTCGGTGGGGAAGTCGGCTCACAGTGAACCTCGTACCCAGAGCCGCTGGCCCCCACCCTCTTTATATGCAGAGTGCGACGGGAGCCCACCAGCCATTAAACAGGCTGGGCGCCCCCGATCAGGGCGCGAGTTTAAGGCCTAATGGCCGTTGGGACATTGCTAAAAGAGATCATACTAACAAGATAGAGATAGGGGCTAGCTTTTATAGTTGTTTCAACTAACCAATTTGCAGCTTTTTCATAGCACATACTCCCTCTTGTCCTGAAGTATAAAGCATTTTCACTGACTAAAATTATAAGGAAACATGTTAACTTTTACAACATCAAAAAGGTAAGGCTATAAAAATACATTATATAATGTTTATAATGGAGCTTGTATAAAAAAATGTTGTTCTTTTTCTTATAACTTTGGTCAAACTTAGGATGAGTTGACTTAGGCAAACTATATTTCATGACTAAGAAAGAACAAACTTAGGATCAGTTTTCTCAAAGCTTATAGCTCACAATTGAACCAAATAAATAGACCCGATCTGCAGGATCCAATTATAGTGATATCACAACAAAAAAAAAACGGATTTATATGATACAGGAGTGACAGTATCACAACAATAAACTTATTAAGTGGCTAATGATATTTTTTCCTAGACACATAGGTAGCGGTCTAGCTAGTTTATGAATTGATATTCATTTCGCCTGTGCGACACAAACTATATTTGCATGGTATAGTTGTGGCAGCATTGTAACATTTGACACATATGGCTAAGGGTATTTTTTTTCACACATACAAGGGGCAGTCTATTAGTTTATGAATCGTTAGTGTAATGTTTTACATCTTTTGTTGGTTTGTGTGCCTCTTGTTGGTAAGTAGAGGCCAAAGATTTTCTCTACATTTTTGTATGGACATGACTGAGTTTTTTTATATGTAAAAGGTCTCTTGTTAAGTAGAGGTCCAAAGTTTTTCTCTGAAATTTTGCATGGACATGACTAATTGGTTATGAGATTTTTTTTATATATAAAAGGTTTCTCAATTAGATGCTGAAATTTTTTCTACTACTTTGCTACTGTAGCACTTTCATTTGTATTTGATAAATATTATACAATCATGTGCTAATTATGCTCAAAAGATTCGTCTAATGATTTACAACTAACCTGTACAATTAGTTATTTATTTTACCAACATTTAATACTCTATACATGCATCCAAATATTGATGTGATGGAGAGAGAGTGAAAAACTTCTCTCCATCACATCTATGTTTGGACGCATGCATTAAACATTAAATGTTGGTAAAATAAATAACTAATTGCACAAATTAGTTGTAAATCATGAGATGAATCTTTTAAGCCTAGATAGCACAGATTGAACAATATTTGTTAAATACAAACGAAAGTGTAGAAAAGTTGAAAAAAAATTAGCACCCAGATCAGGCCTCAGATTCCGAAGCCGAACCTAAAAACGATGGAAGAGGCTGGAAAGCGGCTGCTGACCAAACAAGGGGATTGCACGGCACTGCACACCCCACGCCCGCACGGCGCACGGGTACGGCAGACGGGGCCAGCAGGCCTAGCCTTTGCCTTGGTGGCTGGGGCCCTCTGGCCCTGCGCGCTGTTCTTTAAGAAGCGCAACAATGCGACGCGGCGTCACTGCAAAAACTTTTTATCGATTACTTCCTCTGTTGCAAGCAATTCCTGGAATTCGTGCCGGTCAAATTTTTTAAACTTTGACTAACTTTATAGAAAAAAATAATATCTATGATATAAAATAGACATATTATGAAAATATATTTTATGATATATCTAATGATATGAATTTAGTACCATCAATCTTGATAGTTTTTTTCTAGAAATTCGGTCAAAGTTCAAAAAGTTTGACTTAAGACAACTCTAGAAATTGATTCTTTCGGGGACGGAGGAAGTACGTTGAATTTTAGATATATATTTGAAGGGAACGTATCCTATGCAAACTAGACTCCTGTGCAAACTATGCAAACTCTAATCAAGACCACAAGAATCTAATCTGATGGCTGGTAATTTTAGCACTTAAACCCTCCACTCATGGGGGTGTTTTGCAACAGCCGGATAGGATGAGTGGGGGGTTTAAGTGCTAAAATTACCAGCCATCGGATTAGATTCTTGTGGTCTTAATTAGAGTTTGCATAGTTTGCACAGGAGTCTAGTTTGTATATGATACGTTCTCATATTTGAAATACTAAATGTAGGCTAAAAATAACTAATTACACAGATTATATATAATTTGTAAAATATTTTTTTTAAACCTAATAAGTTTATGTTTTAACAATATTGTGCTACAGACATATGCTAATGATGAATTAATTAGTTTTGGTAAATTTGTCTCATGATTTTCAAGCGGAATATTTATTTTGTTTTCTTATTAATTTAGTTTTAATAAAATAAATGAGTGTCAGAACATATGATGTGAGGGCCATTTTTTTTTTTTGCTTATTTTCCCGTCGATCTGATCTGCCGGTTCTGCGCTCGTTCGTTCGTGGATCACCACCCACAGTGAGGCTAGCTGTAGCAAATCAACCAACCAGCCATGCATGCATGCATACCAGTGGCGCGGCCGCCCGGTCCGGCAGACGTCTTGGTGTTTTCTTCTCGTTCAGAGACTCGCCGCGGAACGCGGCGGCGATCGAGAAGGATTTCCAGAGAGTCCCCTACGGTCGGTGATCGGATCATCATATCATCATCCGACGACGACGGTGGAGCGGACGGAACCATGCATGGAGAAGGTCAGAAGGCAACAATATCAACATCTTCTTCAGACTTGAGGGATGCCGCCTCGCCTAGCCTTGCTTTGTGCCTCTGTTTTGGTAGGCCGACGTTGTCCAGACGACAAGGACGCACGCCGCGACCGTGATCGATCGATTGCATGTGTCTGCCGTGGGTGCCTGGGTGGGGGACTGGGGGGTGGGCCAGACGGGAGGAGGAATGCGACCGGGACTAATAATGGAAGCAAGCAAGCTACGGGAGTGAATCATGGGGGATGATTAGCCATGATAACTGCGGCGTCCCTCTCGCATCAGTTCCACTGTCCTGTCCCCCAGCTCATATGCTTTCTCGTCGCTTGTACCACCACCACTCTACCCAGCTCCCAGCCCCAGGCGGCCGAGCGAGACGAGAACCACCCAGCAACCGTGGCGTTTGGCAATGGCAACCACCACGGGACAGGGCGCAGGGGACGCCGGCCTCCATCTCCGGCTCTCCGCGACGCCATGTGCAGGCGCAGCCGCGCAGGCGTTGACATGTGAGAAGCGGTCGACCTTGTCCTTGTCGGGTGTGCTGCTTGGAATGTAACGCGATCGCGATCGCGATGTGGTGGCCAGCGCGGTGCTGCTTGTGCACCACCCTGACCCTGAGTGTGAGTGGACCGACCCTGCACAAAACGTTTAGCCCACCCGCCTCCATCAGACCCAGGGTGCACCCGCCGTGTGAACCCACTGCGGGTTTTGGTTAACGGGGCACGCGCACACGAGCTGCCGCTGCTGGCAAGTGGCAGTGGCAGCGCCCACTCCCCGGTGGGCTGGCGGCCTGGCACCTTTCCCTGCGGCGGCGGTCCGGCCGGCCAGCGCCAGCCCGCTCGCCAGCCACCAGGGGTGCGGGGACTGCCGGTGCCGCAGCCCGCAGGGGCAGAGCGCGCAGCGAGACCTGACCCTGACCTCACCGCGCGATTCGTGTAAAACCCCTAATTTAGTCTATTAAAAATACACTTATTAAAAACTAATTTGTCAGCCGTAGACTAATTTGTGAGACCAACTATTAAAATTAATTAGTTCATGATTTGACAATAAGGTGTTACCGTAAACATTTACTAATGACAAATTAATTTGGCTTATTAGATTCGTCTTGTCAATTAGCATATGACGACGTAATTAGTTTTATAATCAGTTTATTTTTAATAGACTAAATTAGTGTCGCAACATCCAATGTGACACGATAAAAGATTTTGTCGGCGAAACGGACACCTCCTTCAGTGGCGAAAAGTTTTTGGATGTCACATCGAATGTTTCAGTACTAATTTAGTCTATTAAAAATAGACTAATACGAAAACACATTACATATTTCGTTCGAAAACCATGAGACAAATTTATTAAGACTAATTAATCCATCATTAGAACATATTTAATGTAGCACAACATTATCAAATTATAGATTAATTAGGTTTAAAAAAATCGTCTCGCAAAGTTATCATAATTTGTGTAATTAGTTATTTTTAGTCTACATTTAGCACCTCATGCATGTGTCCAAACTAGGGATGAAAACGGTACGGAAATATCCCGCACCGAACCTGTCGGTGTTTCGAAATAGGGGGTATGACACCAACGAGTAATATGATCGCGTGCTTCTCTTCCTGGATGGTGATGCAAGTGGACACAAGGATTTATCCTGGTTCGGGCAAAGAAGGCCCTACGTCCAGCGGGGGGAGGATGTTCTTGTATTACTTGCACCTAAGTGCTTGTACAGGGGCGAATACAAGCTCAGTGAGCGTGGACCGGAGTCCGGGCTCGTGTGTGTGTGGACTTGTGCGTTCTAACGTGTTTGTCGCCGACCGACCGAATGAGGGCCCTGGTGTCCCCTTTTATAGAGTAAGGGGAGGCCAGGGTTACACAAGGGTATTGCATGTGTCGGGGTGTATTGTATCCCTTACGAAGAAGGGTAGGAACCCTGTCTTGTCGAAGACATTGTAGCCGACGTGGGCGTTGCTGTTGAAGCGTCCTTGAAGCGTGGCCTCCATCCTGGGCGCGGACGTGGAGGCGTGGCGAGGTGGAAGCCGTACAGCACCCATCCCGGAACGTACAGGACGCGGCGGGGTCCCTCCGGGTCTTGGGGTACCTGTCCTCCAATAGCATGAAAGTAGTTAGGGCTCGAGGGGCGCGGAGCCGGCCTCGAGGCGGCGCCTACGGGGGGCTCGAGTCCCCGCAGGTATGGGCAAGTCCCGTGAAAATCGATTGAGCGGCAGGCATCTGGGCCTCGAGGCGTGGCTTGGACGTGCCACAGTGTAGGGCGTGGGTTAACAGTGCTTCACTGGTGCCTTTTCGCCCATACTTGTGGTGAAAACGAGACTTGACTCTGCCCCAGACCACTGTGGCACACGTTGTGTTACAGAGGACGTGACTGGAGTAGGTGGATGAATTAAGTGCGCGGTATGGGGCTGGCATTCGATGTCTGCGCCGCTCGAGGGAGGCATAACGCGTCTCGAGGGATAGGCCGCTGTGCCAGAGAGGCTCGAGGTCCCCGCGTGGGGTCTCGAGGTGTGGCGTTCGGCTGTTGGGGGCTCGAAGGGTAGTTGAGCGCTTGCCCGAGGCCTGACGTGGAAGGCTCGGCGAGACGGAAAACGATCGTGCGCCCGAGGCCTGGCTTGGAGGGCTCGGCTCGGTGGGCCAGCGCTGTAGGCCTCGAGGGGTCGGCTTTTTAGGGGGTTAGACTAGTTAGGTCTGTTATTAACCGGTGTTCTAGGTTTACCCTATTTGTTTGCGTTGATTGGGGTACCCCTTTGCGGAACCCCGACAGTAGCCCCCGAGCCCGTGTTCGAGTGCTTGCACTCGAGCAGGGGCTCCCGACTGGGATCTCGTGGGTTAGCTAACTGGCCTCGAGGGTTTCGTCGATTTGATTCCGTGGGTGTCGTGCGAGCGACACCCGCGGGTGTAGCCCCGAGGCCACGGGGGAGTGGTTAGAACTTCCTCGTGGGCTTTTTGCGAGTTTTAGTTGCGATTTTTAGGTTCGGGGGTGTCAGGCCCCCGAGTTTTTTATACCCTCTTTCGTCGAGGGGTGCCAGGCTGAACCGGCCGGCCGGCTCTTCGAGCTGTCCGGCGCACCGGTTGCCGTGGCTTGTCATCCCGCGAGTCCTTTCGATCGGATGCGAGGGGGGATGCCTCGTACTACCCCGAGTGGGCGAGTATCGAGGTTCCCGGTGAGCTGGTAACGGGGAATCCAAGTGAGAGCTCGTGCCCCGTTCGATAGGGGTCGACTGTGGCCCGGAAGCGGTCTCATAAAGCAGGGGTGCTCAGTCTGCAGGAGTGCCGGGCCCATTCGATAGGACCTGGTGGCTCGATGCCTCCCTCCGAGGGGATCTCACTGCATGTCGAGCTCCCCGCCTTGGATACACGTGAGGGGCCTCGAGGGCTTGGCCCTCGAGTGATGCCGCGAATGGCGCCCCTTGGTGTCCCTGACTCGGGTGCTCGAAGCCGGCTGTCGAACCCTCTTTCGTCGAGGGCCAGCCTTCGCTGCTTCGAGACTTAGGGCCGGGGCCCGTTTTGGGTGCTCGAAGCCGGCTGTCGAACCCTTTTTCGAGGGCCAGCCTTCGCTGCTTCGAGACTTAGGGCCGGGGCCCGTTTTTTACTTCCGGAAGAAGCCTTCGTCGCTTGGAATCCTTCTGCCCATTGGGCGCGCCTCGCGGCAGGAACCGCCAGGGAGTGGAGATCGTGGCGCCAGGGCGGCGGGCGCGAAGTCGGAGCGGCGGCCGCAGAGGGCCCCGGCAGTTGAGCGAACGGTGAGCTGCCGCGTGTTCCCTGCATCCGGCTCGAGACGTAGTTAGGTGGGCGCATTAAATGCTATGCGGTTACCTTTTTATGTCGTGGGAGACCCCGTCCGTCGGGGTTTCCCCTTATAAATATCGAGAGAGGGGAAAAGGAACCCTTTACTTTGCCTTTGCCTTCACCGCCGCCGTAGCCTTCACGCGCCCTCTCCTTCGGGCTAGTTGATTGGTGATTTTCCGGCTGCCCGTCCGCTGCTCGGGTCCACGCCGCGCCACCGCCACGGCCGCCCAGACACAAGTGCTGCCGGCCGAAGACTGGAGCCCGTCGAAGGTGACGCAGAGCGAGATGGACTCGTTGGTGGCCCAGGGGCTTCTGCGCCCCAACCCGGAGGAGGGACCCGCGTGGTGGGTTATCCCGTCGGCGGAGCACCGGGAGCCGCACCCGCCGGAGGGGTACGTGGTGAGCTTCACGCGCTACCACCACCGTATGGGGCTCGCGTCCCGCCGAGCCGCTTCATGCGGGGGCTGGCCCCCACTTTGAGGTGGAGCTGGCAGCACTTCTCCTCCAACTCCATCTCGCACGCCGCCATATTCGTCGCGGTGTGCGAGGGGTACCTGAAGATGGAGCCGCACTGGGAGATGTTCGTCCATCTCTTCCGGGGCGAGCTCTTCATCAAGGCCCTAAAGCCCAGCGGGAGGCGGCTCGTGCGCATGGGCTCCCTTGCCATCACTGCGAGGGCTGGGACCTCGTCGGCCAACGTCCCCCGTGAATACCTGCGATACAAGCTTTCCACCAACCAGGCCGGGTGGGACGACCATTGGTTCTATCTGCGGAATGAAGATGGTCTCTTTCCGCAGTACACTGGCAGGGTCCTCGCTCAACGCCCGGAGAAGTGGACCTGGGGCGTCGCGGCGGACAGGCAACGCCACCTGGCCCCGCTGATGAAGATGATGAAGACGCTGGTGGATGAGAAGAAGTTGACCGTGCAAGCGGTCATTTGGGCGTTCCACCAGCGAAGAGTTCTCTCCGCTGGCGGAGCGCCCCCTTCTTATGCACGAGATGGGGCCGGAGGCCAAGCTCGAGGCGCTTAATCGATCGAGGTGGCCGAGGAGAGGCTGTCCCGGAACGAGGGCGTCTCCCGGTGTCAATCACGATCCAGGGGCCGTTCATCCCTGAGTACACCCACCTGGTCGCCATGGCACCCGATGAGGGGTGTCTCGACCTGGTGAGCCTTCCTCGAGCTGAGCTGTTCCGAGCCCCCTCCCCCTTTCTCCTCCTTCGAACCTTTTGCATTCTTCTTGTGGTTTTGTCTCGTCACGCTTCTTCTTTTTTCAGGGGGTTTACTTGTCGCGCGTCGAGGCCCCCTGTGAGGGAGGACGCCGCGGATACTTTCAGGTGAGGCGCCTCTCTGCTCAGAAAGACAAGGAGAGCAAGGATGCCAGGAAGAAGAAAGAGAAAAACAAAAACCTGCGTCGCTTGGCTCGGGAGCAGAGACTGGCGAAGGCTCGTCGCAACCGTCAGCCTGGAGACGGGTCCCCCGAGCTGAGCTCCTCGAGCTCGGAGGAGGAGAGCGGTGATGAGGAGGAGAGCGACGACGAGGGGATGGATGCGCGCCTGAGGCGCGCGGGGGTCGTCGATGACAGGGCTGACCGCTCCTCTGTGCAGGAGGGTATGCTGGAGGTCCCCCCGGCGAAGGGACCGCGCGGGACGCAGCCGCGGAAGGCGGCGCCGATCCCTGCCTCGTCGGGGGCCCGAGGTCCGTCGAGCTCTGCGGCGGACGTGCCCCCGGTCGTGAGGAAGCCCCGAACCCGGAGCGCCTCCGCCACAGCACCAACGGAGGCCGCCCCCGCGCCAGCCCAGGCGGGAGGTCTGGAGAAGGGCCGGGCCTCGAGAAGCGGCCGACAGGTCGAGAAGGATTTCGGGCCGACCGCCGCGAGCCGTCAAGGGCGCCGTCGAGCCCGCGGAGGAGCGGGCGTCAGGAGGAGGCGTCGAGCCCGCGCCATCACGAGCTCGGGGAGGGAGCCCCCGGGCGTCTCGTGACCAGGGGCGTGAGCGTCCCCGGAGTCCGTCGCCGCACCGCCGCCGGGACACAGAAGCGGACGCGGGAGGGCGCGACCGCCAGCGCGAGCGCCGGAGCGGGTCCCGGAGCCCGCGCCGGGGCGGGCGCCACTACGACAGCACGAGGGAGGTACGGTCGCCCTCCCGCGACGTGGGGCGGAAGGAGGGCTCTCCCTCGAGGTCAAGCCACGGGAGGCGTCGGGAGCCCTCCCCCCATCCCAGCCCTGCGGAGATGGCCCAGGCGCAGGGCTCGAGCCGTGGGTGGGCTCGAAGCCCCCGAGTGGGTCCGGCGATTCCGGGAAGAAGCCAGCCGCCGCTTTGGGTGAGTAATTTTCTTGGACCTCGTCGGCAGCGAGGCTTGACCTCTTTACTTTTGATGATGCATGCCATCTCTGGTCTCTCAGGGGGAAGCGCTCCTACCCGAGGTGGACCTTGCTGCGTCCAAGCGGGCGAAGACCTCGAGCCCCGTCGAGGCACAAGCACCTCGAGGTATGGCACCCTCCTCCGCTAGAGAAGCCGCTTGGCTGGAGAAGGCTCGAGCTGCCATGGCTCGAGGTGGTCAGATGATCGTCGCGAATTTTGGTGAGGCCGTCGCCGTCGACCGCAGGGGTCGAGGCATTCCTCTTGATTCTGATATCAATGTCATCTCGTATTGCAGGGGCCTCAGCTCACGGCATCGAGCCCGCCGTACCACCTTACTGAGGCGCTGCCGTCTCCCCCTTTCCCCCTGCGATGGCGTCTGTCGGGAGCGCCACCCCTCCCCCCGCTACAACGGCTGTTCCGGGGAAGCGCCTGGGGCGAGCACGGCCCCGCCGGTGTCTGGGGCCGAGGAGACTGCGCCCCTCGAGGCCCCGACGGTGGAGGACCTCCTGAACGAGCTGGAGCAGGGGCCGCCCCTCGCCGCGGGCTTGCCGATGGTGGAGGCGCCCGAGGCGCCGGCCAGCGCTGACGAGACGCAGGAGGGCCCGGCCAGGGAAGAGCCGGGGCCCGTGCCGTCGGGCGGCGGGCCGCAGCTGGGGCAGCTCGGGACGGAGGAGGATCAGCCCGACATCGAGCTCGACCGACCAGTATGGCCGTTTCCTGACGCGCCAAGCCCGCCCCTTGCCATGGTCCACGTCGAGCGACCGGTCCAGCGGGGGGCTCCGCGCGAGGTGCGGGCCATCTTTCGGGAGGTGGCCGAGCTCATGGCGGAGGCGGAGCGGTCCTGCTCCGAGGAGGCGGGCCGGTCCGCACAGGTGTCGGCCGCCCTCGCGAGGGCTGAGGCGGAGCTTCAAGATCTCCGCGCTGAGCTGAGCCGGAACGCCCAAATGGCGAGCCGGCTCAACGAGGCGGAGGCGGAGGTCCGGGCGGCTCGAGGTGAGGTCGCTCGATCCAAGGAGGAGGCCGCCGCCGCTCTCGAAGCGTCGAGGAAGGAGGCCGCGGACGCCCGAAGCGAGGCCACCTCCGCCGGGCTGAAGCCGAGGCGGCGAAGCAGGAGGCCGCTGACGCCCGTGGCGAGGCCGCCGCCGCCCGAACCGCAGCGGAGGCGGCGAGAAAAAAGGCCGAAGACGCCGAGATTGGTGTCGCCACCGCCCGAGCTGCCGAGGGGCGGCGCGGCAGGAGGTGATCCGAAAGGATCTGGCCCTCGTGGAGGCGGGCAGGCTGATCGAGGAGCTTAGGTCCGAGAGGCTCCTCATGCTGGCCGAGAAGCGCAGGCTCGAGCAGCGCGCTGAGGGCCTACCAGCGACCTCGCCGCACTGGGGCAACATTGCGATGGTGAGGCTTACACCTTGTCTTGTTGGGTCTCGAAGTTTTTTGTTACGCCGCAGTCTCACTCTTCCTTGTTCGTTGCGCAGGGGTCGAGAAGACGGTCGAGGAGCTCCGCGGGACGAACCAGGCTCTCTTGGACCAACTCCAAGACGAGACGATGGTGGCGGAGCGGGCTCGCACCTCCCTCGACCGGCTCGGCCCCATGTGGGGTGCTCCTCCAGTGGCTGCGGCAGAAGGTGCGGTGGCCCGAGGCGACGCCTTGGTCGACGCCTTGTGCTTCCTCGACGCGCGGCGCGGGACCGTGTCCGGCAAGCTCTCCATCATGGCGTCAAGCAGACGCTCGCGGTTGTCCGCTCCGGCTTCCGCTTCCCGGTCCACGTTGTCGCCAACGGCTTCATCGAGATCGAGGGGAAGGACGAGGAGTGGAACAACCGCCGTGTCGACAAAATTTTGGAGAAGATGGAGAGGCCGGGGACGTCGCTCGCGAAGATCTTCGAGGAGGACGTGCTGCCTCCTGACGCCAGCAGCGGTGTCGAGGGCCCTCCTCCTTCTAGCTCGGGTGTCGAGGCTGAGCCCGCCGTGGAAGACCTCGGGGAGGAGTACCACACCGACGAAGATTAGGGCCTGCGTGCCAAATTTGGGCGTCGAGGCCCTTGTAAGAATTTTATGACATGGATGAGGGTCCGTCGAGACCCGTATGTATATATGACTTGTTTGCTTAAAGGAGTTGTTTTCTTTTCAAATGCGTTTGACCACTCTCTTTGTTGCAAGCTCGAGTTTCTGCTAACTTAGTCTGTGTTCCTTCGATACGTCGCGAGCCCCTCGAGGGGAGGCGTAGGTAGGGTACCGTAGCCCGGGGGCGTAGGTGGCCGTCTACGTCGACGCCTCCCGACCTTTGGAGGCTCGAGGTATTTTGGGATTTAGACGTCGCTAGTTCACTCGAGGCACGAGTCGAGACGAGGGTCGAATTTTTGAAAAGAAAACACGCATTTTTTCCGGAGTCTGGGGGGCGGTTACCCCCCTGTCAGCCCCCGAGGGAGGCTCGACCCTGAGCAAAGCAGGGTCGAGGCTACCTTAAGTTGCTAAGCAAAATGAAAGACAACGCACGAGTTTGTTCATTCATTTGACATGTTTGTACAAAGCAACAAAATGAATGAGGCCTCGAGGCCTTTAAGGGTAGAAGCGACGTAGCTGAGATATGTTCCACGCGTTCGCCAGGATCCTGCCTTGATCGTCGTAGAGCTTGTACGTTCCTGGCTTGAGCACTTCAGCTACGGTGTATGGCCCTCCCATGGAGGGGTAAGCTTGTGGCGCCCTCGATTATCTTGCAGCCGTCGAAGCACGAGGTCCCCCACCGCCAGGTCCCTCTTGCGCACATGCTTGTCGTGGTAGCGTCGAAGTGTTGCTGGTAGCGTGCGGAGTTGATGAGCGCCACATCTCGGGCCTCCTCGAGCTGGTCCTTGGCGTTGGCAAGCCTCTCGTCGTGGTTTTGCTCGTTGTAGGCTCGAAGTCGAGGGGAGCCGTACTCGAGGTCCGTAGGCAAGACTGCCTCGGCGCCGTAGGTTAGGAAAAACGGAGTGAACCCGGTGGCTCGACTCGGCGTAGTCCTGAGGCCCCACAGCACCGAGGGGAGCTCTGCGGCCCATCCCTTTCCGAAATTTTTGAGAGTCTTGAACAGCCTCGGCTTCAGCCCATGGAGTATCATGCCGTTGGCGCGCTCGACCTGCCCGTTGCATTGAGGGTATGCGACCGAGGCCCAGGTCACGCGAATGTTGTTGTCATCGCAGAAGTTGGTGAACTTTTTGCCCGTGAATTGGGTGCCATTGTCGGTGATGATGACGTTAGGCACCCCAAACCGGTACATGATGTTGGCGATGAACTCGACAGCCTTCTCGGAGGTGGGGTCGCCTATCGGCTTAGCCTCGATCCACTTGGTGAACTTGTCGATGGCCACGAGCACGTGTGAGTGCCCTCCACTTGTCTTTTGAGGGGACCTACGAGGTCGAGCCCCCAAACGGCGAATGGCCAAGTAATTGGGATCATCTGCAGGGCATGTGCGGGTTGGTGCGTCTGCTTGGCGTAGAATTGACACCCATGGCATGCCCGGACCAAGCGCTTGGCGTCTCCAATGGCGGTCGGCCAATAGAAGCCTTGACGGAAGGCATTCCCAACCAGGGTCCTTGGCGCTGCGTGGTGGCCGCAAGCCCCCGAGTGCATGTCGTCGAGGAGCTTGCGCCCTTCTTCGAGTGGGATGCAGCGCTGAAGGATCCCGGTCGGACTTCGTCGGTACAGTTCCCGCTCGTCGCCGTAGATGACGTAGGTCTTGGCCCTTCGAGCGACGCGTCGGGCCTCCGTCTTGTCTTCCGGTAGCACGCCTTGCGTCAGGTAGTCGAGGTAGGTCGGCGCGCCAGTCGAGGGGTCGTGGTGAAGAAGAGGCGGGTGCGTCGATCTGCATTGCCTCATCGGGTGTCGAGGCATCGTCCTCGAGGCGCGGTGTCGAAGGTCGAGCCCCCGTGTCTGGCTCGAGGGGTGGCGTCGAAGGGCCAGCCCCCGGACCGATTTTGACGGATGGCTCGAAAACGTCCCTCGAGAAGACGTCTGGTGGAACCGTGCCGCGCGTGGACGCCAATTTTGCCAGCTCGTCTGCGGCCTCGTTGTGCTTTCGAGCTATGTGGTTGAGCTCGAGGCCGTAGAACTTGTCTTCTAGCTTGCGCACCTCCCCGCAGTACGCTTCCATCTTGGGATCGATGCAGCTTGAAGCCTTCATAACCTGGTTGATGACGAGCTGCGAGTCTCCTCGGGCGTCGAGGCGTCGGACCCCGAGCTCGAGGGCGATGCGCAGTCCATTGACGAGGGCCTCGTACTCGGCGACGTTGTTGGAGGCGGGGAAGTGCAAGCGCAGCAGGTAGCGCATGTGGACTCCGAGGGGTGAGATGAAGAGCAGGCCTGCGCCTGCCCCCGTCTTCATGAGGGATCCGTCGAAGTACATGGTCCAGAGCTCGGCTTGAATCTGCGCGGCGGGAGCTGAGTGTCGGTCCATTCAGCAACGAAGTCCGCCAACGCTTGCGACTTGATGGCTTTCCGCGGAGCGTAGGTGATGGTTCCCCCATTAGCTCGGTAGACCACTTGGCGATGCGCCCCGTGGCCTCTCGATTGTTGATGATTTCGCCGAGGGGAAAGGATGACACCACCGTTACGGGATGAGCGAGGAAGTAGTGCTGGAGCTTGCGCCTCGTAATGACGATGCCGTAGAGCAGCTTCTGGATGTGCGGGTACCGGACCTTGGCCTCGGAGAGCACCTCACTGGTGAAGTACACCGGTCGTTGGACCGGCAATGCATGACCCTCCTCGTGCCTCTCGACGGCTATGACCGCGCTGACCACCTGAGTGGTTGCGGCCACATAGAGGAGGAGAGGCTCGGGGGATCGCCACCTGGGCTGGTCGCGGTGGCACGAGAATTGGTGCGGAAGTCAGCAACCCCTTCAACTTGGTTAAGGCCTCCTCGGCTTCGACAGTCCACGCAAAGTGTTCCGTCTTCTTCAGCAGGCGGTAGAGGGGTAGCGCTTTTTCCCCTAGCCTCGAGATGAATCTGCTGAGAGCGGCTAGGCAGCCTGTCACTTTCTGCACACCCTTGAGGTCTCGAATTGGGCCCATCCTCGTGACTGCTGAGATTTTTTCGGGGTTGGCCTCGATCCCCCGTTGTGAGACAATGTAGCCAAGTAGCATGCCCGAGGCACACCAAAGACACATTTCTCGGGGTTGAGCTTCACATTCTTGGCCCGGAGGCACTCGAACGTGGTCTCGAGGTCGCTGATGAGGTTCCCGACTTTCTTGGTTTTAACCACGATGTCATCGACGTAGGCCTCGACGGTTTTGCCTATGTGCTCGCCAAAGATATGCTGCATACATCGTTGGTACGTTGCCCCGGCGTTTCGAAGCCGAAGGGCATTGTAACGTAGCAATACATACCAAAAGGCGTAACAAAAGAGGTAGCGAGCTCGTCGGATTCTTTCATCTTAATTTGGTGGTAGCCGGAATACGCATCAAGAAATGAAAGCACTTCGCACCCAGCAGTGGAATCGACAATCTGATCAATTCTAGGTAAAGGAAATGGAACTTTTGGACATGCTTTATTCAGACCAGTGTAGTCTACACACATCCGCATTTTTCCATTCTTTTTCCTAACTAATACAGGGTTAGCTAGCCACTCTGGGTAAAATACCTCCTTGATGAACCCGGCCGCCAAAAGCTTGTGCACCTCCTCGCCGATGATCCTGCGCTTCTCCTCGTCGAAGCGGCGCAGGCGTTGCTTCACTGGTCTGGACCCGGCCCGGATTTCCAAGGCGTGCTCGGCGACTTCCCTCGGTATGCCCGGCATGTCCGAGGGCCCCACGCAAACATGTCGATGTTCGCGCGGAGAAAGTCGACGAGCACTGCTTCCTATTTAGGCTCGAGGCTGGCACTGACGGCCAGCGTCTTGCCATCGGTCGAGGTCGGGTCGACGGGTATCCGCTTTGTGTGCTCCGCCGGCTCGAAGGTGCCAGCGTGGCGCTTCGCTTCAGGGGCCTCCTCGGTGGCCAGGGCGGCTAGGGCCTCGAGCGAGTCGAGGTGGACGTTTGCCTCCCCACGCTCGACGCACTCCACGTCGCAGTGGTACGCGTGCTCGTAGGAGGTGTCGACGGTGATGACCCCTTTTGGCCCCGGCATTTGAGCTTCAAGTACGTGTAGTTGGGAACCGCCATGAACTTGGCGTAGCCTGGCCGGCCGATGATGGCGTGGTAGGTCCCCTGGAATCCAACCACCTCGAAGGTGAGCGTCTCCTGGCGGAAGTTAGCCGGCGTGCCAAAGCAAACCGGCAGGTCGATGCGCCCGAGGGGGTGGGCCTTCTTCCCTGGTACGACTCCGTGGAATCCCCCGACGCTGGGTCGGAGCTGACCCTCTGAAATCCCCAGGAGGTCGAGGGTCTCGAGGTATATGATGTTGAGGCTCGAGCCCCATCCATCAACACCTTGGAGAACCGTACGTCGACGATGACGGGGTCGACGACGAGGGGGTACGCCCCGGGTTTATGACACGGTCCGGATGGTCGTCACGGTCGAACGTGATCGGCGCATCAGACCAGTCAAGATACCGGGGGGCGTCGTGGCCGAGCGCAAAGATCTCCCGGCGCTCCTTCTTTCTTTCTCGAGCTGAGAGCCCGACGGTCGGCCCCCCGTAGATCATGTAGCAGTCGCGCACCGGGGGGAAGTTGCCGTCCGCGTCCCCACCGCCGCGCCGATTGTTGTCCTTGCCCTTAGGCGCGTCTTCTCTCTTATCGCCGAGCTTGGAGTAGTAGCCTTTCAACAGTCGGCAGTCCTTTAACTTGTGATTTACGGGGCCCTGTGATAAGTGCAGGGGTCCTCGAGCATCTGGTCGAAAACAGCCCCGTCAGGGGGGCCTCGGGCTTCTTAGGCTCGAGGGCGCCTGCGAGCACTTCTTCGTCGTCGTCGTCATTGGCGTCGCGCTTCGCCTTCTGACCTTTGCGTTTGTTCTTCTTCTTTTGTTGCTGTTATTGTTGTCGTTCTTGGCGTCGTTGCCTTTGTTCGAGCCTCCGGCGCGGCCACCGCCTTACCTTTGTCCGTGGAACGGCCAAAGAAGGCCCCCACTGCCTCGTCGCCTGAGGCAAAGCTGGTGACACGATCCATCAGGTCCTCGACCGTCCTGGGACGGTAGCGTCCTAGCTCATGAACTAGCTCTTGGCATGTCGTGCCGCGAGGAACGCTGAGATGACGTCCTCATCAGGCACGTGGGGGAGCTCGAGGCGCTGCTTCGAGAACCGTCGAGCAAAGTCGCGGAGGGGCTCGTCCGCCGCCTGCCTGCAACGCCGTAGGTCCCAGGGGTTGCCTGGGCGCACGCAAGTCCCCTTGAAATTCCCGTCGAAGACCCTGACTAGGTCGGCCCAGTCGTCGATCCGATCCGGCGGGAGCCCCTCGAGCCACCGGCGGGCGGTGTCCGAGAGGTAAAGTGGGAGTTGGCGTATGATCACACGGTCGTCGTTCTTCGCTCCGCCCAGTTGGCAGCCTAGGCGGAAGTCCGAGAGCCAGAGCTTGGGCTCGACCTCCCCGTCATACTTCACGATGTTGGTCGGCGGTCGGAAGCGGTCGGGGAGGGTTGAGCTGCGGATGGCCCGGCTGAAGACTCTGGGGCCCGGGGGCTCGAGGACTTGCCGGTCCTCGTCGCTGTCGTAGCGCCCCCCTCGATGGGCGCTATAGCCACGCTCCTGGGCCCCCTTGTCCTTGCGCCGGCGGTTGATGTCGTTGCGGGCGTCGTTGGGGTCTCGAGGTGGCCGGTTGTCGATGATCCGTTCGCGGACTGGCCTAGCTCGAGAGGCGTCAGGCTGGTGGACGGATGCCTCGCGCTCGTTGCGGGGCGTGTCCGCCGGCTTCCCCGAGGCTGCTCCGCGCGTGCGTGACGCCGAGCTCTCGGCCTGCTGCACAGCGGCTGTCTCGAGGAGGTTCTTCATTTCCCCAAGCATGCGCCTGGCGTCAGGGTTGGAGACGGCGGGCAGATCAGGAGCATCATCGCCGCCGCCACCACGTTCTGCCCGCTCGCGGGAAGCATACCTCGGGGCGTGCTGGTGCCCCGTCCTCGAGGATCGCCGGTGGACCTCTCGAGCCCGACCTCGAGCTCCGGCTCCTCGGGGCTGGGTGGTTCTGCATCAGGGTTTGCCGGAGCTGCAGCAGGTGTCGTCGTCTCCTCGGCTTTGGTGATTGCCTCCTGCACCTGCGCGAGTTGCGCCGCCCGGCCGTCGTCTGCTGAGGCGGTGCAGCCGGTGCTGGAGGTTCGTTCCTCCCTGAACACGTGACCCGCCTGCCGCGGCCACGTCGCTGGGGCCCTCTAGGTCGAGCGCCGGCCTGCCGTCGTCGCCCTCGTCCTCGGTGTCGCATACGACCCCCTCGAGTTGGAAGCACTCCCTGGTGGGATCCCAGAGGTCGGGGTCGTGGTAGTCGTATTCGTCGGAGTCGGAGCTGGTGATGCCGCGCCGCCTTGGCTCGTGCGGGGCTGCAGCTCGCGGTACCACTCCCCGAAGGTGGCTTGACGAGGTGGCCCGACGGCTCGTGAGAGGCCGCGGTCGACGCGTGCGGGGTGGACAATCTCCAGGTTGGCCATGGCCTGCAGCAGCACGCCCGGGCGTTCCTCCTGCTCCGCCGGCTGTCGGCCCCGACTGCGCTCGTTGAGCTGGCGGGCGTAGGCTGCCGCGGAGCTGTCGAGGCCGAACGGGAACTGCCGGCGTCGAGCGCGGTACACCCCGTGCGGGAGGAGGCTGGGCGGCGTCGACGGTGCACGGCTCGGAGGCCTCTGGCCTGGCTCCTGGTCCGTGCGCATGATGAACGCGAAGTCGCTGGGCGGGCGCGGGCGCGCCCGGGAAGTCTCCGGCCGTGCGCCGGGCAGGCTCCTCCTTGGGAACTCCGCGCCGGCCGGGGAAGTGGGTGTATGCCGCCGGCACCGCCTGTGCCTGGCGACGATATGGCGCGACGACGGCGACGCGTGATGGTGTGGGCGACGTGCCATGCTCCTCGCACGGGGCGGCGCGACACGCCCTCCACTCGGGCCCTCCGTGGAGAGCAAGGTCAGCTCGTTGCCGTTGTCAGTGGCCAGGAACTCGAGGCTCCCGAACCAGATGACGGCACCGGCAGAGAACGAAGGAGTCGAAGCAGCCATCCAGGAAACGGCGAGAAACCGACTCGACACGCGAAGCCCCTACCTGGCGCGCCAACTGTCGGTGTTTCGAACCCGGGGGTATGACACCAACGAGTAATATGATCGCGTGCTCTCTTCCTGGATGGTGATGCAAGATGACACAAGGATTTATCCTGGTTCGGGCAAAGAAGGCCCTACGTCCAGCGGGGGAGGAGGTTCTTGTATTACTTGCACCTAAGTGCTTGTACAGGGGCGAATACAAGCTCAGTGAGCGTGGACCGGAGTCCGGACTCGTGTGTATGTGTGGACTTGTGTTCTAACGTGTCTGTCACCGAGACGGAATGAGGGCCCTGGTGTCCCCTTTTATAGAGCAAGGGGAGGCCAGGGTTACACAAGGGTATTACAGGTGTCGGGGTGTATTGTGTCCCTTACGAAGAAGGGTAGGAACCCTGTCTTGTCGAAGACATTGTAGCCGACGTGGGCGTTGCTGTTGAAGCGTCCTTGAAGCGTGGCCTCCATCCTGGGCGCGGACGTGGAGGCGTGGCGAGGTGGAAGCCGTACAGCACCCATCCCGGAACGTACAGGACGCGGCGGGGTCCCTCCGGGTCTTGGGGTACCTGTCCTCCAATAGCATGAAAGTAGTTAGGGCTCGAGGGGCGCGGAGCCGGCCTCGAGGCGGCGCCTACGGGGGGCTCGAGTCCCCGCAGGTATGGGCAAGTCCCGTGAAAATCGATTGAGCGGCAGGCATCTGGGCCTCGAGGCGTGGCTTGGACGTGCCACAGTGTAGGGCGTGGGTTAACAGTGCTTCACTGGTGCCTTTTCGCCCATACTTGTGGTGAAAACGAGACTTGACTCTGCCCCAGACCACTGTGGCACACGTTGTGTTACAGAGGACGTGACTGGAGTAGGTGGATGAATTAAAGCGCGGTATGGGGCTGGCATCCGATGTCTGCGCCGCTCGAGGGAGGCATAACGCGTCTCGAGGGATAGGCCGCTGTGCCAGAGAGGCTCGAGGTCCCCGCGTGGGGTCTCGAGGTGTGGTGTTCGGCTGTGGGGGCTCGAAGGGTAGTGGAGCGCTTGCCCGAGGCCTGACGTGGAGGGCTCGGGCGAGACGGAAAACGATCGTGCGCCCGAGGCCTGGCTTGGAGGGCTCGGGCGAGACGGAAAACGATCGTGCGCCCGAGGCCTGGCTTGGAGGGCTCGGCTCGGTGGGCCAGCGCTGTAGGCCTCGAGGGGTCGGTTTTAGGGGGTTAGACTAGTTAGGTCTGTTATTAACCGGTGTTCTAGGTTTAACCTATTTGTTTGCGTTGATTGGGGGTACCCCTTTTGCGGACCCCCGACAGTTGGATTTCCCTGGATGGGATATGGTTATCCATGGATGAGTAGTGTTTGGTTTAGTGGATCAGCTGAATATGGATATCCACAACAGAGAATATTCCCACTAGATGCTAGATACGGTGGCCCCAAAAAACTTGCGGATAGCTTATCCATGCTTTCTAATCTTTGTCATTAGCAAATAATTAGGATTATTAGTACGTTACAATATTAATTAGTAATCGTGATGACAAGATAAGTTTTGATAGTGCTAATATATTGATTACAACATGTTTGTGTGATAATTAGAGAAGTATAATACTAATTAACATATTTTAGTTTTAATTAGTGATTATAATGATAAGATTAGTGTCAATGCATATTTATTATTGTATATTAGTTGCTATTTATTTTAAACAATAGATATAATTAATCAAGTATTCTCATCCCATCCAGTCTCATCCATCAAACCAAACAGAAAAATGGCTAGTCCAATCCACTCAACCAAATAAACAATATGGATATCCATATCCCCAAATCCATGGATAGCCATATCCCATCTACCCTTGTCCTCAATCCGAACACACCCTTAGTATCGGATAAGCTGCATCCACCTTATCATATTCATAGTCAATTTGAACACCGCAATAGCAGTAGCAGTGTAGCACTGTACATTCTGATGGATTGGTCACGGCTGATTGATGCCATCCTTTATAAAAAGCAATCACGTTTCACCTACTCATTAAAACTGATGCTATACTATGCTTCATGGGTAAGCTGCCAGCAATCTTCTTCTGAACGTAAGAATTTGATTTAGTGGGTGAATGATGAACACCGTCCATTCAAAAACGCAGTAGCAAGCTGGCTGGGGACCGGATGTCGCCGAATGTAAATATCCAAATTAAACCTACTGTAGATTCTACCGCGACCAGCATGACACTGATGAACAAGAGTGAGAGACAGAGAGAGAGAGAAAGAGGCGACGGTGAGGAGCAGAGCGACAAGCAAGGACGGGACAAAATAAAAGGCGGGCATGTGACTCGCCAGTGCCCCCGCAAGCTTTCCCCCCATCATTCCGTTCTTTATTACCACTGTGCTGGCAGTATTACGCAAACAGTATCCAGCAGCGTAGAGAGTCGCGCTGACAGTACGTCTCGGTTCCGTAGACTAGTTCGTGACAAACATGCGCGCACTCCTGTCATTAGCACTGTCGTTAGGTAGTACAGTACTCCGTAGGGGAGATGCGTAGATGGTGACAACCAGAAAGAGCACTGAAAAAAGCTTACGCTAACAGGCAGGCAGATGAGTTTGTTTATCTTTATCCTCGCCAAACACGCACACAACCGCCGGTAATACGTACCGCTAGTTCTAGTACTGGTACTATAAAATACCAGCGAATTCGACACTGCATGTAGGAGTAATACATTATGCTTTCCGATGAGCAAGAGCCAAGAGCACAAAGCATCTGCCGTCTTTTCTGAACAAGGCTATCGACGCAGCCGTCGGCAAGTTGGGATTTTTTTCCCTCTTTCTCTGTAAAAAGTGTACCAAATTGCATGTGTAGTGTGTAAGATTCTTGGGAGGTAGAGTAGCGAACGCAGCAAGAACATTTCCTGCCTTTTCTGAAAGAGGGAAATGCACGCACCTTTTTCCAGAAAATCTAGGGGAGCGGATAAAAAGGCCGGAGGGGGAAAAGAACGAAAAGGATATAGATGTGAGGTGTGCGGAGGGGAGGGGGAGGTAGCTAGGCATGCGCGCCCGTGGCAGGTCGGGGGAAAAGCGCTTGGCGGTTTGCAGCGGCGTGGAGTGGGTGGGGGCATCAGGGCATCAGCGGCGTCAGCGGACAGCGGCCGCGGGAGCAGCATGGTGCTGCTGGATTGATAGGTGGGGAAGGGGGGCAGTGGCAGGGGCAGCAGCAGGCACAGCGAGCGAGCACAGGCTGCTGCTGCTGCTGCGTGCTGCCGCCCCTGCTCTGCTCGCTGGCGTTGGCGTTTCCCTCGCCCCCCTGCCCCTGCGTGCCCCCACCATCTTCCTCTGCGGAGCTCGCGTGAACCCCTCGCTTTCGCGCTGCGTCCGCGGTGACATCATTGGGCATCTGGACTGGACAGGGTCGGTCCGTCGTCCGTCGGAGAGAGAGGAGGGTCTTCTTCTTCTTCTTCTTCCCTGCTGCTGATTTCGCGAGCGCTGCCGCTGCTTCTTCCTCCGTGCCGCGGCGGCGGAATTGTGCTTCGGAGGAGCTGTGGACTGCTGACCAGTTCTCCGCCGAATTGAATCTGCGGGGTTGCGGCGATGCGGGCGCGGGGGCCCCGGATGTGGATGGGGTGGTGGTGGGCGGCGGTCGCTGCTCTGCTCGCCGTGATCCTGCCGCCGTCCAACGCCACGCTCTCCCCTGCCGGCATCAACTACGAAGGTACCACCTACCCTGCTCTCCTCCTCGTCTCCAACCAAAGTCTTAACAAAATGCCCAGGTTTTTTTGGGGGGAAGAAAAGAGACACATGGCCACCACCATTTTCAATCAGACAACACTTTTTTTTTTTTTTGCTGAAATCTGTTGAACACTCCTTTCTCTCTTTTTGCCCCCCGGGATCAATCTCTGGTTTCAAAGATGATGTAGAAGATCCACTACATTAAATGAAATGTACCTGATGTGCTCGTGCCTCCTCATCACCCACCATGTCTGTGGAGTTTTAGCTGTTTCTTGGCATCACAAATTTGGTGAAGCTGAACCTTTCCTTGCCTTGCCTGTGGCTGAACCGCAGTGGTGGCTCTGATGGCCATCAAGACGGAGCTGGAGGACCCCTACAACGTGCTTGACAACTGGGACATCAACTCCGTCGACCCCTGCAGCTGGAGGATGGTCACCTGCTCCTCCGACGGCTACGTCTCCGCCTTGTACGCTACGCTCCCTTGTTCATGCTCATGCCCATTCTGAAGAGCGCCAGTGCTTTGGGCCTGTATTCTCACATGCGCTCCTTCCTTTGCAGAGGACTGCCTAGCCAGAGCTTGTCTGGGAAATTATCACCCGGCATCGGCAACCTCACTAGGCTGCAATCTGTGTAAGTTTACTCATCCCCCCTATTGTTTACCCATAGCACATCAAAATTCAAACTTAAGGTTTCCTGTGTGGTAGTGAATCAAAGTGCTTTGTTTTGCTGATCGACAGGCTGTTACAGAACAATGCGATTTCTGGCACTATTCCTGGTACGATAGGAAGGCTGGGGATGCTAAAGACTCTTGACATGTCAGATAACCAGCTCACCGGGAGTATCCCAAGTTCGCTTGGGAACCTCAAGAACCTCAATTATTTGTAAGATTCTTACTTCAATGTTGATTTTCAGCACTCTATCACAGTGATTTCGTCTTGGCTCATTTCTAGCTCTCTTGTTGCTACCAGGAAGTTGAACAATAATAGCTTGTCTGGAGTTCTACCCGATTCACTTGCCAGAATTGATGGTTTTGCTCTCGTGTATGCTCCGCGATCCCCATTTTATTGTTTGTTTTTCTCTTTCCCTATTTCATTACTGATTCACTTGAGTTGGCTTCTGTTGTAGAGATCTTTCGTTTAACAATCTCAGTGGCCCATTACCCAAGATTTCTGCAAGAACCTTTATGTAAGTAATTTTAATTTTATTCTTTTTCATGGTTGAATTGGTTTCAGCCTGAACACTACATGCTATGCCATGGATACTGTTCACATAGTCATGCTTTGATTTTTTTTTTTCATACAGCATAGCTGGAAATCAGATGATTTGTGGTGATAAGTCTGGAGATAACTGCTCTTCTGTGTCACTTGATCCACTCTCGTACCCACCAGATGATCTGAAAAGTGAGATCTCTTTTCTTTATTCAATTTTGGGAAGGCATTACAGAAGAAAATAAATACCTTTTCTTCTGCGCGGCACTCAAATATGTCTCCTTTTCCTCAGCTCAGCCACAACAAGGCATTGGAAAGAGCCATCATATTGCTACAATATGTGGAGCAACTGTTGGTTCAGTAGCTTTTGTAGCTGTTGTAGTTGGTATGCTTCTTTGGTGGCGTCATAGGCGAAATCAGCAGATCTTTTTTGATGTTAATGGTAATATTCTTTCTTATTCTGTACTTGTGTGATCATGATAACCACCACCTAGATCTATACGTGAATTGCATTAGATTAGCTTCTTAGTTGCAGCATCCGCTAGCACTTTAAGATCTTAGAGCTTTCTCTGGTCAGTCCCACAGTACATTTACATGAATGCAAGTGTTGTTAGTCAATTTGAGCTACAGGAGTTTCAGTAAGCTGAATAGTTGTTTCCCCAATAGCTCTTGAGATTTGAGAGTTGTTCGTTTTCAGCCATGTGGCATTAATAAGGAGTTTCAAAATCACTCGCAAATTTGAACATAAAATAGATGCACCTGGTAACATTTGTTGTGTGTGTGCTAGTAACTTAGTACCATCGACATTATGGGTATACATCATAAAACTTATGTTGCTTTTTAGTTTTTATTTGTGTGATCTCCTAGTTACTTTTGGACTTTGGCTTTATGTACTTTCTAACCTTTTAATGACCATGAGGTGTTTTTCTCTTACCCTTCTAGACTCGCTTTGATCTTTTTAGCATTCTACAATGTTTGTCCTTCTCTTGCATGCTACATTGTTTGTCTTTACAGCAGCATAGTAATTGAACCTGATACATTCTTCAATGCACAGATCAATACGATCCAGAAGTTTGTTTGGGCCATCTGAAGCGGTATGCTTTCAAGGAGCTCCGTGCATCTACTAATAATTTTAACTCAAAGAACATCTTAGGTGAAGGTGGATATGGCATAGTATACAAGGGTTATTTGCGTGATGGCTCTGTTGTTGCTGTCAAAAGGCTGAAGGATTATAATGCCGTCGGTGGGGAAGTTCAATTCCAAACTGAAGTTGAAGTCATAAGCTTGGCTGTTCATCGGAATCTCCTCCGTCTTATTGGATTCTGCACTACAGAGAGTGAGAGGTTACTTGTTTATCCATACATGCCAAATGGAAGTGTTGCTTCTCAATTGCGGGGTTAGTCACTCTTCTTCTCATGACTTCCATTCCATGTGCATTTGCTGTTTCAAGCTGGACCAATTTTTTAAGTAGACAAATCTCGAAAATGTATTTTTGTCACAAGACTAAGAGAGGGAGAATGGCTATAAAAAACACTTAAAAAAATGTCCACTCAGAAAAAAAAAACTTTTGTGGTAAAATGGTTATCAAAGCTGGATAAAAATTTCGAATTTGTAAATGTTTTAACACTTTTACATAACTGTTAAATAAGTTTCTTCTATCTAACACGAATAATTACCATATTTCTGGATGCATCATAGTTGATGTGAAACATGTCGGCTTTCCAACATTTGCTTAGTGTTGCTGCATAGTGCATAGTGTAGTACTACTAAATTTAGTTTTGTGTTGTCTAGGACACACCTTATCCTTTCTACAAACAGGCAAGCTAGCATGATTTCTATTGGTGTGTTGCAGCTGGTCTTCTTGCATCTACTTATCACAGATAGTCACCACTCACCACATGCTCTATTTACTGCTGAAATCATAATAGGCGAATGTGGTTTGTACTCGGTCTAATGTGAAAAATTAGATGTGGTATATGGATACTACAGTCTAAAATGTCTTACCCTAATTTATACAATGATCTGAATGCCCAGTCAAGGCGTGTGGTATTAGGTTAATCGATAACAGCAAACACCATACAAGCCTCGTCCTCGTGTATTGTCCACTATGTATGCAAATTAACTTTCTTTCATTTTATTCAGAACATATTAATGGCAAGCCAGCTATAGACTGGTCAAGGAGAAAGAGGATAGCACTAGGCACAGCACGTGGTCTGCTCTACCTTCATGAGCAATGCGATCCAAAAATAATCCATCGAGATGTAAAAGCCTCCAATGTGCTTCTTGATGAATATTTCGAAGCAATTGTGGGAGATTTTGGATTGGCAAAACTCTTGGATCACAGGGAGTCTCATGTTACAACTGCAGTGCGCGGGACTGTCGGACATATAGCACCAGAGTACCTGTCCACTGGCCAGTCATCAGAGAAAACTGATGTGTTTGGATTTGGGGTTCTATTAGTTGAGTTGATCACTGGTCAGAAGGCGTTGGATTTTGGAAGAGTAGCGAATCAGAAGGGTGGAGTGCTCGACTGGGTAAGCATGCATCTTGTGTTTACTTATTCAATTTCAAATTTGCTTTAAAACTTTAAATGAAAAAGATGTCTATCTTCCCTTTATTATATTTTATACCTTGTTTTGCTCTGCCCTTAAGTTCAGTCTCTTGAGAGTTTTTTTGATAAAAACAAATTACAAGCTTTTGTCTGTATTGCCATGAACATGTTCTCATTGTCTGGTTCCAGGTTAAGAAACTTCATCAAGAAAAGCAGCTAAGCATGATGGTGGACAAAGACCTGGGTAGCAACTACGACAGGGTTGAGTTGGAGGAAATGGTTCAGGTGGCGTTGCTATGCACACAATACCATCCATCTCACCGCCCCAGAATGTCTGAGGTAATCAGGATGCTGGAAGGGGACGGGCTCGCAGAGAAATGGGAAGCGTCGCAGAACGTGGACACGCCAAAGTCCGTCTCATCAGAGATCCTACCTCCAAAGTACATGGATTTTGCCGCGGATGAATCCTCGCTTGGCCTAGAAGCCATGGAGCTCTCCGGACCAAGGTGACCATCGGATCGATCAACCAGATCGGTCATCGCGGAGAAGCATAGTTGTTTTGCCATATTATTGTTTGTATTACATTGGAGTCGGTTAGGTGTAGAGCCCCAAGCCCCCCAACACAAGGGAAGGCGAAAATTTTTCCGGTGGATTGTAGGGTGTGATCTGTCTTGTCTATAGCTGTGGTGGCATTCGTTTGTACATACAGCAGCATTGTGTGAGGTGAGCCCATCCTTGTTGCGCATCTACTTATTGGTGGCAAACAGATGAGATGAATGAGTATAGATAGAAATCAAAGTTCCCCAGTGCGGTGCAGTGCAGTGCAGTGCAGTTGGTGCCTGGCTGTTTGTGTTCTTTGCTTGCTGAAGGCGTGCGCAGCGTAGTTGGACATGCGTCAGTTTGTTTGATGCATCAGTTCATCAGCTTGTAACGGATCTGTTACACCGGAGAGAATATGATACAGTTCATCAGCACGGCCAATCTAGAGTTCGGCTGTGGGCCTGTGGTCCAGTGGTAGGGCAATCCAGTGGACGTTATCAGAGTTTAAATCCTGGTGTTTGCACCTTTTCTGGATTTTATCTAGAAATTTGCAGGGTACTGCGCGTTTACCGTGCCCGCGCACTGGAGGTGACGAGTCTCTCAATTTCTTTGTTTGCGTTTTTCACGCACTAAAGGTGGCAAGTCTCTCAATATCTTTCTTTGTGTATGGCGTGAGTGTGATGTACTGGGTTGTGTATGTCAAGTTGTACATGATAAATGCGCAGAAAGATAGTTCGGACACTGTCAAGTCTCTCAATATCTTTCTTTGCGTATGGCGTGAGTGTGATGTACTGGGTTCTCTCAATGTCTGAGTTCGGCCGATGGCTGCGTGAATGAGCTGCGTTCGGTCCCATGCCTTGATTGGGCTTGCCCCCGTTAGAATCTGATACCCCTAGTTATGCGCAGCAGCCCTCGGATCTTTGAAAGGATGTTGCGAATATGACACAAGCTAGCACCGTATTAAGAACGATGTAGTCGAATCGCGTAGAAAACCCTAGATGATGACGAAGCAACCACGACAAGAGATTAGGATTTGGCGAAGCCGACCGCAAATTCTATTAGCACAACTCCAAAAGAGTACAAGAGATTGTCGCTCTCTCACAACCCTACTTGACCCTCCAGGACCCACTGATTCTTGCCCTATACAAGAATCTAGTGCAATAGAACTGTCTAGTCTAATCCTCTTGAGCGCTCCTAATTGCTCCGTACAAGCCTTGGATGAGACCCCTTGTGTTGGCTTATGATCTTGTTGTTATGCCTATGGCCTCTGCCCCTTGATTTATATAGTCCCCTCCAAGGCTCTCATACATACAAATAGGAGTCCTACTCCTAGTAGGATTCTACACTCAAGACCTAGTAGAACTAGAAGTCCTAATAGCACACCTTTTTGAGTTCTATTCTAAGTAGGATTTGAGTCACCATACAACAAACTCCACCTTGACTCTAATCCTTTAAAGTCATCGTGCTCCTCCAAGAATTTGCTCCAAATCGGCTTCTTCTTCTTCTTTTTTTATACTCCCACCTCGAGAGTGCCTCTGCCACAGAGGCTCATGCACATCACCACAATGTGCTTGTCAGTTCCAGGCTGGAGTGCCTGAACCTTCCATCTGAGAGCTCCATCGTTGTGTAGTTTGGTTAACCACACCACCTTCTCCTTTGGCCCTCCATGCGATAGGTTTGTACCGCCTTCGAGCTCCACCTACTCGTTGGTACTGCGTGGTTGGTCTGACCACGTCTTCCTTCCTCCAACAACGCGTAGCTTCGCCTCTACGATTGTTAGATTTTGCAACCGTCTTTGTAGCCTTGCACTTGACCACAATTGAGATTTGAGCACCTGCCGTTGACGAGACGACTTCCTTCTCCTGATCAGGATTTTTACCAAATCTCCCCCATGGTTGCACCACCCATAAGATTTCCTATCACTCGGTATCCTCCATTAATCCAGATACTTTTCATAATTACCTGCCCTTTGCAAGTAACTCGCATGACTCCACCTTGAAGTGATAATTCACAACCTTGGAGTTCTAGCGACCTCACAGATATTAGATTCTTTTTCAATCCTGAGATATACCGAACTCCCGTCAGTGTGCAAAGTGTTCCATTATGCATCTCCAATGTAATTGTTCCCACCTCAGTGACTGCATACTCCTGGCAATCCGCTAAGTGAACAATTCCATTCGCTGGGTGTAGAGATCCTTCGTCAAACATCTCCCTCACCGAACATATATGGAAACAGCTTCCTGAATCTAATATCCAATCATGAATAGTACCTAGTTGACTGACGATAAGTATGTCACCTTCATCCCCACTTGCCACTGAGCATGTTCCTCTCATAGTCTTCAAACTTGGACAGTCCTTTATCATGTGACCCTCCTTGTCACATAGATAGCATGTACGGTGTCCCTTGCTCTTGCCTTTCTTCTTCCCATGATTCTTGACTTTTCCTGCTCCACTTGAAACAGTCAAAGCTTGATCACCCGAGAATGAAGAATCCTGCGGCTTCTTCAAGGACTCTGCCTCCAGTAGATATGCAACTGTCTCGTTGAAGTTGAGAGTAGTCTTCCCGACGAGAATATTCATCACTAGCTGCTCCCACGATGGTGGTAAGGATGAAGCCAATATGACGACTTTATCGTTCTCCTCAATTTTCTCATCCACACTAATCAGCTGCGTGACAAGCTTGTTGAAGACATTTAGATGGTCGACGAATCGTGTACCTTCCTCCATGTGTAACCTAAATAGTTGACGCTTCAGTACCCACCGATTTGTCAGCGACTTTGCCATATACAACTCTTCTAGGCTCTTCCATAATTTTGTCGGTGAATTCTCCTGGATTACCGAGTACTTTACCTCATCAGAGAGACATAGTCGAATTGTACTGAGAGCCTTTCGCTCCATCACCTTCCATTCTTCATCAGTTATCTTGTCCGGCTTGGTGCCCTTGAGAGCATCAATCAATCCTTGTTGGACAAGCACATCTTGTACCATGCATTGCCACACGCTGAAATTCCCTTTGCCATCAAATTTCTCTACTTGATTCCACATCCCTGACATCGTCTTAATTTAGTGCTTCCTAGCCCTGTCAACCTTCTCACAAAATCAAATCAATCCGACCTTGGCTCCGATACCACTTGTTAGAATCTGATACCCCTAGTTATGCGCAGCAGCCCTCGGATCTTTGAAAGGATGTTGCGAATATGACACAAGCTAGCACCGTATCAAGAACGATGTAGTCGAATCGCGTAGAAAACCCTAGATGATGACGAAGCAACCACGACAAGAGATTAGGATTTGGCGAAACCGACCGCAAATTCTATTAGCACAACTCCAAAAGAGTACAAGAGATTGTCGCTCTCTCACAAACCTACTTGATCCTCGAGGACCCACTGATTCTTGCCCTATACAAGAATCTAGTGCAATAGAACTGTCTAGTCTAATCCTCTTGAGCGCTCCTAATTGCTCCGTACAAGCCTTGGATGAGACCCCTTGTGTTGGCTTATGATCTTGTTGTTATGCCTATGGCCTCTGCCCCTTGATTTATATAGTCCCCTCTAAGGCCCTCATACATACAAATAGGAGTCATACTCCTAGTAGGATTCTACACTCAAGACCTAGTAGAACTAGAAGTCCTAATAGCACACCTTTTTGAGTCCTATTCTAAGTAGGATTTGAGGTGACTGTACAAGAGCCCCTGTGCTGCTCAATCGCAGTTCAATTTTCTGCCTCCGTGCCCGTGCGGCCAAATCAGGCCGTTCGTTTCGGCCTTTTGGGCACCCAACTTTGGCCGGCTCCCTAGATTGGCCAAGCATCCAGCCCAGTTTACTCCATCCGTCGCCCCCCACCTAAGCCTGGGCGTTCGGGTTACCCGTTTTTTTCGGGTCGGGTAATTCGGGTAATTCAAAGTTCGGGTAATGAAAATTGTTACCCGAATTTAGTCCTGAAAAAACACTACCCGCAACTTCGGGTACCCGATAATTCGGGTTCGGGTTCGGGTATTACCCGATTTACCCGAATTCATAAAAAGAGCAAATTATACAAAATTTTAGTAGAAATTCATACATAATTTCAGCAACATCTTGTATAGAATTCTAACACTAATTTACAAACAATAACATATTACAATCACTTGTTCAAACGGAGAGAATAGTATACTAATTAAATGATAAATTTATTGATTTAACTAACAAAACATGATAAATACAAACACAAAAATATAACTTCGGGTAATTCGGGTAGTTCGGGTACCGGGGGATATTACCTGAATTACCCAAACTAATTTCGGGTAATCAAAATCAGTATCCGAAGTTGGGATCGGGTACCTCGAGTTCGGGTAATTCGGGTCCGGGTTCGGGTAATTCGGGTACGGGTAATGGGTAGCGGGTATTTTGCCCAGGCTTACCCCCACCCACACACACACACATATACACACCCCAACATAAAGATAGTTTCAAGTTTGACCAAAATTATTAAAAAAAACTTAAATATTAATGACATCAAATGGTTATGCTATGGCAATATAACTGATAAAGAATCTAATAATACTTAGTTGACATCATAATAATAATTATTTTTATTATAAATTTAGTCAAATTTGAAAAAGTTCGATTTCCCAAGTTTTTTTTGGAATGACTTATAATTTGAAATGAAGATAGTACTATATAAGTACCTTGAATTTAACTAACTATATATTAAATTTAATAAAGAATGCATCTTCAATATTTTTTTTTTTGGGGGGGGGGGGGGGTGGAGGTAGCAGTAGATAAAATCACAAGAATATTAACATTGGAAGTTGGATTATCTAAAGAAGTTTTGAACTACGTGCACGCAATGGGCCAAATTCAGTCGGGTGAACTTTTGGGTAGGAGTTGGGCCAACTTTGACTGCTGACGCCTGACTGTATGATAATTTTATTTTATGTTGGTCACATAAACTTGAGCCCTGGAACTAAACAAGAGATAATAATAAGCAAAGTATTTGCAAGACAGGTCAGGCTTTGGTTTGCCTTCTTGGGGCCTAGCACAGCACAGAGTTCCATTCCGTCAGCACGGGCTGTCTGTCTCTGTAGATGAGAGAGAGAGAGAGAGAGAGAGAACTAGTATGATGCTGCCCGGCGTGCCAGTCGTCGGTGCAGCGCTGCTGCAACTTGCAACAGCAAAGCGAGGCAGCTGCAGGTAGTACGTGACCGAAATGCGAAATGCAGTAGAGATTTGAAGAGTGTGTCCATCCAATATCGATCATGGCGAGTTGTAAAAAGGCGTGATGGCGATGGAACCGGTCGATGGCGAGTGTTGGCTACTGCTGGTGACTGCCGGATGCTTCTTCTCCATGCTGCCATCCATATGCATATGCATGGCGTCGCACTCGCACCAACTGTTTGTTGGTCGATGCGTCTCCTCCTCACATCACATGCATGCATGCAAAGGCAGCAGGGAGCTCCCACCCTTGGCTTTTATCCCCTGTTTCTGATAATCTGATGTGATGCCTCAGCCTCGCTTGCAATGCATCCATCCAATCTAAGCGGAAGCGGATGATGCTCCCATTCACTGCTAGCGCTAGAAATTGAACAGAGGGATCTCCGGCGATCCCGATAACGGCAGGCCACCGCCGTGTTTGAGAGACAGAGAGCGAGGGGCGTCGCGTCTGTTGTCTTGCCTTGGGAAGGATCGGAACCCCTGTGGCTGTGCGTGCATGGGCTGCGCGCTTGAGACGTCCGCCGCCGGATATGACACACATGCGAGCGATGCCATGGGACGGGGGCATCCATCCGGGCACGGACCGGGTCGCGCGGCATGGAAATGGCATGGCATGCCAGTATGCCACGGCAATGGCACACGGACCGGATGTGCGTGCGGCAGCGGCTGGATGCGGTCAAGCAGCGGAGCAGCAGCCGCACATGCATTGATGCATGCCCTTGTCGCGGACTCCCATCGGGGGCCCCCCCTCGGCGTCCGCACGCCGCACGGCGGCACGGAGACACGTACGGGCGGGCGCCGGACCACGGCGCGCGTGCATGCGGCCGTTGGACAGGCAGACACACAAGTGAACAAACAGGGGACGGGGACGTGCGCACCGACGCCCGCCCGCCCTCCAGCCGGAGGGGGCTCACTCATTGCGCCTTTGTCCGCCGCCCACGTCAAATCGAGTCGCCCTCGCCCCCCCTCTCCCCCCCTCCCCTCCTCCTGCTGCTTCTCGTCGTCGCCTTCTTCCCGCTGCTGCTCGCGCGTCGTCCCGTCGCATCATTGCCGATTATTACAGCGCCGCCACCACCACACGCCATTTCTTCTCCGGGGACACACGCACACGCACTCCGTTCCTGCATCTGCATGCCTTGCCCCCCTTCCTCCACTAGACCGAGACCACTCCTTCCACTCTGCCTCCCGCCGTTATCTATCTCCTCGAGACCGCCCGTGTCAGCGCAGCGCGCGTCGTGTCAGCTGTCACCGGCACCGGCCGTGTCGTGTCGTCCACTACCTCGGGCTGCTGGCCGCTCTGGCCAGGCGACCTCGATCTCCATCTAGTTACTAGATATGACCGCCGCCAGGTGCCTCAAGCTCGCGCTGCTGCTGTCGCTCGTCACGCTGGCGCTCAGGGCGACCTCGCTCCTCCTCGGCGGCCACGGCGTCCCGGCGTCGTCTCGCCACTCTTGGACCGCCAGGCACGGGCGGGGCAGCAGAACCACTGATGCCGCCGCCGCGACCGTCGTCTCGGCCGAGCCGGTGCGCGGCCGGCCGTCGTACCGCCGCGCCAGGCCCCGGAGCGCCGCCTCCGACGGCGGCACGAGGCGGCTCCGACAGGCCGCCGCCGCCGGCGACTGGTTCGACGACGACAAGAGGCTGGCGCCCACGGGGTCCAACCCGCTGCACAACCTGCGGTGACGGCGGACGGACGGCCACCACCGCGGTGCGCTGCCAGCCTGCCGTCGCTTCGTTCCCGGCTCGTGATCGAATCTCAGGTCGGCACGCAAAAAATGGCGACTAGAATTTGCTCCCGGTAATCTCAGTCCGTGATTTCTTGACAGTATATACCATCATCAGCTGCCCGTGGTGGTGGTACACGTACGTACGTGCTACAATGCTGCATACAGTACTCCATTCGAGTTTCTCCATGTACATACGATTTGAATTTGAATACTTGAATTGAATTGGTGTGACTTGTGAAGCAAATACTTTGCGTTTGAGCGGTTCGTCTGGGCTTCTGGCACGACATGTTCGTCGTCTGCATTTTCTTCCCTTCAAATAACATGCATTCTCCAACCATTGCCGCATTGCGTATCTAGGTAGTACGCTATGGAAATTGTCAAATCCATAATGCAAATGTTAACTAGCAGCTTAGCACTACCTGAATATCCATTTCCATGTGTAAGTGCGCTCGCTCAAACCTCAAACTATGATTTCAGAGGGTGTGATTTCACACGAAGACATTACAGATTGTTCACCTTTAAGTTCACACATAATTTGCTAGTAGAAAGAAAGAATAGTATCAGACGCTCTCACTTGAGGCCATAATGAAATCGACTGCTTAGACGTACAGTACTGTACTGTACATGCCAAGAATCACAGGCTGGGAAGCTACACAGTAGACTTGACTATTCAGGGTTTACTCCGGCACAGTACACTTGCTTTGGTCCTTTGCATTCCGCACTTTTCTTTTTCTCCAAAGAGAGAGAGAGAGAGAGAGAATAAGAACAGATCAACAGAAACAGAGGAAACCTTTTTAGTCGACGTAAGCTTGTAGTACCAGTCTACCGGTCACGAAATTATACAAGGATTTTTATAACAAAAAAAAATGGTACTTCAAAAAGAAATTAGACAATGGAGAGAGCACAGGCATTCTGGGAGTACAGCCGAGATTCTGCAAAATTTAGCAGCCTCTCCTGCAATGATGGTGTCGCCGAATCATCCCGGCACGGCACGCCGAAAACCAACTGATGTCAAGGCACGGACCGAACCTAATCGCTGCTACTGGAGACAAGCGCCAGAGTACAACACTGGTCACTGACCACAGATCTAATAATAATCCACTAAAAGAATCCAACCTGGAATTAGGGAAGCAATTTTCTTTTTACTCTCCCTCGAGAGCAAGAGTGCAGGACAGACCATAAAACTAACCATCATTATTAGTTGTACCACGACTTTTTCTATCAACACTATTGAAAAATCCAAAAATCAGCCATGAAAATCACCAGCGGAACAGGACTATTTATCTGATTGTGCAGTAGTACATGCTAGCACGAAAGGTAGTAGTAAAAGTAGCGGGACAACAATTAACACACTGTCAACCGTTGACATGATAATCAGAGCAGCAGATAAAGAACACCTCCTGAAGGCTGAAGCCCTAATCGTGAGAAGCAGGCTACTAATTGATAAACTAAAGCGATGGATGGATGGATTATGGATATGATGCGAGACAACACAACATGCACAGTACAGTACGTGATCATGCAGCCGTACGTGTACCGTCAGCCTCGGTGGTCAGCTCCCGGCGGCTCGTCGGCGGCGGCGGCGGCGACGACGGTGATCTTGCCCTGGTCGAGCAGGCTGTAGAACTCGCGGGTGCGGCGCTGGTTGCTCCAGTGGTGGAGCTTCCACAGGTACCCCGCCAAGAGGCCCAGGCTCATGCCGTACACGATCTCCCTCAGCAAGCTCGGCGGCCGCCGCCGCCTTCCCCTGGCCGTCGTCGTCCCCGCCGCCACCTTGTGCGCCGTCGTCGACATGGCTATCTTGCTGGCCTCTGCGTGCGAAGTCAGTTTTACTTGGGAGTTGGGGCATTCCGAAGTGGCGAGAAGCTAGAGGGAAGCAAAGCAGCATGCAGCAGCGGGCCGTGTCAGCTGAGAAAGCAGGCACGTGTGCGCGGAGCTGCGCCACGCGTGCCGGCTCGGCTCCACGCGGCGTGCATGGCGCCGCTGACCACGCCCCTGACTGACAAGCGGTTTGCATGAGTCTATTGGTTTTTTTTTTTTGCATCCGACCAACCTGACCCACAGCTCAAAACTAATCTATCGAGTGCGTGTCTGGTCAAATTCTGGTCATATTTTTCAAACTATGTAAAACAATTTCGACCCAACTAAAACAATTTCGACCCAACGTAGAACATCGAACTTAAAAACTAATCTTATTTGTAATTGTAATTGTAATTGTAAGTGCGTCGAGTCAGACACTCAAAGAAGAAATTTAGAAGCATCATTTTTGGTTAGGTCACTGTTATTTGGTTAGGTCTATATAGTATTTTTTTTCCGGCGAAAGAAAAGTTATATTATATGATAACTGGATATATCATGTTGTAAGCCCTCTAGATTACGAAATAGTATCCACACTGCGAATAACACAATTTAAAACCTAACACTCGATAAATGGTCTGAGAATAAATATCTAACGAGGTGGCACCCTGCTCATCAGTCGTGATATATTGTTTTTGTCCTGCAACTGGAATTAAGTTACTCTGAAGGTTTTAATCTATATAAATCAGCCATATAACAGTATTTTTTTTTATAAAAAACCAGCGGTACGAATCAATCAAAACAGCTCGTTGCACAAGCGAAACAGAGCCAAAATCAGCCGGCATTATTTTTCCAGTCAGTGAAGGGTAGCTGCAGATCAACCGAAATGTCGCCAACTTGTTCTCGTCAGTCATCTCGCACCGTTGGCGTTGGCGTTGATGTCCATATATTGTGCTGGAGAGGGTCCTATGGGCCCCGGTGCCAGAGCCCAGAGGTTTTGGTTTTGACTTTTGACGAGGACATAGCCATGGAGCACGCGGTTGCATGATTGCGTCCGGTCCGGCCCGGCCCGGTCCGGGGGGCCCTCTGATGAACTGACGCTGCACTGCTGCAGTGAGCACGGCCGAACCTGAACAGTCACCGCCACAGACCACAGTATACATACATACGGCCGAATCACAGCTTGACAAGCAAGACTTCATTCACTGTGGTGCCTCCGGTAGTGTCCCGTCCTGTCCAGTTTGGGTTTTGGAGTTCAGCACTGTGACCGAATGTGACAAAACGAATATAGACATGGAAATTTGCGAGAACTTTAATCGTGAACACAAACTCCCACTACCACGAGAGTTTTGAAACTTGTTGACGCACCCTCCTATTACTAGGGCGTGTTTGTTTTTCCATGACGGATATTGCGGCCCAAATTTAATCTATTAAAAATGAAATTTTTTATATTTCAGGTGCCTAAAATATAACATCCATTCAGGCGATGGCTAACAACCTTCAGATCTTCATCTAATGCTCCAAATCTATTAGCACAAATTACAATAAATAAATAATATTTTTTTCTATGAAAGAATAAAGACGCCTGAAATATAGGAAATATGATTAAAATAGACCATTCACAAAACTAATTTATCAACCGAAGGTTAATTTGTGAGACGAATCTATTATACTTAAATAGTTTATGATTTGACAATGTGACGCTGCAAAAACATTTGCTAATGATAAATTAATTTGCTACAGTAAACATTGATGAAGGCACATGATGTGGACAATGAAACTAGGCCTGGAACTCACAGCTCAAGGCCCTGTTTGGTTGGGCTTGGCTTTTGGCCTCAAAAGACAAAAGTCTAACCAAAGGGGTTGCTAATGGAGGTGGCTTTTGCAAAATCAAGTGTTTTTTCATAGTACATTTTTTAAAGCTGTTTTGACTCTGTTTTTGGCTTTTGGCTTTCAGCTTTTCAAAATAGGTGAAATAAAAAACGTTTTCATAATTATTTTAAAAAACAAAACTAGAAGATATATTTTATACTTGTTTAACCAAACAACTTTCAGCTTTTCCACAGCTCACAACCCACAACAGCTTTTCCACAGCTCACAACCACAGCCACAGCTCAACCAAACAGGGCTTAAAAGACACTTGGCTAAAGTTGTAACCTCAGAAAGTAAATCCGTAGCGAACTGTAGGAGTCTAGGAGATGATAAAAAAAAGAACTTGTCCATGTGTTCTATTTGGAATTTAGGTGCTCAATAGGTGCAGTCAATACATAGCTGGTAAATGGCTATAATTCCAAATAGTACAGACATGCATGTGATCAAGTAATATACTAACAACCCTTTTTTGTTGTCAACATTAATTATCTCTTCACTTAACATGCAAGTAAATGAAGGTTATTTTTAGCTATCCCATAACAAATTGCGGCCTTTTTTTGACAACAAACAATTTGCTGCCTTGAACAATATTTGGTGACCTGACAGATGAGATCCAATCTGTGCTTGACATAGATCACATACAGTGGCCTGCATTTAGGTGCCATACGCTCACGATAGTGCAGTTGTAGGAAGATGGTGTTCCAGCCTTCCAGGTAGCTGATTTGTGTCTTGGGAGCCTTAGAATCTGTGGAAGACAACTGTTAGATGGTGTTAAAAATAATTTTTAGTGTCAATATTGATTTTAACCCTATAGAGCACAATGCACAAACTTAGAAAACAAACGAATTCGTTTCACCTTTATTTTAAGTGAAAATGCATTTCCCCCCTGAATTTCACAATTTTCATCATTTTCCAAAGTTATATATGGCAAAAGTATTTTTCTCGGTGAATTCCTACGCCACTCCCAATCCAAACCCATGGACCAATGCAAACTCTGCACACAAAATGCAGCTGCCTCAAGCTGTAACTTCACAAGCAAAAATGCAAAAATGCAATTGTTGGAATGTATGAGTCTAGGCCCATGAGGCTCATGTAACCCCTCCTACATTGCTACCCTTCTAGGGTTAGCCCAATAAGCAATTTCATTCACTCTAGCATGGTATCAAGCTGATTTTTTTCCCCATCCTCTCCCAGCCGCCGGCGCCGCCTCCTCCTTCCAGCCGCCGGCGCTGCCGCAGCCCCATGGCCGACGGCGACGACCTCCACCCTCTCTACTACTCCCATGCCTTTCCTCCCCTTCCTCATCCTCCTTCCTGGGCCCGAATCGCGGCTTCCAGGCCGCCGCTGCAGCTCCCCGCGGGCGCTGGCGATGAAGCGGCCGCCGCCGCCGCTGCTGCCGTAGCTGCGGGCGCGACCGGCGCGTCCCTCCCCGCCACGCCTGGTGCGGGCAACGGCACAGAGACCCGCGACCCCGACCCCCCACCTGCGGACGCCGCGGCACTCCCTACCGGCGCGGGCGGCGGAGGAGGACTCCTTCCCGGCGCCGGTGGTCTGCTTCCCGGCGGGGGCGGCCTGATTCCCAGCGCGTCCGGCGGGGGCGGCCTGCCTCTCGGCGCGCCCGTCTCTGGTGCCCACCTTACAGGCGCTGGAGTCCCTGGTGCGCCCGGCGCCGGTGGTCTGCTTCCCGGCGCAGCTCCTCCTGGCACACTCGGCGCAGCACCCTTCCCACTGCCGCCGTCACTGTTGTCCCTGCACCCGCACCTCCTTGGCGTTCCTCACATCCGCACTCTACCTGGGGGGCTTTCTCCGAGCCAGCACCTTGCGGCTGATGTGAACCTCGCTGCTGCCCTCGACGCGGCCCGTGCAGCTGCCGAGCGGGCCAGGCGCGCGTTCGTGCAGCTGCTCTGGCTTGGGAGCGCGAGCGAGATGCGGCCAATGCCCTCGCACGCCGTATCGCTGAGGCGGAGCAGCTCCTCGTCTTCCCCGTCCACCACGACGCGAGCGCCACATCCTCTGGCTCCAGTGCTGCTCACCGTCCGCTGGCTGCGGCGGTCCTCTGGCACGACCCGGCTGATCCGCTCGTGGCGCAGCTGCACTTCCAGGCGGGGGGCGTCCAGAACATCCGAAGTCTGGTTCCCGTCGTCCTGGAGCCCGAGTCGCCTTCCTACGCTCGTTGGCGGGACCTGGTCCTCCTCACTCTCCGTCGCTACGCTCTCGACGACCACGTCCTCCTCGACACTCCAGTTGCGGCCCAGACTCCTGCATGGCTGAGGCTCGATAGTATCGTCCTCTCCTGGATCATCGGCACCATCTCCCTCGACCTCCAAGACCTAGTCCGCAACACTCCTGGCGCTCGACACGCGTGGGTGGCTATCGAGGGGCAGTTTCTGGGCAACGCCGAGGCCCGGGCCCTGCGCCTCGATGCAAGCTTCCGTACGATCGTTCAGGGTGACCTCTCTGTGGGCGAGTTCTGCCGCCGCATGAAGGGCCTGGCTAACTCTCTGGGTGACCTTGGCTGCCCCGTCGAAGACCGGATCCTGGTCCTCAACGTCCTTCGCTGCCTCAACGACCGCTATGGCCATCTCCGAACTTGGATCACCCGTCAGCGGCCTTTTCCCTCCTTCCTGCAGGTCCGTGACGACCTTGTCATGGAGGAGCTCACTCAGGGCCTACAGCCTGGGTCTCACTCGACGCCGGGCTCAGCTCTTGCTGCGACTCCACCGACGCGCTCGACCGCTCCGCCTGCGTCGTCCCTTCTGGGTCCTCCTCCCCCCGGCCCGAGCGAGGGTGGGGGGGGGGGGGGCGTGGTGGTCGCCGTCGACGTGGAGGGGGACGTGGTGCGGGGACCGGTCGTGGGACGGTCCCGGCCGCTCCGGCTCCTCCTCGAGGTGCCCCCTGGCCTTCCTTCCACAACCCGTGGTCAGGGCGCATCTCCATGTGGGCTTTCCAGGCGGCGGGTGGTGAGCCCCGTGCTCCAGCGGCCATGTTCACGGGCGGCGCTCCACTCCCAGCGCCGTGGACTACGCCGGCGGGGGCTGCCCCTCCGCTTCCATCATCGTGGGCCCCACCTGCTGGGTCGCCCGGGCCTGTCGGTTGGGACCCGACGACCTTGGCTCGCTCCTTCGGCACTATGACCCTCACGCCTCCAGTTGGCCAGGACTGGATCGCAGACTCGGGGGCCACGTTCCATACCACTCCTGACCCTGGTATACTCTCCTCCGTTCACCCTCCTTCTCCTTCTCATCCTTCGTCCATCATGGTCGCAAATGGGTCGTGTATTCCTGTCACCTCTATGGGTGCTGCCGGCACCCATGGCTCCTTTCGTCTTCCCGATGTCTTAGTTGCCCCTTCCATGGTTCATAACCTACTTTCCATTCGTCGTTTTACAACTGACAACTCTTGTTCTGTTGAATTTGACTTCCCGGCGTCCTCTGCTCCGATGTGACAGCTCGGGACCCCTTTACACGCTTCGCCTTCCTCCGTCCCCGTCTTCCACTTCGTCATCTGCCTTCGCCGCCTCGGCTTCCCCCACTACCTGGCACCGTCGTCTTGGACATCCTGGCCGAGATATTTTGATGCGGCTTAGTCGTAGTTCCGACATACCATGTACTCGGGCTCACGATGAGCATTTGTGTCATGCGTGTCAGTTGGGTCGTCATGTTCGCCTTCCGTTTCCTACCTCCTCTTCCCATGCGACCCACATTTTTTATCTTGTACACTGCGACCTATGGACATCTCCTGTCATGAGTATTTCTTGTTATAAATACTATCTTGTGTTGGTGGATGATTTCTCTCACTAATCCTGGACTTTTCCCATTCGCGCTAAGTCTGATACTTTCTCCACGCTTCTTCACTTCTTTGCCTGGGTGTCCACTCAGTTCGGCCTCACCATCAAGGCCATTCAGTGTGACAACGGGCGCGAGTTCGATAACTCCACGTCTCGTGCTTTCTTCCTCTCTCACGGCGTGCAGTTGCGCATGTCGTGCCCCTATACCTCCTCCCAGAACGGCAAGGCCGAGCGCATGATTCGCACCACCAACAACACCATCCGCACCCTCCTCTTACAGGCCTCTCTTCCTGCCCGCTTCTGGGCCGAGGGTCTTCACACCTCCACCTATCTCCTCAACCGTTTACCTTCCGTTGCCTGTCCCGCTCCCACTCCTCACCACGCCCTCTTCGGTACCCCTATTCGCTACGACCACCTTCGTGTCTTCGGGTGTGCGTGTTACCCTAACACCATTGCCACTGCTCCTCACAAGCTGGCTCCCCGGTCTACTCGGTGTGTCTTCCTCGGGTACTCCCCGGATCACAAGGGGTACCGTTGCTTTGATCTCTCCTCTCGTCGCGTTCTCATCTCCCGACACGTTGTGTTCGACGAGACCGACTTCCCTTTCTCCACCACCACCTCTACTCCATCCACCCCTACACCTCCCACCCCCGATCCTTTTCCCACTGACGCGGTGGTCCAGCCACCTTTATTGTTTTATCCTGCAGGTACCACCCCACCACCTCCCCCGCCGGTCTCGTACCCCGGCTCGCCGTCCTCGGGAGCGCCGCCGGACCCTGTGCCTAGCGCCGGTCCGGCGGTACAGTCCACTCTGCCGAATCCTGACGCGGGTCCCGCGTCCTCGGCGCCTCCCACACGCTACGCACAACCGGTGCATGTCTACCAGCGGCGTGGGCGGGCGGCCTTGCCGCCACCGGTGCGGGCCGCGTCGCCGTTGTCGGCCCCTCGGTCTCCTGCCGCGGCCTCGGCGCCACCGGTGGGGGACGTGTCGGCGTCCTTGCCGCCGGGTTCTCCTGTCACCGCCTCTCCGTCGTCGATGCCTACGCCCCCGCCACCGCCTCCACCACTGGCTGCTCGGGGCGATCGGCCTGTTTATCATCCGCCGCTACTTCACCGCCACCCGCGTCATGTTCACCCCATGGTGACGCGGCATGCGGTTGGGGTACTATGGCCTCGGGCTCTCGCATCGACACCCAGTGACACGGGGGTCTCTCCGGTCCCCTCTTCCGTGCGCGCTGGCTTGGCCGACCCACACTGGCGAGGCGCGATGGAAGAGGAGTACACGACTCTTCTCGCCAACCATACCTGGGATCTGGTGCCCCGTCCGCCTGGCTCCAACGTCGTCACCGGGAAGTGGATCTGGACACACAAGCGACGGGCCGATGGTTCTCTCGAGCGGTACAAGGCTCGCTGGGTTCTTAGGGGTTTCACTCAGCGGCCTGGGGTTGATTATGATGAGACATTCAGTCCAGTGGTGAAGCCTGCTACAGTCCGCACGGTCCTCTCGCTGGCTCTCTCTCGCTCCTGGCCCGTGCATCAGCTGGATGTCAAGAATGCCTTTCTTCATGGGACACTTGCCGAGACAGTCTACTGCAGCCTGCGGGTTTCGTTGACTCCACCCGGCCTGATCTGGTGTGTCGCCTCAACAAGTCTCTCTACGGCCTCAAGCAGGCCCCTCGGGCGTGGTACTCTCGGTTTGCTGCCTATCTGTTCACACTGGGTTTTGTGGAGGCCAAGTCCGACACTTCTCTGTTCATATATCACCACGGCAGGGAGACGACCTATCTGCTGCTCTATGTTGATGACATTGTGCTCACAGCTTCCAGCCCGACACTGCTGCAGCGGATCATCACCTCCCTTCAGCAGGAGTTCGCGATGAAGGATCTCGGTGTGCTCCATCACTTTCTCGGGATTACTGTTGAGCCTCGGTCAGGGGGTCTCTTTCTTCACCAGCGGCAGTACACTCTTGATATCCTGGAGCGAGCTGGGATGACCGACTGCAAGCCCTGCTCCACCCCAGTTGACACTCAGGCCAAGCTGTCAGAGACCGAGGGCACTGCAGTCGCTGACCCTACCGCGTACAGGAGTCTTGCCGGGGCACTTCAGTACCTCACATTCACCCGCCCGGACATCACATATGCAGTTCAACAGATTTGCCTTCATATGCATGATCCGCGCGAGCCTCACCTCACGGCCCTCAAGCGACTCCTCCGCTACCTCCGCGGCACCGTCGACTACGACCTGCTTCTCCACCGGTCTGCCTCCGCCGAGCTCGTCGTCTACACCGACGCTGACTGGGCCGGGTGTCCGGACACTCGTCGGTCCACCTCCGGCTATGCTGTCTTCCTCGGCGGCAACCTGGTGTCCTGGTCGTCCAAGCGCCAGCCGGTGGTCTCCCGCTCCAGTGCCGAGGCGGAGTACCGCGCTGTTGCTAATGGCGTTGCTGAGGCCTCCTGGCTCCGGCAGCTCCTTGGTGAGCTCCATAGTCCCCTGACCCAGAGCACGCTGGTCTACTGCGACAACGTGAGTGCGGTGTACCTCTCCACCAACCCCGTTCAGCACCAGCGGACCAAACATGTGGAGATTGATCTCCACTTCGTCCGTGATCGGGTGGCCATCGGCGATGTTCGGGTTCTCCACGTCCCGACAACTTCCCAGTTCGCCGATATCTTCACCAAGGGCTTTCCGTCTTCGACGTTCTCCGACTTTCGCTCCAGCCTCAACATCACTAGTGGCTAGTTGCGTCTGTGAGAGGGCTCGTGTGATGTACTTCTTTTCATGCCCAGTCTTGAAACTCCGCTGCGCCGGCAGTTCAGACTGCGGGGGGTGTTGGAATGTATGAGTCTAGGCCCATGAGGCCCATGTAACCCCTACTACATTGCTACCCTTCTAGGGTTAGCCCAATAAGCAATTTCATTCACTCTAGCAGCAATTGTCAACTATAATATGGCATGTGCTGCCTGAACTTTAGCCCTAAAGCCATTCCATATCAGAAGAGAAAAAGTATTGAACAATATAACCTTTTTCTTCTACTCGTATCCCTCTAAGCCTGCCAGTTCCCCTCTAAGCCTCCAGTATCTAATTATATGGTCAGCTATCAGGGGAACACGCATTCTTTACTTTGATGACTCTCCTCACAAGCATCATAAAAGTTGCAGGAGAGGGGACAAGCTTCTCATTCTCTGTCACCATCTTATCATACCACCAAAGTGCCCTCTTAGCATTGCGCTTCTCGCAGTAACTGCTGATAAGCATATCATACAAGTCACTAGTCGGAGCCACTGTTTTCTTCTTCATCACGGCAAAGAACTTCTCAGCTTCCTTCAAATTTCCGCACTGGCAAAGGCCCTTGATCAAGGCGGTAAAAACCTCAACACCAGGATCAAGCCTTCTGTGCTCCATCTCATGGTAGATGTTGACAATACCTTGGGCGTCACTAGCCTTTCCATATCCATTAATAAGGCTCAAGTATGTATCCTGATCAGGAAGAAGTCCTTTGTCCATCATTGCTGTCAGCAGGTTGTTTGCCCTGCGAACCTCTCCTGCATTGCAGAGTCCCTCTAACATCTCATTGCAGCTGCCAATGTCCAGCACAAAACCTTCCTCATGCATGTTGTCAAAATAAGCCAAGCCTTCCTTTATCATCCCTTGTCTGAAACAACCAGCAATAAGATGGTTGTATGTAGCATCGTACGGCTTTGCTCCCACGGATAACATTTCTTGGTGCAACTGAGAAGCCTTGTCCATACTGCCTTTGCAGCAATGCGCTCTGATGAGGCAAGTGTACACGAATGCGTTCAGGCGACGACCACGACGAACCATGTCATCACATTGCTCGAGTGCCGACTTGAGATCACCAATGTGGCAGTAGGCATGCACGATCAGTGAGTCAGCAATGTCGTCGAGGAGAATGTTCCTCTGCAGCATCCTCTTCAGCAGCAATATCACCTGCTCCACCCTCTCTTCCTCGATCATCCTCAGCGTGAGTGCCACGTGCGCCACAATGCCGGGCGCACACTTCTTACCGTGGATCCTCCCCACGAGCGCTGCGGTCTTGGCGAGCTTGCCTTCCCGGCTCAGGACGCCGATGACAAGCTCGATGGTGCTCTGGTTGGCATACAGCCGCTTCAGCGTCATAAGCTCGAACACCTCCCATGCGACACCAAACGACCCAGCGCGCTGCGCCGCGTGCAGCGCAGCGTTGAAGGCGGAGAGGGAGGGCAGGACGCCGCGCCGCGCCAGGTAATGACAGGCCCTCAGGGCCTCCGCCGGGAGGCGCAGCCGCGCGTAGGCGTGCACCAGGAGGTGTAGGCCGCGAGTCGTTGCGGTCGTGCCGCTGTCCTCGTAGGCCGCGAAGAAGGCGTCGAGGAAGCACGAGGCGGGGGGCGAAGATGACAGGTGCTTGGAGATGGCTGACTCGAGGAGGACGGAGGCGTGGCGGAAGAGCGCGGCGCGGGAGAGGAGGTGGACGAGGAGGCAGTAGGACCGGAGCGAGTGCGAGGACGGCGGCGGCGGCGGCGGGGAAGAGGAGGAAGCGGCTGCGGCTGCGGCGGCGGACCAGTGGAAGAAGGTGAGGGCGTTCTTGGCGACAGGCTCGGGGGAGGCGTGGGGGTGCCTGGCGAGGGAGAGGAGAACGGCATCGACGTGGCCGTGCGACAACGCGCCGGCAGGGAAGGCGGCGGAGAGCGCCTCCCATGTCGCCCGCGGCTGGTGCGCCAAGTAGTGGGAGATGTGTTGAGGCGTCGCAGGTGTGGTCGCTGTGGACAGCGCTGAAGCGGGCGTGCGACCGAGGAGACCGCCGCCGCGCCGCGCGACCACGCGACCGCCGGCGTTCACGGCCATGGAAATAGCGTTGCAAGCTGCGCGGCCCGCGCCGATCAGCCGCCGAGCTGACCCCGAGCCCACGTTGCGGCAACCTCCCTGTTCCCAAGCATGGTTGCGGTAGTTCGGAGCTCTGAACAACAAGCGCTCGTTTGTGTCGTTCAGACCTGCATTCATCTGATCTCTCTGGTTTGATGGTTCTGTTTAACAAACCATGTCTTGTCAGTTTCTTCTATACAGTATATCGCAATATGCCAATCAAATATTATATATTCCACATTCCAAAATCTTCATTTGACATATTCCAAGATCCTTTTGCTGTATATAAGGGCCTCTTTGGAAAGTATGAATTTTGTGAAAAGCATTCAATACTTAGTTCATTTTACATGAAAAAGAGTCTGTTTTAAAGAGCCATACATTGTCATTTTAATAAGTTGTCTTCAGTATATCGAGTTCTTGAGGTTATGATCTCTCCAAAGTTTCTTGTTATTTGAGATTTATCTCCTTCCCACGATGGCAAGAGATAGGATGGATTCGTTTTCGCCATGGCGAATTTGATGAAGATGAAAATGACAACTACAACACCAACAACTTCATTGGCTACACAATATGTGTCCAAACAACGATGTCAAGGCGAAGATAATGTCGACACAGTGAAATAATTTTCTCTAGTCTTTTCTCCATTTTGTTATGGTTAGATTTAACTACAACGAGGACTATCGAGAATAAGCAAGTTAGTCTTCATTATTCTTCGGTGGCAGAAATAAGGACTTAAGAAGAAGTTTTTTTAACTTCGTGTGCAGAAATGTTGGCCATCGTTCATTGGACATCTATTCTCAAACCTTTTATCAAGTGTTTGTCTATGTGGTCATCCATACGAATTTTCATACAAATTTAAGATTGAGATTTGGACCTACACCAAACGTGAGCACAATGTAGATGAAGATCAATTTCCGAACATATGTATTTCAATATGTTTGTAACATGAAGATGTACTCATGTATAGTCTAATATAATTCTTCTTCCGTCGCAAAAAAAAGTCTCTTTGTTTTTTACCATCTATTTTTCGCTGATCACATTGCTACTATGCACAATCAAAATATTTGAAAGACGCCCTTTGTGAGTTCTTTGCACTGGCAATATGGAAGTTCAATATTGCTCTAGACATGATTGGGTGATAGGCTCCAAACAGCTATACTTTGGTTTGAAGAAAAGTTCGTTCAGTATATGCCATTAGTCAGCAGATCATTCTGTCAAACTGAACTCTGAACTTTTGTGCTATATATTTCTCTGGTCCTAGAAAACTCTGAACTTTTGTGCTATATATTTCTCTGGTCCTGAAAAACAGCATCTGCTGTAGTGATCAAAGTTTTGTGCAAACATTCAGCTTTGTCCAAGATTGAGAGGAAGACACCGTGAGCTACAAAAGGTCTTCTATTTGAGCCCCAAGGTTCGTACCAACCGTACGATCAGATAGCGGGCGGTTGAGGAACTGCGCACGAATTGCAAATCCTCCAATCATAACTTGGAGCCATTTTTTTTTACTGACTTTATTAAAAGCAAAATTATTTTACGATTACAACGAGCTTAGAATATATCTTCAGATAACAGTGTCAAGACTCGAGACATGCTCTGTCCAGTCCTAGTTAAGTGATTTTCAAGCACGAAATTCTGCATCTTTAGATTTTATTTTTTTTCTAAGCAGCAAGATCCACCGGATGAATGCATGTCAAGCACACTCATTTAATCTGGCTACCACACATATACGTATTGTTTTTGTAGTGAGTGAAGCTTGTAAACAGCAGTGTTCAACGGGTTGACTGTCCCTACATGTTCTCCTTCACAACCGTCACGGGGCAGGCCGCGTGGTTCACAATATAAGAGCTCACACTCCCCATCAGAGCCCTGCGTACAGGCAACAACAACAGCTGTTGGTAAGGAGACTGATATCGGTAAGGCAAGGTCAACCTTGAACACAATCTTCAGTGCAGGAAGGTTGGAGACCATAAAATTTAGAAAATACAAACTTGGCATGCTTTACCTCTTGAACGTGCTTAGTCCTCTGCTCCCAATAACCATGCAGCTAAGGGGAACCAGGTCAACTGCTTCATAGAGCTTCTTTGCAGGGTCACCGTAGAAAATCTTTGCAAAGACTTCAATCTGCGGTTATGTAGTTCCAACAGCTAAGCAATCTGATCACCCCAATAGCAACTTCCAGAAAGAATTGAGTACTGAAAAAGTGTGAGTGACCCATACCCCTCTTTGATTTGCCACTTGAGTGAGGATCTCAATTGTCTCCTTGTCCGGTGATACACCATATGTCCTGGTGACATCTGAGAACTCGGCCAGAGGGATGAGTGCTGCAACACAAAAGAATGTACAGCTAGGATAAATTCACACTGCCGACGTCAACGGGGTAATATTCAAGTCCTGACTTCATGAGGCACATCAAATCAACTTTGAAACGAAACAAGACAGAAGAAGAGGTGTCAGTACTCACGGGAACCACTCTGCTCCCAGAGATGAACAGCGCCCTGCTCATTCTGATAGGAATTGTTCACATGGATGAGTATGAGCTTATCACCGTTCTTGGCAAGGTTCGTTGATGCCCATCGCAGAGCTGCTTTGCTGCATGATGAGAAGTCCACTGCGACCCCAATGTTCCTCCCAGCCATTTCCTTCCCAACTAATTGCGAACAGCCAACCGGCTACAAATTTCCAAACCAGCCTGACAAAAAGGCAATGAAGTTTGAGATATGGTATATTTCCTGTTGCTGGCCAGGTCCTTATATAAACAAACGATTGCAACTTGGAAATACAAGACAAAATGAGAGAGACAGAGAGAGAAATTCTGACGTTACCTTTCTTTACTTTTCCCAAAATTCCTTTCCCATTTCAAATGAATGATCTTTATGCCTCAGTTTCCTTTACACGATTCCTTATCATCACTTTAGCTGCCTAGAAAACGTGTTAGAATGCTGGCTTCCGCAAGTGAATGAAGCTGATAACAGTAAGCAAAGTAAAGATTCACAATGCAAAGCAAAAGGTTGGCGATGAGAATGTTATTCCAGTTTTTCCATACAACTATCAGTGTAATTGAAGATTCTAGCACATCGATTCACTGAAGAAATATCACCTGCAAAGGGAGTAGTGATCAAGAGCATAACTCTGATGCAATACTGATTATGACCAGAAGAGGAAGCATCAAGGATAAGGACTTCAATTGATTCTTATATTTCAATAAAAAATAATTCTGTTTCAGGCGATTGACAAATACCAACACACTAGTAGCAGGAAAAAAAAATCAAAGGGTGGCACCATGCCTACCAAGAGCTTGTTTACAGAAGACAAACTTAGAGAAGCAACATTTGGGACATAATGCATTCCATCGGCAATTGTATAGAAAACACACCCAGGACAACAATGTGCTACATGACAAGAAACAGGTCTTCCAAGTGGAGTTGCATTATGCTCTGTGAGAAATAGCACCGGCCACCGGGTTCCATACTTCCATTATATTCTTGCAAAATACTCTGACAAAATCATTGGACATCACTGCTTTAAAAAACAGTGATACAGGTCACCTACTGAAAAGTCAATTCTCTAAGTACCTACTGTCAGTCAGAAATAATTCAAAATATCTGCTATTCACCACCAGATGGTTAACTCCCTCTTCAGAACTAAAATATATTCTACACCAGCTCTTTCCACTTGAATGACACACGGTAGATCCACCAGCTGCCCAGCACTCCAATGAGATGCAACACCCTCCCATCTACTAATTCAACGGTTCCAATTGAAAAAAACCTGTAATCTTCAGTATTAACATTTCTTGTATGCATGTACTGCAGAAAAATAAGCAATATTTAGTTCAAATAACTAAGCACAAAATGGGGCATACTAAAAGAGGAAAGAACATAGAAATTTGAATATCGATGCAGATGTGTGTCACTATTGGTATAGTACTATAGTAGATCATTACTTCAATGAAATCCATATTTCCAATTATTGTCATAATTCAAGCAATCATCCAAAAACTGGACTCACTAAAATGTAAGTAGTAGAACTCAACCAAATACTGCCTCTAACTCAATATAAAAGATTAACTTTGAATTCTCCTTTTTTTTAAGTGTGCTGCAGTGGACCACATATGTCCACATGGAAAGAAAAACATGAGCCTTAGTCTAACGGTTTTGTCGGACTACTGGGTCTTTGCTCATTGATATATCATTTGCTAGGGTGTAGTAGCACTAAAGCAGCATACCAGCTTATCAAATCATCACTAAACACAGTTCACCATAGAAAATGGTCTCAATAGAAAAATACCAAAAAGGGAAAACCATTCACCATCTCTAATCCTGAAGCAACCAAGACAGTTCATGTTAAAGTTATTTTAAAAAAGTACACAGAGGTAGCATAAAGAATCTCCCAGACAATAGAACTTTGTGATTCTTCATGAGGGGCAGAGTTCTTGAAGCTTTTAATAGTTATGCCTAAATACATTACGGAACTACCTTAATAAATATTTAAAGAGGTGGGAAAACTTTGTCCGAGAAAAAAAAGAGCACCCAGAACTCAAATCTGATGAGAATAAAACACTGAATCCCCAAAGACTCAAACTTTGTTTAACCAAGGTCAGCATACCATTGATTGGGATACTAAGAAATAATCTAAAACAGACCCAAAGTTGTCAGGACTGTGATCTGTTTTTTAATCCTTTGTTTTTTTTTTTGGCATAGGTCAGAAACTCGGAATCATAATGGTAGGATTGCCCCTCAAAATCATTTTTTCGAAAGGTCGTAGGATAGGAGCACTTCATACAGATAGTGTGACCTTCACAAACTTGATATGGCAATTTTATTTTAATTGGTTCAAAACAAAATAAAAAAAATGTAAAGCTTCTTTGATCCTCGGGGCCATAGGATATTTCAGGGCCATGTAATTAATGGTAAAAAAAGTTTATGCGAGTAAAAGTTACTACCATATGAAAGCATTTCAGAATCTGAATGAGATGAGACATATGTAGGACTACTGTAAATCCAATTTAAATTGCAAGCATCCATTACACCCCTATAATCAGGCCTAAAGGAGAAAAACCTAATATGCACAAAACTCACCTCTTCATTCGACACAGCACGGTTTTGACCCATCTCCCTATGACGAAGCTGAAACAATTAATGGTATATTAATTCAGAAGAAAGAAAAAAAAAACAAACTGATCTCCTGTGAGTCAACTTTTGCATGGCATGATGAAATCTAAAACATCATAGCTTGTTGAGCAACACAAATTAGTAGTCGCAAACATATTTACTCATAAAATAACATAAACATTTGACTAACCTCCCGAAGAAACAAATATATTGAATACTGGCTTGGTCTCGAGCAGTAGATGAGAAGCAAAATATTTAGGGTGAGACCTAACGGGCTGTGTAACCCAGACATAATCAGAAAAATCAATCCAATTGGTAGCTGAAGTCTCCTGACCAAAGGCCAAAATGAACCAAGCTCGGTTTTCAAAGATCCCGGGGGTGATCCAGCTATGGCTTTTGATGGTTGCTCTGTGAAACCAAATTAGAAAAAGAAACACCATTCATTAGGGAAAACCAGAAAAAAAATCAAAAACGCTAGCCTCCATTTTTTCTATCAATGTTTAACAGAAAAGGCTCTACAGGTCCGGATGAAAACTAGTTTTCAGCAGCTAGCTAGGGATAAGTCTGTACAATAGAAATAAACCAGATTAAAGGACCAGTCAACATGAATAAACTGATTTTCAGAGCTAGGGCTTGAAGTCCTTGACTGATTAAACTGATTATTAAAGGAAATCAGTCCACAAGCCCAGTTATTTTCCCAAACATTGCAAAGTTTAGCAACAACTAGTCCTTGACTATGTTTAAGAAACCAGTTATTCTCCCAAATATTGCAGATTTTAAATTTTGCACAACATTTAGGCACTAACACTTCGATAATGTGTTAGAAAAATGTTGTTGCTATGAGTCTATGAGCCTTTGTACAATTAACCTCTCATTGAGATCAGTTTATGTGTTCTCTGTGGGGCAGCGAAAAGAAAACCCGTGGTTCAAATTATTTTCAATGTATTTAGAGGGGATTTCACCTTTTGTGGCAGCAGTAACCTGTCCCTGATGAAGAGTCATCGCTAGCATGGTGCTTGTTCCAAATCCTTTGATCAGATTGAGGCCTAAATGAAAATTATACACAAAATCATTAAGAGTTAGCCCATGGAACTGTCACTCTATAAGTCTGCAAGGGGGTCTCGACAAAATAATACGACTACAAAGCAAGCATATACTAAATCGGTAAAATAATTTGCTGAATGCACAAGTAAACCACATAATTTCCGCCCAGATTCATGATCGATAGTAAACGGTGAGCGAAGGCCCAGATACTACTAATTTCAAGTGAAACAAACATGGGGCACGATGGTAGGGGTCACCTGCTCACCTGATAGCTGCGGCCGGAGACCAAGGGCCACTCTCGCGGTGACCGAAGGCCCGAACTCGGCAGCGCGAGACTGGAAAGCGGGGCTCGAATAGCGCGCGAGGAAGTGGCGAATAGGGCTGGCGGCGACTGGTGAGCGGGAGGAGCAGGAGGCGGCGGCGGAGGAAGAGGAGGAGAAGGCGCGCGTGGAGGCGGTGGGCGCGGTGGCCGCGCCCCGCCGGAGCGAGGCGGCGACAGCCTCCCTCGCCAGCCGCCGACACGCCATCATCGCGCGTGGCCTATCTCGCGTAGCTTGTTGACGTAATGCCGTGTCTCGTGCTCTCTCGTGCGCGGAGCGCAAGGGGAAGTAGAGCGGCTTCGCTTCGGGGGCAGAGACGGACACGGAGGCCAGAAGGTTGGGCCGCGTTGGGCTCAGCCGACTCCATCTCATTCTCGTCCGTAGAGAGAGATTAGGGCCCGGTGGACCGAACCGTTTAGCTAGTTCTCGGACATTCTGGGCCAATTTGTAGACCAGCCCGACACGGTGGCGTCTCGAATCTGCTGCGGGTGAAGCAGAAGCACCGGGCGGGGCGGGGGTGGCCGGCGGCGTTCATCTTAGGGTGAAGCAGAAGCACCGAGCTGCGGCCGTTCCGATTCGTCTGCGGGCCGCTGCGCATCCCTCATATCTCACCACCGGCGCCGTCCTCTCCCCTATCGCCTCGCGCGCTCCCCGCCGCCCCTTCGACCTCCATCTGCTGGACTGCTGCCTCGCAGCGTTGCCTCCGATGTCGTTCCGAGGCCGTGGAAGAGGGGGCCGGGGGAGAGGTGGGGGCTTCGGGTACGACCACCCGGCCAAGCACGCGCCGCACGAAGACTTTCCGGTCAGTCCCCGCTCCACCCCCGACCCTCCGCCACGACCTTGCATTGCGTGGTGCGGTAGAACTGATGTGCTGTGCGTGCTTGCAAAATGAGCAGGACATCACCCTGCCGGAGATGAAGTGCTCCAAGGCGAGCGACGAGGAGAAGGCGCTGGTTCTGTCCACCTTGAAACTCGAGGAGTTCTGGAGGAGTTCCTGCTACCACCTAGCGGAGGATGCTCCCAAGAAAAGTACTATGGCTGAACTTACACAGCTTTTCTTTTCGCTCATCTTACTGATTCATCGTAATGATAGTGCTCCTTGCCTATTGTTCTGCTGGGTTCTGCTGCTTGCTTGCTCGGAAGTCAAGATTTTCTTTAAACCTGGTGGGTAGGCGATCGACCCTGTGAATTATTTGGAGGCAGAAACTTAGCTTCTTTCAAGTAGTTGGTACAGAAATTAGGAGGAAACCTCAAATAAATTGTTGTGAAGCTGGCTTTTTAGGTAACTTTTTTTTATGCGCCTAGATATACATTACATCTAAATACCTACTACTCCCTCTGTCCCAAATTATAAGTCATTCCAAGAATCTTGGAGAGTCAAACTTATATAAGTTTGACCAAATTTATATAATAAGGTAATAATATTTATGAGACCAACTAAGTATTATTAGATTCTTCATTCGTTATATTTTCATGATATACTTATTTGATGTCATAAATCTTTATATTTTTCTCTATAATTTTGGTCAAACCTTGAGATACTTTGACTCTCCAAGATTCTTGGGATGACTTATAATTTGAAACGGAGGGAGTAAAATATTATTTATGTATCTAAAAAAGGCAGAACGACTTAAAATTTGGAATGGAGGGAGTAGTAGGCAACAACTCTCGAAAATTGTTCATAGATCAGTCAATTCTTTGGTGGATGCACGTTATGTTTTGTTTGAGTAAGTAAATGATCAAATAATAGACTACAAACACGGTTGTATGGAAAGTAATTTTGCACTGCTAGCTTTTGAAAAGAGCCCCTATATTATTTAGTGTCCTTTTAATTTGGTTTTTTTATATCCATTGTTCCAAAAAAAATCATCTGCATTGCCAGTTTTGTTATCTTAGTGTACTAGCTGAGTAAAAATTAATTAACAGAACAAAGTAAAAGACACTAGTAATGCAACAAAGATGCTTTTATGAGTTTGCAGAATCGTTTCTACAAGTTTCTCATTCTATAATAACATAATCCAAAGAGTAGCATCTGTAAGCATTCTTTTTTTGTTGTACTTTTTTGCATTGGTAGTTTTCTAGCTATATTTTGATAATTGTGTTTTTACTTTAACTATCTTATGATTTCATATGTTGTCAGAGAATGAAGACAAAGAGATTGAAAGATTTTCTGATAGGAAACGTAAGACACAAAGCAAACGTGAATCTCTTTCGTTATATCTCAAACTGACTCCTTCAAATTTCCCTGCTGAACTGGTGCAAGGTAGTCTCAACTCTTGAGCTCATTTGTATGCAGTGTAATTTATTGTCAGCTCAATGTTTTCAGCATAATTACCATGATATTTTGTTCATTTAGGATCTAGAAGAGGGCAAGCAAGCAACAAGAAACTCCGGTGGGATAAGGATTCAGGTTTTCCTTTCTTCATGAAATTATCTGCTTTTCACAACTCTATTCCCTGTTGTGTAGCATGAATAACTGAAGGGAACACTTTCTACTGCTAGATGTTACTTAGCTATACTTCAACTTTTTTTTTACTTGGATTGTGCTTTTGTGTTTGACAGATGAGCAGGCATTTGAAGTGTTTGAGAAGCTTGAACAAAAGCACAAGGCAAGAGCATCACCTTGTCTTTTTATTTTCCAAATTCTAGTTTTGGCTCATATATAAGGTTTGCTTGGTGAGCATGTTTGAATTTTTCTCGTATTATTGCTGGTATGAAGTTTGAGCTATGTTTCTCATCATCATACTATCGAGCTTGTGCCAAAATGTTTATATGAGAAGCATGCGGCTTTATTTTTCTACTATTTTTGTAGGCTATCATCTTCTAACATACTAGCTTCTCTTTGGTTATAGGATGGAAGCAAGGTGGAGAAGGAAGGTGATGATGAGGATGAGCAGGAAGAGGAAGAAGTACAAGAGGAGGAGGAAAATTCAGATGATGACTATAATCAAGTACTTACCACTGAACTGAATTTGTTTGCTCGGGTTTTTGTGATGTAGGACAAGGGATCTGTTTAGCTTAGGTGATTATTAATGTTTCTCACTCTGGTGCCTCGACCTTTGCCCTGTAGAATATCGAGTTTGATGACGATGATGATGACTGGAACCAAGAGGAAGAAGCACGTAAGTTTCCATTTGAACTTCTATTTGTATGACTTTTAAAACCTTTTGTTTCTCAAAATCAAACTCCTGCCCATTTATATAGTTTCTAAAAAATAATTACTGTTTTCTTTGGCAGAGGAAGACTTCTATGATTAAGGGCAGGTTTAGTTGCAAGGGAATGACTCCCTGGAAAGGTTCCTGGCTGGATCGGTTATCTAATTTGTATAAGCTTCATCAGCCGGAATCGTTTCGGGTCTCATTCCAGCATCGAACGAGCCCTAAGTGTGGATGGGCAGATTTTGCTCCTTTTCACTTGTAACTTCACCCGGCAAAATTATTAGAGAGCAATCTTTGTTCTGGTCTTTCTTGTCACAATGGTCATTGGTCACCTGCTTTGTTAGAAACTCAGGAATATCAGAACGGTGAAGTACACCGTTGCTAACTTTTTTCTGTCGCAGTACGCCTCTCTGCAACGATGTACTGTGCTCGGTCCAAATAGAGTGCACATCTTGCATTTTAAGGAATTATTAACATAGGGACTAGTTACCCCGTGTGTGTGTGTATATATATATATATATATATATATATATATATAGACTTAGAGTCTAAATAAGACTTGGACTCTTGGTTTTTCTCTCTCTTCAATAAATATATTGTTATATTAGTAAATACTATAAAGAGGAGAATAATAAATAAGTTTAGATTTTATGATAGAATCTGCATCGTGGGTGTCCAAATCCCTCTAAATTAATCACTAAATTTGGAAAATCTCTTTGAACTTCAATGCCAAACAACAAACACACCTTATATTAACTTTTAAAATTAAATAAAATACTCACCTTAACCATTTTAAAGTTGTTTATTGGATGGTTTTGTTGCCTGCAGGTTTCTCACTGTCTAATATCAATAGTCATAACTTTTTCACATGAAGTCACATAAATATAGACTGTATATTAAAGTTATAGAGCTTGAGATGATCTACAACTTTATAGTACAATTTTTATTTTAAAAATTTTAGGATGTTACAGCGGATATTGCGGAATTAATTTAGTATATTACTAGTTGAGTGTTCGTGCATAGCCATATGATTTTTAAACAATATACACGCGATTTTAAAAGAGACACATACGAGAAACATTAACTTGATGTTGATTCATCATATGTTTACACTAACAGCACAATCATGCTTAGATGGGTTACTTTTTAGAAGCTAAATTGTTGTTCATATCCGTGATGATCTTTAGAATACAAGGTGGTACTGCATGTTAAACGCACGCAATGAACAACACAGTTATGCTCAGATGGGTTACTTTGAGAAGCTAAACTGCTCTGTGTCTGTGATGATCTTGAGATACAAGGTACTAAATGTCAAAAACAAAGCAATGAACACTGAAGAAACTGATTTGTCTCATTCCCTCTTCTCAGCATTAACAACATGTCATCTGAGATCATCAAATTATCAGTGATCTATTCCAAGAGAGGAAGCCTTCATCGTTGGGTGAGGCCTCATCTATTTAAAAGCCATTAAATAATAAAATAGTTGGTGCACTCTGGATCACTGCTGAAAGAATTGTGGTGCTTTTGATTTCTTTCCCCGCTTAATGGTTCCTGCAAGCAAGAATGGTAGCAATTATGTGGGATGCATTAACACGATGGCTGCTGAGACTGCCCAAGAAATATGAATTATGCAATGATTAGTAAAATTGTATCATGACATCCCATAATAATATAGAGAAGATACGCGCAAAGAAGAGATCAAACATATTTATTACCTGGAAGGCCTCTGGTTATCAGGAACTTTTTACCAGCTGCTTAAACATCACCAAACAAGACTCTCTGATTGCAAAGGATCACTCTTGTGCTTTGAGCTTGGCCAAACCCCTCATCAATCATGTGATCAAACAAAGGTAGTAAATTAGTACCTTGAGCCAGAGTGTCAAACATAGAGTTTTGTAGGATTGGCAAGCTACCTTTTCCACTCTTGATCTTAGAATTCATGAAAATGGCATAATGTTTTTTCCACTATTGATTTTAGAATTCATGAAAATGGCATAATTCTGCTTCACTGGTTAGTAAAGGATAATTGGGCTTTCAGAAGTTCTCACATTAGATAAGTTGTAAGGACCTGTGTGGCCTAGAGGGGGGGTTGAATAGGCCTGTCAAAAATCACAACTCAAAACTTAATTAGATAAGCCCGGCACTACCGCTCTGTGCCCGGCACTACCGCTCCCTGGCACTGCCGGCCTCAGCCCGGTACTGCTGCGCAGAGTGTAACCTGAGACTGCAATTCGAAATCCAGCCACAGCAAACTGATTCTATATGAATGGAAATGCTACAACAAGTTTCCTGAACCATCAGAACCAACTCTAACAAGCCAAATATGAAGTATAGAGTAGATCGGGCCAAACCCTAGAATCTATCATAAGCTCACAAGTATGAAGTATGGAAAACAAGTAAGCACAAGTGACAAGTGATTTATCCCGTGGTTCAGCTCGCCACCAAGGCTTGCCTACCTCCACGTTGTTGAGGTTGAGCACTTAGGTCATGAGCTTTTCAACTCTACCTCGTTCTCAAGTCAAGGAACCAAATCCTTGAGGTGAGGGGTAATAATACTAGCTGCACAAGCGATTACAAACCTCCCTAGGCCGCCACACAAGTTGGCAAGGCTCTAGGGCGACGCCTAGCCGGCTAGGGTTCCAAGAACCCAAGAGTAATAGAATCAAATCCACCGGCTATGGCTCAAATCAAGTGCTCTAGGGAGTAGATCTCAGCTAGGGCTTCTCTTTGGTGAAGGTTTGAGGCTCTAACTCACTTGGAATCAATAAGAATCAAAGATTAGGTGAGAGAGAGCTTGGGGGCCTTCAATGAGGAGAGCAAGCCTTGTCTGGAGGTAGGAGAAGAGTTATGGTCGTGGATGACCGTTGGGGTGGCAGGGAGATGGAGTAAATATCCCCTGCCTTCCAACGGTTACAATAAGTCGCGCCTACCAGACAGACAGACAGAAATAGATCTGAATTCAGTGCAGCTGTCTTTGGTTAGAAATGAGGATGGCTTGGGTTGGTTTGAGCACATGTCATTCAGCCATAGCAATGTATTTGCATTCCCCCTTGATAGTACGACATTCCTATAACTCAAATTCAAATGAAAAAGCTTGATATAGCGCTTTGAGTCCGGATCCGATGAAATATAGTATGAGGGGTCCACCAACACATATGCATCATCCTTTCTTAATATTAACCTGCTTGTCATCTTCATAAATCTCTTTAGTTCTCCAATCATGTGGTCATTCTCACCAAAACCCACAAATAGGGCTTGATTGCACTTACAATCTCCCCCTTTTTGGTGATTGATGACAACACAATCGAAGCTTACAATAAAAGAGTACAATACTTGAGATTTAGAAGCTTAGGTGTGAAACCTCCCCGTAAATGTGTGAATGAGAGCTGAAATCTCAAAATGGCATTAGAGGCCAACATTCACATATTCATAAGTGAGAAATACGTTCAGTTTCACATCTAATAACTTTGTGGGGTGCAACTAAACTGTGTCAAGAATAATACGTGATGCGAATGACAGTTTAAGCACATCAGAGTGGTTTGCTTCCTGTCTGCCAGAGCGGCACTGTGGCGGAACCGTCCTGATTATAAGGACTCAAGTACCGCCTTAGTCAATTACGTCTGACATCGACCCGCACTTGAAGCCATATAACCCCGGTAGTCCGGAAATCTCGAAGGATTTCAACATCGTACAATATACAGGATCGCATTGTTCAAGTATTACATTCGAAAGGATACAACACAGATAAACGAAATTGGATTTAAAACATCAGAGTGCGAATTTAAAATCGAGTTATTACAATACCAAATTTAAAGTGCGGAAGCTTAAATAAGTTTTGAAACACGACCACCACACATGTGGTCCAAATAAAACATTGTTTGAAAACTCCAACTCAACACAACTCACTCCTCCCTTTTTAAGTAATGTGCCACCAGTAGTCTCATACCAGCAAAAGAAAAGGGGAAGCTTCTGGACGACCCTGCCCTGGGCCTACTCCTCATCACCTTCCACTGGGTAGAGGCAGTGCTTACAATAGCCATAGTAGACCTGGCCATCTGCAACAACGGGATAAACCCTGAGTACGGGAATGTACTCAGCTAGACTTACCCGTCCAACTGAAAATAAAGACACCAAGGATATGCAAGGCCTTTTTTGGTGGAGCTGGGATCTTTAGTTGCGGAAAGCTCACAATTAAGATAAGGAGTATTAATGACATTGATGAGCTGTCAGTTTTTGACCTATCTCTTACTCTAGGTTCGCACCTGAACTATTACACACACCTGAGTCTAACAAGCAATAATATAACCATATCCAGTTGACTTGTCCATATTTTAGTTGAACCTTTAAGACATTACGTGGAGTTGCATCGTGGTGAAGCTCGCCATAGTTTCCCACTAACCGGGGGAGACGACGACTCGAATCGAATTCCAAACCAGCTGGTGAAAGACCTTTAATACCAGCCCACACTTTCCCCGTCGGGTCCATGCATTGGGCAACCGCTCGATGCTTGTTCGTGGTGGTAATCGTCGCGGCTCACAGCACGGACCACCCAATTGGAACTATACGATGGCCATTCCGAGGCAGATCGTGTTTCCATACTAGAGGGTGCGACACGGGTTGAGACCGGCCCGAACAGCGTCTAACCGGCTTTGGGGTCGATGATTACGGCACCCACATATCCCTAAGTAAAAGGGCACGTTCAAAAATGAACGAGGGCCAACATCGATACAAACCTACACGATCCAACGGACGGACTGCCCCAAGTTTCCAAACTTGTGCGTTGCCTTCCAGTTGACCGCATTTCACTACAACTCAGGTTCTTTTCCACGATAGCGAATATAGCCAACCATGATCCGGTAAATACCCACCAGGGGTATTACGGGAACATCCTTAACTACTACTTTTATTTAGCAGACTAAGCAATTCTATATATAAATAAGTAACAGGATAACAAGGCAGGTAATAATCAATAATCAAGGAATGGTAATGCAGCAAGTAGGATTCAATCAACTCCTAACCTAATGCATCACAATTTAAAAGGACTCAAGTAATTTTAATTGCAAAAGATAGGAGGCTTAATATGCTCCGGGGCTTGCCTTGAGCGAAGACCGAGGCCTTGTGGGAGGGGCACTCGGGCAAGTTAGTGTCTGCCGCGGGGTCGACTTCCTCGGTTCTTGGCAGCTCCTGGATCACCTGCTCGACGTTTTCTTCCGGTTCCTAGCTGGGTTCCGGGACTGTCAATCCTATTGCATGTAACGAATAATAAATAAATAAATAAGCGGGGTGCGAGATGTGGTGGTATGAAAAGTAACATTTCTTGCAAACCAACAAAACCAACTTGTTGAACCACTTTTGACATTGAGGTAAATACTTATTTATCTCATAAAACAAAACCATTATTTCCACTATTTCCTATTTAGAATTTCAAAAGAAACTCAATTTTGAACTGCAAGTATATTTTTCTGAACTCAGAAAAATCCACAAAAATTCAGCAGATAACTGACACTAACTGGACTTCACTGACAAATTTTCAGCAAGAGATCAATTACAGAACAACGACCACAAAAAGATGAAATAAACTGCTCAAAAGGTGCTTTGAACTAACTCTTCTCCGAAAAAGTGTCAAACAGCAGGTTTCATAATTTTTCTTGCTTCATCTACACATAAACACTCTACTGCAGGAAGTGTACTGCCAAAACATAAATATATCACCCTACACAAAATAAACAAATCTATTCCAAAATAACCCAATTGAACTACAACCCTACTGGAAAAGGGTGCTAAACTCAGTTTCATATTTTTCCCAGATTCTACTCCACATTTCATATTTATCAAGGAAGTTCCATGAACAGAAACATTATATTACCTCCCACATGAATTTCTTAAGAAAAACACAAAAAAGTACATTTATAAAGAAACTTCATTTTTATTCACATAACCAACCATTCTTACATTTTTCCTAACTAAAACATCATACACAGAGACTGTATGAATTTTCCCATAATTTATTTTGACCTATAAATCACCTTAACATTTATTTCAAGAAAACAGCTAAAAAGGACTTTAAATCATAACAGAAATTTTTCTACATAAACAGTGCCTCATATATTTTTCATAGATACATAACACGATAAGAAACCTACACAAAATTTTCCATGAATTATCTCAACCAGAAAACACCTATTTCTATTTATCCAAACAAAAGCACATAAACTGAATTAAATAAAAACAGTAAAATAAACTTTCACCAAAAATGCTTTCATATTTTTCCATGATAGATCTACTCATAAACAAGCTAACAAAACTGAAAGTACTTCATTTGGACTTTTAAAACGTGCTATACAAAAATAACAAGCGTTTTTGGAAAATAAAACAAAAAGGAAAAACATTTAAATTCTCCCAGCTGGGCTTGCGTGAACTCGATCCATGGACCGGGTGAGGCTGACGCGCGGGGTCCGCTGGTCAACGGGGCCCAGCGGTCAGTGAAAGAAAGCAGGGGACGGGGTTGACCGCCCGATGCTCGCCGACAGTGAGGTCGCCGACGGGGAGGTAGTGCTCGGTGTGTTCCCCTTGACGAGGCGGATCAAGTGGTGGTGATGGTTTGGCCAGAGCGTGGCCGTAGCTCGCCGGCGGCGAGCAAAGGCGGGTGATGGCGGCGGCGGTGTTCGGCTAGGCCATCTCCGGCTGTCGCCGGCCAAATTGGCGTGTGCACGGTGCTTCGTGAACCCTAGGGAGTGAGACTAGGGGGTTGTTTTGGCTTGAAAGGCTCCAGAGGAGCTTGGCCGCGTATGAGGGCCACGGCGGCGCCCATGGCGCTCGGCCGGGGAGTAGAGAAAGGTGGGGAGCGGTAGCGTTGAGGCGGGAAGGCGTTCTCACCTTGCCTTGGCGTGACGAAGCTCAACGGGGAAGATGGGGCTTGGCGAAGGTTCGGGTGGTATAGAACAACGCCGTGCACTCCCGGTCGTCGATGGCGGCCGAGAGATGGCACTTCTCGTTCTGGCAGTGGTGGGGCTTCGGTGGAGTGGAAGCGGGAGCACCGTGTGGTCTAGATGATGGCGGAGTGGTGGCCGGAGTTAATCGGCCGGCGGTGGCTCAGTGAGGGCTGGAACGCGGTGGGGCGTTTTCGCGGTGGCGTGTGGCGGCGAGGGCGAGCAGTGCTCTCGGCTCGCGTTCGCGGGAGGAGGGGAGAGCTGGTGGGAGCGGCTGGTGCGAATGGAGAGCGGGAGAGAGAGAGGGGTGCGGTGCGCGGGTCTTTGCCCTCGGGCGTGGCCAGACGGGCCGTAGTGGCGGGGCCCGGCGCGGCGAGTGGCGAGAGGCGGGGCGCGGCCAGCGATGGGGCTCGGCAGGCAAGGCGCGCGCGGAGAGGGTGAGGGCGATCTTGCACGCTCGAACACGGAAGCAATCGCGAGAGGAGTGGTCGGGGCGGATTCGGGGCAGAGGCTGGCCGCCACGCGGCGCTCCGGCCGGCGTACGGCGCGGCCGCGCGGTCGGGCGCGCGCGCGCGGCGCGGGAGCGGCGCAGGCGCGGCGAGCGCGGGCGAGCGTGGGCCGGCGCGCGTGCAAGGCGGGCCGAAAGGCCAGTTGGGCCAAAAGTGAAGCGCCGGAAAAGTCGTTTTTTCTTTTTCTTTTTCCAAAAACTTTTCAAACTTTGACCATTCAAAACAGTTTCAAAAACTTCAAACTAGGTTTTGACCCAAAAATAAAAGTTTCTCAAAATAATTTTCTCTACAACTTTCATATAAGACACTTTTTCTGAAAACCAATTTTACAACCTCCACATAAATAAAGCCAATTTTTGAGACATAAATCATTTTGTTTATCTCAGTTTTATTTGATGAATAATTTTGAACTAAATCAAAGTGTCAACATGAAAATTACTAGCCTCATTATTCTCTATTTTATAAAACTATTTGCCAAGTCAAAAAGTCACTCAAACAACCAAGTCCAATAGAAACAAAAATCCAGACAATAATTCAGAGACAAAAGCACTTTGATGCACATGAAATGATGCAATGCATTGCTTATGCATTTTAGTAGCTAAATGTAGTTCCTAATGTAGTGCTTGACACTAGGGTGTCACAGCCCTTCCCCCTTAAAGAAATCTCGTCCCGAGATTTGAGTTACGTACCAATCTTTATAAAAAGCGGGATAGTTCATTCGCAAGTACTCCTCGGTTTCCCAAGTCGTATCGTTGGGTCCGTGGTTGCTCCAGAGGATCTTGTAAGTCTTCACCGTTCGGTTGCGAGTCTCTCGGGTCTTGGTGTCCAAAATCTCCTTGGGCTGTTCGTAGTACTCTAGATCGGATCTGATAGTAACATCCGGGATCTGAACTTCCTCTCGTTCCGGGACTCGTAGACACTTCTTTAACTGACATACATGAAACACAGGAAAGACAGCGCTCATCTCTGGGGATAACTGTACTTCATAGGCCACTTCTCCCTTTTTAGCTACGATCTGATACGGTCCCACGTATCGAGGTGCTAACTTTTTCTTGATTCCAAAACGTTGGACCTTTCTCATAGGTGAGACCTTGAGATAAACATAATCTCCTACTTGAAATTCCAAGGGTCTCCTTCGTGTGTCAGCATAGCTTTTCTGTCGGGACTGTGCTGCCTGGATATGTTGTTGTACGATTTGCACAATCTCCTCAGCATCCTTTACATAATCTGACCCATAAAATCCTCGATCTCCTGATTCAACCCAATTTACCGGGGTTCTGCATCTTCGTCCATATAAAACTTCAAACGGTGCCATTTTTATGCTTTCTTGATAACTATTGTTATATGAGAACTCGGCAAGGGGCAACCATTTCTCCCATGATTCTCTTGAGGATAGAACACAAGCTCTGAGGATATCTTCCAAGATTTGATTCACTCTTTCTGTTTGTCCTGCGGTTTGGGGGTGATAAGCGGAACTTCTTACCAACTTAGTCCCTAGCTCTTTGTGCAACTGTTCCCAAAAACGCGCTATGAACTGGGGTCCTCTATCAGAGACAATCCTTTTTAGAACTCCATGTAACCTCAAGATGTTCTGAATGTACAAGTCTGCATACTGATGAGGTCGGTGGGTAGTCTTAACTGGGATGAAGTGAGCCACTTTAGATAACCGATCTACGATAACCCAGATAGAATTGTTTCCTTTTTGAGTGGTGGGAAGGCCGGTGACGAAATCCATACTAATCTCTTCCCATTTCCACTTTGGGATTGATAAAGGTTGTAACAGCCCGGCAGGTCTCAGGTGTATAGCCTTTATCCTGCAGTAAGTATCACACCTTGCGACATGAGCTGCTACTTCTTTCTTCATCCTGGACCACCAATACCTGGTTCTCAGATCTTGGTACATCTTACTGCTTCCTGGATGGATAGATAACTTTGAATTATGAGCTTCATTCAGAATTCTTTCTTTCAGCTCCGTATCCTTAGGAACAACCAACCTCTGATTATACCACAAAATTCCTTGTTCATCGGTCCTGAAGTTCAAAGAACTATTGGTTTCCAACCTCTTCTTAATTTGACAGATCTCTTCATCGGTCTTTTGTCCTTCGATGATGTCACTTTCTAAGGTGCACTAAAGAGTGATATTGTTTAGCATAACGGGGTGCATAAGGTTGAATCCATCTTCCAAAAGTGGTTGTAGGGAGTTGCAATGAGTCTTGCGACTCAAGGCATCGGCTACAACGTTCGCTTTTCCCGGGTGGTAATGCACTTCAAGGTTGTAATCCTTAATCAATTCTAACCATCTTCTCTGCCTCATGTTCAACTCTGGCTGGGTGAAGATATATTTCAGACTTTTATGATCTGTGTAAACATGACATAGGTTGCCCATAAGATAATGCCTCCAGATCTTGAGTGCATGCACTACGGCTGCCAATTCCAAGTCATGAGTGGGGTAATTCTCTTCATGCGGTCTCAAATGGCGGGAAGCATATGCGATAACTCTTCCATTCTGCATGAGTACACATCCAAGTCCGATCTTGGATGCGTCACAAAACACATCAAAAGGTTCCTCCAAGTTTGGCTGAGCCAACACGGGTGCGGAAGTCAACAACGTTCGCAGAGTGCGGAAAGCTGTTTCGCACTCTGGAGTCCATTCGAACCTCTTGTTTTTCTGCGTCAGACGGGTCATAGGTTTGGCTATTCTCGAAAAATCCGGAATAAACCGACGGTAATATCCGGCCAAACCCAAAAAGCTGCGAACCTCAAAAACACTTGTGGGCGCTTCCCAATCCATGACCTCCTGTACCTTAGACGGGTCTACAGAGATTCCTTCCTCTGAAAGGATGTGGCCAAGGAAAGGTACCTTCTTAAGCCAAAATTCACACTTGCTGAACTTAGCATACAACTTATGCTCTCGAAGTCGGGTCAAAACAACTCGTAGGTGCTCCGCATGATCCTTTTTATTCTCAGAGTATACCAAGATATCATCGATGAACACCACAACAAACTTATCCAACTCGGGCATGAAGACCGAATTCATCAGGTACATGAAATGTGCCGGTGCATTGGTTAATCCAAAGGACATAACTAGATACTCATAAAGTCCATATCTGGTGGAGAAAGCTGTTTTTGGTATATCCTCTCTTCTAATCTTAATCTGATGGTAACCTGACCTCAAGTCAATCTTGGAGAACACTTTTGCCTTTGATAACTGATCAAACAAGACGTCGATTCGGGGTAAGGGATACTTGTTCTTTATAGTTACTGCATTAAGCGGCCTGTAGTCCACACACATCCTTAAAGTTTTATCCTTCTTCTTTACGAAGATGGCAGGACATCCCCAAGGTGACGAACTAGGGCGTATCAAGCCTTTATCCAAAAGCTCTTGCAACTGAACCTTGAGCTCCGCTAGCTCGTTAGCGGGCATCCTATACGGCCTTCGAGATATGGGTGCCATTCCAGGGACTAACTCTATAGCAAACTCCACATCCCTATCTGGCGGTAGTCCTGGCAACTCATCAGGAAAGACATCTGGAAACTCACATACTATCGGGATCTCAGCTATCTGCTTTGTCGTGATATTGAACAACACTCCGATCTCATGAGGGTTTCGGGGTAACTTAAACCGAAAGGTAGACCCACTGCGAGGGCTAACCATAGAAACTACTCGCTCTGCGACGTCAAGATTGACCTTCCAGAGTTTCATCCATCCCATACCCAAGATCACATCCAAACCCAGACCAGGGATTACGATGGGATCCACTATGGCCTTCTTATCCCCAAAAGTCATTTCCATTCCTTTAGCCATTTTACGCGCGGAGAGAACAGCTCCGGTGGAACTTATCTGATATCCCCGATCTAACTCTACCAACTCAAGATTACTTCTTATAACAAAGTTCTCACTTATGAAAGAATGCGATGCTCCAGAATCGAACAACACAACTGCGGGATATTGATTAACAAGAAACGTACCAGCGGTGACAAGTTCTCCTTCTGGTACTTCCTCCATGGTGGTGAAATGCACATTGCCGGTGCGAGGTCAGGGCTGGGTGTACGACTTCTTTGGTTGGGGGCACTGACGTGACAGATGTCTAGTCTGACCACAGTTGTAGCATGGTCAAATCACATACGGGGTCTTGGGACCTCCTGCACTTCCTGCCTTAGTCTTGTTCTGCATCAGAGGAGCGGTGTAGGGCTTCTGAAAACCGGGACGAGGACGGTTGGTGGTGATCTTCCTCTGCGGGGGATGGAATCTTGCTCCAGCAACTGGCGGGCGATACGGGGTGCGTGCTCCGAAAGGGGTCCTCTGTTGAGACGAACCTCCTTCGTTCGCACGACGACGAGTCTCTGTCGCCAGCCTGCTGTCATTGGCCTCCTGGTTTAGGCAGTCACTGACGAAGTCACTGAAGGTAGTGCGGTGACTGTTGCCCATCTTTGAAAGCATGGCGGCACTCATGCCACGCTTGAAGCTTGCGATCTTCTTGGCCTCGGTGTTGACAAAGTCGGGGGCGTAGCGAGATAGATTATTGAAGCTGTGCAGGTATTCTGACATGGACCTGGTTCCCTGGGACAACCTCATGAACTTTGTAGTCTTCATTTCCATCAGACCACTAGGGATGTAGTGGTTGCGCATAGCAGTCGAGAACTGATCCCAAGTGACACGTGCATTTGCAGGCAAGGATGCACGGTACTGGGCCCACCACAAACCTGCGGGTCCTTCCAACATGTGGGCGGCGTACTCCGCCTTGAGCTCTTCCGTCAGACGAAGCAGGCGAAACTTCTGGGTGATGGAGTTAAGCCACTCATCTGCCTCCAGCGGTTCGGTGACTTCCTTGAACACAGGGGGACGAGTGTCCAAGAAGTCACGGTAGGAGCTGTACTGATTGGGCTCCGGGCCTTGGCGCTGGTGATGCTGCTGCGCAGTGTTGTTAGCGATGTTGCGAAGGGTGGCCTCCATGTGCCTTTGCATCTCCTCCATGTTCCTCTGGCTGCCCAAGAACTGGTCGAAAAACGCTTCCGGCGTCATCGGCGGCGGTGGGGGAGGTGGCAAGTTCTCCTCCTGTCCTGCCCCCTGTCCACGTTGGCTGCGAGTGTGTGCCGGCATCTGCATATCCCATTAATAAGCAGTCATTAGGTGATGTTACATTGATCATGAATAAATACTGCGCTGTATATAATTTAAAATTTAGCACACGACCAAGTATAATTATTCATTCCCATACAACATCACAGAATAAGTGCTCAAAATTAGACATGCAAACGACGGATTTCCATAAAAGATGCCAGATCGAAGTCTGGACTTTGTCCAAAACCATACATGCCATCATACATCTTTAAACATAAAACCAACACATGTTTGGGGTGTTACATCATCAGCGAGCGTGCTCAAGCTATACAAAAGAAACGACTCCTACGAAACTAGCGCTCAGTCGTCTCCGGTGGCGGATGCGGCGTCCTCTATGTCAACGTCGATCATAGGCTCATCAGCGTGATCCTCCTCCGGGGGAACGTCGGGACCAAGGACCTCTCCGTCCTGGGGATCCTGGGCCTCGGCTGCGGGAACCTCGGCAGTTGCTGGGGCGGCGGCCTCCTGTGCGGCGCGGTGCATCTGATGGACTGCCTCGTGGAGCTGGTCGATATAGGCCTGCTGTCCATGGATCTGCTGTATCAAGAGGTGAGCTCCCTCTCTGAGCTGGTCGAGCGTGGTGTGGGCCTCATCCCTCTGAAGGGCGGTAGTCAGGTACATCTGCTCAGCTATGGTCCTGGCAGTGGTCTCGGCACCTGCGGTAGCACGTGCATCGTCACGCTCGAGAGTGACCTGGTGAATCTTCTCCTGAAGACGGGCTACCTCGGCATCAAACTCTTCCTGTAGCTTCCTCTTGCTCTGGTAGGTGGCGGTGAGGGTGAAGGACACGCTCTCGAGAGTGCGCTCCAAACTCTCACATACACCTAGCAAAGCTCCGGTGGCGCTCATCGCAGGCGTCTCGCAGTAGAACCTCTCCTCTGGGCTCCCTGTCAAGACTGACTCCAAAGTCTGCTTCCAGCACAATGGAAAAAGTGATCCACGGGGGAACACTCCAGCCATAGCACTAGCTAGGTCAGCGGGAAAACGGGCGATGATGTCCTTCAGCACCAGGTATGTTGCCCTGTTGGCTCCATCCTTGGCACAAGTGCCTCTGGTGATCTCAGTCCATCCTGTCCAATGAGGCTTGGCAGGCAAAACTTTGACTTTGATCTCCACCATGACCAACGAATCCTGCCCGTAGATCTCCTTCTGCCACGAGTACCTGGGCTCCTGTCCCTCCTCATAGCCCACGGCTTGCAGAATCCTCCAAAGGATAGTCGGCAACCCGAAGTAGGACAAGAACGTCTTCCGGGTCAACCTGGTGGCCAAACGGTGACGCGGAACTCCTCTTCCTCCGGTGGCCTTGTGAGCAGTCAGCTTAGTCCGGGCCATCTGTAGAAACAAAAGGGTTTCGAACTCTCGTGAGACGGATATTAAGTTGGCAAATTTTTATATAAAGGAGACAACTTTTAATTAAGGGGAGGTAATGTAAATGCAAGAATTTAAACATGGTGCATGATCGTACTTACGTTCTCACTCACTAACATGACTCGTAAGTCCTAACGTTCTAGTCGGTGGCAAGAACGATCTCTCATGCGTTATCTACACATTCTACTCGATCGCAAAGTTAGTGTACCTGCAGAAGATTCATTTCAGCTCAAAGCAAACCCAATGGTAAAACAACTGAGTATTGGCTAATATGCGCAAAATACATAGTAAGCCAACACTAAACACCATGCACCAACATAGAAAACACCCTCAAAACATTGATACCCTCGTATGTGTTTGCGTGGAGCTCGCACATATTTGGTATAAGAACTCTCACCTAGACCGACGATTGGACGGTCATGCTCTCATATCTCACAAAATCATTTTATGCATGTTTTCGCGATCGACGCATTCTCTTTTTCCCGAGAATGGACCAGCAAATAAAAATCCAGCATGAAGCAAAACCCTGAACCCTGTTAGCAGTTAAGCCACATGATTCCTAGTATAGGCTTAAGGACGAGACTGGGCACACTTAGTAATCGAAAATAGTTTTGAAATACCCATTTTAGTTCGGAAATAGCTCTTTGCGGATGCAATAACTTGAACCATGCTCCAATACCAGCTGTGGCGGAACCATCCTGATTATAAGGACTCAAGTACCGTCTTAGTCAATTACGTCTGACATCGACCCGCACTTGAAGCCATATAACCCCGGTAGTCCAGAAATCTCGAAGGATTTCAACATCGTACAACATACAAGATCGCATCGTTCAAGTATTACATTCAAAAGGATACAACACAGATAAACGAAATCGGATTTAAAACATCAGAGTGCGAATTTAAAATCAAGTTATTACAATACCGAATTTAAAGTGCGGAAGCTTAAATAAGTTTTGAAACACGACCACCACACATGTGGTCCAAATAAAACATTGTTTGAAAACTCCAACTCAACATAACTCACTCCTCCCTTTTTAAGTAATGTGCCACCAGTAGTCTCAGACCAGCAAAAGAAAAGGGGAAGCTTCTGGACGACCCTGCCCTGGGCCTACTCCTCATCACCTTCCACTGGGTAGAGGCAGTGCTTACAATAGCCATAGTAGACCTGGCCATCTGCAACAACGGGATAAACCCTGAGTACGGGAATGTACTCAGCTAGACTTACCCGTCCAACTGAAAATAAAGACACCAAGGATATGCAAGGCCTTTTTTGGTGGAGCTGGGATCTTTAGCTGCGGAAAGCTCACAATTAAGATAAGGAGTATTAATGACATTGATGAGCTGTCAGTTTTTGACCTATCTCTTACTCTAGGTTCGCACCTGAACTATTACACACACTTGAGTCTAACAAGCAATAATATAACCATATCCAGTTGACTTGTCCACATTTTAGTTGAACCTTTAAGACATTACGTGGAGTTGCATCGTGGTGAAGCTCGCCATAGTTTCCCACTAACCGGTGGAGACGGCGACTCGAATCGAATTCCAAACCAGCTGGTGAAAGACCTTTAATACCAGCCCACACTTTCCCCGTCGGGTCCATGCATTGGGCAACCGCTCGATGCTTGTTCGTGGTGGTAATCGTCGCGGCTCACAACACGGACCACCCAATTGGAACTATACGATGGCCATTCCGAGGCAGATCGTGTTTCCATACTAGAGGGTGCGACACGGGTTGAGACCGGCCCGAACAACGTCTAACCGGCTTTGGGGTCGATGATTACGGCACCCACATATCCCTAAGTAAAAGGGCGCGTTCAAAAATGAACGAGGGCCAACATCGATACAAACCTACACGATCCAACGGACGGACTGCCCCAAGTTTCCAAACTTGTGCGTTGCCTTCCAGTTGACCGCATTTCACTACAACTCAGGTTCTTTTCCACGATAGCGAATATAGCCAACCATGATCCGGTAAATACCCACCAGGGGTATTACGGGAACATCCTTAACTACTACTTTTATTTAGCAGACTAAGCAATTCTACATATAAATAAGTAACAGGATAACAAGGCAGGTAATAATCAATAATCAAGGAATGGTAATGCGGCAACTAGGATTCAATCAACTCCTAACCTAATGCATCACAATTTAAAAGGACTCAAGTAATTTTAATTGCAAAAGATAGGAGGCTTAATATGCTCCGGGGCTTGCCTTGAGCGAAGACCGAGGCCTCGTGGGAGGGGCACTCGGGCAAGTTAGTGTCTGCCGCGGGGTCGACTTCCTCAGTTCTTGGCAGCTCCTGGATCTCCTGCTCGACGTTTTCTTCCGGTTCCTGGCTGGGTTCCGGGACTGTCGATCCTATTGCATGTAACGAATAATAAATAAATAAATAAGCGGGGTGCGAGATGTGGTGGTATGAAAAGTAACATTTCTTGCAAACCAACAAAACCAACTTGTTGAACCACTTTTGACATTGAGGTAAATACTTATTTATCTCATAAAACAAAACCATTATTTCCACTATTTCCTATTTAGAATTTCAAAAGAAACTCAATTTTGAACTGCAAGTATATTTTTCTGAACTCAAAAAAATCCACAAAAATTCCAGCAGATAACTGACACTAACTGGACTTCACTGACGAATTTTCAGCAAGAGATCAATTACAGAACAGCGGCCACAAAAAGATAAAATAAACTGCTCAAAAGGTGCTTTGAACTAACTCTTCTCTGAAAAAGTGTCAAACAGCAGGTTTTATAATTTTTCTTGCTTCATCTACACATAAACACTCTACTGCAGGAAGTGTACTGCCAAAACATAAATATATCACCCTACACAAAATAAACAAATCTATTCCAAAATAACCCAATTGAACTACAACCCTACTGGAAAAGGGTGCTAAACTCAGTTTCATATTTTTCCCAGATTCTACTCCACATTTCATATTTATCAAGGAAGTTCCATGAACAAAAACATTATATTACTTCCCACATGAATTTCTTAAGAAAAACACAGAAAAGTACATTTATAAAGCAACTTCATTTTTCTTCACATAACCAACCGTGCTTACATTTTTCCTAACTAAAAAATCATACACAGAGACTGTATGAATTTTCCCATAATTTATTTTGACCTATAAGTCACCTTAACATTTATTTCAAGAAAACAGCTAAAAAGGACTTTAAATCATAACATAAATTTTTCTACATAAACAGTGCCTCATACATTTTTCATAGATACATAACACGATAATAAACCTACACAAAATTTTCCATGAATTATCTCAACCAGAAAACACCTATTTCTATTTATCCAAACAAAAGCACATAAACTGAATTAAATAAAAATAGTAAAATAAACTTTCACCAAAAATGCTTTCATATTTTTCCACGATAGATCTACTCATAAACAAGCTAACAAAACTGAAAGTACTTCATTTGGACTTTTAAAACGTGCTATACAAAAATAACAAGCGTTTTTGGAAAATAAAACAAAAAGGAAAAACATTTAAAATCTCCCAGCTGGGCCTGCGTGAACTCGGTCCATGGACCGGTTGAGGCTGACGCGCGGGGTCCGCTGGTCAACGGGGCCCAGCGGTCAGTGAAAGAAAGCAGGGGACGGGGTTGACCGCCCGATGCTCGCCGACAGTGAGGTCGCCGGCGGGGAGGTAGTGCTCGGTGTGTTCCCCTTGACGAGGTGGATCAAGTGGTGGTGATGGTTTGGCCAGAGCGTGGCCGTAGCTCGTCGGCGGCGAGCAAAGGCGGGTGATGGCGGCGGCGGTGTTCGGCTAGGCCATCTCCGGCTGTCGCCGGCCAAATTGGCGTGTGCACGGTGCTTCGTGAACCCTAGGGAGTGAGACTAGGGGGTTAGTTTGGCTTGAAAGGCTCCAGAGGAGCTTGGCCGCGTATGAGGGCCACGGCGGCGCCCATGGCGCTCGGCCGGGGAGTAGAGAAAGGTGGGGAGCGGTAGCGTTGAGGCGGGAAGGCGTTCTCACCTTGCCTTGGCGTGACGAAGCTCGACGGGGAAGATGGGGCTTGGCGAAGGTTCGGGTGGTATAGAACAACGGCGTGCACTCCCGGTCGTCGATGGCGGCCGAGAGATGGCACTTCTCGTTCTGGCAGTGGTGGGGCTCCGGCGGAGTGGAAGCGGGAGCACCGTGTGGTCTAGATGATGGCGGAGTGGTGGCCGGAGTTAATCGGCCGGCGGTGGCTCAGTGAGGGCTGGAACGCGGTGGGGCGTTTTTGCGGTGGCGTGTGGCGGCGAGGGCGAGCAGTGCTCTCGGCTCGCGTTCGCGGGAGGAGGGGAGAGCTGGTGGGAGCGGCTGGTGCGAATGGAGAGCGGGAGAGAGAGAGAGGGGTGCGGTGCGCGGGTCTTTGCCCTCGGGCGTGGCCGGACGGGCCGTAGTGGCGGGTCCCGGCGCGGCGAGTGGCGAGAGGCGGGGCGCGGCCAGCGAGGGGGCTCGGCAGGTGAGGCGCGCGCGGAGAGGGTGAGGGCTATCTTGCGCGCTCGAACACGGAAGCAATCGCGAGAGGAGTGGTCGAGGCGGATTCGGGGCAGAGGCTGGCCGCCACGCGGCGCTCCGGCCGGCGTACGGCGCGGCCGCGCGGTCGGTCAGGCGCGCGCGGCGCGGGAGCAGCGCAGGCGCGGCGAGCGCGGGCGAGCGTGGGCCGGCGCGCGTGCAAGGCGAGCCGAAAGGCCAGTTGGGCCAAAAGTGAAGCGTCGGAAAAGTCATTTTTCCTTTTTCTTTTTCTAAAAACTTTTCAAACTTTGACCATTCAAAACAGTTTCAAAAACTTCAAACTAGGTTTTGACCCAAAAATAAAAGTTGCTCAAAATAATTTTCTCTACAACTTTCATATAAGACACTTTTTCTGAAAACCATTTTTAGAACCTCCACATAAATAAAGCCAATTTTTGAGACATAAATCATTTTGTTTATCTCATTTTTATTTGATGAATAATTTTGTACTAAATCAAAGTGTCAACATGAAAAGTACTAGCCTCATTATTCTCTATTTTATAAAACTATTTGCCAAGTCAGAAAGTCACTCAAACAACCAAGTCCAATAGAAACCAAAATCCAGACAATAATTCAGAGACAAAAGCACTTTGATGCACATGAAATGATGCAATGCATTGCTTATGCATTTTAGTAGCTAAATGTAGTTTCTAATGCAGTGCTTGACACTAGGGTGTCACAGGCACTGCCGTTCTGGGCGCGGCACTGCCGGAGCCCGGCACTGCCGGCCCTGGAGCGGCACTGCCGCTCAGTCTACAGACAGCAAACGCAGCTGAAAAATAATACAACCACAAAGCAATCTAAACAACAGATCTAAACAGAATAACACAAGCTAGATAAGCAGGTAAAAGTACATGTCCACATCCAAGCCTAAGAAGTATGAAGGACCGGATTAGCGACCAGAGGGGGGTGAATGGGAGCCTCAAATTCAACTCGTGAATAGTATGGCCCTTGTCCCAGAAAGTCACCCCAAAAACAAAGACTCGAAACAACCGGAGAGTTCTCGACCTACGAGTAGGTGGATACCCTAGGAGATGTCCTAGTGGTACAGCGGAACCTCCGGAGAAACTCCAAAACCAACTGCTAAAGCCACGGACCAAAACTTCACAATCAGCAGATTCGCGGACTGTCCGGGGTCAGAGTCCCGGACTGTCCGCCGTTGAGTCCCGGACTGTCCGCGACTGGGAGCCGGACTGTCCGCCGGCAAAAACGCAGAAACCAAACAGTGCTGCAAGTCTGCTGGACAGGTACCGGACTGTCCGCGGGTTTGTACCGCGGACTGTCCGCCGTTCACTCGACAGTGAACAGTCAGGGGTCTGCACCTGACTGAACCAGCCAAATCCCGATCCCCGGACTGTCCGCCGCTGGAGGCGTGGACTGTCCGCGGATGAACAGAAAGCACAATTCTGCTCGGGATAAAAAGGCAAATCGATCGGAACTCCACCAAATCAAAAGGGACTTCGATCAAACTTCTCCAAAGTGATCCTCTATGTATTGGGGTGCTTGTAACGTCCCGCCTCCTCGAGGCCGGGCCCGGCAAAAACGCAGAAACCAAACAGTGCTGCAAGTCTGCTGGACAGGTACCGGACTGTCCGCGGGTTTGTACCGCGGACTGTCCGCCGTTCACTCGACAGTGAACAGTCAGGGGTCTGCACCTGACTGAACCAGCCAAATCCCGATCCCCGGACTGTCCGCCGCTGGAGGCGTGGACTGTCCGCGGATGAACAGAAAGCACAATTCTGCTCGGGATAAAAAGGCAAATCGATCGGAACTCCACCAAATCAAAAGGGACTTCGATCAAACTTCTCCAAAGTGATCCTCTATGTATTGGGGTGCTTGTAACGTCCCGCCTCCTCGAGGCCGGGCCCGCTTACATCAGACAGCTTTCATAGAACCTAGACTATCCCCACAGACCAACACCAGTCTTTTCTGCGCACTTTGTCCTCACTCATGCGTACCCGGGAAAGACTTCCCGGTCGGTCACCCATCGCTCCAAGCCAAGCACGCTTAACTTTGGAGTTTTTAGGAGATGAGCTTCCGGAAAAGAAGTTGCAACTTATTGGTATGAGTATTCTATTAATCCTATTAAGCCCTGAGCCGAGATGTTACAATCTCACCCCCTTAAGAGATCGACGTCCTCGTCGATCAATCCCAGGCCAGGAACGTCCTCTCTTGGCCACGTCCGTATGCCCAATGCCAGCGCATATGCCATGCTGTGTGACCACTCCGGATCCACACCAGCCATGCGCACTATGCCTGCGCAACTGCGACACACGCGCCCGTGAAACCGCGAGAGTCGGCTTTGATACCATTCTGTAACGTCCCGCCTCCTCGAGGCCGGGCCCGCTTACATCAGGCAGCTTTCATAGGACCTAGACTATCCCCACAGACCAACACCAGTCTTTTCTGCGCACTTTGTCCTCACTCATGCGTACCCGGGAAAGACTTCCCGGTCGGTCACCCATCGCTCCAAGCCAAGCACGCTTAACTTTGGAGTTTTTAGGAGATGGGCTTCCGGAAAAGAAGTTGCAACTTATTGGTATGAGTATTCTATTAATCCTATTAAGCCTTGAGCCGAGATGTTACAGTGCTAATCCTAAGAAATCATCGCACCAAACCAAGTCAATCAAGAGAGATTCGTGGATCACCGAAAAAGAGGAAGAACGAAGAACGAACGCGAAATCCACCCGATCTATGGATTCGTGAGGTTAGGAGAGAAATCCTTCGGTAGAAAGAAGGGGCTCACGACCAAGAACAAATTGATTCAAGTGGAATCAAAAATCATCTCGCGGAGAGGGAGAACGAAGCAAATCTCCGGGAGATGAAAAACCAAAACGTGAAGAACACAGAACACGATTCGATTTCAGCCGAAATTCCTCCACATGAGGAGACAATGAAGGACCGAGAAGCAACCAGAAAGCGACCAGAGGGGGGGTGAATGGGAGCTTCAAAATTTCCTTTCAGGAACTAGTAGCCACTGTCCCGAGAATCACCCCGAAAGACAAACCTTAGAGCTTGCTAATGTCCACGACCCTAGATGTAGGGTGGATGCTTTCAAGAAGCACAACGGGACACTACACAACTCTAGAAAGCCAACGCAAAAACCCAAAACCAAATCCGAGAACGCACGAACGAACATCGGATGAAACTGCGCAGTCACAGCAGCATCGGACGCTGGCAGCATCCGATGGCTAACCAACGGACGCGTCCGATGCGAAAAGTGCAAAACAGAAACCTTACTGGACACCCATCGGACGCTGTGAACAGTAGACTCTCAGCGTCCGATGGTTTCACTCCGGCGCGTCCGATGCACAACGGAGCGTTCGGTGGTAGCGTCCGATGCCCCTTTGAAAATGTCAGAGACTGACACGTGGCAACGGAGCGTCCGATGCCAAAAGGGTCAGCGTCCGATGCCAAGAACTTGAGCGTCCGATGCCCCCGACGCAGTGCTGTTCTTCCGCGAAATCCACTCGATCTCCTCCGAATCAAAAGCACTAAGGCTTAGACTTGGTATGAGGAGTTCCAAGGAAGTTAGTGAGCTATCCCACGGGAATCATGGCTCGAACCTAACTCCTAATCGAGGAATCGGAAGAATTCGTGGCAAGGGAGCAAAAACCGATCCAAAACTAAAATCGCTCGATCTCCTAGACCGTGAGGTTAGAGGAGATTTCCTTTGGTGGAAAGAAGTGCCTCACGATCTAGAACAACTCTATTCAAACGGATTTGCAAGAGATGCACTGAGCAAAGAGATCGATCGATGGGAAAAACGTGGAGAAAAGCAACCCGCGAAGAACACGAACAAAACGCGAATCACAACCACGAATTGCAACCGTGTGGCTACCACACGCTACAACAGTGAGGATACGGCCTCACTTCCTCAGAATCAACAGTACACAGAGGCAAGTCTCTCTGCGGATCTCAGCTAGCTACAGCAAGGGATGGGAGAGCAGGAAACCCTAAGTGCGAAAGAGCAAATGACTGAGATAGGAAAGGAGGAGGGTGTCTCCCTCTACTTATCCTAATTCTAACCTAAGTCTAATTCCTACTCTACCCTTCTCTATTCTAATTACAGAGCGAACCAGTTAAACCCTAGGGTTATTCTGGACCAACTCTGTGGTAGGTGTATCCGACGGCCACGCCCGCTCGACTCGAAGCGTTGCCTCGACGCAACCTCCAGATCGCCGCCACGTGCCGCCCTCGCTCTGCACCCCCGGTTTTGTGCCCCAAACCGGGAAACCAGCCTTTTCCAGCCAACCCCCGGTTTTGAGGCCCAAACCGGGAAACCAGCCCACCAGCTTCTGAGTTTTGAGGCCAAACTCAGCAAACCCTCAGCGCCCAGGTTTTGAGGCCCAAACCTGGAAACCGTCCTCAGCCCGAGTTTTGTGGCCAAACTCGGAAACCATCCGCACCCAGGTTTTGAGGCCCAAACCTGGAAACCGTCCACCCGATGGTTTTTCCCTGGCTCTACCACCAAACCGACGTCGTAGAGGGGATGCACCTCCCGTGCACCCCATCCACCGACACGTGTTCCCAAGTCCACGACTCAGGCAACACATGACCGCAAGTCTTCGCTCGTCGCTGTCCCAGGCTGCTAGCCACCATAGCTGATCCTCGGGCCTCTGGTCCCTCAGTCCAAGCCTCACGTCCGTCCTTCGCCACTCTCGGTCCATCGGCACGGCACGTCTCTACTTGACCTTCACATCGCCGTCGATCACTGTATCTGTGCTCGACACCTGCACAACACAAGCCAAAGAACATGCGCATCATCCCAGTTGACAATCACTCATCACTCAGAGACCCGGCATACACCCATGTATCCGCAGACAACGAGAATACGGTCTCGTTTCCTCAAAAGATCCAAATACACAGAGGTATGATTTCCGTCTCTGCGGATCGCTTGCAGCGAGGTATGATTAGAACCTAAGCAGAGGGCTAGAGAGAGAGAGCTCAGGAACAAATGACTGCAAGGATAGAGGGAGAGGAGGGGTGCCTCTCTTATTTATAGCCTAAAACAATAATCCCCTTTCTACCCCCTAGATACAAGAGCGAAGCGGCCAACCCTAGGGGTATCCCGGTCCAACTCTGCTGATAGCCGATCCGACGGCCACGCGCCCATCTCATCCTTAGCTTCGCCTCGACGCAAGCCTCAGGATGCCGCCACGTGCCGCCCTGTCGACCGCCGCGCCTACTTCGCGAATAGCTGCGCCGCCGCGCCAGCCTCTTCACGCCGCCACGCGTCGACCGTCCTTTTTGCGGACCTCCCCTCGGTTTTGAGGCCGAAACCGGGAAACCTGGGCCTTCCCCCGGTTTTGAGGCCGAAACCGGGAAACCTGTCCTCAGGATGAGTTTTGTGGCCCAAACTCAGAAACCCGCGCGCCCAGGTTTTGAGGCCCAAACCTGGAAACCGTCCACGCCGAGTTTTGAGGCCCAAACTCGGAAACCGGCCACCCCGAGTTTTGAGGCCCAAACTCGGAAACCGTCGAGGGTAGCTTTTCGAGGCTCAGCTACCGAACCCGTGCCGTAGACGGGATGTGGTTCGCACACCCCGAGTTCCAGCACCGATGCCAGAGCATGTCCAGCCTCCACGCCGGGCACAGTGCATTCGCCATCCTTCTCGGCCTCTCGCCAAGTGTCACGACGCCATCACCTTCCTCCCGACTCGGCCGATGCACCGCACATCCCCATGTCCTCTTGCTTGTCAACGCCACGTGCCAGCTACCACAGCTGGTCCTCAGGTCTCCTGGTCCGTCGGTCCAAGCTCCACGTCCGCCCTTCACTGTTCCCGGTCCGTCGGCACGACACGTCCCTACTTGACCTTCACCTCACCTTCGACCACTGCCCGAGCTCCGCACCTGCACATCAACACAGCCAAGAGACATGTTGCCCGTTGATCGATCACTCATCACTCAGGAAGGGAACCACAAGGGCACATATCAACCTTGTGTTCTCAATCTCCCCCTTGATGAGTGCATCGTCAACTCATAGTAACCGTAACCAAAATAGAAAGAAAGCAGAATTGGGTAGAAGGAGAAAAACTCACTTGAAATGCCCAAAAGCCAAAGAAAAGGCCGAAGAAGGACAAATCGAGATAAGCGAAGCTTGGTCCCCAAAGACATGGGCAACAGTTCGACACAACCAAGCAAGAGATCGGAGCAACAACTCATTAAGGAGCAAAACTCGATCAAAACAGAGCACAGGACTTGGTTCCCAAAGACATGGGCAACAGCTCGACGCACCCAAGTCAGAAACAAGCTAGTCCTCAAGAAGAGGCAGAAAGGGCTCAACACCACTAGCTGAAGGCTCTATACCAAATGAAGACTGCATAACAAGCAGCTACTTCTAGTCCCTCAAGATAGAGGCACAGAGGCTCAACACAACTAGCAGTAAGCCCGATACCAATCAAGAACCATCAAAATATGATGAAAAACAGCTAGTCCCTCAAGACAGAGGCACAGAGGCTCGACACAACTAGCTGAACTGATCGATATCAAAATAAAAACCCCCTTACTCAAAGAACTCCCCCTCAACAAGAGAAGCATAAATTGCAAATTGTCACCACAAAGACACTTCTCCCCCTTGGGGGCAATTTGCAATCAATAAGAGCGGGAAAAAGAGCTCAAAAGAGCAAAACGAAGCTAGGTTATGCCTATCGGAGTCAAACACATGCATATGAGTTAAAAATGCATGTTAGCAGCTTCAGGTATATACTCGAGAGAGTGAAAGAATGCTCTAAGGAGTGCTGATCCGACTACTAAGCAACATGTAAAAGTGCTAGCAAAGGCTCAAACTGATCACCGAATACAGAATATGAATGCAGAAGTTTAGTAAGTAGTTTTAAGCCATTCAGAAAGGGGTTTCACCATCAAAACAACACTGAACATGTATAGACAGGAAGTCAAACAAGTGCTAAACATGTATACAAGGTGAACTACCCCTAGCAAAGTTCAATCATCATGCTATAGAGTGAAACATAAACTTGTGTTTTCAGATTTTATCGAAGAAATTGCAGCGGTTATTAACACAAGTTCAAATTCAGCATGTGATTGCGAGAGGTTGAAAGCTTGTCATTGCCTAACTTTCCAACCGTGCTAAGCCTATGCATATGCAATCAGAAGCTTAAAGCATCGGTTTCGATCTTACACTACACGGCTCAAGTTTAACTCAAAGTGCTATGAGAAACAGTCTCGATACCGTGATGTGCTGACAAAGCAATCCCATCTCGATCTTTTCAATTCACTAACACTTGGTTTATTTTAAGCAGAATATGAACAACCCAAGCAAGTGAAAGACTCAGAGCTAGAAACATAGCAACCTAGCATATATGAAATAGCTCATGTGACCTCAACACATCCTACACATGCTTGTTGTCAATCTCAATGGTGAACATGTATCAAATTTTAAGTTCATTAGACATGTTCATCATTCTGAAAAAGAATATAGCTTAGCTCACAGCATGTATCAGTGATCAAAGAGAGCCTAAGCTACAAGCATCATCATATATCATCGTAGCATACACTAATCAGAGCATAAGTTCATTCTAAGGAATATAGACATGAAGCTCAAAAATGCAGAATGTATGCTAGATGAAGTCAGAATCGGAGCCAAAACAAAACCAAAAAGACTCAAGACCCAAAAACAAAAAGGATCAGAAAGTCAGTCTAGGGTACAACAAGCAACATGCTCCCCCCATCTAAAAGGGGAAACACACACCAAGCTCACCTCTCAACCTAGCAAAAGTTGAGAGATCCAAAGGCTTGGTGAAAATATCCGCAACCTGGTTATGGGTGTCTACATGCCTAAGATCAATGTCGCCTTTCTCATAGTGATCACGAAGAAAGTGAAAGCGAACATCGATGTGTTTGGTCTTGGAGTGAAGAACATGGTTCTTTGCTACACTAATGGCAGAAGTGCTGTCGCAAAGCAAAGGAACCCGACTGAAATCTAGACCAAAATCACGCAAAGTAGCAACCATCCATAAAAGCTGCGAGGCACAAGAAGCAGCGGCAACATACTCGGCTTCTATAGTAGACTGGGCTACGTTCGACTGTTTGCGAGAAGACCACGAGACCAAAGAAGAGCCAAGAAACTGACAAGTCCCAGAAGTAGACTTGCGCTCAAGCCGACAGCCGGCAAAATCCGCATCGGAATAACCACAAAGCGAAAGAGTCGAAGAAGAAGAGTACCAAAGTCTGAACTCAAGAGTGTATCGGAGGTACCTCATGATGCGCTTGACTGCTTGCTTGTGGGAAGTCCGAGGGGACGCCTGAAAATGAGCGCACAGACACACAGAAAACTGTATATCTGGCCTCGTCGCCGTCAGGTACAGGAGCGAGCCGATCATGCTCCTGTACTCCTTCTGATCAACCGACTCTCCGTCCTGGTCCGCATCCATCGCGGCAGTCGTCGGCATGGGCGTCGTAAGAGGCTTGGCCTCGCCCATGTCGAATTTCTTCAGGATGTCCTTCTTGTATTTTCCTTGATGCACGAACGTCCCGTCTCGGGTTTGCTTAATTTGCAACCCGAGGAAGAAAGTCAACTCGCCCATCATACTCATCTCGAACTCCCTGCTCATAGTATCTGAAAACTTTGCAACAAGCGCATGAGAAGAGCCACCAAAGATGATGTCATCCACGTAAATCTAGACTAACAGAGTATCGTTGCCTTGCTTGAGGAGAAACAACGTTCTATCGACCCGTCCCATTTTAAAACCCTTGGAGAGTAAAAAGGTTTTCAAACGATCATACCACGCTCTCGGGGCTTGTTTCAAACCATACAACGCTTTTGAAAGTTTATAAACATGGTTTGGAAACTTGGGATCCTCGAAACCAAGGGGTTGCCTAACATAAACCTCTTCCTCTATGTACCCATTCAAGAAAGCACTCTTGACATCCATCTGGTAAAGCTTAAAACCCTTCGAAGCAGCAAAGGCTAGAAGGATTCTAATGGCTTCTAAATGGGCTACAGGGGCAAAGGTTTCCTCATAGTCTATCCCCTCTTTTTGGCAAAAACCCTGGGCTACTAGTCTAGCCTTGTTCCTCACTACCATCCCATCGTCACCCTATTTGTTTTTGAAAACCCATTTGGTACCTATAGGATGGCATTCTGGTGGAGGTGGAACTAGGGTTCAAACTTGGTTTCGCTCAAAGTTTTCTAGCTCCTCATGCATGGCATTGACCCAGTTAGGATCAGAAAGTGCGTGTCCAACATCTTTGGGCTCAAAAGAAGCAACGAATGCAGAATGAGCAAAGTGAGAGATTTCATACGCTCGCGATCGCGTGACTCGCTGGTTGATGTCGCCGATCATTTGACGTGGGGGGTGAACTTGCTGAACGCTTCGGGGCGCTTGCCTCGCCGAAGTCGCCTCCCCCTCGCCAGATCGGTCGCTCCCTCAGGTGCAGCGGGTGCTTGCTGGAGAGGTGGCTCAAAAGGACCCCAAGAAGAAGATGTCGTGGGATCGGGTCCTCGAGCTGAAGTAGACGTCGCAGGGTCGACGGGGGCAGCCAGTGGGGTTGGCTCGGGATCACCCCAATCGGCATTCTCCTGCTCCTCCTCCACAAAGATGGTCTCTCCCATCTCCTGTTCTCCTGCAACATCAAAAGCAGAAGAAACACAAGGCATAGTCTCGTCGAATGTGACCTCGCAGGTCTCCACTATCCGGTTAGTCTCCAGGTTAAGAACTCGATAAGCACGTGAATAAGAAGCATAACCAAGAAACACCCCATCAGCAGAGCGAGATTCAAATTTGTCCAAATTGCCTTGCTTCAGGATGAAGCACTTGCACCCAAACACCCAAAAATGAGACACCTTGGGTACCCGTCCAAAACGCAACTCATAATTAGTTTTCTTCATGAAAGCTCGAAGAAAGATGCGATTTGAAACATGGCAGGCGGTGTTGATCGCCTCGGCCCAAAAACGCCTTGGAGTCCTATGCTCATCGAGCATCGTCCTGGCCATCTCAACAAGGGTCCGGTTCTTGCGCTCAACAACACCGTTCTGCTGGGGGACATAAGGAGAAGAAAACTGATGCTCGATTCCATTAGAAGAACAGAAAGAAGCAAACTGAGAGTTATCGAACTCAGTACCATTGTCGCTACGAATAGCTCTAATGGTATCAGGAGGAAACTCAGTTTTCAACCTCAGAATTAAATCACGAGCAAAAGGAAAAGCTTCATCCTTACCCTCCATAAAGAACACCCAAGAGTACCTCAAAAAATCATCAACGATCACTAGAACGTACCACTTCCCACCCGCTGAGCAAACCCGTGCTGGACCAACTGTGTCCATGTGAAAAAAGCTCGCCGGGTCGCTTTGTCATCACCTGATTAACAGGTGGGTGAGAAGCAGCAACCATCTTCCCGTGACGACAAGGATGGCAAACAAGGTCCTTCTGAAACTTAAGCTTGGGCAATCCTTGGATTAGGCCAAGTGAGCTAAGTCTTGCAAGCAAGTCAAAACTCAAGTGACCGAGCCTCCTATGCCACTTCCACAAATCAGAAGAATGACCAGCCATCAAACATCTAGCAGAGCCGAAAGAACGAGAAAAGTCGGCTCTGAAAACACGGCCAAAAGGGACGATGCAACAAACAAGATCTCCCCGAGGGTATAAAACACGACTCAAACCCTTCTTAAAGTGCACTTCACAATCATCCTCAAGAAGTTGCGAAACAGAAAGCAAGTTGTAATGCAAGTTCGAAACCAAAGCAACATCCTTAAGGACAAAGTTCTCATTGAGCCGAATAGCTCCTTGAGAAACAACCTTACCTCTACTATTATCCCCGAAAGTGATGTACTCCTTGTGCATCAAGGGGCTAAGGCTGGAGAACCATTCCTTCTTTCCGGTCATGTGGCGCGAACACCCGAAATCCATGAGCCACATGTTCTCCAACCGAAGTTCCTGCATCAATAGAAAGGCAGGAAGTGAGCATATGGCACAACACTGGGGTTAGTATACTGAGAAGGATACCAGTGCTGTGTCATAGGCCCAGAAAAAGTGTTAGCAGCAACACCAAACTGTCCTCGTCCCATGGGTGGATAGCGATCACCACCGACCTGAAAGGGTGGTCCGCTATGGAACGGAAATCCTCCAAACTGACCAACCTGTCCCATCTGAGCAGAGCGATCACCACCATACTGAAAAGGTGGTCCGCTATGGGACTGAACAACAAAGCCTCTTACACCCGGCTCACAGTCGTATTGAGGACGACCGGAACCGCGACGAGCACGACCACCACCCCGTGGTCTAGCTGCCTGGGGCCTAGCAACCTGAGGAGGTGCACCTCCAGGTCTAGCGCCCTGCCTCTGAACTCCCCGACCTTGCACACCATGGAGAGGGTGGTGCCTAGCCTGGTTGTTCAGCTCCAACTCCTTCCTAGCGTCTCTCTTCCTCCGAAAGCAAAACTCAGCTAGGTGACCCTCACGATGACAGTACTCGCACTCAAACCTCACCACTCTCTTGGGTTGTTGGTTCCTAAAGTTGCGAGGGTTGTTCACACTGGCTGGTTGCTTGCCTCTCGGAAGGGGATCACTAGAGACGTCAGGAAGGGTGTCAAGTGTGTTCCTAAGATGGTTAGGTTTGGGAATCCACACTTGCTTGCGAGGTGGAGCCTTGGGAGGTTCATCAAGGATACCATCCTTGGTGATAGGCTTGGAAGGCTTAGGTGGGGTGATCTTGGTAAGCTTAGGGATAGCGGATGGCTTCTCATTCGGGTTCACTCCGCTAAACTCACCGATCTTGCCAAAGATACTAGCGCCCTTCCCACTTGAAGCAAAGCCTACTCCCGAGCAATCAGTTCCCCTCTTGAACTGACTGATCATCATGCCCAACTGCGGCTCACTGCATGACACCCAACTCAGGATGGACCGAAGGTATGTGTTTTCCTCCTCGGTTTGCATCCTGTCATGCCGACAGTTGGCAATCTCAAGCTTCATCCCCACGCATCGCTCACATTGAGCGGACAAAGTGCTAACTGAGCTGGCCTTCAAGGCTTCAGCAAACTTGGCATTAACTTCTGCTAACTCAGTTCGCAAGCTAGGACAAAGCTTGCACGCACCAAGCAGGGAGGACCTTGCCTTCACTTCCTCCAGCTCCTTCTTCAGGGAGGGACACTCTTTGCAATCACCTACCAAGTCTAGCCTACTCTTCAGCTCATCATACACCTCAATCAAAGAGGCATACTTGGTTTGCAAGGTGGCAAAGTTTGTCATATGCATCGTGCACTCCTCACACTCCTCCACATCAGCCACCTTCACCTCAGACTTGAACTCATTGCGCTCTTGGATAGCTCGCTTGAGTTGCTTGTCCTGAGCGAGAACTATGTCGACAAGAGAATCGCGCTCACCGGTAAGACGATCGACAAGAGAAGAGGTTGATACCTCGGAAGCATCGTCGTCGTCGTCGTCGTCGTCGGTGTCAGCGTCCTTTGCCTGGCATTTGGCGTCCTCTTCGTCCAAGGCCATGGTGCAGAGACCCTTGGAGGAATGGCCGAAGAAGCAGAGTTCGTTGAAGCGTTCTTCAGTCTTGTGCTCAGACCCATCATCACTGGAGTCGCCGTCGGAGGTCTTCTCGCCGTCACTGATGGTGGCGAGGAAGGCACGCCGACCGGCGTCGAAAGCCTTCTCCATGTCCTCTCGGCGATAGCTGCCCTTCTTCTTCTTCCCGGCCTTGTTCTCCGGCTTGCCCTTGCGCCTGGAGTTGCGGTTCTTGCCGGGGAAGTTCTTGTCGTTCTTGGGGCAGTTCGCCATGAAGTGGTCTAGATCACCACACTTGTAGCAGCCCTCGCGTGCGCCACCACGCCGGCGATTCAGGCGGTTGTTGTGAAACCGCGAGAACCGGGTGATGACGAGGGCGAGCTCGTCGTCTCCAACCGCCTCCAACTGCTCCTCCGTGACTGTAAGCAAAGATGACAACGAAAACAGAGGAGGTGAAGGGTCAGCAGAGAAAGTCGATCCACCTGTGCCAGAGACCAAAGCCATGGTATGTGAAGATGGGTTCTTCAGCTTGGCCTGAGTCAGGTGATCGATCTCGGTGGACTTGAGCTTGTTGAACAGCTCGTCCACGGTGAGGGTGTCATAAGATGTAGACTCTATGATGGTCGACACCTTCACCTCCCATACCCTCCGATCCAGGGCGTATAGCAACTTGAGAGCCCTCTCATGATCGTCATAGGGTAGGTTAGCCCGATTGGCACGCATCTTGTTCACAATCGTTTGGAAACGAGCGAACATGGCGTCAATCGTCTCTCGCTCCAACTGAACAAAGTTCTCGTACTCGCGCTTGTACGTCTCGAAGAGTCTGGTCTTGACCTGAGCGGTCCCCTCGTGATAGCTCTGAAGCTTCACCCAGATCTCTCGTGCCGTCTCAAGCTCAGAGACACGCTCGAACTCAGGAAGGGAGATGCTGGCCAAAAGAGCGTTACGAGCCTTGGAGTTGGCCTCGTGCTGGTCAATCTGGATCTGACCCACACGAGCTGCAAGGACTACGTACTCAGCGTTCACACATATCTCCCAGACAGAAGATCCGATGCTGTTGAGATAAGCACGCATCCAAATCTTCCAATAGGGATAATTCGTTCCATCGAACCACGGAGCCTTGCCATTCCCTCGTTCCATGTCGCCCTTAGGATCCGAAACCGATTAAGGTAGAGAAGATCCTTAACCGGCTCCGATACCAATTGAAGGACCGGATTAGCGACCAGAGGGGGGGGTGAATGGGAGCCTCAAATTCAACTCGTGAATAGTATGGCCCTTGTCCCAGAAAGTCACCCCAAAAACAAAGACTCGAAACAACCGGAGAGTTCTCAACCTACGAGTAGGTGGATACCCTAGGAGATGTCCTAGTGGTACAGCGGAACCTCCGGAGAAACTCCAAAACCAACTGCCAAAGCCACGGACCAAAACTTCACAATCAGCAGATTCGCGGACTGTCCGGGGTCAGAGTCCCGGACTGTCCGCCGTTGAGTCCCGGACTGTCCGCGACTGGGAGCCGGACTGTCCGCCGGCAAAAATGCAGAAACCAAACAGTGCTGCAAGTCTGCTGGACAGGTCCAGGACTGTCCGCGGGTTTGTACCGCGGACTGTCCGCCGTTCACTCGACAGTGAACAGTCAGGGGTCTGCACCTGACTGAACCAGCCAAATCCCGATCCCCGGACTGTCCGCCGCTGGAGGCGTGGACTGTCCGCGGATGAACAGAAAGCACAATTCTGCTCGGGATAAAAAGGCAAATCGATCGGAACTCCACCAAATCAAAAGGGACTTCGATCAAACTTCTCCAAAGTGATCCTCTATGTATTGGGGTGCTAATCCTAAGAAATCATCGCACCAAACCAAGTCAATCAAGAGAGATTCGTGGATCACCGAAAAAGAGGAAGAACGAAGAACGAACGCGAAATCCACCCGATCTATGGATTCGTGAGGTTAGGAGAGAAATCCTTCGGTAGAAAGAAGGGGCTCACGACCAAGAACAAATTGATTCAAGTGGAATCGAAAACCATCTCGCGGAGAGGGAGAACGAAGCAAATCTCCGGGAGATGAAAAACCAAAACGTGAAGAACACAGAACACGATTCGATTTCAGCCGAAATTCCTCCACACGAGGAGACAACGAGAATACGGTCTCGTTTCCTCAAAAGATCCAAATACACAGAGGTATGATTTCCGTCTCTGCGGATCGCTTGCAGCGAGGTATGATTAGAACCTAAGCAGAGGGCTAGAGAGAGAGAGCTCAGGAACAAATGACTGCAAGGATAGAGGGAGAGGAGGGGTGCCTCTCTTATTTATAGCCTAAAACAATAATCCCCTTTCTACCCCTAGATACAAGAGCGAAGCGGCCAACCCTAGGGGTATCCTGGTCCAACTCTGCTGATAGCCGATCCGACGGCCACGCGCCCATCTCATCCTTAGCTTCGCCTCGACGCAAGCCTCAGGATGCCGCCACGTGCCGCCCTGTCGACCGCCGCGCCTAATTCGCGAATAGCTGCGCCGCCGCGCCAGCCTCTTCACGCCGCCACGCGTCGATCGTCCTTTTTGCGGACCTCCCCCCGGTTTTGAGGCCGAAACCGGGAAACCTGGGCCTTCCCCCGGTTTTGAGGCCGAAACCGGGAAACCTGTCCTCAGGATGAGTTTTGTGGCCCAAACTCAGAAACCCGCGTGCCCAGGTTTTGAGGCCCAAACCTGGAAACCGTCCACGCCGAGTTTTGAGGCCCAAACTCGGAAACCGGCCACCCCGAGTTTTGAGGCCCAAACTCGGAAACCGTCGAGGGTAGCTTTTCGAGGCTCAGCTACCGAACCCGTGCCGTAGACGGGATGTGGTTCGCACACCCCGAGTTCCAACACCGATGCCAGAGCAAGTCCAGCCTCCACGCCGGGCATAGTTGAAAGGTCCAAGTTGGCTAGAGGGGGGTGAATAGCCTAATTAAAAATCTACAAAATTACTTAGGCAAACACTATTAGTATAACAAATGGCGAAGCTTTTTGCGCTAGCCTAATAGTGTGTTGCAAGCCACCTATCCAACAATTCTACCTAATATTTCTATGTCACACAATCAACTAGAGCTAATAACAAATGCGGAATAAAACAATATAGCTCTAGCACAAGTATGATATACAAAAATGTATATGAGACAAGTGTGTGCAATAGACAAACTAAGCAAGCTACTCACAACTAGCTACACAAGGTATATGACAAAAGATATACAACAAGAAAAGATATCTACACAAAAGAAGTAGCTCAAAGTAAATACACAAAGTAAATAAGCTAGATAGAGGGAATTTCACCGAGCCTTCAGGATCGCCACGTAGAGAGCCAATCACCGGTGAAATCCACTTGTGAAGCCAATCACCAAGAATGTGTAGATGGAGACCAATCACCAAGATGGGGACACAATCACAATAAGCACTCGGGAGACAAAGATTTATCCCGAGGTTCACGTGCTTGCCGGCACGCTACTCCCCGTTGTGTCGACCAACACTAGGTGATCCGGTGGCTAATCGGCGCAAAGCCAAGCTCACAAAGAGCGCCACAAGAATCTACCACTAGTGAGGTAGCTCAATGACACGAGCAATGAACTAAGGATGCCTCTTGCCGCTCCGGCGAGGTGAGGCTCCAAAGACCTCTCACAATCACAATCGGTGGTGGCCAAGAACAATCACCAATCTTGCCAACAACCACCTCAACACCTCCAAGCCGTCTAGGCACCGGCAAATGCCAAGAGTAACAAGAAGACTCAATGCCGATGCGAAGAACTAGTGCCACTAGATTGAACTCTTTCAAATCACGCACTAGATCACTCAATCTCACTTGGTTTGATCAAATCAACTTGGGAGATGAGTTGGGAGGCTTGCCAAGGCTCACTATAATGCTTAGGAATCAAAATGTGCAAGGGAGAAGCCTAGCAAGCCAGCAAAGCCCCTTAAATAAGCCATACAAGTCGGCCTAGCCGTTGGGCTGAAATCGGGGGCATCGGACGCGCCGGTGCTCGACCATCGGACGCTACCCCAGCGTCCGATGCTCTGGATGGAGCCACGTGTCCCCCAACTATGAAAACAGGCCGCCCGATCCCAACGGTCACATTCCTTCCCGCGCTGGATAAAGTGGCATCGGACGCGCCGATGCCTAGCATCGGACGCTCCGATGCCTCTGCTCAATTCAGCTCTTTTCTGCGCTATAACGGACGCGCCGGCATCGTTACATCGGACGCTCAACCCCTGCGTCCGATGACCATGCAGAGAGGTTCCAGAGAGGGCCAAAACAGATCGGACACGTCCGATGTATCCACATCGGACGCAGGACAGCGTCCGATGCTCCCTGGAAAGCTAGCTCGCGCCATGTCATAGCCATCGGACTCTGCAACAGTGTTTCGCCTGCGTCCGTTGCCAGCGTCCGATGCTAGCTCGACTTCTGACAGCAGTTAGGGTTTGCCATCGGACGCTCGGCCAGCGTCCGATGCCAGCGACGCCAGCGTCCGATGCCCCTAACATGACAGCTTTTCATCTCTAACTTTTACCCTTGCTTCCATGTGCCAACACCAAAGTGTTTCACCACTTGTGCACGTGTGTTAGCATTTTTCAAAGCATTTACCAAGGGTTTAGTTAGTCACTCACTAGGTCTATAGCATCGATATGTTAGAGAACACCTAGTGGCACTTGAACACCGCATAAGCCGTGAATAATCTCCTCTTAATAGTACGGCTATCTATCCTAAATGTGATCACACTCGCTAAGTGTCTTGATCACCAAAACCAAGAGCCCTATAGGTTATACCTTTGCCTTTGGGCCTCTTTGCTCTATCTCTTCTCTTCTTCTTGCAATTCACCAAGGGTAGAGCACTTGATCAGTTGAATGCGTGTGGCCATCACCATCCTCCATGGTTGCCACCTTGCTAGCTCCACCACTTGGCTTGGTCACAATCCTTTCTTATTAGCTACACACATGCTTTAGTGATAGGATTAGACCAAATAGGTTTCATCAATTAACCAAAACCAAACTAGGGCTTTCAATAGTGCATTCGCCATCCTTCTCGGCCTCTCGCCAAGTGTCACGACGCCATCACCTTCCTCCCGACTCGGCCGATGCACCGCACATCCCCATGTCCTCTTTCTTGTCAACGCCACGTGCCAGCTACCACAGCTGGTCCTCAGGTCTCCTGGTCCGTCGGTCCAAGCTCCACGTCCGCCCTTCACTGTTCCCGGTCCGTCGGCACGGCACGTCCCTACTTGACCTTCACCTCACCTTCGACCACTGCCCGAGCTCCGCACCTGCACGTCAACACAGCCAAGAGACATGTTGCCCGTTGATCGATCACTCATCACTCAGGAAGGGAACCACAAGGGCACATATCAACCTTGTGTTCTCAAAGTAGCATCATAGAGTAATATTACAAAATAGAGTTTTGATCGAATCAAACTCCCTCACAACTCACAACTACTAAAAGATGGGGACATGAAAAAGAAAGTGTTGTACCCCCTTCTCTTCACCTAATTCTCCCCCTTTGGCAACAAGTCACCAAAAAGAGAGAAGTAGAGAAGAGAAGAGTGTCCAAATTCTCTCTCGTCATCCGAAGCGATCTTGTCCCACTGAACTTCTTCCTCCTCATCATCATCATCATCGTCGTCATCGTCGTCGTCGGACTCTACCACGGCCTTCCCATGGCGATGGGTGGAACTGGTGTAGCGGGTCGAGGCACGTGTAGATTGGCGAGACGGCTCAGGCACTATCTCCTCCTGCTCCTCGTCGTCATCTGAGTCTAAATCATCTGAGTCAAGACTGGAGAGGTCAAAGTGAGGTGGAGAGCGGGGTGGAGGTAACGGCGAACGACCCGCCCGCTCTCGCTCTGCGCGCTGCTCAACTAGTGCCTGGTGAGTTGTCTGGGCTGCGTAGGTGCAGGTAGAGAAGATGGCCTTGATCCATTTGGCCAGCTTGCTCTTCTTCTTCCTCTGATAGGAAGGGCAGGAGCTCTCTGGCCTATCAACTGCTGCTGCCCCTGCTGCTGCTGCCCTCTTCTTCTCTGCTCTGTAAGGCTCATGCAACCCATCCTTGATGAAGGTGTAGCCGGAGACCATCTCAATCATGAACATGATGTAGGGGGCATAGAGCGCTGCCTTCCTAGCATCCTCGGCTGCCACCTGAAGCTCAGTCCAAATAAAGCTAGATATGGAAAAGTGATTAGCCCCGGGGGCCATCCTAGCCAACATGTTCCTGCCATATCCATATAAGTTAGAATGAGACCCACTCTTTGGGTTGAGAGTCTGCCTGAAGAGGTTGTTCATCATGTAATAAAACCCTTTCAGTCCCTTGACCAACCCATCTGCCTTCCGAGGATCCTCATACATGAAAGCAATCTCACTATCTGTCAGTGTCCTCTCATCATGCAGATTATCAAGCTCTCTATCTCCGCTGCCCAAACCGAGGATCCTACTAAAGGTCTCATAAGTGACCTTGTAGTGACGACCCTCGGTCATCCAATGCATCTTCTCAACCACATTGTCAACATAGAGCGTTGCATGAAACTGATGGATGATCTCGGTGTTCCAATTATAGCTAAATCCCATCAAATCATACATGTTCCTTGCTTTGCATGCAGCCACCACCCTATTGATGTCACGATCACCCTTGCTCTCAAGATGCTCCCAATCAACATACTTCATATTTAGAATCTTCTGCTTCTTGGCATTGTACAGGACTGAGCGATAAAAGTCAGAATGGAACTCATTCCAGAACCTGTAGTCAATGCCCATATCCTTCTGATTGTTGTATGGATTGAGCTGGCGCTGAGACTTGACTGAGCTGAACTGCTGATAATATGACACGGGCTGCCTGTCCCTGGTGTCCTGAGGAGGCCTCTCCTGCACATCCTCTGTGTATGGCTGCAAGTGTGCCCTGCTGACCTCTGCCAGATGCTCTGGTGTATTGGGATAGAGGTCATCCCGAATCTGTCGCCCTTGCATCTGCAGGCGAGCCTCATCACGGATCTGCTGTCGTGCTGAGGTGTCTCCCTGGGAGCTAGAGCCACCTCGGCAAGATAGCTGCTTGCTCCTCCCCCTGAGCGGATCCATCCTCTGCTTGACTCTTCTCTCATCACCTCCTCCTCCCGACATCTAAAACATGGAAACTGTGAATTAGAAGACTGCAAAGGAGCTGGTAGATTATAGTGAGGCAATAGATTTTGATGGATAAGGTGTTACTTGGATCAAATCTCTGCTCATGGTCCGGCACTGCTGCTCAGGGAGCGGCACTGCCGGGGCCCGGCACTACCGCGTGGGCAGACCAGATCTGAGCCAAGGAACACCACATCCATCATCCCTACCACCTCCCTATCATCTACAAACCCTTCTACAACCTCTAAATACAACAACCATGGCGCATTTTACAAATCGGGAAAAAGTTAGGGTTAGGGATTTTGAAGTTTCACCTTGAGATGGAGAAGAGGGAAGGAGACCCTTGGAGAAGAGGAGATCGACGCAGCACCGAAGGAAATCCCCGAGCAGCACTACCGGAGGCCGGAGTTGCCGGAGAAGACCGTTGGTGAGGAGGGAGAACGTCGGTCGCCCTTTTCGTCCGAGAGAGAGAGGGAAGAGGATAGAGTCATGGGCTAGTGAAAACTGAGGGAGAGAGAGAGAGAGAGGTAGGACCGATAGGTAGGAAGGAAGGATTTTTCCTCGGCCCCACACGGTAACAAATCGATTCCTGCTGAATCGATAAGTCGCGGCACTACCGCGCCTGTCGCGGCACTGCCGGGGCCCGACACTACCGCGCCTGGCCCGGCAATGCCGGACAGTTACCAACAGACGGATTTATTCTCTAAGTTACTACATCTCATTCTTGGAGTGGACACATACTGCTTGCATGTTATGACCAGTGACAATCAATCAATACAGAACGATGGTCATATCAAACAAGTTTCTTTCTTAAAGGTTTTGAAACACAATATAAAAGTTTTGAAATCGGTTTTGCCTAGGTCATACTAGTTGATCAATCAAGCATGCTAGGTTTCAAACTACGTTACGAGAGTCAAGTATATTTAGTTCACTTCTTAAAGCACAAAACCTTGACTCATCTAGAGGCTTAGTGAAGATATCGGTTAGTTGTTTGTCGGTGCTCACATGACGGATTGCGATATCTCCTTTGATTTCATGATCTCTTAAGGATGTCGGATGTCTATATGTTTGGTTCTTGAGTGACTCACTGGGTTGTTTGCAAGTTTTATGGCGCTTTCATTGTCACACAAGAGTGGGATATGAGTGAAATGACATCCGAAGTCACGAAGAGTTTGCCTCATCCAAAGTAGTTGCGCACAACATGCACCTGCTGCAACATGCTCAGCCTCAGCTGTGGATAGGGCTACACAATTTTGCTTTTTAGAACCCCAAGACACTAAGGAGCATCCAAGGAATTGACATGTCCCCAAAGTGCTTTTTTGATCTACTTTACAACCGACATAATCGGAATCCGAATAGCCAAGTAGTTCGAACTTGGAGCCCTTAGGATACCACAAGCCAAGGTTTGGTGTGTGAACTAGATATCTCAAGATTCTCTTAACGACCACTAGGTGACACTCTTTCGGGTTAGCTTGAAATCTAGCACACATGCACACACTAAGCATAATATCGGGCCTAGATGTGCATAAGTAAAGGAGAGAGCCGATCATGGAGCGATATACCTTGATGTCCACAGCTTTCCCTTCCACATTGAGATCAAGATGTCCATTAGTTGGCATGGGTGTTTTGATAGGCTTGGCGTTCACCATGTCAAACTTCTTCAACATATCATGGGTGTACTTGGTTTGGCAAAGAAAAGTCCCTTCCTTCAATTGCTTGATTTGAAAACCAAGGAAGAACTTGAGCTCACCCATCATAGACATCTCAAATCTCTTAGTCATGATCCTACTAAACTCATCACAAAAGGATTTGTTAGTACTACCAAATATTATGTCATCGACATATATTTGGCACACAAAGATATCTCCATTGACTTTATGAGTGAAGAGAGTAGGATCGGCTTTGCCTATTTCAAAGCCTTGTTTGAGCAAGAATTCCTTAAGGCATTCATACCATGCTCTAGGTGCTTGTTTAAGCCCATAGAGCGCCTTATGGAGTTTGAAGACGTGGTTGGGGAACTTGGGATCTTCAAAGCCCGGTGGTTGCTCGACATACACCAACTCTTGTATAGGGCCATTGAGAAATGCACTCTTCACATCCATTTGATATAGCTTGAAGTTGTGATGGGCTGCATAGGCTAGAAGAATCCGAATGGCTTCAAGCCTAGCAACCGGTGCATATGTTTCTTCAAAGTCCAAACCCTCTACTTGAGTGAAGCCTTGAGCTACCAATCTTGCCTTGTTCCTTGTCACCACACCTTCTTCATCTTGCTTGTTGCGGAAGACCCATTTGGTACCAATCACATTGGTATTTGGTCTTTCCACAAGTGACCATACTTGATTGCGCTCGAAGTTGTTGAGCTCCTCTTGCATGGCCATCACCCAATCTGGATCTTCCAGTGCTTCTTCTACCTTGAGAGGTTCCAAAGAGAAAACAAACGAGTAATATTGACAGAAATTTGCCAAATGAGAGCGTGTCGTTACCCCCTTTCGAAGACTCCCAAGAATGTTGTCAACGGGATGATCCCGTTGAATAGTTTGCTTGAGCCTTGGATGATCTATGGGTTCTGCTGCATCTTCAACATCTTCTTCATCTTGCTCGAAGATGGGTTGTAGGTTCACTCCACGAAGTGGAGTGGCTTCAGCTGCCCTGGAAGTGCCCGGCACTGCTGGGCTCGCCCCGGCACTACCGGGTCCCGGCACTGCTGGGCTCGCCCCGGCACTACCGGGTCCCGGCACTGCCGGGGTTGTGGCCGGCACTGCCGGGGACTGTAAGTTACCAGTCCCAGCAGGGGCTTCAGCTTCAGGACCATCCTGATCTATAGTCTGCTGTTCTTGTGGTCTAATACCACCAATGGCTAATTGCTTGATTGCTTCGCAAGGTGGTTCCTCATTACCTACAACAACTTCATCAACTTGCTCTATTTGAGAGCCGTTAGTTTCATCAAACGTCACGTCTATCGCTATTTCAACCTTGCCGGAGGCCTTGTTGAAAACACGATACGCATGCTCGTTTGATCCATAACCGAGAAGAAAACCTTCATCAACCTTAGATGCGAACTTAGAGGTTTTGGGCTTCTTGTTCAAAATGAAGCATTTGCACCCAAAGACTCTAAAGTAAGACACCTTTGGCTTGTTACCGGTGAGCAGCTCATAGGAGGTCTTCTTTCTTCTCTTGTGGAGGTAGAGACGATTGATTGCATGGCAAGCGGTATTGACGGCTTCGGCCCAAAAGATGTCCGGCGTCTTGTACTCATCTAGCATTGTCCTTGCCATGTCAATGAGTGTTTTATTCTTCCTCTCTACCACACCATTTTGTTGAGGGGTGTAAGGAACTGAAAATTCATGCTTGATACCCTTCTCATCAAGAAACTCTTCCACTTGGGTGTTTCGGAATTCGGTTCCATTGTCACTACGAACTTTCTTGATGTTGAAACCGAATTCCCTTTGAGCTCTTCGTACGAACATCTTGATCTTCTCTTGCACTACACTCTTGTCATGCAAAAAGAATACCCAAGTGAAACGAGAAAAATCATCAACAATAACAAGACCATGTTTGTTACCGCCGATGCTAAGGTAGGCAACCGGTCCAAAGAGATCCATGTGGATCAACTCCAATGGATGAGTAGTAGTGTCATAGCTCTTTGGTGGGTGAGGTACGCCTACTTGTTTTCCGGCTTGGGAAGCTCCACATACTCTGTCTTTCTCAAAATCAACATTGGTTAGTCCTAGGATGTGGTTGTCCTTTTGAAGTTTGGCCAAGTTCCTCATCCCAACATGAGCTAGTCGGTGATGCCATAACTAACCCATGCTAGATTTTACCACTAAACAAGTCTCAAGTTTGGCTTCACTTTTGTTGAAATCAACTAAGTAAAGCTTCCCTTTCAAATGACCCGTAAAGACGATAGAGGAATCCTCCCTTCTAAAGACTTCCACACCCTCATCCGTAAAGAGACAATTGAAACCCATCCCACACAATTGTGAAACCGATAACAAGTTGTAACTCAACGAATCAACATGTAAGACATTAGTAATTGAATGCTCAAGTGTAATAGCAACTTTACCAAGACCTAACACATCCCCCTTGGAGTTATCACCGAAAATGATGTTTTCATTTGCATTTGAAGTTGGGGAATATGATGAGAACATACTCCTTTCTCCGGTCATATGATTTGTACATCCACTATCAAGCACCCAACTTGATCCACCGGAGGAGTATGCCTGCAAGACAAGTTTAGTTCCTAGGTTTAGGTCCCCAATTGATATTGGGGCCTTGCAAGTTAGTCACAAGTATCTTAGGAACCCAAATACACTTGTCGGCTGTCCTCTTGTTATCACCAACATACTTTGCAACAACTTTACCACTGTTGTTGTGTTCTAATATGTAACAAGATGACATGCTCTTCCTTGGGGCTTCTATCTTGGGTTGATGTGCAAACTTGTTCTTGGTCACCCAAATAGATTCCTTTGGTTTCTGAGATCCTTGCTTCGGGTTGGGCACCTGCTTGTGCTGTGGGTGAGACTGAGCAGAAGGTAAACTGGTAGCCTTCCCTTTCTTGGGGCGCGGCACTGCTGGCCTGGGGGCGGCACTGCCGGGGCCCGGCACTGCCGCCTTCTGGCGCGGCACTGCCGCGGTCTGTGCAGGCTGAACTGTACCAATCTGACCCTTCTTCTCAAACCTCACACACTCATAGTCATTCACTGTCCTTCTTCCATTAGTCTTGGCTCCTTTTTCGTGCCCCAACCCATCCTTTATGGAAGGACGCCGTCCATTCTTGAACTTGGGCTTGCTCTTCTCTTGAGTCTTATCATTTGCACTTGTGGTAGATTTGACACAACCATTTGCAATGATGCTTGTCAATCTTGCTATCTCCTTTCTCATGGCCTCCATGTTCACAAGGTTAGTGGAATAGGCATTCAAATCAATGTTATAGCATTTTCCACAACCTTCACTAGTGGAGGGAATAGAAGTGACATTTGCTTTAGGAAGAGGTGAGTTGCTTTCCCAAAGAAGATTATATTGCAGCTCAAGTTCTTTGTGCTTTTCATCCAAGCCACAATACTTTTCCTTGAGTGCAATATGAGCCTTCTTTAGGGAAGCATGTTCATCTTGCTCTTTGGCCAAGGCCTCATGCAAGACGTCCAACTCACTTCTCTCTAATGCAAGAGCTTCCTTGCAAGCAATATAGAGGTCCTCTTGTTTGATGAGAGCATCCTCACTTATTGCTAGCTCGGCTTGTACACTTTCTAGTTCCTCCATTAGCTTAGTGATAAAGAGTTTGGTTTTCTTGTCTAACCTTTTAGTTATCATATTTATCTCTTGATCACTAGAATCATCATCACTAGAGGATTCACTAAGTTCACTACTAGAGATGTCACTAGGTGGAAGAGAAGGTTTAGAGGTGTGAGTCTTTTTCACCTTCTCTTTCTTGGCCATGAGACAAGTGTGGGAGTTGCAATCATCATCATCGGACAAGTTGTTGAATAGTTTTGGTGAAGGAGATGACTTTTGAAATGCTATTGTTGCTATCTTCTCATCTTCTTCACTTGAGGTTTGTGCGGTTGAATCCCATTCATGCCCAATGTGAGCTTCTCCCATGTATCTCTTGTTGTGTTTCTTGTAAGTGCCTTTGTCATCTTTCTTGCCCTTGTTGAAGTTGTTGTCCTTCTTCCCATGTGGACAATGTGCTATGAAATGATCGGTGCTTCCACAATTGTAGCAAGTTCTTTTCTTCTTGTTTGGAAACCTTCTCTTCACAAACTTGTAACCTTCCTTCTTGAGCCCCTTGCGGTATCTTCTCATGAAAAGAGCTATATCACCAATTTCTTCAAATTCTTCACCATCACTTTCACTTCCACAAGATGATGATGTGTTGTCCTCAACTTCAATTTTCTTCTTTTGTTGCTTGGGCTTGCTTGTAGAGGCTTGCTTGCTTGATTTTGCCTTGCTTGATGTTGCTTGCCTTGATGGCTTGCTAGCCTTAAGTGCCACATCCTTGATCTTCATCCCATCTAGCCTAGCTTGCAACTCTCCAAGCTTCCTTCTCTCATTTGCCTCTTCTCTTTGCATGTCAAAGGTGATAATCCTCCCAAGCACATCACTAGGTGTGAATTGCTCAAACTTCTTCTTGTCCCTAATCAATGTCACTACGGTTTCATTCCTAGGTGAGTATGCCTCTAACATGATCTTCACAACCTTGTGATCATTGATTTCATTTCCACCTAGCCCTCTAATATTGCCAACAATGACCATCAATCTATCAAACATCTCTTGTGGGCCTTCTCCATCACAAATCACAAACCGGTTGAGCTTAGCCATCAACAAATCAATCTTGGATTGCCTCACTTTGTCCACTCCCTCATGAGCAATGTGCAAAGTGTCCCAAATCTCTTTTGCAACCTCAACTCCCATGACCTTGTTGTACTCATCACCATCCAAGGCACTAAGTAACACACTAGTGGCTTGGGCATTGAGATGAATGTTGCGGAATTCATCTTGAGTGAGGCTCTTTGGATCAACCGGTGCTTCAAGTCCATTGTGCACTATCTCCCAAATACCTGGATGGAGACCAATAAGATAGGTCTTCATAATGTGCTTCCACTTGGCAAAGTTAGTCCCATCGAAACGAGGTAACTTGCCCGCGGGCACATTGATGAGAGGCCTAGAGTCATGGTTAGTCATAGAGGAATAGTTAAAGGATACTTCTCTATATGACTTCTTCATCTCCTCCTTCTTCTTCTTGTTGTCATTGTGCGTGTAGGAGAAGTGATCGTCTCCATCTTCGGTGCTACTTGAGTCATCACTCAAGTTCACACTCTTCTTTGCTTGGAGCTCTTCCTCCTTCTTTTCTTCTCTTCTCTTGGCTCTTTCTTCTCTTCTAATCCTTCTTTCTTCTTTTCTTTGAGCCTTATCTTCTCTTGCTTTGTGAGCCGCTGCATCTTCTCTTGCTTTGGCTCTTGCTTCTCTTCTCAGCCTTCTTTCTTCCTTTCTTCTTGCGAGCTCTCCGGCCGACACATCCATTTGAGGAGGTGCCTTCTCACTTGCTGAGGTGAGACTTTCATTGCTGCTAGCGGTGTGCATTTCCACTTCGGGTGTGGGTTGCACAACGCTAGCGTTACCCGTTCCTCCGTCGGTGGCCATTCTCTCGCACGGTGAAGTGCTGCGTGAGAGACCAGGCTCTGATACCACTTGTAAGGACCTGTGTGGCCTAGAGGGGGGTGAATAGGCCTGTCAAAAATCACAGCTCAAAACTTAATTAGATAAGCTCGGCACTACCGCTCTGTGCCCGGCACTGCCGGCCTCAGCCCGGTACTGCCACGCAGAGTGTAACCTGAGACTGCAATTCGAAATCCAGCCATAGCAAACTGATTCTATATGAATGGAAATGCTACAACAAGTTTCCTGAACCAGTAGAACCAACTCTAACAAGCCAAATATGAAGTATAGAGTAGATCGGGCCAAACCCTAGAATCTATCACAAGCTCACAAGTATGAAGTATGAAAAACAAGTAAGCACAAGTGACAAGTGATTTATCTCGTGGTTCAGCTCGCCACCAAGGCTTGCCTACCTCCACGTTGTTGAGGTTGACCACTTAGGTCATGAGCTTTTCAACTCTACCTCGTTCTCAAGTCAAGGAACCAAATCCTTGAGGTGAGGGGTAATAATACTAGCTGCACAAGCGATTACAAACCTCCCTAGGCCGCCACACAAGTTGGCAAGGCTCTAGGGCGATGCCTAGCCGGCTAGGGTTCCAAGAACCCAAGAGTAATAGAATCAAATCCACCGGCTATGGCTCAAATCAAGTGCTCTAGGAAGTAGATCTCAGCTAGGGCTTCTCTTTGGTGAAGGTTTGAGGCTCTAACTCACTTGGAATCAATAGGAATCAAAGATTAGGTGAGAGAGAGCTTGAGAGCCTTCAATGGGGAGAGCAAGCCTTGTCTGGAGGTAGGAGAAGAGTTATGGTCGTGGATGACCGTTGGGGTGGCAGGGAGATGGAGTAAATATCCTCTGCCTTCCAGCGGTTACAATAAGTCGCGGCAGTGCCGGCCTTAGCCCGGCAGTGTCGCGGCCCGGCACTGTCGCGCCCTGGGCGGCACTGCCGCGCCTACCAGACAGACAGAAACAGATCTGAATTCAGTGCAGCTGTCTTTGGTTAGAAATGAGGATGACTTGGGTTGGTTTGAGCACATGTCATTCAGCCATAGCAATGTATTTGCATTCCCCCTTGATAGTACGGCATTCCTATAACTCAAATTCAAATGAAAAAGCTTGATATAGCGCTTTGAGTCCGGATCCGATGAAATATAGTATGAGGGGTCCACCAACACATATGCATCATCCTTTCTTAACATTAACCTGCTTGTCATCTTCATAAATCTCATTAGTTCTCTAATCATGTGGTCATTATCACCAAAACCCACAAATAGGGCTTGATTGCACTTACATAAGTGCAATTTAAAGATGTTCTAGTTCACACAAGAGATCATTGGCATCAACCAAAGATGAACATTGAACCTATTAAACTATTTCTCTAAGGGCCCCCCTAAGCAATCTAATTATACCTAAACCACCAGGCAACCATAAATAAATAAGCAAAATGTAAATCAGCGGAACATTGTCTATCTCAATTGTTATGATGTTGTCATGAATGAAAGCCTTCTCACTGAGCAAAGGCACCTTTGGCGACATGTTGCTGGTGGCGACAGGAGCTGGAAGCAAAGTTACTGAATCCGGCTCCTGACTAGGTGATGAATTGGCACCAAGGGTGAACAAGTAGTGTATCTTACGTCATTTGTTCTAATACACTTGGAATTAAACTACATAGTGTATGCATTGGGATCTGCCGACTCTGGTAACTTTGTGCAAATCCTTTAGTAAAAATACTATTATAAACAAAAAAAAAAATCCATACTATATAATGAAGTTAAGCTTGATGACCTTTGATGTTCTCAGCTGGATTCGCACCCTGTAGGCATCTATGGCGTGGCCGCCGTGGCACGATCGCATCAGGGGATGGCACACGCACTGTCGCACCGGAGGTCGTGACGGGCATGCCGTGGAAATCAAGATCGTTTAATAGAAGACCATCATCATCCGGGTGATATATGCGTGCGATCAAATCAGCAATAGGCAGCTGCACGCAGTCCGCACGAACCATCCAGGCATCCAGCACGTAGCGCATCCACTCGGCCTCCATGGCAACGAGACGAACCGGCGGCGCGCGTCGTAGGTGAACCGGCCAGGGGGTGCTGCTCCACGATGCGGCTCACGCGGCGTCGAACTCGCGCTGGAGCTCGGCCATCCGCCGCTGCAGCTAGCTCCTCGACGGGGAACACGTACGGACCCCGTGGCCGCGTTGAGCTCGACGTGGATGGCCGACCAGTCGTCCGCCGTGAGGTCGCCCACGCCGCCGCGCGTGCGGCGCAGCAGCAGGTCCAGCGTCGTGCTGGGCCGTCCACACGTCCACGTGGAGCCATGACAGGATCTTGCGGAGCGACCGCGGCGACACCAGCGGCCTCGTGGTCTTGTGATGACGGCCTCCTCCTCCTCCTCCTCCTCGCGGCTGTCGCCGACACCTGTCGGGGACTCGCCGTCTTCCAAGCGCGTCGTCGTCAGCTGTTGCTGCTGCTGCCTGGCGCCTGCTGGTCATCATCAATCAGTAGTTGGCTCACGGTCATGACTGCCTGCTGCTGCTCACCCAAATAATTAATTAATGTATTTTTAGTATTATAATTAATTTATTTTTAATAGACTAAATTAGTATCGTAATATCTAATATGAGTTTAGAGACGTGAGTGGGGTGGGAAAGGGCGGCAGCGAACGATGATGGTGATGCAGCCCAAGGAATGTTACCGCTGACGGCGATGATGATGTCCCCCGCTGCCCGCTTGATCCACTGCGCCTCCTGCTGCTCTGTAATGACGTGTACGGTGTACACGGCCCCGGCTCCATCATAGCGTGTACGTACGTACAAACAAGTGACTATGCAGGTAACCTGTACTGTACCAGGTACACATGCACAGACGTGCAGGGGCGGATCTTAAGGCTCCCGCTTCCTACAGGCTACTCCCTCCGTCCCTTTATAATTGTCGTCCGGAAAGCGTGTCTGTGAGAGAAACACGGATTTTTAGAGACAGTTATTTAGGGACGGAGGGAGTACAGCTGATATATCAATATAAAATTACAAATAATTAGAGAAAAAATTAGTGGAGAAAAAAAGGAAAAAAAATAAAGAAATAGAGGAAGAAGAAAAGATCAGCTCCTCCTTTAATCATGGGTTCTGCATCCGCTACTGCAGACGTGCAGCAGTACACGTACTACATGGCGCGGTCGATAATATCCTCGATACCGGCCATTGCCACCACCACCGCTCATCTCATGAGACATCGGACACCGGCGCCTGATATGTGGCCGCGTGCTGGACTCCGCGTGAACTGCCACCGAAGCAGCTCGATCTGCTGACCTGCGTGCGACCGCCATGCATGGCACGTCGTACTCGTACGGTGCGCGCCGCCTCAACAGTCAACTCGATCCTTCCACGCGTAGAAGAAGAACCGTACGTGCGTGGGCAGCTCACACAGCTGGGTTTGTCTGCCTGAAAGCGAAATGCAGCTTCTTGTGCAGTGCTGGACTGCCGCATGTCATTTGCCATGGCGCTGTCATGATCTGGTCCTCCCCGGAGCCCGGAGGCCGGCGGAGCAGCTTCACCGGCCTGACCATATCTGCCTGCTCTACTTCGCCAGCTGGCTCGCCATGGCCTCCACGGCTCCACCACCCTCCAGTCCTCCAGTTATTGTGTTGTATTGTTGCCTCAGCAGTCAGCACGGTCGGGTAGGGGTAGCTAGCAGCTCCAACCAGCGTCAGGAGTCAGGACAACGGACGGCGAACTGCGACTGCGACGCTGATAGTTTCCTGTCCTCTCCGTCTCCGATCGATCGGGTACGGTGAGACGTCGTTGTTCGATCAGTTCCACCGCCGTGGCCCCGGCGCGCGGCGCCTCTCTGTCGCCCCCCTCCCTGTCCATGTCCGCGACGATCGAGATCGAGATTATGGGCTAGCTACGGGGCGATCTGCTTGTTTTCACCGTACGCGCCCGGACGGACAACGGAACGGAGCAGGTTGCCCACCGACAGTCACATTCAACTGCCTACGGCCTACCTACATACTACGGCTACGTACTTGGTTGGACGCATGGCGTATTGGCGATCGGCATGGGTGTATGTGTATGTAGTATGATACGTACAGAGATAGGGACTGCTCAGTACTAGGATCCTTCCCGATCGACGTGCACGATCGAGAACGATGCGCACGCACGCACGCAAGACTGTTTCCGTGTCCGGACACCTGTAGCTGCTGCCTGCACGTACTGGTACTGTGCTCTGCCCGCCTCTGGGCAGCCATGACATGAATGGGACAGTGGAGGAGAGCTGCACTGCACCGCAGAGCCTGGAGCTGCAAGACTGAAGACTGCTTGCTTGCTCTCACGCATTCACCACACCTTTCGTGGTACTCGAAATTTGTTTAAGCAGGCGTCAGACTGAACACAAACACAGATACTAGTACTGAGCAGTCTCTTGGGGGCCGTGTGCAAGTCGGTGTGCTACGCTCGAATCACCGCGCCAGGTCTAAATCAACTGGATCATTCAATTCCTTTACACTTTAAACTTTTTCCTGGTTGAATTTCAACTTTACCGCCATGAAAAAAGTGAGCCCGGCAGAATTCAGCTGCAGCGGCGTCCCAGTCCCAGAGCTCTGTTATTAACCACCACCAGTCTGCAGAGAATTACACACTTCATTATACTCGCCCCATTCAGGTCAAGAGTTTAGCAGGGGTATTACTATTATATCCCTGCTCCCATCTTTGCAGCAGAAGGGAGAATGTGCCTGCATGTGCTGCCTAGCCAATGGCCTCTCCACTACGGGTACGCTACAGTGCTACACCGAGCCGTGCTATATATATGCGCCTAATTATGCTGGCAGCCTCTTCATCACTGACAGACCTCAATTATGCAAATAATGTTTGCCGCGCACCTGCACTGCAGTCAAACATACTCTGATACTCCACAAAGGGAAAGCAAAAGTGGAGCCAAAAGATGAACAAAAGGATCAGCTTGCAGTCCTACCTAGTCTCCCCAACGATTACTGCTAGCTACTAGTAATCAGTCAGGTTAGACTTAAACCTGGGTCGTCGATGGCAAGCAGGCAAGGAGACACGCATGCCATCCCTCCATCAGAAAAAGGCGAGAGAGCAAAGCAGCATGCCGATCGATACCGGCCATCAAAGTGCCCTCCCTCCCTGCTGGTACATCCATTTGAGGCCATGAAAAGCAGTGTAGCCATTCTAAAAGAACATGGAATGGATGGAGGACAGTAGGATGGCACTGGAGCCGAAACAATTGATCGATTCCCCATCTCATCCTGTGCAGCTAGCTAGCAGTGCAATCCACCGCGGGCGCGCTGCAATGCAATGCAACTATGCAAGCATCGCATGAGAGGCAGAGCCCCACAGCTGGCAGCAGCGACCACCATTGCGCCTCCCACTGATGACTGAGATATACTATACTCTTTCGCCCACACCCTGTGGGCTGTGGGCTGTGGCCCGGCCGTGTGCACTGCAAAAGGCACCACACCGGTGGCCCTCATCACTCCATCCTGCGGCTGTGGCCTCACTCACTGTGTGGCCCTCACGACCAGTCCACCTTTATGAACGAACGCAATGCACTGCAGTAGTGCCTTTGGTAGGTGCAAGAGAGATGCCAAAAGATTAGGATGCTTTTGCTTGCTTGCTGCTTGGTGCTCGGTGAGTTTAGCAAGCAGCAAGCAGCAGCATAAATGAGGGAGATCGAGTGTACTACTGAAGAATTCAAGGCAAGCTTGACACTACTAGCTACTCGGTGTTGTGTTTGGTACTAGTAGTTGCAGTAGTGGACCTGACCAACTGCGGAGCTGCCTGCTTCACTCATAACACCTGCCTTTCTCTCTTGTTGCATTGCAGTTTCAGATGCACACACAATCCATTCAAGGAGGATCATCATATCATAAAATTGTAGGCCATGGTGCTGCAGAGATCGATGATCTCTCTCTCTATCTCTTGGTTGTGAGAGCGAGACATGGGAGTTATGATCCCACAGTGCAGGAACTTTGAGCAGGCCAGACAGCCCAGCCAGCCAGGGAGGGAGGGAGGAGTGAAGCAACAGCCAACAGGACCAGCCAGCAGGGGCCAGGGGGTGTGGAGTAGTAGTAATGTCTGTGGAGGTTGCCAGTAGCTATGATTCCATTACGTGCCATATGATGGCTTTTGCTGCCTTTGTTTTGGCCTTTGCTGAGAAAAAGAGGAGGAGAAAAGTGAGATCAAAGAATGCCGAAAGACAACGAACTTGCATCCATTGCGCAGCATGTGCAGAATTGTACTAGCTAGGTGTGGCTTATTACACACAGGGTATGTCATGTGTCTAAAGCTGTTTTTTTTTTCGAAAGCGTGCACAATACACATACTGCTTTAAGGAGAAAAAGAGTTTAGAATACATAAAAGGTCGTGGCCAATGACGAGCTGCCATGGTCTCAACCTGCGCAACACATAAACAAAGGGCACCGGCTGAAACGGTGTTGCTGTTTAGGCGTACTGTCTAATAAACCCAACCCGCTTTCATTGCAGAGACAAGTAGTGTGTACCAGCTCAACAGATTGCGAGATTAGTAGGTGTACACTACTATAAGTTAAGTTGACGCCAACTAACACCAACTAGGAACAATCAAGGTTTTGGGATTCAAAACACTAAAAAAATTCGCCAGATACCGAATTTGACGAAGTTTTAGGCCGGTTTTCAGGTGAGTTGACCAGTCAAACTTTTCGAATTTGATCAAAATTTTACCGAATTTTGACAAATTTAGTCAGTTTTTTTTTTTAAAAAAATAGAACACTAGGGGATTCAATTAAAAACAATCAAATAACATACCATGCTCCATGAATAAACTACAATCAGCATAAATCAATTAAAAACAGTAAAAAAATGACACAGACTATGCCAATTGCCCACAAGACCACAACATCAATATTTAGATAATAATACAGTCCAAAAGAAGAGTTTGTTCACCGCTCCACGAATAGTTCAGAGTCCAAATTAAGTACACAACATAGGCCATATCAAAGACCTCTCAAAGTCATTCATCACTTCTCAAATAGCCCAAAATTAGTAGAACTTAGTTACCCAACAATACGATTCCCATCTCTCTCTCTCTCTCTTGAGGGCTCCAAAGGGAGTCGAGTCTTTAACTAGCAAATTTAGGATCCCCGATCCATTCAAGTGCAGTGCTTGGCAAGCTGGCACTGCTGATCTGACCAAAACTAAAGGTCGATTCTACGGAAAAGGCTGATCGATCGATACAGCGAATGAAAGAGAGGATCGGAGTCGACCGATCGTCCCTTCGATCTGGGCATGCATGCAGAAAAGCACGCAAGTGATGATGACGTAGTACAGCGAGCAGCATCTGCATCTCATTCTCATCCGGTCCGGGCCATGCATCCGGGACCGGGAGGTCGATCAGTTCAGATGTGATCTCAAGTCTGTTGACTGATGAAGCGAAGATCCAAAGCGCAGCACCACACTGTCACTGTGAGACTGATCGACCTCGGAGAGCCAGCCATTTCCAAGAGGGGAGGAGGCGAAGCTCTACAGCTAGTAGTAGGATGCGGTTTGGAGCATGATTGGACTGCGCGGCGCACCAGCAGAGGATGGTCGATCGATCGAACGAACCAAGGAAGGAATTCCACTGTCGTGCGTAGTGGCTTTGGCTTTAAAAATTCCTTCCCCTCCTGGCACATGCCCGCCACCACGCCCTGCCGGACCTCCTCTCTCTATCTCTCCTCTCCTCTTTTCTCTGCAGCGAAAGCAAAGCAAACGCAATTCAAAGGGAAAGGCAGCCACAGGCACTGAGGCACAGCCGCACAGCCGCACAGCCACCACCACCACAGCCACGGCCGGCCACCTTCTCTCTCTCCTCCCTCTCCCGCCCTCGGTGCAATGCAAATGCAATGCAGTGGTCTCTCTCTCTCCCTCTCATCTTCTGGTTCCTTTCATTTTTTATTGGTTCGTGGCCTGAATGCCTGATGAAGAAGCAAAAGTTGTGCAACTGAGGCCTTGTTCAGTTCGCGAAATATTTGGCGAAAAGTTACTGTAGCACTTTCGTTGTTATTTGACAAACTTTGTCCAAACATGACCCAACTAGACTCAAAAAATTCGTCTCGACATGAGCAGACTAAAAGTACAATTAGTTATTTTTTTTTACCTACATTTAATGCTCCATGCATGCGTCTAAAAATTACACTGCGCAAAACATTTTGGCTCTTTTGGCCAACTGAACATGGCCTGACTGGTTGGGCGCGGCCACCACTCTATCCAGCCCCACTCTGTCTCTGTCTCCTCACCGGCAGGCCCGGCCCAGCCCCGACCCCGACCCCGGCTCTCTTGATGACGATGCAGAGACTATACGAAGAGGAGAGCAAAGTGGTGACCAGCTCCTCCCTTCTACTCTCTCGTACGAAGAGAGAGAGAGAGAGATAGGCAGAGGAGGCCAAGGAGGGGAATGTGGAGAGGGAGACAGCTGCAGGACACAAACCATCCAGGATACCGCCCATGGAGAGTCGCAATCGCAATCGCAAACGCAAAGCAGGCTGTAGGGTGGGGTTGGGTTGGGGGGTCCTCGGAAAAAGTGCGGCCGGGGGCAGCAGGCTAGCGAGCTGAGGAGTGCCTTCCTCGATCTCAAACAAAACAGCCTAGCAAGCTTCAGAGTTCAGAGAGAGCGAAACAAATTTCCGCGTTCGAATCCATCGTCATCAATTCGGCATTTCTTCCCCCCCAGGCAGCCTACCAACCAACTACTATAGCACAGCACAGCGCGGAGAAGAGCTCCCCGCCCCACGCTACGCGGCTGTGTATTTATAGCGAGCGTCCTGGTCTCCCTTCACTCTTCTCCCTGCTCGCTCTCGCTCCTGTCCCGGGGAGGGAGGGAAGTTAGAAGAGGACAAGCAGCACTACGCCAACGCGCGAGCATACTACCGACAGCAGCTCCAGCTCCAGCGGAGGAGCTAGAAAGACGAACAAGAGGTGGGATACAGACAACGAGGAGAACGACGAGCGCCGACCGCGACACCGCCGCCGCCACCTCGTGCCCGTGCCACAGAGCAATAATAATCCGAGGTCGGCGGCCCATGGCTGCTGCTGCCGCTGCCGCTGCCGCGTCTTCTTCTAGTAGCCGCGGCCGCAGCACGAAGGCGGCCGCCCGAGTCCTCTCAGTCATCGCCCCCCTTGCCCCCTTCCTGCTCCTCCTCCTCCTCGCCGTCGTCTCGTGCCCGGCCGCCGCCCTGGCATCCGCGACGCACGGGCACGGGCACGGCGGCAGGAAGCAGCATGATCCCGCCGCCGCCGCGGGCGCGCGGGCGCACCAGCAGCAGGCGGTGTTCCGTGCCGGGGACGAGCGGGCGGCGTACCGGAGGGTCATGGCGCGCATGGCCAGGATGGACAGGGATTCCAACATGACAATCCAGGTCAGTCGTCGGTTACTTCCCGTCGTCTCGTAGTACTACTACTACCCCCCCCAAATCCATCATCCGTTCCTACCTGCTCCTTTGTTTGTCCCTGTGCGCGATGCATGTCCGGCTCCGACCGACCCTGGCCAAGCAAGCGAATCCACCTCGCTGTCGTGACTCGTGCGCGCTTGTGCAGAGCCCCGACGGCGACGTCATCCACTGCGTGCCGGCGCACCTGCAGCCGGCGTTCGACCACCCCATGCTCAGAGGCCACAAGCCCGAGGTGAGCTAGCTAGCCGCCATTTCTGTTTACCTTTGCTTGTCGACCTCTTCTTCCTCGGACGAGCATGTGTATGTATGGCTATTGCTACCAGGACGAGCCCGTGGAGAGGCCCATGCGGCCCAAGGGCGGCGGCGCTGCCGATGAGGAAGAGGAAGATCAGGAGGAGGCCGGCGTGTTCCCGCAGGCGTGGAGCGACGGCGGCAAGCGGTGTCCGGGACGGACGGTGCCGATACGGCGGACGACGGCGCGCGACGTTCTGCGGGCCAGCTCCGCCCGCCGGTTCGGGATGAAGCCCCGGGCCAGCAACAGCATCGCCCGCCGCGACTCCACCAGCAGCGGCCACGAGGTCAGTCAACCCCCCTACCTTCGCCTTCGCCTCTCGAGTCTCGCCTTGCCTCGCCACGCCATTAGCATTGCGAAACACATCGATCACGTCTTGAAAAGACCTTGTCACGTCCGGTCAGCAATTAAGTGCTGCTGCCGGAGCATTGAAGCTGGATTAGTTGGGGAAAACACAGGTATTAGTGGGAGTAACGTACGTACTGCCGCGATTTATGACGCAACCAACAAATGGTGCTCGATATCCTGCCTGCCTGCCTCAGGTTTTGTCGACCATGCACACCACGCCATGCCGGCCGCACAGCCGGTGCGGGCGTGCAGTAGGCGCGCACAGTACATTGATTGTACTGGGTGGTGCAGTGTGCAGCTAACCATGGCTACAGCGCAATCGCTTGCCATGGCCATGGCCCATATGGCAGCTGGCACACTGCACAGGCAGCAGTACGTAGTGTGGAGCAGCGTCTACGTATTTGCGTACGTACCACTCTATAGACAGCTCGATCGACCGGCTCTGATAGATGGCCATCCTATTTTTTTTGCTTGCTTGAACTTGCATGGGGCGGCGGCGACGACGACGACGACGGCGCATGCAGCACGCGGTGGGGTACGTGACGGGGGACCAGTTCTACGGCGCCAAGGCGAGCCTGAACGTGTGGAACGCCAAGGTGGCGTCGGCGGCGGAGTTCAGCCTGTCCCAGATCTGGGTCATCTCCGGCTCCTTCGGCAATGACCTCAACACCATCGAGGCCGGATGGCAGGTACTCCTACTGTACATGTACTCACCGTCACTTAACAACCTTCTTGCAAGTACAGATGCGCCCAGCATTGCATATATTGCATACATAAATGACGGGTCGTACATTATGCCTGCCTGCCTGCCGCCGTGTGTTTGATCGTTCCTACTAGCAAGTGTTGTATAGTAGCAGGAGTGTATCCATGCATGCATGATCGAACACATGTGTTTCTTCGGGTTTCAACAGCATATACTCGATCCTCTCAAGAATGAGGCCACGTTCAGTTCACGAAAAGACCCTAAATATTTTGCGCAGTACCCGTTTCAGACGCATGCATGAAGCATTAAATGTAGGTAAAAAATAACTAATTGTACTTTTAGTCTGCTCATGTCGAGACGAATCTTTTGAGTCTAGTTGGGTCATATTTGAACAAAGTTTGTCAAATAACAACGAAAGTGCTACAATAACTTTTCGCCAAATATTTCGCGAACTGAACAAGACCTGAAATAATGGCCGTGGAAATTGTGCACAACAGCACAAGACATTAATAAACCTGGCAGTACGTAGGACTTGTTTAGTTCTCTCTGTTTCCTAAAATTTTCTATCACATCAATGTTCGGACGTATGCATGAAGCATTAAATGTAGGTAAAAAAAATAACTAATTGTACTTTTAGTATGTACATGTTGAGACGAATCTTTGGAGTCTACGTAGTCTATATTTGGACAAAGTTTGTCAAATAACAACGAAAACGCTACAGGAAAAATTTTGCAAAATTTTTCCATCTAAACAAGGCCGTAGATACATTAGGTATGGTTGAGGTGTGGAATTGAAGAAGAAATTTAAGGGACTAGCTGCGGTGCTGCTCGTCTCTCCTCTGGACGACGGGTCATTGGCGCGGCCGGATTGTCTTCTCCAGAGATAGTACGTAGTGATGAGAGAACTAGCAAGCTATACCTGACTCGTGTACGTACGTCCTCAAACTGAAAAAAAAAGGATGCGTCTGTCTTGCGAGTAATGGGAACCTGACTCGCAGTAGCTCTTCAGGCTGCCCGGTTGGTGACACCAGTAAATGTGGGTGGTGCATACCTGGCATGCAGATGTGTGTGTGAATGAACTTTGCAGTTGCGCGCAGGTCACTTTGCATTTGCTCGCATTGCAGATTTGCAGGTCGCTTTGCATTGCTTGCATGCTCTGGCTTTTCACCAACACACTTCTGGTGTTCCTATAGTGTCTGTATATATGTATCTGTCGCTGATGAGCCAGAGCATTTGAAAGACACACCGTCCATGCATCAGTTTTTTTTCTTTTGTGTTAACCTGAAACTGAAACCACTTTCTTCGAGTTCTAGAGCCAGAAGCATGGTATTTAGGTAGTCATCAACCAGAGCTTAGGATCTTGAGGATCCTATACTAGAAGTAGATATAGACCTTGCTAGAGTTCTCTACTGCAAATTTGTCCGCAATAAACTATTTTGACCTTGCTTCTAGTTACCACCAATGGTAGTAGTTTGTGTTTTTGAACACTGAAAGATCTAAGATACGGAATGATAGTTGGATCCTTCCTCTGCAGCATCCATATATGAATATATGATGCATGTGGTTGTATGTTGACTTGGTGCGATGTAGAACTGGTGCTCATTAATTAGATTCCTTCACTACTGTGTGATCTCGATTGGAAATGTGTGCCAATTGACCTTGCAATGCTGGTGGTTCCAGTTCCACACAGCATGCATGCTACCTTGGGTCAGTCAAACAGATTCTGCGCGCTGGAGAGAGTAGTGCTAACTTCATTTCCTGCATATATTGTTTACCTAGGTGAGCCCTGAACTGTATGGAGATAGCAACCCGAGGTTCTTCACATACTGGACGGTAAGTTATTCCTGAAATCTACTCTAATCCAACGTTATATATATATAGTATTATACTAACATGCATTGAAACCACCTCTGGTGCCTTGCTCTCGCTCCTTCTAATATATATACTGTACTCGTTCAAACAAATGCCTTGCCAAATTGATTTTATTCCTGCTGAACAGATGCGCTCATGCAGCTGAACATGTACAGCAGTATCTCACATTTTATATATCAAGTATATATATACTAGCTAGTAGCTAGTAAACGCTATATATATAGTTTCAGAACTCATCAGCAACTTATATACAGTATACTAACAATTTGCCTGGCAGACCGATGCATACGAGGAGACTGGGTGCTACAACCTGCACTGCTCCGGCTTCGTCCAGACCAACAACCGGATCGCCATTGGAGCCGCCATCTCGCCGACCTCGGTTTACAACGGCCGGCAGTTTGACATCAGCCTGCTCATATGGAAGGTATACATAGACACATAGTCCAGCACGGCAGCACTACACGTACTGTACTATGCATGGTGATATATATACACACATACGCATACGCATGCAGGACCCACACCGGGGGAACTGGTGGCTGCAGCTGGGGTCGGGCCCGCTGGTGGGGTACTGGCCGTCGCTGCTGTTCACGCACCTGGGCGGGCACGCCAACATGGTGCAGTTCGGCGGCGAGGTGGTGAACTCGCGCCCGTCGGGGTCGCACACGCCCACGCAGATGGGGAGCGGCCACTTCCCCCGCGAGGGCTTCAACCGCGCCGCCTACTTCCGCAACGTGCAGGTGGTGGACGCCGACAACAGCCTCGTCCCCGCCGCCGCGCTCCGCCTCGCCGCCGACCACCCGGGATGCTACGACATCCAGGGCGCCAGCAACCGCGCCTGGGGCACCTACTTCTACTACGGAGGGCCAGGCAGGAACGTGCACTGTCCGTGATCTATCTATCCATCCATCATCGAAACGATCGCCGGTAGCCAGCCGAGAGCCGACGACCATGCATTCATCATGCATGCATATATGGCATGCATGCTGAACTGAAGAGGAGGAAGAAGAAAGCAGATACGTGCACAGATACATACAGAGATTCAGAGAGTACGTGAATTAAGATCGAAGAACGTACGGAGATCACCGTGCGGCCGTGCCGGAGGATCGACCTAGTTGGAGGATGATCGCCGCTCATCGATCAACCGGACATGGATCGTATAGCAACGGTGTGCTAGTTAATTATAGCTATTATATAGTTCTATCTATTAATTATTAGTAGTAGTCCCTCTCGTTGGTTACTGTTACTGCATGCTAATGAGTTTTGAGCCCAGCTGCGTACACATGCGCGCGGCCGGCGGGCCGGTAGCGGAGGCAAAAGGTTTCGATTTGATGTATGTGATGAGGCTTCTTTCGTTTGGTTTGATTTTTTTTTTCTTGATGAGTTATGTATACATGAAGAAATTTACATAGAGTGTTTTTATCACTTTGTGTGTATAGTACGATCTTGCATCTAGTGTTTTTTTTCCTTCCCATTTTTTAACTACTTGCTACAAGAAAAGAAAAAAAAAACAGTAAACCTCTTTATGGTGAGTAAGCATTTGTTTGGATCCAATGACTAATTTTAGGGCCTGTTTGGTTCCCTCCCACTAAAATTTAGCGACTAAACTTTAGTCACTTTTAGTAGCTAAGTTGCCAAACACCTCTACTAAGGGCCTGTTTGGTTCCCCTCCTACTAAAATTTAGTGACTAAACTTTAGTCACTTTTAGTAGCTAAGTTGCCAAACACCCCTACTAAAAGGGACTAAAAAACCATTTTAGTTACTTTTAGTCCCTTTTAGTAAAGGTGTTGCTACTAAAAGTGACTAAAGTTTAGTCACTAAATTTTAGTGGGAGGGAACCAAACAGGCTCTAAAAGGGACTAAAAAGCTATTTTAGTTCCTTTTAGTCCCTTTCAGTAAGAGTGTTGCTACTAAAAGTGACTAAAATTTAGTCACTAAATTTTAGTGGGAGGGAACCAAATAGGCCCTTAGATTTTTGTAGTCAATCTGTTAATTAGTTGTTAGCTAACTCTAGCTAATTATTTTGGCTAAAATTTAGCCCAAATTAGTAACTGGCCCTAGTAATCCACACAGGTCCTATGATTTTTTTTTAATTTGTTACGAATCAACAAAAAAACGTCACCAAGCTGCATCTATAATGACACTTTTTCAACCCACTACTGGAGGGGCTGCAGTGTGTCATCTTCTTCGCTCAAAATGTATCGATCGTCAGCCAAATTCTTGGCCAATTTTCAGCCCAATCTTTTTGTTAATCCTACATCTATCGCCAAGAGCTTCATATATCTATCATCAACCAAATTCTTGGCCTTAAAACTTGTTGTCTCCATCTCTTCATTTTCTCACTTCTATCTTACGACTGTGCAATTTCTACTAGCAAATTTCCTCTTCATTGTTGCCTCAAGAAGCCATTGACCGGCCTCATCATCGGTGCCAACATTCATTGGCATCTCAAGTCTTTCAAAACAAAGTAACAAAACTATGGAACATTACTGAATCAATGAGCTATTAGCAGGCCTATTTCCCGTGACCCCTGTAGCACACTGGTGTCGGCCATGTTGTGGCTGCATTCGTTTCCACTTGCGACCAACACTTCTTACCACAGAAAAAGGCAATCCATGTGTGTGTTGCACTCTCCACGAGTTTCTCACGCACGCAACATGAAATTGATAGACCAATTGACATGTAAGATATCAAAGCCAATATTCGTTTCATGATTTCATCATAATAATCCCCCTACTAGAACATGTTCATTAATTCCAAAGTCACTGCCATGTAAGCAATTAGATTTGCACCATGATCGATGGAATCAACACTATCTGTTCAGCTATTAGTATTAATGAACTTTTTTAGTTAACTATACTAGCAAGAGCTATGAACCATTATATTAAAGATTTGTTTATGGCTAACTTGGGTGTTTTGATCTCTTTGGTCACTCGGATGACCGAACACCAATCAACACCTAAATTTGACATATAGAAAAATTTGAGGGACACAAGACAACCTAACACCTAAATTCTAAAACCACGGGATACATATCTAAGGGACCAAATAAAAACAAAGAATACAGATAAATAAACAAGTAAGAAACAATACAAAATTAAATGACAAATTAAAGAATTTCCAAATTAATTCTTGGAAGGCAAATAGATAGAAATTCAAATTGAATAACAAATAATACAAACAATTTATAGAATTTCTAAATTAATTCTATAGAAGGCTAATAATAGGCAGAAATTCAAATAATACAAAAAAATTTCAGAATTTCTAAATTATTTCTATGCAAGGAAATTTGGCAGAAATTTAAATAGAATGATAAATAATACAAATAAATTATAGAATCTCCAAATTAATTTTACAAAATAAAAATAGGTAGAAATTCAAATAGAATGATGAGTAATACCCTTGGGTTTAGTTTCACTGTAGACAGCCGTTATGTTCTATTTTATTTTCTCAGGCTCAGACTGCATTTGCTTGTTGAATGTCGTGGCTGAGGGTTCCCTCCCCCTAATTTTTCTTGTTCTATGCTCCTTGTGGTAATCCTTAGATTACCGTTGGCTCAATTTGTACTAAAACATGTACTTCTTCCTAATGAAATACCTAAGGACACCGTCGCCGCGAAAAAAAAATAATAATAGACGCTATGCTAGCAAAGCTCTCGACTGCTGGAGCCATTCCGTCCGTTCACAGGAAAACCCTACGTGTTTTAATGGGTCTTTTCTGTTTTCTCACGAGAACAGAACCAATGCCATAGTGGACTCCACTGGGCCAGCCATGCAATTCTCTCTCTCTCTCTCTCTCTCTCCCTCTCTCTCTGGCTGGCTTGTGAGAGCCCATTAAATTAGTCAGTCGAGACGGGCCGGCCCACTTGTATTCTGCCAATCGCATTTGCAGTTTTTTTTGCATAAGCTTGTCACAATACGACATTCGGCCGACGTGTCAGTGTCATCTCTGTCAGGGACTACTACTAGTCGTTATTTTCATTCGATGAGATCTTCTTGTTCTGGCTGAGAAGCTTCCTTTTGTCAGGTTTAGGAGGCCCAAAGATTCGCACGGCAACGCACAGCACCTGGCTGGCCGGCTGGCTGGCTTTATGATGTGCATGCACTTGATGCCCCACACCACCATCTCTGTTATCTCGAATCCATGTCGTCCCCCACTCCAGCTCCAGGGGTCCAGTCCATCCTGCCGCTTCCTTCCCTCCTCTGTTTCGCAAGCACCAAGCACTCAAGCTCAAGCAGGCAGGCAGGGTACGACGAATCATGCGCCGCTGCCACTCATTCATTCAATCATTCATACTACTGTACGTGGAAGTGGAATCGTCCGTGATCCATGCATGATCCGTCGTCAATCATGCACGCACGCCCGGGCCGCCGGCAATGCGCCGCCGCCCCCAGCAGCAGCACCAGACATTCTCTCGCCCCAGACGAGACGACAACTCCATCGTCACCTGCATGGCTGCATTGGCAGTTTGCAATTGGCAATTTGGGCAGCAGTGGACAGTGGTCACTGATCAGTGGCGGTGCTGAGGCCTGAGAATGCCACCTGCTACTGAGCCTGACGCGGCAGCTCAGTTGTGCTGTGCTGAGTCTGTACCAATACATGATTAATCGGCAATAATGGGGTACATACATCACATTTAGGCTAATAATTAGCAGCTCAGTAGCTCGAGAGGTGTTTGGATACCTAATAATTAGCCCGTGTTTTTGAATACCAATTGGAACATCTAAATGTGGGCTAATTTTGAACTAATAAGAGCTAATGAACAAGGTTAATTTGTGATTAGAGTCTATTAGCTCCTCTTATTAGCCCAGAATTAGCTCATGTTGAAACCATTTTTATAAGATGGGTGAATTTTTAGCTCTTGTATCCAAACATGCACTAAGGCCAGACTTAACAGGTGTTTCACGAGAATTTTATGGATATTAAATAAAACGGACATGACATGGTATAGATAAGGGCCCGTTTGGAATGCGGGAAATTTTCCCGATTCCTGTGTTTTTCCTGTGAAATTGAACTGATTCCTGTGAAATTCCTGTGGGATTCCTGTGAAATTCCTGCGTTCCAAACAGGCCGTAAAAAGAGATCGGATGAAAGTTTCAGTGAGTGAGTACATGCATGCATGCATGGCGTTAAACCGAAAAAAGTCATCAATCTCTAGTTATCTCTTTGCTGGCCATCGGATCGGATATGCCTAAGAGTAGTGGCACCTTGGAGAAAGCCATTTCTCGCATGGAGTCGGTGTATCGGCCAGTGGTTGGTTGGGAAAGTGAGGAGATCCCCCTGCTGCCTCTGATTGTGTTGAACATTCCATGGCCCGGACAGCTGCACCAATCTCCCTATCTGCCCAAAAGGGTCTCCCTGTTGGCAGGCATTCATCAGTAGTAGTAGGTTTCACAAAAGGTACCGGTTTTTCAGGCGTCTGCGTTGAAAAAGATGAGAGCAATGCTTCACTATTATTCAGACCATCACAGGCCAGCCGCTGGTGCGTCCCTTTCCGTCCAGGCAATGAGGCAACCTCGCCATCTCCGGCACCAGGGATGTGTCCGTCCGTCCATGCATGACCCACCACCGACCGTGCATGGAACAGCATCAGCAACAGTCTGCCCGGCCGGTCTACAATTTCAGCTGGAGGTGTGTTGGCAGGACAGGAAGGAAAGAGGGAAGGAAAGTTCAGGTCGGGGGCACTAGCTCCTCCCCGTCTCCTACGCCCTACCAGCCCATGGCCATGGTCATGGAACATTCACCTGAACCAGCCGTCGATACCGCCGCGCCCACACCCGCCGGCCGGTCGACCAGGCCGCCGACAGAAACACATTTTGCACGGCCAGAGGCGCCGAATGATGATTCGGGACAAAATCATGATCATTGGGTAACTAATTCGGTGTGCAAGATACGATGTTCTACAGCTACGCGTATGGTACAAAGAATTATTGCTTGCTCCCATCCATCCATCGATTGATTCATGGTGACGTGGCGCCTTCGTCTTCCATCCCCACCCCGCCACCGCCTGCTCTGGTCCACTTGATGAGTGTGTCCGCCGACCGCCGCCCCTTCTACTTTGCCTTAGCGGCGACCGGCGACCGGCGGTCCGGCTGCACGCCGACGGTTCGTAGGCTCTCGACGTCGTCCATGTCAGAGCCAAGCTTTGGGATGGCGCCACCGTCGGTCCTCCACTCGACCCTCTTTTGAGTTGTTGGTCCGGCGAACGCTGCTGCTATTACATCGAGTAGGCGGCCAACGAGCTGGACGGGGACTGCTGCGCCTGGGCTTGGGCCGTGGGTTTGGTGGGCGAGGAGGCCGCAGCGGCCCACCTGGCCGAGTCCAGCGGCCTCGCCCCGGCCCCGCACCCGCCGCCGCCGCCGCTGACCTTCCGCGCCTCGGCGCCGTCGTCGCTCCGGAGGCCGCGCAGCAGCGCCGCCACGTCCTTCATGGTGGGCCGGTCCTCGGGCCGCGCGCTGGCGCAGAGCAGCGCGATCCCGAGCGCCTGCAGCATCTCCTGCACCTGCGTGTCCGGCCGCCCCTGCAGCCGCGGGTCGATCACCGCCGCGGGGTCGCGCTTCTGGTGGAGGTGCTCGCGCACCCACTGCACCACGCTCCGGCCCTCCCCGAACGCCGCCTCCACCGGCCGCCGCCCCGTGATGGCCTCCAGCAGCACCACCCCGAAGCTGTACACGTCGCTCTTGGTCGTGATCTTGGTCATGCACCCGTACTCTGCGCCAGAAAGGCAGGGGACCAACCACCAAATCACAACCGTTCAGGTTCCTGCTGTAACTGTAACGAACGACCGGGAAGGAAAGAAATGCGGGCTTTGCTTGCTTGCTTACCGGGAGCGATGTACCCGTAGGACCCGGCGAACGGCGGCGGCGACGAGTTGGCGCCGTCCTCGGCCACCCTGGCGAGGCCGAAGTCGGCGAGGCACGCCTCGTACCGCTCGCCGAGGAGGATGTTGTCGGCCTTCACGTCGCGGTGGAGGATCGCCGGCACGCAGTCGTGGTGGAGGTACGCGAGCCCCTCCGCCACGCCCACGGCGATCGACAGCCGCACCTCCCACTCCACCACGGCACCGCCGGTCGAGCCGCCGCCGCCGCCGCTGTGCAGCAGGCCGCCGAGGGTGCCGTTCGGGAGGTAGTCGTAGAAGAGGAGGCGCGTCCGGCGGTTGGCCGCCCACCCGAGGAGCCGCACGATGTTGCGGTGGCGCACCCGGGGCAGCACGCCGACCTCGCACGCGAACGCCTCGGCGGACGCCTCGTCGCACGACCGGAACCTCTTCACGGCGATGGCCGCGCCCGTGGACGGCACGCTGGCGCGGTACACCGACCCGGACCAGCCCTGCCCGATGACGTTGGCCGGCGTCAGGCTGCGCGCCACGTCGCCCACGCTGATCTCCAGCTTCTGGTACAGCGTCACGTCCCACGGCGGCAGCATCTCGGCGTCCTTGCCGCCCTCGCCCGAGGAGGAGCGCGCGCCGCCGCCGCCGAACAGCGCCGACGAGGAGCGCCTGCGGCGGCCGGCGAGGAGGAGCGCCGCGGCGGCGAGGAGCGCGACGAGCGCGGACACCAGGACGGCCGTGGCGACGCGGGCGGCGCGCCGCGCCGCGCGCTCGCGCTCGCTGGCGTCGCCGGGGCACCGCGACAGGCACAGCCCTGGGTTGCCCTCCACGTCGCTCGTGGGAAGCTTCGCGAAGAACGCCGTCGCGGGCGCGCGGCCGGTGAAGCCGTTGAAGGAGACGTTGAGGGCCACGAGGTTCTGGAGCGCGGACAGCGGCTGGAGATCGCCGGAGAGCTGGTTGTGCGACACGTCGAGCACGCCCAGCCGCACGAGGCCAACGAACTCCTTGGGTATCGCGCCCGACAGGCCGTTGCAGCTCAGGTTGAGAGCAATCTCCAGCCCTGGAATCTTGCCGATGCTCGACGGTATCGCGCCGGACAGCGCGTTGCCGCCGAGGTCCAGGAGCTGGAGCCGTGAGCACGAGCCGATCTCTGGAGGTATCTGGCCCGTCAGCCTGTTCCCGCCAAGGACGAGCTTCGTGAGCGAACCGAGCTTGCCGATGTCCGACGGGATCGCGCCGCCGATGGAGTTGTACGACAGGTCCAGGTACTGCAGCGAGAGCATGTCGTGGAACAGCCCCGGCGGGAGAACTCCGGCGATGGCATTGCCATGGAGGTCGACGAACGTGAGGTTCCGGCACCCGGCGACCTCCGTCGGGATGGCCCCGGACAGCCTGTTCGAGCTCAGGTCAAAGAAGCTGAGGCTGCCGAGCTTACCGACCTCGGGAGGAATCGCGCCGGCGAGGTGGTTGCCGCTCGCGCGGAACCGGACGAGCGACGTGCAGTTGCCAATCTCTGGTGGTATCTCGCCGGAGAGGGCGTTGTCGATGAGAAGCAGCTTGGAGAGCCTCGGCAGACGGAAGAGGGAACGCGGGATGGGCCCGGTGAGCGCGTTCTGCGACAGGTCGAGCGACTCGAGGCTCGCGCAGCCGCCGATCTCCGGCGGGATGCTCCCCGTGAGCTGGTTGGCCCAGAGGTAGAGCATGCGCAGCGCGGTGAGCCTGCCGATCTCGGCGGGGATGGCGCCGGATATCTGGTTGTTGTCGAGCTCGAGGTCGGTGAGGTTAGTGCAGCGCGCGAGCTCGGCCGGTATCGGGCCGGACACCTTGTTCACGCTGAGCTGCAGCTCCTGCAGCGACGTCAGGTTCCCGAGCGAGGCCGGGATGTGGCCCGTGAGGCCGTTCATGGACAGGTCCAGGACGGTGAGCCCCGCGCACGCCCCGAGCTCCGGCGGTATGACGCCGACGAGGCTGTTCTGCCACAGCAGCAGGTTCTTGAGGCTGCCGAGCTTGCCGAGCTGCGGCGGGATGGACCCGGACAGCGCGTTCTCGTAGAGGTAGATGTTGACCAGGCTGCTGCATTGGCCGAGCTCGGGAGGGATCGGCCCGGAGAGCATCGCGGTGTAGATGGCGATGGTGTCGAGGCTCTTGAGCCGGCCGAGTGTCGCCGGCAGGGGGCCGGAGATGCTGGTCTCGGCGAGGCCGAGCATGGTGAGGTTGGAGCAGTCGCCGATCTCCGGCGGGAGCGCGCCCTGGAGGTTCTTGTTGCCGCCGGCGCGGAGCACCTCGAGGCTGGCCATCTGGCCGATGGACGCCGGGATGGCGCCCTCGAGCTGGTTGTCGTAGACGATGAGCTCCCGCAGGGACGTGAGGTTGCCGATGGCGTCCGGGATGGCGCCCTCGAGGCGGTTGGAGTTGACGTAGAGGCTCTCGAGCCTGCTCCCGCGCCGGCACAGCGCGGCCGGGATCGACCCCGTGAGCGCATTGTTGCTGAGGTCGAGGTACGCCAGCGCCGGCAGGTCCCCGAGCTGCGGCGGGATGGGGCCCGTGAGGTTGGTGCCCGTGAGCACGAGGCGCGTCAGCGTGGCGCCCACAGCGGCGGACGACGACAGGCCGGCCGGGACCCCGCCGTGCAGGTCCACGAACTGCAGGCTGAGCTCCGTGACCCGGCCCGCGGCGTCGCAGGACACCCCCGTCCACCGGCACGGCGACGCGTCCGACTCCCTCCAGTTCCCCAGCGCCTCCGCGCCGCCCCGCAGCGTGCGCTTCCAGGCCAGCAGCGCCGCGCCCTGCGCGTCCACGGCCAGCGCGCCGCCGACGCACGCCATGACGAGCGCGCACCGCAGCAGCAGCTGCGGCGGCGTCGGCGGCGCCGCGCACGCGCCCCTCCACCGGCTTCGAGTTCGACTCCTACTGCCGCTCATCACACCAGGAGCAGGAGGCATCATCCCTCTCTGCAGCTGCCGCCGAGTCGCCAGTCAGCAAGCACTTCACTTGACCTGTAGTACTTCAGAGCTGCACTTTCACTGCCAAAGCATATCCATCCAGGCGACCAGACTTCGATGAACCCGATGAAGAGGATGAGGTGAGCTGATGCTGTTTGATCAGCTGCAGCTGGTGTCACTTGCAAATCCGTGTCGTTGCTTGTGCCGGAAGCAGCAGCGCAAGAAAGTGGCTCTGCAACTTTGCAAAGCCAGGAGGAGTAGGTGGATTGGTGGCGAGGTTTAAGCCTCGATGACAGGTTTAGTAGAGGTCTAGAGGGAGAAGAAGAGGTAGTGGCATGTCATTGCCATTGGCATGGCCATGGCCAGGATGCAATTGTTATATGCCGAGAGATGGTTAGATGGAGCAGGAAACCAGCGAGAAATGGCAGATTAGGTGGCAGCAAGCAGAAGCGAGAAATGGCAGATGAGCAGTGGCAGCCACTCATGTGTGTCTGCAGAATCTCCGGATCCGAGGCCACCGGTTGGGTCAGGGTCAGGCAGGCAGGCCGTCTGGACGCTCCGCACCCCTGTCCCTCCACGCACTTGTTTAATGTACATGCCGGCATCATCCAGGACCCTAGTTGTAAATGCACTGTCAATTAGCAATGCTACAGTTTTATTTATTTATATACCTCTGCTGCATGGATTAGCGCCTTTCTTTGGTTTCAAATTTCAGAGAGGAGTCACCAACGAATTTGATTTCAGAAATCAAAATGCTTGAATGAAGGAGAGATCCTGAGATGGAAAAGGAGGTGAGACTGAGAGAGAGGCTATTTTAGCAGCCGCGGCCGCAACAGCTTTGACCAGACTCAGGGAAAGACGGTGAATCAAATCATCCACTGAAGCTGTTGCATCGCATCACATCAGTCAGGTTTCAGTTGAGGCAACTCGCACCGTCATGTAAAGGCTGTGAAGCTGCTGCTCCATTTCCATGGCATGATGCTACACCCTACAACAGTGCAGTTTTGGCTTCAACTGCAATGCCGCAACAGGTTGGTTGGCCTGGCTGGTTTGTTACCTTTTCTGCAATTCTGCTGAAGAAACCAAACAGATTCTTGCAGTAGGCAGAGCAAAGACTTTCACCATGCACGCCGGCGCTGCCGCGGCATCTGCATGGCATGGCAAGTGCAACAGCAAAGGCAGGGCAGGGGGCAAAGAATATCTTGGGAACGTAACAGCTCGCCTACAATAACATGGCCACCAACACGTGGCAAGTAACCTCTCCCTCCATCCGCCTACAATTTCACGGCTCTGGGCCGTAGTTTGTTGCCCGTTTTTGACTTTAGTCCGTAAGGGCATGTTTAAATCACTAGGGCTGGTTACTAATTGGGGCTAAAATTAGTTCAAATTAGCTGCAACTGGCTAGCTAACTCTTTTGCAGAGCAAAAGAAAGAAAGAAACAGCAAACAATCCTGCATCTACCTCCTTTAATCCATTCGTATGCTCAGTTCCAAAAACCACTTGTATTTCTGCAATCAGCTTTGTTTAAACCACATGTACAGTGCTGTGACCTTGTGATTACAGGCACTACAGGATAGCAAGCAGATCACTGAAGCAAGAATCTCAAGAGTTGAAACCGAAAGGTGCAAAAGGGGTTAAAGAAAACAAAGTAAAAGGGGGGCACATCACAGCTGGAGTGGGTGAAGTGGTAGTAGTGACACACGGCACGCATAAACAGCTCCTTCATGCAGTAACAATTAACAATCACAGCACTTTCTTACAGTTACAGCTCTGCCCCGCTCTGCAGGTTAAACAAAAGGATTAGATCCACGCCCATTGATGGAGGGCGGCACATGTCCTTGGTCAGATGAGATCTACTGCCGCTGTTACCATCACCACCACCTCCTAGCACTAGCAGTAATAGACTAATGGCGTCACCCTGTCTTTCTTGTAATTCGTGCTAATCGAGAGGAAGCCGCCATTGGCAGCGGTTAGAAAATCACTGCCACTGCCAACGTACTGAAAATTTTGCAGGCTCAGAGATCTAGATCTACCCCCCAGCTCCAACTCCAAATTCCCATTGGTAAAAGAGCAGTCCTAATTAACCGGGACACAGCACCTCTAATCCCGTGGAAGATAGTAGTAATTCCAATGAGTAGAACTTGCAGAGTATTTACATCGGAACTAGGGCTTCTAATTGGGACATGCAACAATGGCACTGCACTGCGCTGCATGCATTGTAAGTTGTTTCACCACATAAACAACACCACTTTCATCTCCTTCTCGATCTCTTACAGGGAGACAACAGACTGCTGTGTGATGCACATACAGTACAGGTCCAGATAACTTTACAGGTAAAGATGTAAAACCATATTGTTACCCCCAGTAAATCAAAGTTATCTAACAGCACCCAAAAAAAAAAATACTACCAGTCCGCAGTCTACCATGAGTAAGCAAGCTTAGTTCGCAAGTGTGTTGGCAGATCAAATGTAATGTGTTGAGCAATGATACATCCGCATGCAATGCAGGGAGGCTCAAAGCTGACCACTGGCATGAAAAGCTGGTCAGTTTTTACATGGATGATGAAAAGGAATGGAGAAAGAAAGCAAGGATAGCAGTAGAGTAGCGTGGTTTATCTTCTGTCACAACAAATTAGTTAAGGGACTAATGATTTACCCATGCACGGTTAGCTGTTAAAGTTTTCACTGCATTATGATTCTAGATCTAGGGCTCTATATCAGGCTCTTGCCTGCCACCAGTTAGTCTACTTCTGCTTTACTGCATACTAGTACTACCATATAGTACATGCACATTTTTGACCAAATGCTAGGATTCGGAGCTTTGGCATGCAGCTGGCAGCAGTAATTAAGAACGGTGATCAAGCGCATTTTAAAACAAGTTGAACTGCAGGCGCTTATATTATCCCTGATGAATGGGATCGCAATATGATCTTGATTTCTTCTTAGAAAAATAACAAATGTACTAGTATAACAAAGGAGAGCAAAAGTGATCCATGGATCACGTGAGGCAGTGGACTCTTGACTTGAGTGGTTTGCCGCGTGACAGCATCAGCTCATCCAAGATTTTCCCATTCCATTATATTATATATATTGTGGCCAATTTATTTGTTTGTATGTAAAAAATTATGGATTAGGCCGGATACTTTGGATCTCTTTCAGTTCAGGATTATTAGTCCAACCAAAACAGCAAAAAAGCGAAGATAGTGATTGACGTGTACTTTGTGTTAAAAGGACAATCACATGCAGTCGTACAAAATCTGAACTCCGAATAAGACGAGCACTAAGTTATATATGAATCGCCTTTATTTACTAGCACATGGAGATGATCCCAGAAATTGTGGCACTAATCATTAAAGGTACATAACAAAATCAATATCATTTCAAAGATGGCTAGTACTCCTAGAATTAGCAAATCGTTCACAAAAAATGTAAAGGATGCTGCTTTTCAAGAATTTCATAGCCAAAATAAGGTGCAAGTTAAGAGCCAATATGTCAAGACCATAGAGATACACAGGCTAGGAGAATAGTAAATGACTAAATGGAATTAAAATAGTGGTAATGTTGGGATGAAACTAGCAAAGGAAACAATTATATATAGGAGCAAAGATTGCTTTGTTAAATTGCTGTTGGCAAGAGATTGAAATTGAAGCAATGGGACTGGGAGTGAGAGAGACGGGGGGGAAGGAGAGAATCTAGGCATGGGGGGTAGGGGCACATGCATCGGGTAAAAAGACAAGAAGAATACAAGTCTCGCAAGGACAGGGAAAGGCCCCATGTGAGGGGGTTGATGAGATGGTGCTGCTAATCCTGTCACTACTTCACTAGTACTAATCCTAGGTGTCCATTTGATTTAGCCCTAGCCTCCAGGCAATTAACTGATCATGGAGTAGCCATAAGCAAGCATCATCACTAGTGGCCTAATCCATTATGAGCAAGCAACAAAAGGAGTTAGAGTGGGGCAGCTTGCATAGCATAGCATAGCTACAACCTTACCTGGTGTGCAAGTGCAATGCCGCAATTCCTTGGTTGCTCACTGTTGATGCATGCATGGTGAGGTCAAGGCATCCATGGAGACCAGAAAACCACACATCAAAAGGAGAGAAGGCACTACAATTCCAGTTCCAGAGGCTCATCTCACGTTTTTCACTTGTAGCAACAGCAGCCAGTGCCCAATGGCTTGCATCAGGATAGTGTTTTGATTGGGCGTCAGGGCCTCGATCACAAGTTCTTTACTGGTTTCTCCCTTGCAGGGCACAGACAACTCCACGTCCATGAACTCTGTTCGATTGGAACTTGCGCCACCTCGACCGCAGCAATCGGAAGCCTTTCTTTCTTTCCTGCAAGGACACGAGCAAGAAGCAAGCTGTCGTCGTTTCACACTTTCACTACTGGTACTGGACAAGGATTGTTCACAAGGAAAAACAAGTGGTGACGTGTCCTTTCCTGTCCAAACAGTGCCAATGATTTGACACCACTGTACTGCATCTGCATGGCAAGCTGTTGGAAGCTGGAACTGGGAGCTAACTGGGATCCAAAGTCAAGCTCAAGGCATCTAAATGATGTTGGTTGGTAGTTAAGGGTCAATAAACCGAAATCAATCCAGGCATATACCGTCCTAAAGTAGCCTGGATAGACTTCTACAGGTAGGAGCTCCTGTGACATGCTTTCTTCCAAATGTGCACGATCACTTGTCCCTTATGCCATCACATCCCGATCAACACTAGTTGACCATTGAAATTGCCCAAAAGGATCACTGGACTCTCATTGACAAGTTTCTAATGTATGTTGGTGTTTGCAAGTGCAGCAAGAGTCACTAAACTTCAGTCGATTTTTTGCTAAGTTGCTCAGCGCCTGTTTGCTTCCTCCTCAGGCAAGATGGGCAGAGCAATCCCAGGTCCGATGTTGGACACATGCCTCGGGACCAGATTGTTGTCTAGTCGGTTCCTTGTCTAGAGGCTTGCAAGTGGCAACCAAACAGACCCTTAGAACATAAAACTACTAGTTGCACATAATTGAATTGATTTTTAGGGTCATATGCCTACTCAACAACTATATGACACAAAAGTGGCTTCATTCTGAATTCCAATATAGAATATAAAGTTTGCAGAGGACAAAATTGTGCAGCTGAGCCCATGCATTCAGTTATTACCATAGTAGATAAAGATATTGTTTTCATCTAGAGAAGCACATCGGGATTTGAGAGTAGTTCCGGGTTCTGAGGGTGGTGGAATTGAGCCCTTATATTTCTTTCCGCCCTAAAAAGCAATCAGGCAAAAAGTAGTGTAATATAATAGAGCTCCTAACCAACTTCTTCCCTCCCTTTTTCGTGATCTCATCAACTTTTATCATATGCAGCAGTACAAATACCTTCCTTGCTCACCGCCAACATAGTTGTTAATCACTCCCGAGAAAGGCGAGCTTTGCTTTTCATTATACTTCTGTGCACAAAGAGACTTGGTTAGCAACAATTTCACACACTAGGAAGTGCAGAATGACTAGTATGAGCTGATAGTCAATACAGTTTCTAAATGGATATATATTCTCTTCAAAAGATAAATTTATTCGTGGATCGTTGCATATATACACACACACACAGTTAATATAAACTCATAGTCTACACAAGACACTCTATTGTACATCATTACATGACACTTCTAACAAACCTTTATGAGTAGGACTAACTAGTAGGAAGATAACATCTCGAAGATACTGCTTGGAGATCCTCTTCTGGCGACATTACTGCGTTGTGTTTCAGGACTTGTGTTTTCTGCATCGGCATCGGCATACCAAAGCACGATAATGCAAGAGATGGCTGACAGCAACATCACCTTCCAGGGTGCTCAATTTGTCCAGTAACGGACAATGACAGCAGCATCACCTTCCAGTTGCAGAGCATGCCTGAGAAGCCGGACAAAAATAATTTGCAATAAACTCTGAAGTTGTCAAAAACTTGATCCATCTTGCCATGGTCCAGACCCTAAAAAAATCTCTTCAGCATCAAGAGTGGTGGAAGGACCTGCGACACAGCAAAGTGGTGCTCAGTTATGCAAGAAGGCACTGATGTGACTCATTTTAAGATCTAGGAGGCAAGGGCTACCAAGAACTGACCTGTTCTTGATGTCAGCTCACAGCAGCTAGGCGTGGAGCATCCATGGTGAGCTTGATTGCCTTGAACCCAGCCCTCAGGATGATAAAATACTTGCTGCCAGGGCAGTTGCATACTTCCCTGATGACATAGCACAATTCAGTGACCTCATCAAACATATGCTACACATCTTACATATGCTGTCCTGTTGTGCAGAAGTTAATTTTCTATATACAGCTTGATATTGATGTGACTGAGCAAGTATGAGCACATGATTTGTGCTAGCTGGAAGGACATAATTTAGTTACACAAGCAAATTTTTCAATACATTGTGAACAATTGATATGAACATCCATACGGCAATGGCCCAACTGTCATTTAACTCCAGTGAGGGATTAGTCTTAACAGGTGCAAAAAAAAGTCAAAATCAAACCACAAAAGGCAATGACAAATGAACTACAGATATCTCCAACCTATTTCTCAATGCACATAAGCTTTCTTCATATTAAAATTATGCTTATATGTGCATGCAGCAATGACAGAAGGTCGTCAGCCCATCATAGGCAGAAATTTAATTGCAGCAAGAACCTCTGAACGAGCAATCACAATAGCTGGTCTCTTGTTCGGGTAGTGGTAACACACACACAGAACAGCTTTACTATGCAGTAAGAATCAACAATACCAGCTCTTTTTAACAGTGGCTGTCTGCTTCACAACTTAACAAAAGGATTAGATCTACACCTCTTGATGGGCGTTACCATCAGCAGCTAGCAGTAATAAACTAATATTGTTACCCAATCTTTCTTGTAATTTGTGTGGATAGGAAGTTGCAGTTAAAAAATCACTGCCAATATACTGAAAATTTTGCAGGCTCAGAGATCTAGATGAACCCTCTACTACACATTACCATTTGTAAATGAGCAGTCTTAATTAACCAGGAACAACACCTCTAATCCTATAGAAGATAGTAATTCCAATTAGTAGAACACGCAGAGTATTTACAATGGAACTAGGGTTTCTACTGGCTTGAATTGTAAGTTCTTCTATCCTCACAAAAAGAGCACACCTTCCTGTTCTTTTTATAGGGCCAACAGAGTTACCACTGGTAGGTGATCAATATTCCATATACAGGTTCAGAAAAGTTTCCTTGTAAAGATGTAAAAAATGAGATTAAGCTAAGCTATCTAACAGTACAAAAAATATTACCATGATTAAGCTTAGCTCACAAGTGTGTTGCCAAAGATAGTCTGTTAAGATAAACCAGCATGCATGGAGGCTCAAAACTGGCTCTGGTGTGAAAAGCTGATCAGTTTTTACATGGGCAATCAAAGAGAATGGAGAAAGAAGGCGAGAAAGCAGCAGCTTACCATGCTTAAGTGTTGTCACAGAAAATTAGTAAGGGGCTAATGATTTACTGATGAACACTGCACTATGATCAAGATGAGTTAGCTTGTTTCACCAATACTGTTGTAAAAGAAAAGTTGTTACTGATTTCTGTGTCATATAAGATGGGCCTTTGGTCAAACCAATACCTCCATGCCCATGCGTTTTAACTCAGGCAACTTCAGCCGCACAACAAAAAAAATGCTCAGGAAAACTTTGGTGTAAATACACTGCTGTCCAGAAAATGCAAGAGTTAAAGCAGCAAACACAAGTTGGTTGCCTCGATTCTTTCTTTGAAATAGTTGCACTTGAATCAAGAACACCAAATTTGATGGGTTATTATACAAAGAACACATTTTAAAACAGTGCAAGAGGAACAGCAAAAGATAGAATCAAGTTCAATGCAGTTCCCTCCCGTTTATTCGATACAATTGGAATTTACCTCCAGATGAAATAAAACAGACTGGCATCTTCAAAGAAACATCTTAGCGGGTGTGATTCCATCCCAAACCGGCACCATGTTTGTTGATGGTAGGCTGTATAGGTTCTACAATGCCCTTTCTGCTTTTTCCAAGGGCCTCACCCTAAAGAATTGAGAAAATGAAATAAATCAATGGAAACTCCACCTATTCAGAAGATCATAACCTGGTAAAAATCATGTATTTATGGGGGAAAATGGTCAATTAGAATAATTGTTCGCCAAAAAATAGTTCTTAATTTCTTATTGCCACTGATAGTAAATATGAATTAGCAGCATGGAAATACCCTGTTACGAAGTTATAAAAACTCACTGTAGGCAATATAGGTTGCCCTTTTACTCGATGTATCTATCTCCATATGAATTGAGATTAGACAGACTTTTTTATAATACAAACAGATTAGAGAACAGGTGTCCAGGAAAAATTAGCATGGAATGAAAATTAAAAACAAATATCCTCACTATCCTGCAGATAGACAGAGTGGCAAACACATCATTTACCAGGGTTCTAGAATGCAAAAAACTTTTACCAATATAGACAAAGCATAAACGATAGACAGAGTGGCAAACACATGCCTCCTTCCAGCCCATGTTCTCCATTATTCTCTTAGCAGAAAGCAAGCCGCTGGAACGGAAATTCAAATCAACTGACACAGTTCCCATTGAATTCATGTCCTCGATTGATTCCTCGTATTCATCGAAATTGTTGTTACTCTGCTTCTGTCCAGGCCCTACCCCTAAGCCATGATGTAGGATCCTTCTCTCAGCAGCTCTGTCCCTGTAAGCTTTTGTCTTTTGCTCCTGAAAATATAATATAAATCTCAAAACTACAGCTGATATCAAAAGCACCAACACTGATTTGTATCTTTTACCATTTATTGAGGTTGAGAACTGAGAAGTAGCCATACAGTGGAACAAATCGACAAATGCTTCATTACTTTACTTTATTTTTGAGAAAAAAATATGGAATAATCTAACATCATTCATGTGCATGTCGAGGCAGCGTTAAGAAGTATATTGACTCGCTGACTTCTGTACCGAATAGTATGGAAACAAAATATTCAAAGACTTGTCAGGTGACTTATAATCAACTGTCCCTATAAAGGAAATTTGGCCACAAACATCAATAAGGCACAACTACAGCTCTCCGATCCCAATGTGTTCATATGTCCAACAAAAAAAGATAGTTTGAGTTTTATAGCCATGAGAATCAATAAGGCGCAAATATAGCACTCCAACAGAATGCCTCAAGATGCAAGCTGTGTGTATCTTTTCAAACTAATACTGCCTACACATTGACTGCAAAACTGAATCAGGCTGGATGCTGTATGTTTTTTACACGAGACATCAGCAGGAAGTGTTGCAAGACAAGAGTCGAGAAACCTAATAGTATCATTTCAATTCATAGGGAAATTTCTTGTGAAGAGAAAAATAGTTAACTGTCTATCCAACCCACCTTGAGTTTGTGTCTAGACCTTCCACTATTGATTTAGATTATCAGTTCATCATGAGACACAAAAAACGATACTACATTGCAAAATTGGATTTCAATTCAAACACACATGACACATAAAGTCCAATGATGAATTTATTGTCTGGAAAGTAAACATCTGCTAACAGTTTAACAATACTTTAGTAAATTGTAATGCAAAATCATTTCAGCTTTAACTTGCCATGGTATTAGCAGCTGAGACACCTCCCCCGATACAAGATTCATCAGTAAGAACTTCAGATTGGCACTTTGCAATGGACTGCTTATTCAAATTAATATCAGGATTTGCATATATATCAGGAAACCCCCAATCTTTTGTTGGGTTGGAGGAGTCATATGTGGATAAAGAGGCTAAGTACTTTCTGCTAGGGTTCCTTAGCCTGTACAGCTTCCCTGATAATAAGAAAAAGTGAGTACTTTTAAGTAACAAAAAACAATTAGAACTCTTAAAAATATAGCTTTTCTAAGATTCAGGGGAAAAGGGAATTTCCCACTGGTCTATCCTAAGTGATGATATGTGTAGCAAAAGGTCAGTTGATATTAGTTTCGACAAAACAAGACATGCATATTAGGAAGTAAAACCTACTATTTCTGCCAACATGTATACTGGCACACATGCCCAGTCTTTGTAGAACCTAGCCAGTCGTACCTGTTGAAACTCGCACGAGGTCAAGATGAACTTCACGCACAGGAGCAGTCCTTAGAAGGCCACCACGAGCAGGCAGAGAAGGATGAAGCTTACTGGAACCCTTAGATAAGCACCCCACAAGCCTAACCACAGGCTGACCTTTGCTAACATGATCTTGGGCCACATACCAATCCCATATATCAATTGTTGGAGGTAAAGGTTGATCATCATTTAACCTCTCTACCTGACCATACTGAGCAAGCCATTTCTCTTCCTCTGAGGAAACATTAAATAAAACAAAATACTAGTAAGACTTGGCACAATTTAACATGGAATAACAAAAAAACAGATAATCAAGATGGACATTTGTTATGGGCCTCACGGTACTCAGATTTCAGATGACAGAGCAAGAACATTAACATACCCAACTTACTTGGGACTAAAAGGATTTGTTGTTGCTGTTGTCATTGTTGTTGTTGTTGTTGTTGTTGTGAACTGAGAAAATTAAGGCAGTAATAGAAGGGTTCTCACCTTCCCCCAAAGATTCATGCACATCAGTGGCATTCTTTGTTTCCGTTTCAACTTCAATTTTCTCTGATGTAGCATCATTCAGAGGTATGGAAGCACTGTCCGAGGTCAAGCTATCCAGTTTGTTCCCAGTTGACTCCATTCCGTCTTCCTCTGGTTATTGTGAATTCATTAGGGCTGACTGTATAAACTTCAGCACCTCTCAAGTCTCAATATAAGAAAGTAAAGTGAAAATCAATACTAACCATTTGTATGTGTGTTTCCTAATGAACTTTCAGCATTGACTTCATTGTTTGAGTACCCTGACAAATACAAGTTTATCAGTGTTTCCTCCATCCTGTGGGAAAACAAAAAGGGATGGTTAAAAACAAAAAGCCAAGAGCAAAAAGTAAAAATTACTAAATATTAATAAAAATATAAGACAGCTAATTGATTAAGCAAGAACCATTCTGATGGTGGTCCCAGTGTTTCATTCTCATTGTCAGGTGTAGCTGTTTCCAAGCCTGCTGTTAAACATGGAAACAAATCATGTTATTCTTTTAATGCATTCTCCATCAAAGAAACTCAAAATCATACATTTTGACTCTTAAATTTTCATTTTTGTTAGTCACTGGTGTCTGAATTTGCAAAATGATCCTATTACAAGAAACAGACACTGAAGCATGATATGAAACAAGATATAGGGATTGAATGTGCCCTCAAAATGCAGCTAATTTGAGTTAAGAAACATACAAGAGTGTTCCAAGACATCTTGGTTAGCCTCATCATGCGGATGATTTGCTGTGGGTTCGTTTTCCTGTTTATATGGATGTAAGATTGCAAAAGTCACATGAGATAACAGCAAGCTGAGGAATTTGGAGGAGCTAGCAAGTCCTAATTACCAGATCTGTCGTCAATGCCATGTAATTTCCATTTTCGTAGATGTAATATTGGCCATCTCTGCTGCTGTAGTACCATCCAGCGACAGGGTCATGATAAAAAGCAGTACTGAAAATAATAAATTCAAGTAAATATCAAAAGCGTATTTTATAACAGAACAATGCTACAGGCCATAACTGAAACAGAATTAATAGGACTACTTCAAAGGAAATGGTGCTGCACCAAGAGCCTACTGTGTCCTTAATTATAATCTTTTGAATATGTTCGGTTGAACTGTATTTTGCACGAACTCAGCAGCCAAACAAGTGAGAACAAAGGGAACATCACTTCACATCAATTTCATCGAACCTCTAAATACCTTGAGGAACAGAGAGAAGGATAATTGCATTTGATCGGTCAAAATGGACATGCATGAGGTTATGATGATATCTTACAGCATAACCCATATGATCGTCAAACTGCTCGAAAGACAGAACCCAGCACCCACTATATCTCGCAGATTTCTCCAGTAAGCATAAGCATGTACAGGTAGGTGTACAGGGCAAACATATAGTGCAACCAAAAAAATCCCCATGTTCTTTCTAGACAACACTCTCTGACATAGGAACCAATGCTTTTCGAGCCAACAGCGGCATATGATATATCCACAACCGAGACAACTGACCCCCAAATCGGTACAGATAGAGGCATATATTCAAGTGAAAATCACAACTACGCAAAAGAACACCAACCACCAATCAATTGAACAGAAAAGAAAACATAACAGGTACGCACTCAAGCGGCAACGGGACACCCTAAATCTGCAGCTTCCTTCCATGTGTTCATCACGAGTTTCTACCAGCTTTCTGCCAAAACGATATGTTCAGGCATCAGCTCGCACCGTGAGGACAACTGCAACCGCACGCACTAACGTGTCGCGGGAAATCCAAGCCACCAGAACCGACCGTCTACGACGCCCAATCAGGCGGAACGCTAGAGCACATGGCGAGAAACGAAGCAGTTACCTGGCGTGGTAGTAGAGCTGGGAGTCGGCATCCCACTCGAAGCCGGCTCCTGCGCCCTCCGCCGCGTCGTCGTCGGCCCCGCCGCTCCCGCCCATCGCCGCCATTCGCCGGACACCGTACGGCCTGTCCTGCGCTCCGTCGTAGGCCCTGTTGGGTTCAGCCTAGTCGTAGCGGTCCAATGGGCCGGAAAATCAACGGGGGCCTCGTCGTGTGTGGCCTCCGCAAAAGTGGTCTTCCAGGCCTTGGTGGTCGTTGGCCTCAGGCCCAACCTAGGCAGTGGAGTGTCTGTGGGCTTTGGGCTTCAGAGGTGAGCTTTGTTTTATGTTTTAGTCCCAGTTTTAACCATGACCGGGAGAGATTTCCTTTTTTTTCTTGACCTACTACTATATATACACATGGGCCGTGGCAAGAGTTTGGTCAATCAGCGATTGGTAGGATCGTCGAAGGAAGAATGGACATCCAAAATCCCATTATCACTTTTTTTTTTCATTTGCCAAGGACAGTGCACGGATGATTTGAGATGATGACATTCTACTCCTATGAACATTGCTGTCAATGAGCATCGTCGCCTACTGACATATATAATAAAGCAACTAGCGGTAAATGCGAGCAGCCCGTCTAGATGAACATATGGTAAACTCAGTTGTTCGTGTGGTGCTAGTTTTTTTTTAGTTGCCACGCAGATGCAAAGGTTGGTGGTATATATGTATGAAGAAGCAGATTCATCAGAATTCAGAAGAGAGCGAGAGCGCGTGAATCATTTTCAATTCATCCGTCGCTATTGCCGTCCTTAACTCTTCCTCTATCTTCCTGTGCATGGAGGATGGAACCCGACGTGATTAGAGGTGGTAAGAGGCCTCTAATTTGTCTGACAAATTTAAGGAACGGGTCTAATAAAGATCAAGTGATAATATTATATGATTTTGAGCTAAAATTAGAAGAGACTTGCTTGATTGTAAAAAAAAAACATGAGAATCATGATGCATTACTAACACTCCTAGACGTGATGACGCGGTTTGCAGTTGCATGCAGAATCCAGATGGTTCGTACTCCGTACTTGTATACGAGTAGGAATCAACGGAAATCGGAAAAGGGAGAAAAGAATCGCGATGCAGAATTGTGTGGAAGCTGCTAGTAGCGTCAGTATGCAGCAGGTGGGCGTTTGAGATCCCAAATTTCCCACCCAGACAGGGCACCTATTAATCGGTTGGTTGACAAAAAAAAAAAAAGTTGTACACGCTGAATGCCATCTTCCAAACGCAAACAGGACAGAAAGTCAAACAAATTACCCGGCCGGGTTGACATGCTTAGACGGACGCTCCCTATACGTGACGCCGTTTAACAGAAACGATGATCGAACCATCAGTGTCTCTATGAATCATCATAGATTGAAAATAAGCACACACTGATGGTTCGAGTACGAAGTACGAGTACTATGTAAATAGATCGACCATTTGTATCGCTGACCCTGTTTAGTTCCCTAGAATTTTCCAAAATAATTATAGATTCTTCGTCACATCAAACTTTAGACTATAATGTACTGTCAGATCAATCTATAGGGATATTTAGGTTATTTGTCATGGTCCTTGTTACATCCCTCCAGTTCAACAATTACAGTTTTTTTTGGACGGAGGGAGTATGTATGGAGCATTAAATATAGATAAAAATAACTAATTGTTTAGTATGTACATGTCGAGACGGATCTTTTGAGCCTAGATAGTCAATGTTTAGATAAAATTTGTTAAATAACAACGAGAGTGCTATAGTATTTTTTCCAAAAACTTTTGGGAACTAAGCATAGTCCACCTTTGGATGGCAGGGCTTGCGCTGGTGCAGCGTGCAGGCAGGAGCAGCGCGTGGTGAGCACAAAAAGGAACCAGCGCCACGGATCGAGCGAGAGCCTGAGATCGAGAGAGTGCTTCTGTTCTGCCATGCATAAAGGGCGGCAGAGCTGTGTACGTGTGTGGTGGCTGTCCCTGTCGTCGATCGGCCGTCGCCAAGCTAGGTACTAGCTGCATGCGTTGTCTGGGAACTTCTGGATCGTCTGAGACCACCGAGGGCTTACTAGGAAAAAAAAATGTCTTGCGCTGTTGGTAGCATGTAGAGTAAGCACTCGTATTAACGCGGTGCGTGAACGAACGTCCAGGTCTCCATGGCGTCTCGAGTGTTCTAGGCTCGATCATCGGTCAGCGAGCGAGGCAAACCCAACAGCAGTCAGCAGCTGGCCGGTAGCGTGCGAAACATCCCTTTAGTTCACGGTGTGGTGGAATCACACCCCAAATGCAATGGTCGAATCAATCAACTGGGCTTGGATCGCCTTCTCGGCCCAGCCTCACAGCCTACTACTAGTCGGTCGGTCGGTCGATCAGTCGAGGTCCACGCAAAAATGGGAGCGATGCAGTTTGGGTAGAGGGAGGAGGATTCGGAGCATGGGCGGCCGGAGAAGGTTCCTCGCACTGTGCATATGCCTCCTTTCCATCAGTTTCAAGGGGACAGTGACGGAGAGCATGGTGGTGACATGCACGACGCAGGAACGAACGCTTGGAAGTTGGATGAGACTCCTTGCGGGTAAACCACACCATGCATGACCAGCCGACCCATCATCACACATGTCGCTGCTGCCACCGCCCAAGAGGCCGAGTCGTTATGGGCGCATAGCCTTCACGCATCACGCTCACGCCCGCGCTGGTCAACTTCCTGCTTCCTCGCTCCACGAAAGAACGTGACCATAGATTACGAATACGCACAAGCCAACAAACTAGTTTAATTTGACCGAGTTTACCGTAAATACAGTGGTCCCGCTCCTCCCGCACAGTTAGTTACATTACCTGATCATCATCAGGTAACAGGTTGCTCCTGATCGTCATCTCCGTCCGTTCCTGTTTTGACGGCGTGTGTACGTGTACGTGTACGTGCGTGGCACATATATATGCACATGTCACGCTCAACGGATCCGGGCTCTATCGCGCCACCTAGCGCGCAGTCTAGCACCGCCCAGCAACGGCGCGTCCAGGTCCACTCCAGCCAGCCGTCCATCCACCTACCGGGGCGCTCTCCTCTCTCGGTCGTCAGGCAAGTGGCGTCGGTCGTCACGCTCTCGACAAGCGTGAAGCGCCGGATGGGATCGGATCGGAGGCCCACGCGCGCGTCCTGCTGAGCGCCGCGCTGGATGTTTCGTGCACAAGGCACGCAACACGTCGCCGGCCGCCGCCCATCACCAACGACCAACCACGAGACGAGAGCACCGCAGCGGGCGAGCCGGCGCGGTCCCCATCCACTTATCCGGTCCGAGTCCGATCCTCCCTGCATCCGTGGCACGTTTCTGGATAGGGGTACGTACGTACTGACTGGGGTCTGGGGACGACAACCGACAACCACTGCTACTGGCTGTACTGCATCTGCGTGATGCTATCTATACTCAGCTAATACGACGACTCTGCGACACGAGTACACGAGTACTAGGTCGGTGTCGATGGAGACTTTTGGGCGAGGAGGGGAGAATGGAGATCGAGGGAGGTCGGTGACGACGTAAACACGGTTTTCATTTTTTTTGGTCGACGAGGTGAGACGGTGACGTTAGTCCGGTAATCTCTGCATGTTCCCTGCAGCGCAGAGCGGCAAAACGCTGCACGTATACGATGCTGTCTGGCCCGACAACACGCGCCGCGCTCCATCGATCCACTGTCGCAGGTTACGTCCTGTACCGAAAGTAATATTTCCGTTGCCTTTTTCGTTCATTCGTGTCTCTCAATGTATCGTCAGACTTGCACCGTACCTACGAGTCGATCTACGACAACCGACCAAGCTTTCCTGTTATATAACCGACTCCTACCTACCGATGTTTAGCTCAAGGACAAGGGGTGTTTAGTTTCTATAAAACTTTTCGCCTTGAATATTTAGGTACATATATAGTGTATTAAATACATAGTGTATTAAATAGAGACTAAAAATAACTAATTACATATATTGTTATAACTTCGCGAGACGATTTTTAAAACCTAATTAGTCTATAATTGGAGATTAGAAAACGAAACCAACTCTGCTAGATGTTTAAAAATGAATGTAGCTAAATAAAGCATGCGAGTAATGTAATGTGGAAAAACCAAAGGTTACCAGGAGGCTAAAGCTATGAAAGGCAAGGGCAAGCATAACAGGGACACGGGGGCCTCCTCCCCTCCACCCCCCTTTATAGGCCAAAAGCACGATGCTTCGGTGAAACGTCGCATTGCACAACACTGCGACCAATCAAAAGGCGACACGACACTGCAAACAAGGCTAGACATAGCGCGACCCATGGGGAAAGGAGAAAGACCTCCGCTGAAGCCTTCGCGACCTCACACGCACCAAAGGACTTGTGGGTCGTGGCCCGCTCGCGTTAGGCCACACCCCCCGGGGGAACTGTTGGAGATGTCAACTTGGGTCGATCAAATTTTAGGGACGTTTCGACGACCTTCGCTCGAGGGACCCAAGAAGGCGGAGGTCCTGCGGAGACAACGGGCAAATGCAGTTAATCTTCTAGAAGGCAAAGGTCCTAGCGGAGACGGAGACTCCTCGAGCTGCGAAGGTGCTTCGGAGGACGACGGTCGACGAGGACTCAAGAGGCTGGTACACGGAGGTTGTCCATTGGCGGAGGCTTGAGGCCTTGGAAGAGACAGGCCAACGTTGACCTTCGTCCGGGCAAGACCAAGATTCAGAGATACTCAGTGGGCCGCAACAAGTGCTTGAAGAGGATTGGGCCTCCAGTGACGGCAACCCAAGGCCCGGTAGGCGGGGTAGTTGGAATACGAGAGAGAAGGCCCAAGCTACTCGATTAAGACCGGTAGCAGAATATTCTCGTACTGTGCAAGGGTAAAAATGTAAAGGGTAGAAAGTCATGAACATTGTACTATAAAGAGAGGTGTAAAGCCCTATGTTAAGGATTGGTGATGAATAATAAATGAAACCTAGATACATTTGTCTTCTACCCTATTGGGTGGGCCCTTGGTCTGACAGGGACGGGGAGGACCATCGCGCTCTACCCAAATTGTTCGCGAACCGATTCACAACACGCGGTTTGGATGAGTCATGTCGACAACCAATTGGATCCTATATATAGTTCAAAAGCTACATCAATATCTACATGTGCTGCAGAGAACACTCTCTTTGTATATAGAAGTAATTTATAGATATTAATCTTTTGTTTCTATATACTAGGATAAATGCCCGTGCGTTGCAACGGGAGAAGAAAGAGACTCTAAAAATCTTTTAGGTTGAGTTTAATCCGAAGTTTAATTTTTTAAACTCTTTAAACTCTAACTATAAATAAACTCTTTTGGGTTTAGTTTAAAAATATGAAAGTGATGTAAGTAGATCCATTTCAAAATTTAATTTCATAGTACATATGTCCGTACGCTGTAACGGGAAAAAAATACATTATGATTGTTCGACATGATTTATGGCGATTGTTGTTGTTTTGTTGTGATAGAAAAATATTGACCAACTTTGACTGATCATAAGCTTTAGCAAACAAGATCATTAACACAAAATAAGACATGAATGTTAAATAACTAAATATTTTTATTTGTTCCTTTCTATTAATTTTTTGAGCTATAATTATCTTTACGATGAATTTGTAGTGTAGATTAACATTGATAATAATATCATAATGTCCAGTTAATCTATCTATACCTAATAATAAAGAGCCCCGTTGGATGGAGCTTAGGGTCCTGATGGCAGCAACGGTGTCCGATCCAAGGAGTGGCGGGGATGTCAGGTGGATTTGACGGAGCTCACCATAGCGCCGTGGGGGAGGGGAGGAGTAAAAGTGTCTCGCTGATGGTAGGGATTTCGGCGCTGACGGGTGAAAAAAATATTCCACCCATATCCGCCAACCCGTAAACCCGCAACACCGGCTCCACAATACCACAACCTTATACCTTCAGCAGTCGAGCTCCCATCTATTCCACCGCACATGGCACACCTCTCGATCTATCTATTGACTTCCGCACCAACTGCTCCCAACTGCATCTTCACTTCTCCAGTTCTCCGCCACAGCTCCACCAACCGCATGCTCTCTCTCTGATTTCTCTCACCCAAAAACATGGAGCGAGGCATAGCAGTAGCACGTCTGCAACCAGGCTCGATGGCGTGTGGGCCTCCTCGGCTGGTGACGCGGCGAGTTCCCCGCGCTGCCGTCGGCCTACAGCGAGGAGCGAGAGGACTGGCGTGTGGAGCTGCTCTGCGTTGGGTCGCTCCGATCCACGGCGGCGTGCACGCGGTCATCTTAGAGATGTCTATCTTCGTCCTTGTCAAGCCGCCCTGTCCCTCACGGGAGAAGCGTGAGGCAAGAAGGCACCTTCTGTCCAGATCTGGTGACCGCAGCTCCTTTCTGATCCAGGCATAGGGCGAGCAGCTGCCAGGCGTGCCGGTGAGCAGCGGCCAAGGGGCAGGGGCGGCGACGTCATGTAGCGGCCAGGACACACCCAAGTAACCCAGATCCATTTCATGGGGGAGCACGGCTGTTAGTATGGGCGACATCTTCGTTGTAGGTACACCGTGAGTTCTAGAAATCCTTTTACCTTCTTTTCAGATTACTTTTCTGATTTTCTTTATCTGTGTAGATCTACACAACTGGCTACCGACAAATTTTGTTCCTTTATAAGACCCCCGTAAATTTCAATCATCCTGAAGCTTTTGAGGATGGTCGATCCGGACACGATGGCGTCTTGCAGACGGAGAGGGAGGCAAAAGACCAAACCAACCTCGATACGTGGGCGTGCGCACGGATGGAGCATGCACCCTAAGATGAGCATCAATTTGATTCATCGTGCGCTTTTGACTTTTTCTTGATGTGGTCCTCTTGCTCCTCGATTTTCTTTTATCTTTAATGGGTCTGATTTGATGAGTAGTTCGATTGGTGTCCGGTGGAGGTATTGTATTTTTTTTTATCTGGGTACAACTTTGGACGCACACAACCCACACACACCACACTCACACCACACACACACGCGTGCACGTCCGTACACACGCAAAGAAAGAGATTGGGAGACTCGCCGCCTCCAGTGCGCGGGAAACGCGCAGTACCACCGAACGCGCACGCGTGCGTGTACCCCTGCAAATTCTGGATAAAATCCAGAAAAGGTGCGTGGACAGGCCTACCACAGGACTACAAGACTTTAGGAGGAGATATCGACGTAACAGAGACATGAGTTTATTCTGGATGGATATGGAATCTGATTTAGTTTCTGGATCAATCGGATCCCGTTGTTGTGGCGAATCGATCAGTTAAAAGTGGTTGGGGAAAGTTTGTGGGTCTGAACAGATACGACCAGGACTCCTGTTTGAGTTTTAGTCCAGATACAATTTTGTTTTGTTTTCTTTTTGTTTTGCATGGCTGTTCCACCTCGTTACTATTAAAACGCGTACAATTAGGTTGGGAGGCCAGACGAAAAAATTCCAGACCAAAAAAATTGGCTGAAATTTTGCCTCTTTATTATTAGGTATAGAGGTATAGATATGATGTATTATAAAAAATAGTTAAAAACTTAAATAGTCCATGTTCTTGAAAATATTAAACCGTGTCTTATACTCTCTCTGTCCCGTAGTAAGTATACTTTTAGAGTACAAAAGTTATCCTAAAATAAGTGCATATTTAGATATAAGACAACTCAAATTTAAAATTTAGTTGCTATTTCCTACTTCTACTCTCTTCAAAGTGCAATGATTGCATCTTTATAGGGATATATTTGTAATTTTACACTAGCATCATTTCTTTCACCAAAGTGCTAGAAGTACACTTATTTTAGGACATATGAAGTATTTTATACTCCCTTTGTCCCGTAATAAGTGTATTTTTAGAGTTCAAAATTTATCACAAAATAAGTGTACACTTATATAATAACTCAACTCTAGTTGTCATTTTCTATATTTACTTTTTTTGAAGTGCAATGATTGCACATTTATAGGGGGTATATTTGTAATTTCACATCAACATTGTTTCCTTCACCAAAGTGGTAGAAGTGTACTTATTTTAGGACGGAGAGAGTACAAGATAGAAGGAATACATATAGGCTATGTTTAGTTCCCAAAATTTTTCAAGATTCCCTGTTACATCGAATCTTTAAACGCATGCATGAAGCATTAAATATAGGTAAAAAATAACTAATTGTATTTTTTATTTGTAAATATCGAGATAAATTTTTTAAGCCTAGTTAGTACATGTGTAGACAAAGTTTGCCACGTAAGAATGAAAGTGTTACAGGGTCAGAACCTATTTTTTTTTTGGAAACTGAACACCCTCATAAAACAATAAAATGAAGAGAAAGAAAAGCAACGAATCGACCATACTCCCTCTGTTCCATAATAAATGTACTTTTAGAGTTCAAAACTTATTCTAAAACAAGTATATATTTAGATATAAGATAACTCAACTCTAGTTATCATTTTCTATATTTACTTTTTCAATGTGTAATAATTGTATTTTTATAGGGGTATATTTGTAATTTTACACTAGCATTGTTTTATAAATAATTAAAAGTTATTTATGATTTATATTCATAATGTTTGACCTAAATCTTTTCCAAAACGAATTCTATTTTTGATACGGAGGGAGTACTTCTTTTGTGATGGAGAGAGTACAAGACAAAAGGGAATAAATATAGATAGAACAATAAAATGAAGAGAAAGAAAAGGTACGGATCGACCATACTCCTGGCCCACGGCCTGTAGACACGGAACCCCGTCCAGAATCGTGGCGGATCTGGTGGTCCGTTTTCTAATACGTATTTTTCTTTCCCGATTTTACAAAGTCAAGCAAGCTCGAGACGTATATTTTACGCACCCGGTTATACCGTGTCCCTCGGACGCCAAGTTGACGTGATTTTAGCGCTATGAAGACGATAATACGTGGCCTACAACATTGCGCCTCAGTATCAGTATCCACTACGTGTCGCATCGCATGGGGCCGGCTCGGCTGTCGACCATTCACAATTTCTTGAGGCTCGTTCTTGCGCACGGGGTGGTAATGGATCATCGCCACCACTCTTTCACAATCCAATTTGGCTCTTTCTATTTTTAGTTTAAAATCATATAGTATTATGGTTCGATCCTTATTGAGTCTGATCCTTAAATTTCGATCCTTATTGAGTCTGATCCTTAAATTTGCTAGGTTAAATTATAGGGCCCTTTACCACCCCGGCACGCGCCTGTTGTGAAGATCTGAGTTTGGAACTGCTAGCGTTTCCTTTTATCATCATCATGAGACACATGTACTGTTAGCTCCCCTGCATAATATACGTACTCTCTCTATATCGCTTTTAGATGACGTTTAGGACAACGACACTGTCTCCAAAATACTACTTTGACTACTTGTTTCTTTAAAAATATTTGTTGTAAAGTGATATATGTATATTTTTATGAAAGTACTTTTCAAGACAAATTTATTTATATAGTTTTTACATCTCTAAACTCAATAATTTAAAATTTATTCATGATTTATATTCTCAATTTGACTCAAACCTTATCCAAAACATCATTTAAAAGCGATACGGAGGGAGTACATGTACTCTTTCTGTCTCTAAATAAATATTTCTGAAAAACATATTTATTAAATATATATTTAAAATTTTAAATATTTATGGAATATAATTAGTATCATGGAAGGTTCTTTAGATCTAGTTTTTTAACAAATTTATTTAAATATATAAATATTGTACGTATTTATTACAAATTAAGTTAAACTTATAATACGTATACTATAGTGACACTTGTTCAGAGACGGAGGGAGTAGACGTTAAAAAAATTGGCATTTCCGACACTAGCATCCCTTTTTCCCTTTATAGAGGCAAAATTTTGGACCTAGTATATCTCAAACTAACATATATTCATGCTATAAATAAATAAATAAATAAGTATGGAGTTGCATCCTGCATTGGCTAAGGCTGTGTTTAGTTCCGGGAAATTTTTGGAAAAAGTTTTGTACCACTTTCGTTGTTATTTGATAAACTTTGTCCAAACATGAACTAACTAGGTCCAAAAGATTCGTCTCGATATGTACATACTAAAAATATAATTAGTTATTTTTTACCTATATTTAGTGATCTATACATGTATTTAAAGATTGATGTAACGGAGAATTTGAAATTTTTTTGGGAAATTTGGGGAAACTAAACAGGCCCTAAGACTATCCAAATTTAGAGGATTTCGTGATACGTAAATATTTCCAAGTTTTCAAAACAAAATTTCAAAGCAGATACTTGGGAGCCATTTACCGTGGCCGACTGGCCGTGGATCAAGAGGCATGGAAACAAAATCTCATCAGATGCCATGGCAACGCTATCTGCTACTGCTATTGATGACACAAAACTTACTCCATATTCCAAGAAGAGATATATGAGCAAGGCCACGTGCACACGGTCACAGAGGTTTCGCAAATGGTAGCGCGATAATTAGCGGCCGAAGCTTCGCCGCAAGCAATTCGGTCAGTGAAAAAGTTCCATATATATATGGGCTTGAACAAAACCATTCCATTTTGAGTAAAGTCCATCACCGGTCCCTGAACTTGTGTCGTTGTGTCATCCCGGTCCCTAAACTCACAAATCGACCGTTTAGGTCCTCAAACTTGTTCAGTTGTGTCATCCCGGTCCCTAAACTTGTTCGGTTATGTCATCCTGGTCTATAAACTTATAAATCACTCGTTTATGTCCTCAAACTTAGTCAGTTATGTCATTCTAGTCCCTAAACTTTGTTTTGAGTATCATCTAGATCTAAACATGTCAATTTAGTAACTTTATATCAACAAATAATTCATAACTTTTTCATATAAACTTGAATAAAGACAAACTTTATATCAAAATTATAGCCCTCAATGTGATTTACAACTTCGTAGTTGAAAGTTTTTTGATTTAAAACTGTTTAGGGTCCCAAAATATTGTTGTATGTTTATAGATTTTGAAATTTAAAATTTAAAATTAATTTTTTGGATACTAAATGACTTTAAATAAAAAAAATTATCTACAACGTTGTAGATTGCATTGAGAACTATAACTTTTATATAGATCATGTCAATATTCAAGATTGTTTGATAATTTTAAATTTTAAATTTCAAAATCTATAACCATACAACAATAATTTGAGACCCTAAACAGTTTTAAATCAAAAACTTTTGAACTACAAAGTTGTAGATCACATCAAGGGCTACAATTCTAATATAAAGTTTGTCCTCATTCGAGTTTATATGAAAAAGTTATGAATTATTTGTTGTTATAAAGTTATTAAATTGTCATGTTTAGATCTAGATAAGACTCAAAATAAAGTTTAAGGACCAGGACGACACAACTGACTAAGTTTGAGGACCTAAACGAGTGATTTGCAAGTTTAGAGACCGAGATGAGACAACCGAACAAGTTTGAGGACCTAAACAGTCAATTTATGAGTTTAGGGACCGGAATGATACAACAGTACAAATTTAGGACCGGTGACGGACTTTACTCTTCCATTTTACTCGCACGAAACCTCTATAAAAAGCAGTGCCGATAGGCCGCCAAGGTTTCCGCAGAGCAACCAAAGCTTTAGCACCAGGCAAACCTTGCACCTAAACCAACGCGAATTCTCTAGAGCACTCGATCTAGCTCGCCAACAAGCCAAGAAGGGCAGAGCCATTGCCCTCTCGCCTCGCCATGGCTCCCAACCTCAGCAAGACGACGACGCCTGCTGGCCTCCCCGGCGACGAGGTGGCCCCGGTGGAGGGCCTCAAGCCGTCACGGTTCACGCTCAAGGGCAAGGACCTGGCCGTGGACGGGCACCCGTTCCTGCTGGACGTGCCGGCCAACATCCGGCTCACCCCGGCGTCGACGCTCGTGCCCGCCGCGGACGCTCCCCCGGCGGCGGGCGACGGCAGCTTCCTCGGCTTCGACGCGGCGGCCGCCGAGAGCCGCCACGTGGTCCCCGTCGGCCGGCTCCGCGACATCCGGTTCATGAGCATCTTCCGCTTCAAGGTGTGGTGGACGACCCACTGGGTGGGCGACAGCGGCAGCGACGTGGAGAACGAGACGCAGATGATGGTGCTCGACCGCTCCGCCGCCGCCGCCGCCGCCGAGACCGGCAGCGGCGGCGGCCGTCCCTACGTGCTGCTGCTCCCCATCATCGAGGGCTCGTTCCGGGCGTGCCTGGAGGCCGGGAAGGCGGGCGACTACGTGGACCTGTGCGTGGAGAGCGGGTCCTCGGCGGTGCGCGGCGCTGCGTTCCGGAGCGCGCTGTACCTGCACGCCGGCGACGACCCGTTCGAGCTCGTGTCCGACGCCGTCGGGGTGGTCCGCGCGCACCTGGGCACGTTCCGGACCATGGCGGAGAAGACGCCGCCGCCGATCGTGGACAAGTTCGGGTGGTGCACGTGGGACGCCTTCTACCTCAAGGTGCACCCGGCGGGGGTGTGGGAGGGCGTGCGGCGGCTCGCCGAGGGCGGGTGCCCGCCGGGGCTGGTGCTCATCGACGACGGCTGGCAGTCCATCTGCCACGACGAGGACGACCCGGCCAGCGGCGAGGAAGGCATGAGCCGCACCTCCGCCGGCGAGCAGATGCCGTGCCGGCTCATCAAGTTCCAGGAGAACCACAAGTTCCGCGAGTACGGGCAGGGCGGGATGGGCGCGTTCGTGCGCGAGATGAAGGCGGCGTTCCCCACCGTGGAGCAGGTGTACGTGTGGCACGCGCTGTGCGGGTACTGGGGCGGCCTCCGCCCCGGCGCGCCCGGCCTGCCGCCCGCCAAGGTGGTGGCGCCCAAGCTCTCCCCCGGACTGCAGCGCACCATGGAGGACCTCGCCGTCGACAAGATCGTCAACAACGGCGTCGGCCTCGTCGACCCCGAGCGCGCGCACGAGCTCTACGAGGGCCTGCACTCCCACCTCCACGCCTCCGGCATCGACGGTGTCAAGGTCGACGTCATTCACGTAAGTCTTCTTCATCTGTTCTTTTTTATGTCCTGAATCTATTTATGCTAACTACTAGATTAGCAGAGCATTAGGCACGGAAACCTTCCTTTTGGTCCCGAATTATTTAATTTTAATCGGTGCACGTGACTGGTGCATTCGAGAGGTCTCTGGACGATGATGTGCCCGGCCCGGGAGGCCAGGACCAGGATCCAACGAGTGGGACACACGAACACTGTAGTACTGGTATCTTGTTTCTGGATAATTCTATGACTCACTTTGTCTTTGTGGGCCCTGTGACCCTGTCCATACTCCATATGATGTTGAATTGCAGTAGTTCATTACAGTAGCTATTTGAGACTATTTTAACCACGTACTCCTAGATTGAATTAGGGCTTGCTATGGATGTTATAGCCTAAGATTATTGCAGGTAGCCTCAAGGTCAGAGTATTTTTTTTTTTTGAGTAAAGCCATGCGGCGCACTTTATTAATTCTCAAACAAAATTACATCATTCACCAATTAGAGTGTTTTTTGTTGCTAACTTGTTAGTTATGTACTGCTTAGCTCACCTGCTAGGCAACTCGCTACAAACTATTAGTATCTGATAATTAGTCACTTAAGCTTGTGAATTGGTAGTTTATACTAATGTGTTCGGGCACGGCCCTTGACGCTTCATTCTTTTAGATGCTTCGCGTAATAGTGAAATATTTTAAGAGTCCTTTTCAGTTACATGCTTCGTTACAGTGGAATATTCCACCGGCCAGAAGTTCAATTGCTTTACGTACTGTATTTGATTTAGTACCAGTAACATTTGTGGTGGTTGTGTTGCCGCATCGTGGGCTATTATTTCTGATCGAGACATGATAGTGAGGGTTGCTTATTCATTTTCATTCAGTCGTTTTTCTAATTAATTGTGCATGAAATTGAAACCGTACTTGAAATCGTCCATGGTGATCCTATTGACAGCGGAATCCAGTATCCAATTGACAGATGACAGATTGCCGGTTTTCTCATACCTGACGTTACTGTACCCAAACCGAGCCACAGAATTGCAAATAGGACTTGTTATTTTAACCTAACAAATTTGAGTAACATTAGAGAAAGAAGTGATTTTGACGGTGTTGATCTTCATCAGTAAAAAAAAATTCAGGAAGCGGCTTGCTAATGATGGTAGTATGTGTGTGCTTTGGTGGTGCAGTTGCTGGAGATGCTGTGCGAGGAGTACGGCGGCCGCGTTGAGCTGGCCAAGGCCTACTTCGCCGGGCTGACGGCGTCGGTGCGGCGGCACTTCGGCGGCAACGGCGTGATCGCGAGCATGGAGCACTGCAACGACTTCATGCTGCTGGGCACGGAGGCGGTGGCGCTGGGCCGCGTGGGTGACGACTTCTGGTGCACGGACCCGTCCGGCGACCCCAACGGCACCTTCTGGCTGCAGGGCTGCCACATGGTGCACTGCGCCTACAACTCGCTGTGGATGGGCAACTTCATCCACCCGGACTGGGACATGTTCCAGTCCACGCACCCCTGCGCCGCCTTCCACGCCGCGTCGCGCGCCGTCTCCGGCGGGCCCATCTACGTCAGCGACGCGGTGGGGCAGCACGACTTCGCGCTGCTCCGCCGCCTGGCGCTCCCGGACGGCACCGTCCTCCGGTGCGAGGCGCACGCGCTGCCCACGCGCGACTGCCTCTTCGCCGACCCGCTCCACGACGGCCGCACCGTGCTCAAGATCTGGAACCTGAACCGCTTCGCCGGCGTCGTCGGCGCCTTCAACTGCCAGGGCGGCGGGTGGAGCCCCGAGGCGCGCCGGAACAAGTGCTTCTCGGAGTTCTCGGTGCCCCTTGCCGCGCGCGCCTCGCCGGCCGACGTCGAGTGGAAGAGCGGCAGGGCGGGGCCCGGCGTCAGCGTCAAGGGCGTCTCCCAGTTCGCCGTGTACATGGTCGAGGCCAGGACGCTGCGGCTGCTGCGCCCCGACGAGGGCGTCGACCTCACGCTCCAGCCCTTCACCTACGAGCTCCTCGTCGTCGCCCCCGTGCGCGCCATCTCGCCCGAGCGGGGCATCAAGTTCGCGCCCATCGGCCTCGCCAACATGCTCAACACCGCCGGCGCCGTGCAGGCGTTCGAGGCCAAGAAGGACGCGGGCGGCGTCACCGCGGAGGTGTCCGTGAAGGGCGCCGGGGAGCTGGTGGCGTACTCGTCGTCGATGCCCAGGCTCTGCAAGGTGAACTGCGAGGAGGCCGTGTTCGCGTACACGGACGGCTTGGTCACCGTCGATGTGCCGTGGTCGGGGTCGAGCTCGAAGCTGTGTCGCGTCGAGTACGTGTACTGAGCGGGATGCGCTGATGACTCTGCTCCCGCACCACTGCCTTGCCCTGCTCAGTGCTCAGGCCGCAATAATCAATGTTTAGAGCTTACCAAGTTTTTACAGCTCTAATAACTTAATTTTATTTGTTTGCTTTTCCTTTTTGTAAGGATCCTTCCTATGGTGTGAATTAATGAGTGCTTTCTTCTTCTTCTTCTTCTTCTTTTTTAATTATTTCTGAATTGAGCACTGCATGAACTTCTGCTGTTCTGCAGATACGATGACTAGCACGAATAGCAACAGTGGGAAAGACTGATTTTCTTTTTAAAAAGCAAACTGCAGATCAAAATCCAAGTCTCAAGATTAGCGTAACTTGATTAGCGCAACTTGGTAGATAAACAAAACTTGAAATAATTTTGTTTATATTTCAACTATCCACCATATATTTCAAATAATTTGCATCAAGATACACTGAATTTAGAGTATTATCATCTAAATAGCATGTCAATCTCTCTCATCTAGACGCCGATTCAGGTAGCCACGATTCAAGTGTTGGTAGCTGGAAATGGATGGATAGAGTATAGGAGGGTTACGTTACCCTAATTTGATATTGGTCAGGCTACAAAGCTATGTAAAATTTTGCTTCCCATGGATGGGCTTCTATCTTAGGATTAGTCAATAATATTAAACTCTTTTTTTATTATGATTTGTTCTTCACCATTTAATGGTGGAAGTATAGGTGAGCCAACCATTTGTAATAATGTTGTACGGAGTACTCATGCTTCTTCCACTGAAATAGGAAGCGAGAACTTTCCTCTAGTTAGGAAAAAGAAAAAAAAAACGAGCCCAGATGCAGCCCAGGTGTCAGCCCAAACTAGGCCCAAGTAACACGCGGATTGCAGAGCTGGAGGCCCGAAGCAAAGCCAACCGACTCGCCGTCCCGTCCCGTCTCGACTCGCCTCCTTGTCGCATCCGGATTCCTCTTCCGCTCCCCTTCCCCTCCTCACCTCACCACCATCTCCAGCTCCGTCCGAACTCCGCACCCAGCTCGCCACCAACCGACGCGGCGAGGAGATGAACGCGTCGCAGTTCATGGACAAGCAGATCCTCGGCCTCGCCGCCTCCGCATCCCCCTCCGGCGGCGGCGTGGGGGGCGGTGGGGGTGTGGATCTCAGCGATCTGATGATCCCGATCCCCCAGGAGGACGGCGAGGACCGCCTCCGTCGCCGACGTAGCAGCAGCAGCGTCAACGGCACCGCAGACGACATGCTACCCAGCTACGACTTCCAGCCCATCCGCACCAGCGCCGCCGCCGCCGCCGCCCCCGCGCCCCAGGCCTCGTGGGGGTCGCTCGACTCCAAGGCACCCTCCGCCTCAGCTGCCGCCTCATACAACCTCAAGGTATGACTATGACCCCGCTTATTTGGTCGCTGGTGGTAACCCCGCTAGATCTCCCGTTCCGGTAGTGCTATGGCCTTAATTATTTCCAGATCGAACGCGGCTTCTGTGATTTGTAGCCTTGTAGGTCATCACTTCATCACGCAAGTAGTTTGTTTAGAGAAATTTTAATTCGTAATCACTGTTGAGATTTGCAATTACTGGTTTTGTACGCGATATGTTGATCTTCTGATAAGCTTTTTGTAGCCAGTTTCAACTGAGTGAGCATAGCCAACTGATAAGCTTAATTGCATGCACCCACACCAAAGGCTCCTGCGAAATATAGTTTGTTGATCTTATGCTACACGACAATGCTAGTCACTCAGATAAAGGGTCTATGACCACATATTCGGATTTAAATGTTGTTATTATATTGATTGTCACTAGTAATTTAGTGCTGCCAAATCATGTTCATAGATTGTTTCTGCCAGAAACTACATAGATTTTTGTTGATAGATTGTGTTATAAATAAGATATTGCACATGGACAGTAGGATAGGTTCATGCACGGTTCCCTATTTAAACAAGGGGTTTTTTGGAATCACACCATTACAATTTTTCAAGTTTGGAGATATGCCATTACAATTCACGTATTTAGAGATCTGCCATTATAATTCTACCTCTCCTTTGTCTATGCCATTTTCTACATCTTGTGCGTATATGGAGCCACTGACAGACCTGTATGCGTATGGGAAAGCGTATAAACGTTAGCTCCTGGCCATCTCCGTCAGATGTGCTCGTCCTCCTCCGTGGTTCCGGCTCCTGTTCGACTCCTGTTGCGCGTGGTGCTGGACTCCAGAGGAAGAAGACGGGGTGGCCGATCTCGGGGAGTCAGGGAAGGTCATCAGCTCCGGCCATGGCGCGGGCGAGGGGACGGGGACGCCGTCGGGATGAGCTTAGCACCGGCCATGCATGGCGTGGGCGAGCTCTGTCCATGCTGCTGCCGCTCCTGGGCTCGCTGACCCCAGCGTCTCTCACGCCTTGCTGCTCTGCTGTGATTGGTGAAGGCGCCATGAACCCGTCGAATCCGTAGCTCACCTCGTGTGTCGCCGTCTCGCCAAGCTCGAGCACCACAAATTGCGCCACAGTAACTGCTGCTCCCCTCGCCAAGCGAGCGGGCGGCGGGCTGCTGCATCGGGCTCTCGCGTGCGTGCTGCAGCGCGACCACCGGACCGCAGATGGCAGCCACGGCCACGGCAAGGGTGGGTTCCAGCCATGGCGCGGCGAGCTCAGTCCTATTCCTGCCGCGACCATAGCCATGTTGAAGGAGAGCTTGCATCATGTTCAACGTTTGTCTGTAAACGTGGAGGTTCTTTATTATAGGATGAATGAATAGAATACTGAATTATGAATGAGATTGCATCGCATTCAGAAACAAGCCAGTAAGGGACTATCGACGCCAGCTCCTACTAGAACACAACAACGGGGTCACGGCCGCGCCGTCGCGACGTCGAACTCCGTGACCCATTCCGCGGCGTCGACCTGCACCTTGCAGCAGGGCGAGCTGGCTCCGCAGCAGGCTCAGCGGCATGAAGTGCTTCCTTTCCATCGAACGCCGCAGCATCCGCTCGGCGATCACCTCCCCGCCGCCGCCCGCACGCACATGAACTTCACCCCGCAGGCGGCGTACTCTCCCGGTACCTGAGCTGCAGTGTCGAGCAGCTCACGACCACGTCCTCGACGCCGTCCAGCTGCTCCCAGATGGCTTCCCGCAACGACCAACAGTCCATCCACGGCGTATGCGGGCGGAGGATTTCCGCCGGACCAAGGCCAATCACTACCTGTTCTTGCCCCACGGCCGCCATGTCCTCCTCGGGCCTCCTCCAGCAAAGCGGCGGTGTGCGTCCGCGGCGGCCCACACGGCGAGGCTCGGTCTGCTGGGGGTGCTCGGTCTGACGGAGGAGCTGGGACTTGACGGACCGTATATCTACCTGTATCTATACATATCTGACAGTGGGTCCTAGTACATGTAGGTGTAGATAATGGCATGAAGAGAGGAGAGATAGAATTATAATGGCAGATCTCTAAATAGATGAATTGTAATGGCGTTTCTCAGAACTCGATGAATTGCAATGGCCTCAATCCAAAAAACCCTTAAACAAGCACACCTGAGCTGTACATGGTTCCCCTTTTCTCCCATCTAAAAGTTACCTATGCTCTTCACTCTTTCACAGCCAAGTTCAATCACATAAGTTAGCTACATTTTTCACCCTTCCTCAGCCGAGTTCAATGGCATTGTGTAACGCTTAATTAGTTATTACTGCGATTTAGCTCTACCGAGTATCAGCTATCTATTGATATTTGCAAAATAGGCATCTGTTTCTGGTTTATTGACTTGCAAAGTCAAGATCTATTTATACAGTTGAAGATGCTTGCCTACTGTATTTATTTGAAAGACCTAGTTAACTGTTTGTCATTGATGGTTCAAAACTTCAAAGTGATGACATCAGTCCTTTTCTATATATACTTACAATCGTTCTTATGCTGGATAGAGTGCTGGTGTATTGGAGCCACATGTGCTGAAGAAAGTTAGTCATGAGGAAGACAGGAGTAACTTTCCTACAGTTACTATGGTAGATATTGATCGAACCATGAAAAAGTACTCCGATAACCTTTTGCATGCACTGGAAGGTGTAAGCTCAAGGCTTTCACAGATGGAGGGTAGAACACACCAACTCGAAAACTCTGTTGATGAGTTGAAGTTAACAATTGGTAACTATAATGGAAGCACTGATGGAAAACTCAGGAACCTTGAGAACATGCTCAGGGAGGTATGCTATCTGTGACTCTCCCTTCCTTAGCCTGCTAGTTGTTGCTCTAGTGTATGCTGGAAAAGACCCTGTAATGGACATTTATGCACCTTTGAGTGACTAACATTTTACAGACCTGTTTCATGTTACTGTTTTTATTCACCATCATATTATGTAGATAGTGTTTGCATTCCAGTGGAGGGATTTTCACATTTATTCATGTTATTGCTGTAACTTTATGTCATCATTTCGTAATCATTGATTGTGGCAACACATAGGATTAAGCGAGATAGTCCATATATGTTTGATTTGCTGTTTTGACCTACATGCTTTTCTGTCTCTTGTTCATTGTTGGTAGTACATAGTCCTGGATGGTGCTCACTCACGTCTGGTCATCGTTGTTCAACAGATTTCTCATGCTGTTCTTATTATAGTGAAGTTCCAATTTTATGAAGTTGACTTATGAGATACAAATTAATCATACTTACCGGTATCCCTCTCTGTCAATATATAACTGCATACATACTTGTTTGGACTTTAGGGGCTTAGGCTTAGAAGATGTGGATCTACTCATACATAAGATGATTAGGTTGCTTCCTAGTTTTAGATGCTCATTAACATCCGAGCCTTCTTACCGGTTACATAAGTATTCCTGCTTTTCATCCCTTGTTTAAGTATTTATCCTGTATTATTAGTCCTATGAATATATGACCGTTGTGAAAAGAAAAAGGCAGCAGATTAAGCTCTTAATAATGTGCAGGTCCAAGCAGGTGTACAGATTTTGCGAGACAAGCAGGAAATTGTCGAGACACAGCTCCAGCTTGCGAAGCTCCAGACAACCAAAACTGATACCCAGTCATCAGAAAATAGTGGGTCTGGACAGGTTAGCTCACAGCAGCAGCTGGTGGCTCTTCCACAAGCAGCCATCCAGCCACAGCATCAAGTCCTAACCCCTTCGCAGCCACCTGCACTTCCCACCCTTCCTGCTCCAAATGCACCACCTCCACCTCCATCGCTTCAAAGCCAACCACCATCACAGTTTCCAAGTCATTTACAACATTCACAGGTGCCTTCTGTTGCACCGGTTCCCTCAGTTCCAGCTTTACCAAGGGATGCTTACTATGGTCAATCAGCTCAGCCTACTGAAACCATGCACCAGCAGTATCAAGCTCCGCCAGTTCCACAGCCACAGGCACCTCCTGCACCACCTCAGCAGTACCAATCCCCATCCCAGTTCCCTCAATATTCACAGCCACCTCAACCAGCAAATGTCAACCCTCCAGCTCCCCATGCGCCCCCTGCACCCCAGCAACCAGAGGAAACTATGCCTTACGCGCCACCTCAGAGCTATCCACCTAATGCACGCCCTCCTTCACCTTATATGCAACCGCCTAGTGGACCTGCTCCTCCTTACTATGGACAGCAAAACCCTAGCATGTATGAACCTCCTGCAGGCCGGGCTAACCCTGGGCCCCCATCGTCCTATGGTTCTGGTGGGTACGGGCCACAGGGTGGAAGTGGTTTCTCTGAATTGTATGGTTACACTGGATCTCCTTCCCACCGTGGCAATGCTGGAATGAAGCCATCTTCACCTTTTGCTCAATCCTCTGCGGGAAGTGGGAACTATGGCAGTGGCAGGCTCCCCACCGCTCAAATGCTACCGCAAGCAGTGCCGATCAGCTCTTCCAGCACCAGCAGCGGTTCTTCAGGCAATAGAGTGCCACTTGACGATGTAGTGGAGAAGGTTGCTACAATGGGATTCTCAAGAGAGCAGGTGAGAGCAACTGTGCGGAGGCTGACGGAAAATGGGCAGAACGTGGACCTGAATGTGGTGCTGGACAAGCTGATGAACGGCCGATAAGTCGAGCAGTACCCGCACAGTGTGTGTGTATAGTATGAAAACTTGGTAAGTGTCAGCTGAACTGATTCTCTGTCTGCAACCTTGTAAGCCTGATTGTGCCTGGAGAACTCTGATGGCCGAACAGCCCGCTCATCCTGATTGCCGGTCACGGTTGCTCCATCTGAAATGGAAACAGCTCAGTGTGGCTGTCAGTGAATTATAGTATTACAGTCTGAATCTGGATACGATGTTCATTTTCTGTATATGTTGTGATGATGATATTCTAAAACATATACCGTGGTTTCTTGTGATATGTTAATAAGCAGCTTTTACTGTGCTTTGAGCTGTGTTTGGTTCCGCTTTTGGTAAATGTTTTTACTGTCGAAAAACAGAACGCCAACCATATAAGGAGAATCTGAAATTGAACTAATTTCTGTGAAATTCTTACGTGATTTTTATGAAATTTCTGCGTTCCAAACGGAAAGAAAAAAAAAATAAAAAAAATAGAAGAGAACAACTTTCTTTTCTATCATGTTCTGCATCTGCTACTTTTTATAATTGTTTTAAGGGTGATAAGTGAGATTAAGTTTTCACAGCTTTTTCAAGCAAACCATTTACAGTTTTTTTTAACATCATAATTATAGCTTATAATAGCACTCTTCCTACTCTGGTTCTTTTAGTTGAGGGATAATAGGAAGACTCCAAATTCCATAGTAGAGGGCCTGCTATGGATCTTTTAGGCCCTCTTTGGCTCACAGGGCAAAGACAGGAGAATCGTAAGAAATCGAGAGCGCAAACACATGAAGTCGGACTGGATTTTTTTGTTTGCTATGAACACAGTGAGAGCCAATCTCCGGAAAGCTTCCCGTGAAGGCGTGAACCATAGTTTTTGGAACTTTGGGTAGGTGCGTAGTTTCGGTTTGCTAACTCTTCAAAGATGGGGATGAGCTGGAAGTTGTGTCGGGGCCAATTTAACTCTCCTGCCTTATGTTTCTACAAAACTGTTTTATCGTCACTTGAATATTTTGTTGATAAGAAAGTAGAAACTGACATGATTGGTATCATTTTGCATCACTTTCACCCGGACTAACTGGGCTTGTGATATAACTTTTGGAGTAAAATGCACTGGCGGTCCTTAAAGTTATCAGCAGGTGTCATATAGGTCTCAAACTTTTAAAAACGCATTTCTGAGTCCCTAAAGATGTCGGCAGGTGTCGTATAGGTCTCAAAGTCCTAAAAACGCATTTCTAGGTCCTTAAAAATAGTTCGGGTGTTATCTAGGTCCCAATGGGTGCTTAACCGACCCGTTAGCTGATGTGTCAGACTGACTCAGTGCTTATATAGACCTGACAGGTGGGACCTACACATTAGCGGTACACTTAGTTAAATCATATTTTTTACATATGATCTCGGATGAAGATGAATTATATATGAAAATTGTAGCCTTCGATGAGATCTATAATTTTTTAGTTTTAAAATTTCTCATTTAAGATTGTTGATAGAAAAAAATAATAATATAAAGTTTTAATAGCTTATTATTCGGGTATTCGAGCTTGTCAAAATAATAAATTTATAGGTCCCATCAGTGACTATAATTTGCATATATAAACTATCTTTATTTGTCACTGTATTTGAGAACATAGTTCCTTTAGGATAACAAGCTCTAGTACACAATTAATATGCTGCTGAAATTTTGTTTTATTTCTTTTACAATTTTAACGACCTCAAATAACAAAATTCAAAATTATGAGTTCGCATATCTTATTGAGACCTACAATATTCATATAAAGTATTTTATCTGTTGTCATACACGAGAGATATGAGTTTTTTATATGACAAACTCTAGTACACGAATAATATATTGGTAAAACTTTATATTACTCTTTTAACCATCTTAACAATCTCAAATAAAAAATATTAAAACTTAAAAGTTGTAGATCTCATCGAGGGCTACAATTTTCATATATAATTCATCTTCATCTGAGATCATATGCAAAAGATATGATTTTTTTTAAAAAAATAACTAAGTGTACCGCTGATGTGTAGGTCCCATATGTCAGGTCTATATAAGCACTGAGTTAGCCTGTCATGTCAAATAATGGATCGATTAAGCGCTCATTGGGACCTAGATGACACCCGAACTAATTTCAGGGATCTAGAAATACGTTTTTAGGACTTTGAGACCTATACGACACCGGTCGATAACTTTAGGGACCCAGGAATGTGTTTTTAAAAGTTTAGGACCTATATGACACCTGCTGCTGATAACTTTAAGGACCACCAATGTATTTTACTCTAACTTTTGGTACGACCGTACGAGAAGGTCGATTCATTAGCTGTTAAAAAAATGGCATTTGGCCAGTTTGAGGAAAGAAACAAAACTCCATGATGCATCCAAGTAAAAAAAATTAACAGTTCCAAGTTACATATGCATCCCAGTCCATCGCCATGTGCAGAGAACTACATTTATACACATACACGGTGCTCATCACTGCTGAAGTGAAACGTCACCTACGTACATACCCATGCGACGCAGAGCAGCAGCAGCTATAGTATATTATGCATCTTTAAATATAATCTCGATCTACTTGAAGTAGTAGGGGAGGTCGAGCACGTAGAGGAGGAAGTAGGCCCAGAGCACGCCGGAGATGCCACCGAAGAAGAATCCTCCGGTGAACTTGGCCCAGCCGTCGGCGGTCTGCAGCTTGTCGGCCTCCTTCTTCCTTCCCGTGAGCGTGAGCGAGGGCGCCGTGGAGGGGTCCCCCTCGTTGAAGGACGCGACGCCGTACATGGTGAGGCAGACGCTGAGGATGGCGACGAGCCCCGCGGCGCCGAGCGCGCCCGCCTGGCCGTGCACGGGCGTGTTGCGGAGCGGGCCCGTGAGCGCGAACGGCCCCACGAGGAGGTAGCCGTGCGCCAGCCCGACCTCGACGCCCCGCAGCAGCGGGCTCACGGCCGTGCGGTACGCCGGCAGGTTCGAGAGGTACCACGCCACCAGCGGGCTCGACGTCACCGGCGTCTCCAGGCTGCCGATGAACGGGTCGCCGTTGATGGGCTGCACCACCTGGTACGTTGCCTGCATGGATGCATGGAATCGATCGAGTGGTAAGCAAGAGTTCTGGATTCTTGGCGCGTTCTCTGTCTACGTACTGACCTTCTCGGGCTGGAGGGCCTTGACGGAGAACCGGGGCCGCCTGGTGAGCGCAGCGCCGGACAGGCCCCTCGGCCTCGAGTGCACCAGATGGCTGCTGCTCTTCAGCACCTGGCTCGCCATGGGAGCGTAAGCTGTAGCCATCTCGATGATCGTCTCTGCCTGCAGAATGGTGCTAGCGGCAGAAGACGGCCTAAGTATAGTATAGTTTGTGATCTTTAGGGGAAAATCCTGGGGATGGATGGGGCCTGCAGGCGTGATATGGCTCAGGCCTGTGTGGCGCTCGTTGCGCTGCGAGAGTGAGCGAATCCTATCCCTTATCCGACCCGAGCGAATGCGTGGACAACGCCTCCACTCGCGTCCCGCCACGTGGAAACAGAATCTCGCAGCGGCAGTGGGAGTGGGGCCGTCGTATTTTTCGCGTTCCCCTACAGCATGCATACTGAAGGGACTAGCATAGCAGCTTGGGATGGGGGACTTCCTTGTCAATGCAAATACGTGCAGACCAGACTGCATATAATAAACTCCAGCCAAGAAGAGCCAACGTGAGCAACGCCGGTAGTGTTGGTTCGAGAACAGCAGTTGTCGTCGATGACGCCGGTCGCACGCTCAGGCACTCAGTGACACACTAAATAAAGTACGTAGTACGTATCATCAACAACATATATATATATATATATATATATATATATATATATATATATATATGAGCCGCCTAATAAATTAATTAATTCATCTAAACCGATCGAGCTATAAACTTATCCTAACACTGACCAAATCTTATCCAAAATGCTTTACTCATGGTAATTGAAAACTAACTTTCGAAACAATGGTCTGAAGTGAATCACTTCGCCATACTGTTTCGAACCAATTTATATATGTCTGTTCCAGAGTGCAATGCTAACAATCAAATGTTCACATCGTCAGAGAATTGCATCCGGTGGTTTTCCGTGGTTCAAATAGATCCTCACAGATGAGGATATTTCTTAAAATTGAACGCTACGGCGCCTAGCTTTCCTCACGTGCAATATTCACAATGTATAATAAGCTCGTACAACATTCACTCAATATAGAGCTACCGTTCATTCCCCGACTTCTTGGTTGTCTTCACATTCAGGCCAAGATACCAGAGGAAGAACAGAGAAGGGAAGAGCAAGAGCTTCGTTCGACCTCCATTGATGCTAGATCATGTACAGGAGGTGTTTCTTTTTGCGTGGATTCCAAGAGAAACGGCGAGGGCCTCTACAGCAAGTCAGCAACAGAAGTTGACAGACAGGCAGACAGACTCGCAGGTCTCTCAATTAACAACGCCTACCTTCAGCACGGAGGCCAGGCCACCACCATCGGCATTAGGCGCTCACCGTCACCGCCAACCGTCGCGAACCTCCGCGTCCGCGGCCCCTCTTTCCAGCACTGCCGACAGCCGCTAGCCCTCCGCACGCACGCCGGCCACCACGCGCCTTCACCCGCCGCCTGCCGCCATCAACGGCGGCACGCGGCACGCCACCATGCACCTCCACTCCACGGGCGGTCGCACGCAACGCCCCCCCCCCCCCCCCCCATCCGCTCCCTTCATCGGTGGGTGGGCCCTCGCCGATCACGCCGCGAATCGCAAAATGGCGGGAGCAACGATCGAGGGGCCATCCGCCGTCGTGGCCGAGTCTGGTGACGCCGTGACGGAGAGCGGCAAAACAGTCGTGATCGGCCGCTCCCTTCGCCGGAACCCCGGCACGGGCTTGTTGGTCCCAAAGGCCACCTGGGCTAAGGCCCACAACCACATTCCACGTTGCCTTAGCCAGAACAAAAAGGACAGGGAGAATCTATACCTATCTCTATCTCTATCTCTATCTCTATCTATATCTATACTAATAATAAATAAATATAAATATAAATATTCACGGGTTAATAATATATTTTTTTTGTTATCTCTGAATATTTTTTATATTCATTTCTGTTTTAATATTTTATTTTTTTTAAGATTTATTTTGTTTGACAATACTTTTTTCCTTTAAATTGCCAAAACTTGATCTAGAGGACGATGAGCTCGCAAAGATATCGTACACGTGAACACGGTGGACACCCAATCTTGCTGCTGCAAAACAACAGCTTTTCTGGACATTTTCTCTCCCTCTCATATTTAACATACATGAATCCAAATCATATATAGAATACGGAGGACACGTTAGGCTCTACGACTAGCAGAGTTGGATACGGTCGCGGCGCCGCCCCCTATTTTTTTTTGTGTGGTTTTCGTCCAGCCTCTCTTCCTCTTATACAGAAGAGAGTCCATACGGTACAAGATAACGACAGAGACAAGTAAAAAAGATTCTAATCCAATTCAAATTGAATCGAAGCAGTAAGATTTCTCATAGCACACCACATGCCAGGAAACCATATCAGATCAGAATCGGAAAGCAACTCTAAATCACAGCACAACACGTGCTAGGAAACACAAACATATCAGGATCAGATCAAAAGTGTCTTTATTGCCTCTTTTTTCGTCTGGTCTCACCACATCCACGTTGTTCACGATTTTTATCGTGCTCGGACTCGGCTGTTCGTAAGAAGGGTCCCATATAAAACTATCCTACCAAAACATGTTTATACCACACAAAATACGTCCCAGAACGAGGATCCAACTCAAAAATCCACAGCCTTCCGGGAATCAAGATCTCAAGATCTACATTTAAATGGAAATCTCAAACTCCACATGTTGGTTGAATCCAAATCCAAATCGAAACATATAGATATTGTACTATATACGGGAATCAAGATCTCAAGATCTACATTTAAATGGAAATTCGCCTCAGACTCTAGGTGTTGGTTGAATCCAAATCCAAATCGAAATTGAAACATCTAGATATATTGTACTATATATACATATACATACACATAAAAATATTTTAAGAACAAAAAAATCATAAACAAGAAAAACCAAATCGACGCTTCGCGTCACCTTGCAGGCTCCGCTTGACGCGCAAGCGCAGCCTGGTGCCATCGCTGCGTGGACTCGGCTTAGCAAAAAGCAGCACCCAACACTGCTGCTCCATGAGCAAGAGAAGAGAACGAGAGGTACGACGAGATTCAGATAGAGGTGGACGGGGTGAGGGAGAACGAGTAGAGAGCAAGAGGGAGACATCAGCAATAGCTCTGCCGTCACGGGGAAAAAATCTCGGAGCCTGGAGGAGTTACCGAGTGGAGGTAATTTAGGGTTTAACCTTTATATACATTAGCTCCTTGTGATCCAACGGTCATGATTCATTCTGACACGGGCCGGTCCTAGGCCTTAGACTATCTCCAACAACCAACACCCAATACAATACCCATTTAAAATTTAGGTAACGCTACAGTGAAAAATTTCAATACTCATTTAACATCTTCTCCAACAACAAGACCTAAAAGAGAATCCTTTCTGCAAATAGGTTTCCAGGAGAGAGGAAACTCATATTTAGGTTATGTCTCTCAGGCAACCCAAAATAGGTCTTCTGTATAGGTACTCTGTTTTTGTATGGGTACTCTGTTGGAAGCGGATTTTAGATCTTCTGTTACCCATTTTGTGTTTGGGTGTCCATATGGGTTACACGTTGGAGATAGTCTTAAGCCTTTCGCGTTTGGGTGCCGCTTCTTTCCGGCTCGCAAGCTAACGCCTTTCCTGTGCACGTCTATTCCAAATATAGAGCATCAGCATGCAGCATGTCCGCATCCGCTTCAGCTTAGAAAATAATAGTATTAGGCACCGTACCATTAAAAATAGGGAAAAAATCCGCCGTTGATATTTCCGTGCGTTGCACCGGGTCGTACGTAAAATTTATTATCCATTACAAATGCCAAAGACAAATATATTGTGTATCGTGACAACTGACAAGACATATTATGGTGCGGTCACCGCCAGTCACTTATCGACGCCACGATGATATATTGGCCGCCTCCAGATTTCATAGATTACTTGTAACTGATTGATCTTGAGAGTATGAGCTGTAGTATGTACCTATGATAGATTACATAAGGTACTTGTCTTATATTGCCTCTTATTTTTGTATTTTTTCGGATTGGTACCGAGTCCGTTAAGAGGATGTCGTCCGATAATAAAATATACCAGTTACGGAAAACAAAGAAGCAGAAAAAATCATAAATAGAACAAAATTTGTATTTTGTTTGATCGTGTTTTTTTTTAAAAAAATAAAGATCTAGATTTTGTCTTGGATCTGTATGGGAAAAAGGGAAAGCAAAACAAAACAAAACAAAATATCCGTGGGAGTTTTACGGGAAAAAACAAAGAAAAAAAACATCCTTGTTTGAATTGACGGAAAAAATAGAGATTTTTTTTGCCTCACGTATCTATGTCGGAGTGCACATAAAAAGAAAATAAAAAAATGTTTGTAACTCTGTTCATTTTCTGTTTGTTAAATATTTCTATTCAGGCTTAGGATATAAAAGATCTATTTAGATTTGGATTCTCATGTGTTAAGAACGTATAAATAAAAACAATTTCTACATTCTATTTACGAGAGTTGTAGTGCCGATTTAAAATTAGTTTTAGTTTTAGTTTTGGTTTTGCATACAAACTCTAGAAACGTTGGAGTGCTATATAATTTGCATGCGGAACTTATTGGGATTAGACTATGATACACAAAATATAGATGGATTCCAACAAAAGAAGATTACTATATATATACGGATCAACACCACAGTTAATATTCATTTAGTTTGTTAGGGAAGACTATATAAAAAAATGGTACCAAGTAAATGATGACAAGGAGAAGAGTATATCTGTAACTCTCTTATATATACAAATAGAGTTTATTAAAGAACCAAATTTTCTTATGCTATTTTTTTTCATCTCTATCCGACTACCGGATAATAGAGAGTTTTTTCTGGGTGGACTTATATGACCTGTATATATACCATAATAAAAAGGTAAATTTTTCGCCTATTTTGGTATGGTGTCCTCTAACTAATTTTCTTGAATGTAAAAACTGATTTTGTTTTGTCTCTATACAACTCTCATGTACGTGTATATAATAGGCCTCCTTAATGTAACCTGGATTGATACGAATCCAAATCATAATTCAAAAGAGAATCAGATTATGACTCTGATTCGGCTTGAGTATGAATGTGTGGAACAAATAAATCTGAATTGGAGTCGAAGTAACAATAGTATTATATTGTCTAATTTTAAGGAGGATTGGATTATGATACGGTGGCATCAACCCATCCCAACATATAACTGCACGCAATAAGGGTATTGTTTTGATCGATCACTAGATCAGAACTAATAAAAGCATATGAAATGTCATTGACATTGCGGAAGACCCTACAGTTCACGTGACGGCGACTGACTTCGCCACGCACATCATTGAGATCTGCGGCTTCAGCAAGCTCCGGAAGAAAGATCTTCCGACACCCGTGGCATGCTGCCGCCCAACGCCGCTGCCAGGCAAGCTGGCAGACTACAATCCCACTACTGTGGTCCGACGATGCAGTGGAGGACGCCGCCAGCCGATCACCAATCGCCGCAGCACGCTGCCTCACCATCTAGCTAGCCGCTAGGGTTCAACGGTTCGGAAAATCGGCGGAGAAAAACAAGCACCCCGGCGGCCTGTACGAGCAACAAGAAAGAGCGAGACAGAGAAAAGAGATGGGAAAAGAATTTGGGCCGAGAAAAGAATTTAGGCCTCCGTCAGTAAAAAAGTGCCGGCAGATAAAAATAAAAGAAAAAAGAAAACAAAATGAAAAAAAAACAACGGCCGAAAAAAACCCTGGACAAAAATATTTTTTTTCAAAAAAAAACCCTCCAAAAAGCAAAAAAATCAAGATAAAAACATTCATCTCTTCCAAAATATTAAACTAATATGGGTATAAAATAGTACAAAAATAATATATAATAAAAAACGTAATACACTTAAAAATGAAGAGAGATAAATTTTAAAAATATGACATTTACAATTAGAAACGTAAAAAAATATTGTTAACCCGTGGCAACGCACGGGTATTTTTACTAGTTACTAGTAATAATAAAGAGGCAAAATTTCTTCACTGTTTTTGGTCTGGCCGTTTTTGTCTGGTCTATTTATATAGACTAACTAGGATTCCCACAAGATTAGGGGACCGATATGGAACTAATAGTCTGTCCGTTCCCCCTCCCCTTTCGTCTGGTCGACAGCACCGGTTGGAGCAAAAACCGATCCAGTCTGGTTGTTTCGTCTCGGCCCGGACCTCTTTGCAACAAAATCGTCCCAAACTTGAAGGTCCAGTCTCGATAGCCCACGAGACCTCAGCGGCAGTAGAGCGCAGACGAGCGCTCGTTCAGTTTCGGTCTGGACGTTTAGCTCCACCTCACCAGCAAAAGGCAGACGAGCCACGAGCTCACGCTATAAGAAGAGCGCCTCGTGCCCCGTTGCTCCATAAAAACAGTGAATAAATTTTGCCTCTTTATTATTAGGTATACATATAGATTTATTTTCGAGATTGGATCAGTTTTGACAAATATTTCTCTCGTGAAACAATTTTGACTAAATTTATTATTCTAAAATTTGTAAAATTTGTTTTTGTAGAAATAGATTTTTGACTGATTTTTTTTTTTAAAAAAATGCGATGCTTAGCGTATGTGCGGGTGCGTACGTATTTTTTTTCACCCGTCTTCTCCTCTCCTCGTGTCGCCCTCGCCTTCATTTTCCTCTGCCCCCAAACAAATTTTTTGACTGATTTTTTTTAAAAAATGCGATGCTTAGCGTATGTGCGGGTGCGTACGTATCTTCTTTGACCCGTCTTCTCCTCTTCTCGTGTCGCCCTCGCCTTCATCTTCCTCTGCCCCACATCATTAGCCGGTCTCACCGAGCTCCCTACCATCAACGAGACACTTTTTACTCCTCCCCTCCCCCATGGCGCTATGGTGAGCTCCGTCAAATGCACCTGACATCCCCGCCCCTCCTTGGATCGGCCACCGTTGCTGCCATCAGGGCCCTAAGCTCCATCCAACGGGGGCTCTTTATTATTAGGTATAGATTAACTGGACATTATGATATTATTAACACTGTTAACCTACACTATGAATCCATCATAAAGAAAATTATAGCTCAAAAAATTAATAGAAAGGAACAAATATAAATATTTAGGTATTTAACATTCATGTCTTATTTGTGTTAATGACCTTGTTTGCTAAAGCTTATGATCAATTAAAGTTGGTCAATGTTTTTCTATCACAACAAAACAACAACAACCGCCATAAATTATGCCGAACAATCCTAATGTATTTTTCCCGTTACAGGCATATGTACTATGAAATTAAATTTTGAAATGGATCTACTTACATCACTTTCATATTTTAAACTAATCCCAAAAGAGTTTATTTATAGTTAGAGTTTAAAAATTTGAACTTCGGATTAAACTTAATCTAAAAGATTTTTAGAGTCTCTTTCTTCTTCCGTTGCAACGCGCGGACGTTTGTCTAGTAAACAAATAAAAATGTTAAATCGGACATTTGGCTTAACTAAATACACCTTTGATTCATGAGAGGCAATGAGTTAGAAGGGAATTTTGAAGCTCGCTTCAATACTGAATGTTCAAAGTCTTCAAATAATCTTTGGACTGAAAATATTATCCGCCCGATTTTCATATACATTATTATCCGTCAGAGCTCTTGGCCGCGCTGAGACGCTGACTTTTCCTCCCATGCTCTGGCGCTGTCAGTCACGCGGGCCGCATGATGCATGACATGAGGTCAGGTCACTCGCTGTTGCGCGCAGGTGTGGGTGGCCGACGCCTGCAGCCCTGCACGCCCCACTGGGGCATCACGTGACGGCAGGCGCCAGCGCATGTGCGACCCCGTGTGTGGCCGACGTCACGTCCGTGACTGGGGGCAGCGACGGGACGGGCACGACTGGCGGCGTGTGGCCCACGTCACATCCGGCCCAAAGGCCCATAACCCTATCGGAGGTCGTACACGATCCTGTGGGAGCAAGAAGAGGCCCATTGGTGACTGACTGAGGGCCGTAGCCCGTTGGTGTGGACTGGGGGACTGGGACGCATGAATGCTGATGAGCACAAACTGCTCTGCCTTCTATTTATTTATTTATTTTATATAGGACGAAGATTATAAAAATCCACTCGGTATGAATTTTGCATCTCAAATAATTCAACCTCACACACAACACGTTTCCATGCTAACGCTCACTACGCTCCATTCAACTTTGCTAGAAAAAGAATATTACACCTACATAAAAAAAAGAGAATGTCACACAACATGTAGGCCCCATGAGCAACTTACCAGAAGCTGAGCTATTTTGAAAAAAGTGTTTGGTAAAACAGCTTCACCAATAACTTCATGTATGGTTGAGAGAGAGAAATGGAGGTGTAAGCTGTGATAAGCTACTTTTTTCAGCTTCATGGGTGAAGCTGTTTGTGTGAGAAGGGGAATAAAATAGCTTCATGAGTGAAGCTGTTTTGTAAAATGGTGTTTGGTAAAAAAAAACAGCTCACAACAACTTCTCTACCAAACAGGCTCATAGAGGCTCCAACATATACGCTTATTAACCGAGATTCTGTTCTTTTTTTTACTTTTTATTATCGCTGCGTACCGTTAGTTTGCCCATTCGTACGGTTGCAGTCGGTATGATGTAGATGTAGCTTTGCACCATGGATCAACATATTATGCATACCGTTGCCCACTTGCTGCCGACACGCTGATGACCGCGCGCCCTTGGTGGCTAGGCACTAGTCGCGCTGCATGCTTGAGCAAGTTCAACTGATAGATGGTGCGACTCGTGGATTAGCATGAGATACACTACATCCATGTAACTAAAATGGCCGGCGAAGCTTATTCACCATGTCATCTTATAGAGTATGTATATCAACTTGATGTAGTATTATTTTTGGAAAAAGTCAACTTAACCCCCTCACCTATTAAGGGTTGTCTACTTAACCCCCCACCTATGAAACCGTCTGTTTTACCCCCTGAACTTTATAAAACCGGTCAAATTACCCCCTCAGGTGGTTTAAGATGGTGGTTTTGCTACAGTAACAATAATTTTGGTTTTTATAGTTGATATAGCAGAACCGTTGTTACTGTAGCAAAACCAAAACCACCGTCTAAAATCGCCTGAGGGGGTAATTTGACCGGTTTTATAAAGCTCAGAGGGTAAAACAAAAGGTTTCATAGGTGGGGGTTAAGAAGACAACTCTTAATAGGCGAGGAGGTTAAGTAGATTTTCCCTATTATTTTTGGAGTGGTTCATAATAAAGGTCTTCTATTATATTATCTGAAAAAAATATCATATAGCTAGACTAGTGCTTGATATCACCTGCATGGGTTGTTAGCTCTCCAAATAGTATAGTATGGACTTCATTTGAAAAGAAGATGGCATCATCATGAATTCATGATATGTTCGGCCTTGTTTAGATTCCTTCTAACACTTTTCAATTTTTTTCACTCTCTCTTCATCACATCAATGTTTGGACATATGCCTGGAGCATTAAGTGTTGGTAAAACAAATAACTAATTGCACAGATTAGTTGTAAATCATGATACGAATCTTTGAGTCTGGTTAGCACATGATTAAATAATATTTTTCAAATGCAAACGAAAGTGTTATAGTAGCAAAGTTAAAAAAAAATCCAGCATCTAAACAAGGCTTCGTCACTCCTTGTCAGATTATACAGATTTGAGGGATCCAGACGCAAAAGTGCACGCTAGTACTCGCTAGTACCCGTACAGTAGTAGTATATTCCATCATGGCGGCAGGCGGCGAGCCCCGTCGTGATATGATGATGTCGGTGTTGATCGCCTGATGGCGACTACTCGGGTCAGCAATCAGTACTGCTCCCTGCTACTGGTCCGTTGGCCGATGGGCCGCGTGGCAATGATTCGTCTCACAGTTTATCGGTAGACGAGTGTGGAGGACAGTCATAAAAGTTCTCCGAACGCAGCTTCAAAGAACGACGCGGTGGCACGTGGAACTTTTTTTAAAAAAAATCACTGTCAAAACAAAAATGATCTATATTCTACATACGTTTTTGGTACGGGGAATGTGGTACTTTGCTTCGTGAGGCTTTGTTTGATGGCACCCACTAGATTATAGAAGCTGGATTTTAAAAGCTACTGTAGATGGTTAAAAGTCAGATTTTAAAGCTACTGTAGATTGTTAAAAGCTGGCGGAGCCTGTTTAGATCTTAGCAGCCAAGTTCCCAAAATTTAGGGAACATGATACGGAATGAATTGAATATATAGAGTCGTTCTGAAATTTGAAATGTGCTGAGTTCTTTCAACTCCCTTTGTGCGTCACCATTCCGCGACACTGCAGGAGAGGAAGCTACGACGCCGAATAAATATTGCTAAATTACTGATCAAAAAATATTTTTAAATAAACGTATCTAAATATAGTATTTATAAACTTAGTCAAAACTCAAGACCATTTTTTCTTACATAAACTCTAGAAATATACTTTTTTAGACAACGAGAATACTCTTTTACTCATTGTTAAATTAAATCTTGAATAATTATTTTCACTTGGATATTGGAGATATAGTTTCATACAAAATAATTTTCTTTGGCCAAAAAGAGATCTCTTCAGCATGTATTTCTTTCAAGGACCAAAAGCAATTCATTAAAGAAGTCCAAAGGACCAAGGACTCCTAGCGCCAATATTGTGCAGAAAACCCACATGGCAAGGACAAAGCGAAGAATAAGTTTGTTAATGCCAAGACAACTACTGACTTTCGTGAGGAGTGTCTGGATTGAGCGCACCGCAAAGGAAAAAAACAGTCTACCAATATCGTGACCGCTAGCAAGGCTATCGAGAAGATAAACTTGGCACTACTAAGATACATTCTCATTTGCACGAGATGAATGGTGTGTTGACATACAAAAAAAATGTAAATAGACATTTCATGACTTTAGTTAATGAAATGATGCAATTGAATTTTGTTGTGCTTATTTGTCAAAACATAAGGACGAAACTTTAGAATACTTTAAAATATATGAGGCAGGGGTTGAAGTTAACTTGAGACTACTTTAAAATCTATAAGATAGAGGTAACCAGTTAAAGACTGAGATGGTCGTTTTGAAAGTTAATTTAGGAATGAAACTGATATCCATGATAGTCAAGAGACCAAAAATGATTGTTTCACCTTTTTTCAGTACGTAGATGCATTGCAAAACAATTTATTTCTCTATTGAAAAATTCCAAAACTTGTGCATCTTTATTTTGTCGTAGTATGTAGAAAATAGGGAAATAAGGAGCGACAAAGAGATGGAAATAGAGATAGAGATTTAGAGAAAGGTGTATTGGAAAATGAGAAAAGTGTATTAAGATGTTTTAAAGTAAGCATTTTAAAACAAATATTCGAATCCTATAAAGTTTCAAGAGTGAGGGGATATTTATATCTTTTTTTCGTAATATAAAATGAAAAGAATATATTCTTTATTTCTTTGCGACGGTACTGTATACATATCGCGGGCGATGAGAATCGTTGGAATCGCAGCCAAGACTCATGAATGGGACTGGATTGGACGCTTCTTTGCTAGCAATTGGCAATAATCGCCGCCACTACGGATGCGCAAAAAGGCATCGAGGAGACGACGGCGACCGCCGGAATATACCTCCGATCGAATCCACCCACCTGACAGCAACAGAGGTAGGTGACGGTGCAGCGAAACCAGGTCGTTCATGCGGCGACGAATTCCATTCCAAAGGTCAGACAGCTACGCTGCGGCGGCGGCGGCATGTCAGCATGTGGACGACAACAGGGCAGCTCTACCATCTGCCAACGGTACTGCACTTTGCTAGTAAGGCCTCGTTTAGTTGGGAAATTTTGCAAAAAAAATTCCTATAGCACTTTCGTTGTTATTTGACAAACTTTGTCCAAATATGGACTACGTAGACTCCAAAGATTCGTCTCGACATGTACATACAAAAAGTACAATTAGTTACTTTTTTACCTATATTTAATGCTCCATGCATACGTCCACACATTGATGTGATGGAAAATTTTGTAAAATGAGGGAAACTAAACAGGGCCTAAAAAAGAAACAACCATTCAACATACAAAATTCGTAGCACATGTTGTTGAAACCATACCCAACAACAAAAATAAAATAAAATACCATCCACCGGCCAACGGTTGACTTGTAAGATGACCATGCAGTTCGTGCTTGGGACAATTTAGCGGTATCCAACATTTGTCGACCACCGTCTCACTGATCACTAGGTGGCCAGGCGGCCAGGTGCAGTTCCATGTTATATGTTGGCAAGCCATGCAGCGACCCTCACTCCACAGACGTTTGTTTGGTGAATCTGCGGTCTCTGAAGATCGAGGGCAGAGTCACCCCACTTGATAAAGATAAAAGCTAAACCCGTCCCACAAAACCCATTTGAAACTCCTCCGTCCTCCGCTAGTTGAGCTAGTTTTTTTTTTTTTTAAATTAAAATATACCTCATCCGTCAGAAGAAAGAATCAGTTCTAGCACGGCAGCAAGTTAAATTTCTACAAGTTTGACAATAAGCAAGTATCATCAGATTTGTCGTAAGATATATTTTCATGACACACACACCACAGACTTTGATCACTTGACGAATCATCATGTATATCTTTTTTTTTTCCAGAGGAGCGGAAACGGTGACATCTGAATTTGTTGAGGCCCAAATCCGATGCCAATCCACAGTACTAGGCGCATTTACTGTGGGTAGCTCTCGGCCGCGCTGACTCCGCCGACTGGCCGGCCGGGGTGAATCCACCGCGAGCGGCGGCCGGCCCGGCCCCTATCGCGCTCTGGCGCTGGCAGTCACGCACGCGGCCCTCTCCCTCGCTGTTGCGCGCAGGTGGCCGACGCCTCCTGCAGTCCCACGTGACGGCAGGCCGCCAGCGCACGTGCGTCCATGTGTCGAGCATGCGCGGAAGCGGCATGGGCGCGGGTGGCAGTGGCAGTGGCGATGGCGATGACTCTGAGGCGCGTGGACGTGCGGATAGGGTCCGTCCCGTCCCGTCGTCGTCCCCATCGATCGACCGACGTGGGTACTGTACAAACGTCATGGAGGCCGGCGGCGTGTGGTCCACGTCCACCATACTGGCATCTGGCAGGCAGTGGCAGGCTGCTGCTCGCTGCCTCTCTGCTGTACGGCCGCGCCCATAACTCCCCTCGGCCCTACCCTATCGGCAGCAGCGACTCCCATCGAGCCAGCGAGGTGCGCGCGCTGCGACAGTGCAAGTCGGAGACGTACGCGGCCATGCCCTCCGATCCGACCACGGCAGTCGGCGCGCCTTGTGGTTGTGGTTTCGTACACGCTCTGTCATGATTAACGTGAGTACTATTTACTTTTGAACCACTTCTTCTAAAACCGATTGTTGTCAAATCAAAATTTTTTCCTTTCTTCCATAATCTAACTTGAATTTTCTAATATACCCCCTCGTCCCTAAATAAATGTCGTTCTCGCTTTCCGAGAAAAACCTGCCGGCAATTATATATTAAGATATACTAATATTTATGCTAAATAATTAGTATCATCGGAAAGATCTTTACATCTAGTTTTTTAACAAAATTATTTGAAAATATAAATATTACACATATTTTCTATAAATTGAGTTAAATATGTGGCATGCACATCAACGGCGACATTTAGGGACGGAGGCAGTACTGCGATGAGGATCGGCAAACGAGCTCGATCAGATTGAAAAGGGATGTAATACTTGTCTTTTTTTTTTGAGCATGTGATACTTGTCTTTGTGGCTGTGTAGTTACGTCATAGAGGGTACATACACGAGTGCAGCATACTATAGTGTCTCTATACAGGTGGTTCAAAACCTTTTTTCACTAACGTCTTTCAGCACGCCTGCATTGGAGGCTAGTCAAAATAGGACCACAACACGGACGGTTGTTTGTGAACCGCCTGTGTAAATGGTTGCCTATGAAAAATAGAAAAAAAACACTAAAAACCTGAAAAAATAGAAAAAAAAATTATTTACATCTGGGGAGGGCTCCACTGGGCAAGTTGCGGCATTTTTTCACGCAAAATTTGTGGTAAAAACGGTCGGCGGGATTCGAACCCGCGACCTCTCCCTCGCGCGGAGCCTCTTCTACCACTTCATACATGCGTTCATAACTCATTTCTCTATTTGTATTAGGAGTTGGGAACTAAAGAATTTTACTTGATCTTGCCTCTGTTTGTGCTCCCTATTATATTAATGGAAATCAGCAGAGCATTAATTCTCATCAGCTCTCCATCCTACTCCCTTCTAGAAATTTTAGAAGCAATCTATCAAATGATCAAAGAGCAGAGCTAAAGAATTATAGAGCAGAGCTCTTCCAAACATGGTAACCGTCCACGAGGCAAGGGGCGAAGGTCTCAAAGGGGTGATTGGTTCGCATGCAGAGCAGTGTCCCTGCCGCTACAGCTTTTGGCACACGATTGGTGAGCACGCTGCGTGGAATTTTTGCATTTTGGCCCTTTTTAAAACTTTTTTTGCAAATAGACCCCGTAGGAAACTTTGTCCAGAAATGGGACAAAAGCTCGGCGTCACGTCACTTGACGCCGAGGTACAATGTCTCGGCGTCATTTCATATGACGCCGAGGTGTGCCCAGTCAGCGACGACTACGGTCGTCGTTGCATCGTGGCTGTGCGGGACCCACGGGGCTCGGCGTCATAGAAAATGACGCCGAGCTTCGACACGTCAGCCTTCCACAGCCGGACATCAGCTGGGCCCAGGGCTCGGCGTCGCGTCCTTTAACGCCGAGGTATCTAACCTCGGCGTGAAGTCGTGTGACGCCGAGGTCTGGGGCAAAAAGGTCGCGCCGGCCTCTTCTTTCTTCCTCCTCCATTCTTTCTCTTCTCCCAACCGGTTCACTCTCTTCTCTCTCCCCACCGATTCCCCTCCAACCCTAACCCCTCTAATGGAGGCCTAGGAGACCGGATTTGGCCTTGGGACATGCGCACGAGGTACTCCTCCCTCCCCTCTTCCCTTCTATCCGTCTATTTTTTGCTGCATTTGTTGTCTTCATGGTGGAACCCTAGGCACCATTGGTATGGATAAATATGTGAAATGGTTGATTTAGATGGAAATGTGTGTGTTGGATTCCATGGTAGAACCGTAGAGACCACTTGTTGTAGGTTATGATTTGGTATATAGATATTTGGGTATCTAGGGTTTGTTCATGGTAGTGGTATGTTGTATAATTGTGTATTATTATGGTGTAAGGATTAGGTTTTGGCAAAATTGATTTATTTATATGATATTATATATAACTTGTTGTAGATGGATAGACTAGTGAGGTTTCATCATGGAGGAGTTGTTGTGAGGACAAAGGAAGATAGTGTTGTTCTTAAGGGCATGTTGGAGGATATGTTGATTTTTCATGAGTCACCTAGTTTGGCCGACCTAATAGACCAAGTAAAAGAGAGGCTTGGATGGACTGAAGGAGATGTGTTGTGCTTCATTTGGAAGGGTTGATAGATGTAGGTTCATCGAATGGTCCTCGCATCAAGAGGTTGCTCAAGATCACAAGTGAAGGTGACTGAGGTGTTTACAAGGCTGTTGTTATGTCCTCAGAAGTTCGATCTTTAGATGTGGTGGTTAGTAGGGTGATGTAGGCGGTCGTGAGCCCATTGTCCCCTGTGTATCCAACCAAGTCACTGTACAGATGGCTCAATCGTTGGAAGAAGATATGGTGTTGACACAACCAATGTATGATGGTGATGATTATTCATCTGATCAACTTAGTGGTGATGGAGTAGACACTGAAGAAGATGACCATGACATGATTGATGAAGAAGACTTAAGTGATGAAGAGGACTTTGGCCATGTGAGGGCTTCAAATAGGCTAGATGTTGAGGTGGCCGGAGATGACGAAACTTATGAGGATGAAATGGCTGTTATCTCGGATGACGATCGTCCAGTTCGTGGGGTGAAAGCTAGTGAAATTGATATATTGAGGGAGTTGTTGCCAGATCGGGATCCAATGGTTCCTGATTTTGAGGACCTTAGCCATTGCCACAGGGCACTTGCCGATGGAGGGCTTAGTCATACTAGTGTCCCCGATGTTAGTGCTTGCCCAATCATACGGAAGGGCATTATGTTTGCCATGATGGCTTATGCTAAAACATGGTTGCAAGAGTATTCAATTATGCACAACCGTCCGTATAGGGTTGTTAACTCTCACAAATCTAGAAGGTACACTGTGGTTTGTGAGATAGAGCATTGTCCGTGGAAAGTCTGTGTTAGGAGGCAACGGGCGGGTCAATGGAAGATAACCTCTGTTATTCAACCACATGTTTGTGCTACGGCTGAGGCAGAAGAAAAGCACTTGCAGCTCAATTCTAAGTTCATTGCAAGACAGTTGTGCCCTGTGGTCAAGCATATGCCAACCATAACAGTTGCAGCGTTGATTGAGGTCATTTTTAAGATCTACAACTACTATGTCAAATATGGGGAAAGCATGGCGTGCCAAACAACGTGCATTAGAGCTCATCTTTGGCAATTGGGAAGAAGCGTATGAGCGCCTTCCAGTCATGTTGAATGCGATGAAAGCTGCGAATCCTGAGATGCACTTTGAGTACGTCCCAAAAGAGGGTGAGATGAGGAATGGAACAGAGGTGTTCGGTAGGGCTTTCTGGGCATTTGGACAGAGCATCGAAGCATTCAAGCACTGTAGACCCGTAGTGTCAATTGATGGCACGTTCCTTACTGGTAAATTCGAAGGCACCATGCTTGTTTGTATTGGCATAGATACGGAAGACCAGCTTGTGCCATTGGCATTTGGTATCGTTCGTAAGGAGGACACAAATAGTTGGTCTTGGTTCCTTACACTCGTGCGATGAGTTGTTGTTGGTGCGGGACGTGATGTTTGTGTCATTTCGGACAGACATGCTGGCATTTTAAATGCCGTTGAAGATGAAATGCCAGGGTACGGTCACATACATCACCGATGGTGCACTAGGCACCTTGCACAGAACCTTGTTAGGCATGATGGCACCAAAGGACAACTTCAAGTTATTTGAGGAGTTGGCTCGGCAAGAATGAGGTTTAATCTGTTTGAGGAGAAGCTAGATGCCCTAAGTTGGCAACTAATGATCGTGGGGAGAGTTTCTCGATGGACTGATGCTGTCAAAGGAGAACTGGACTCTTGCTTATGACACCGGAGGTTGGAGATGGGGTTTCATGACTAGTAACATGGCTGAGATGTTCAACGCCTTCTTCGAGGTTGTCGCCTCTACCGGTCACCGCTATTGCGTCATTCACGTTTTACAAGTTGAATGCTTGGTTTGTATCTAGGAAAAAGCTATCCCATGTCTCTATGGAGGAACCACAACCTGGCCGCGGTTAGGTTCTATAAGAAACTTTCATTCTCTAAGAGAAAGTCCAAAATCAAAAGGGGGCATGCTTTGATGCTCTCAAAAATGAGTACGAGATTCTTGAGGGCGGTGGCACTAACTTAGGTGGTGAAGCCGTGGTGCTAGGAAACATAAGTCGTAATCAATGGCAACACTTGCACATGTGGCAAACCTAGAATAATACCATAGGCCTTGCCCCACATGATTTACGGCATGTCGTCTTAGACGAGTTGATCCTGAGGTGCCCCCACGTTTGGCGATGGAGTTTTCTTTGAGAAACCTTTGAGCACATGGGAACCCAAATTTGAGTCATTTCTTGACGAGACACAATGGCCGGTGTACGATGGACCAAAGTATGTAGCTTGATCTTAGTTTGCTATGGAAGAGCAAAGGGCCAGGAGGCGCAAGAGGTTCAAGATGGACATGGATCGAGCCGTGAAAGGAAAATCAAGTGTTAGTAAGGTTGGCACTCACTTTGTAGAGGACACGAACATAGCCGATGTTCAAAATGTCGTAAGCCGGGCACAATATAAAACATGCCCCGAAGTTATTACTGAATAGGTATGTATGAATGTAATTTATATAACTTATTTATTAAGCAAATACTTTGTTGTACTTTATGCAAATTGTTATATTTTTTTCTTAATCATGTTCAAACTTTCATTATATAAATACTTAGTAGTTCATGTTTATTGTATGCAGGATGGACCGGTTCCCACTTCTTGATCCAAGGTTTGACAAGGGGCATAGGGCGCTTAGGATCGAGAATGGAGAAGTAAGAACTCATGTCGTTGATGGAAGATGGACCTTTCATTTTTTCCATTTATCTTTTCTTGCATCCGCATGGTCCTAACTCATGTCGTTGTCTTGCAGGCCTTGCATCCGTTGAGGCCGGTATCACATGATGGTGCTTCCGCCATGAGGTACGACGAGCGGTACACGGCTCTTGAAGCGTGCCGGCCTCGCGACGGTTGCCCGCATGTCAATCGTGGGTTGCCTCTTTCAATCCTTCAGCCTTGACAGCACTTGTTGATAGATGGCGTCCAGAGACGCACTCTTTCCACTTGCCATGTGGCGAGATGACAGTGACCCTCCAGGACACCCAGATGATACTTGGAATGTACATCCAAGTTGGGCGTGACAGGAGACGTGGTGTCCGAGGGATGGCAGGCACGTGTGGAGCAGTTCTTGGGACGCGCTCTACCAGCGCTAGAGGCAGGGAAGAAGAGAAGGACCAGCGGGGTATCCTTGACGTGGCTTCGGCAAGAGTTCCACCAGTGCCCACAAGACGCTGATGATGCGACTGTGAACTACTACTGCCGGGCTTACGTGCTACACATGTTTGGCACTGTGTTGTTCCCTGATGGCACTGGTGACACTGCGTCTTGGATGTACATCCCGTGCCTCCTGACTGGGATGACGCCAGAAGGACAGTGTGGGGATCGCAGCTGTTCTTGCCTTCTTGTACCGTCAGCTATGCTCCGCTTGCCGACGTGGCGGAGGAAGCCCGCTACTGTGGCCGGTTGCCTCTTATTGTGTTGCAGGTACTACACACATATCATCCATGTTTGATCTCTATTGTTTCGTGAAACTAATGTATGTTTGTTTTGCAGATTTGGATGTGGGAAAGGCTGCCGGTAGGTAGGCCTCACAGGATTTCAGCGGCCGAATCAGTGGTTTCCAGTTGTGACCAGGAGATCATGCCGACTGTGGCACACTTATACGAGCGTGCACACGGTACTTACCAGCTGTCTCGCCACGCCTACCTACATCTCTACACCAACGAGTTAGATGCTCTGCAGCCCCAACATGTAAGTCCACAACCAATCGCTTCGTAAAGTCTTACTAACTCCATTTTTAGACTCACTTAACTATTACACTATCGAAATGTAGGTGCAATGGCTACCATACAGTCGTCCTGCTATTGAGGGCCTCAACTTGAGCACAATTTGCACGGCGGACGTGAACTTTGGAGAATGAGGTGCCCCCTCATTTGCTTCTATGCAGTGGAGTACCATCTTCCCCCACCTGTGTTGCAAGGCAGTTTGGGAGGCTGCAGCCGTGTCCTCCGCATCCCTTCTCCACCAGCTACGAGCTCCACCAGTAAGTTCGCAACCATGTGCACTATCCACAGGAAGAATTGAATTGTAATTTCAGTCTAATGCTTCTTCTACTTGCAGGTATGATCGCCAGAAGAAGAAGAAGATAACCAATTGCGGGCGGAGCACTAGGCCATACATTGATGAGTGGGATCGCATGGAAGCCAATGACATGGCGATATTTGCTATGCATCGTGAGGGCCCTTCCAGGAGTACCTAAATTGGTACACAACGCTACACAACTCCATTTGAAGCCGGCTTGGACTGAACAAGACTACGCAGACATTGCCGAATCGGATGAAGGAGATAACCCGTACGACCACGCAACACAAGCAGGACGTCAGATGGAGTTTGGCCCAGTCTTAGCCCGTGCGGTGAGTGACAACCTTGATTGCTTTGTTAATCACTTGATAGAGGGAGTAGTGAGTTACCCTTGATTGCTCTAGCGGATCATTTCTACAATGTCTATTAGTTGACCATTAACTAATGATCTTTTCGTTTTAAGGGCAACGAAATCATGAGGACTATCGCTGAGCATGAGCAAGCACTCATGGTCCCGGAGGGCATCCCGATGAGGGGCAAACACTTAGAGGCGCCATGCAGGTACTCTTGATCACTTAGAAGGGAAAGCACTCATGACCACTTACAGGGCCAAGCACTCATGATATTTCTGAGTTATTTTGCAGCGTGCCATAACCCGCCTACGCAAGATTGTTGGACGTCTAGGATGCCGAGCTCAGCTTCATGAAGTTGCTGAGCCATCTCGCCGGGCCATAGAAGCTACAGAACAGCCAGGTCATCAAGGTCATGAACAAGAGGAAGAAGAAGCTCCGGAGGAGGACGTCCAGGAGATAAAGGCACTTCCCAGCTTCAGGATGCTCCTCCGGATACTCAGACCTCAGAAGGTGGTTCACGCCCACGCAGGCAGCCACGACCTGTGGATAGGTACACTCCAGGCTCCCACGCAATTCGGGGAGAAAGGTAAGCATCGGGCCGGCGGTTAGGCTTCTTAGCTAATGTGGATGACTTTTGTGTAGTCGACAACTCGCGTCATGAACTTTGATATGATGGAGTTGTAAAAAGAACTTGTGATGGTTGTGTTTCGAACTATGTGTGGATGTGTTTGAAACTTTGCTATGGATGTGTGCAAAACTATGTACGAATGTGTTTCGAACTTTGGTATGGATGGATGTAAACCTATGTATGGATGTGTTTCATCTGATGGTTGCAATGTGTGTATATGTGATCATGTCAAATCTGTGAACTCTCTTGTCCATTTTGTTTTTTTTAATTTCTGCAGGGTCGGCGTCAAATCACATGACGTCGAGGTATTGAACCTCGGCGTCAACTAAAATGACGCCGAGCTTCGGCTCATCGTGCAGGTTGCCGGTTGAATGAGATTCAATGCTCGGCGTCAAATGCAATGACGCCGAGGTTTGTAAGGTCAGCGTCATCTCAAATGACGCCGAGCTTTGATTCCTGGGCCAAACCTCTCTGAGTAGAGGCTTTGTGGGACGCCGAGGTGCACTACCTCGGCGTCAGCACCTCGGCGCCCCACAAAGCCTCTACTCAGAGAGGGTCGTCCCAGGACTCAAAGGTCGGCGTCAGTCGACATGACGCCGAGGTATGTAAGCTCAGCGTCATTTGAAATGACGCCGAGCTTTGTGTCCTGGGCACTCGGAGAATGTCTCATATCTCGGCGTCAAATGACACGACGCCAACCTTATATACCTCGGCGTCATGTCATTTGACGCCGATCTTTGAGACAGTAAATACAGACACTCACATATCCCTTATACACTTACTGCAGACAACACAAAAACAGAAAATATCATCTTCCAACCATAATTGTTATAAACAATTTATATATAGATCGAAGCACAATTCTTACTACAAATCCATCTTCATGGATATCATCATCCCCATTACTTGGTCAAGGGTTGCATCAACAACAACTACCATAGTAACAATGCAAGAAATGACATTTACAAAATATGTTAGGAGGTTGCATGACCTAGCACAAAATAAAACCGATATCATGCATCCTAAACCCTAACTGAACCATCCACTGTCATATGTTACGACCTACCACAAAAGGACACCCATGTCAACCATCCTAAACTATAACTGAAAGTCCTAATAGTCGTCGGGGGGATAGTCCCACGCGTCTTCAGGAACTTCATCGTTCGGGTCATAGTCAAAATCCCAACTTGCCCGCCACAGTCATCGTCATCATCGTCGTCGTTCTCCTTAGGGGCCGGGAGATGTCCATCATTTGGTGGTGAATCGGGAACTACACAACCAAAATAAGGTAGTGCCAACAACTTTAAAAAATGTATATTTCATCCTTGCCAACAAATGAAACAATGATTTACAAATGCAATACTCACACAACTGGCGACCCAGTTTCCGTTTTGCAATGCCCTTTTCACGCGCCTTCCAAAAGAGTCAATCTCCCTCCTTCTCTCTTCGTCCATAAAGTCGTAGCGCTCCTTGTTCACTCGCCAGAATCTAATGAGCTCCTCGGGGTCATGCTTGTTCTTAAACTTTCCATCGGTCGCGCGATCAAAGTCATCAGGTAGCATGTTCCACGTCTCCATCAATGGCATGAGCACACTGTACCTAAACCGCACTTGTGACCTGGCGCTGTGAAGTTTCAGTCTCTTCCTCTCGCTAAGGTAAGGCGAACGGACAGTCAACTGCAATTCCGCAATTATTTGTCCACGTCCAGAGAAGTCCTCCCAATCGCATGACTTCCCCTCCTAAAGAACATAAATTAGTAAGTGGTTAACAATATCGAGTGTGTAAGTTGAATCAATCATTTGATAACTCACAAAGCGCTCATTGGGCCCTCCATAAGCATTGCCACAGTAGTGGCCCCAACCAAGCTCAGATGGAACAACTCCTTCACGAGCTAAGATACCACACTGGCTTGATGTCTGGCACACTCAAGCATGGCCATGGCTTAGTGCCAGATACGAAGTCTATGGCATCCTGCTGAGAAGGCCAGTGCGATTTTGGTCCATAGTTGTACTCCTCAAAGTCACAAGTGGGGAAACCTCTCTAAAAATTAAAACATTGCTAGTGAAGCGTTATAATATGAAAACAATGATTGCATTTTGGAAATACATTCATCGAAAGAAACACTTACATTGTTACGCTGATCACATCTGAAGAAGGGAATAAACATTTCAGGCTTACTTGGCTTTTGAAGTACCGCAGCCTTACCACAGTGGCAACTTGGAGGATGCAAAACATGATGCAATGTAGCATCAAGCTTCTCCATTGTTGTCATCTCTGGAGGGTTCGATGGTGGAGCCACCCACCGAACAAACTCACCATACGGATAGCTCTTCCATGGATCATATGGAAAGTACATAAGGCGCCGATCGAACTCTTCATCACCATCGATCCACTGGTAGAAGTTGCATCCCGCTAGATAAACATCGGTAGGGGAAGGTGGACGACGCCGAAGTTGACAACAGTAAAAGGCACGCCCAGACGACTTTGGATGCCTTGACTGTTTCACAAAGGCCGACAACCCACACAAGCACTTTGGTGTCGGTTCGGCCGGTGGGAATGAGCCTTTACCATCATGGTTCGGCGGATGGTGCACAAACTCAATGTGTTGGACGCCATCATTCAAACTGCCAAAACAAAACCACACATATCATAGTGCTACAGTGACATGCAAATAAAAGGGTGTCCAAGTGTATGAACCAAAAAGCAGTATAACAGTATAAGCGGTAACAATAATTAATAGTACAACCAACAAAAGCAGTATATAATATGCATAATATCTTACAAGAAAGAGATAAGTGAAGTATCCGATGTACATTTCCAATCAACAGTCGAATAAATTACACTGAAACCCTAGAACAGTACAACTGCTAACAATAAAATCAACAGTTCAATAGGTAAAACAGTACATAATACACACAACATATTACAAGAAAATACATAGATGAGCAATACGATGATTATTTCAAAAGAAAAAAGAACACAACACTGTAAAAATACTGCCAACCAACATAGTCTACAAATATAACTAAAAAAATGAACATAGAGTGAACGAATCATAGATCAGACACAAACTGATGAACAGAAACACTAACAAAATCAAAACAAGATCAAAGAGAGAGAGGGGGGAAAGAAAGAGAGAAATGGGGGAGAGCTCACCTTTTCACACCAAAAGAGAGAGGGAAGAGAGAGAAGGAAGCCTGGGCGCGGCCGCGCGGCCTTTATGGCGCCAAAGCTCGGCGTCACGTCGGGTGACGCCGAGCTTTGGGCCCGCCGTGTCAGTTTGGCTCCGCGGAGGGCTGATGTGTCAAGGCTCGGCGTCAAGGCAAGCGACGCCGAGTTCCTGCATATCGGCGTCATTTCCTATGACGCCGAGCCCCGTGGGTCCCGCACAGCCACGATGCAACGACGACCGTAGTCGTCGCTGACGTGGCACACCTCGGCGTCATATGAAATGACGCCGAGACATTGTACCTCGGCGTCAAGTGACATGACGCCGAGCTTTTGTCCCATTTCTGGACAAAGTTTCCTACGGGGTCTATTTGCAAAAAAAGTTTTAAAAAAGGGCCAAAATGCAAAAATTCCACGCACATTGCATGGCCAAAACCTGGCCAGCTGCATGAAGTAGAGCCACGGAGCCTGGCCCTGAGAAAACGAGAATGAATTCCATTCCTACCAGGCCCGACTCGCGTGAGCTTGCGAGCATCTCATGTCCCGTGAGAGGGAGAGTCGGTGCAATTTTCAGCTCATATACAGGACAGATTCGTAAAGCCTGTCTGGACATAGTCTGGTTCTACTAGTGCACGTGACCCATACCTATATGTGAACCAATCACGTCCGTAGGAGCTTGTGAGATCTCTGCCTGAGCTCCAGACCTCTAGTTCGACAAAAGGTGTATGAACTAGACATGAAAGCTTTACAAGGATAGGACCGGATAGATTCAATTCAAAAGGGTAGGTATGAAACTAAGAAAGCCAGATGAGAGGTGTTAGTAAGAGTAAACATTTGCTAATAATAGATTAATTTGGCTTAATAGATTCATTTTGTTAATAATTGTATGACAGTGTAATTAGTTTTATAATTAATCTATTTTTAATAAACTAAATTAGTACTAATTTAGTTTATTAAAAATAGATTAATTATAAAACTAATTACACCGTCATACAGTTATTAACAAGAAAAATCTATTAAGCCAAATTAATCCATCACTAGCAAATGTTTACTGTAGCACCACATTGTCAAATTATGGACTAAATAGATTTAATAGATTCATCTCGCGAATAATCCTCTGGCTGACAAATTAATTTTGTAATTAGTCTATTTTTTGATAGACTAAATTATAGAGTCATAATATCCGATGTGACAGAAACTAAAAAAACTAAGGGAACCAAACATGGCCTTAGGCGTGTGCATTAATGCAATTATAAAGTAGAGTAAGGTGTTTATGAGCGTTTGCATCTAAATTATTATTGAGAAAAAAATCAGAATGTTAAATTACTCTTAAATTTAATATTAGCTGTAAAAAAAGTGAGATACGACCTCCGCTCCGACTCCGATCCATCGTAGTATACATCAATCTGACAGCAAAAGATCGAGTTGGGCCTTGCTCAGTTCGTGAAAAATGTGGCAAAATATTACTGTAGCACTTTCGTTGTTATTTAACAAACTTTGTCCAAACATGATCTATCTAGACTCAAAAGATTCGTCTCGACATGAGCAGACCAAAAATATAATTAGTTATTTTTTACCTATATTTAATGCTTCATACATGCGTTTAAAATGGGTACGGCGCAACATATTTTGCGATATTTCGTGAACTGAACGTGGCCTCTGTGGGGTCGTGGGGGAGGTGCAGCGAAATTGTCCGTGTGTTGCCGCCCCGCCGGCCGGCGTCCCGGCGGCCACCGACTCCGATCCGATCCGGTGGACGCGCGCATGCGGCCACGGCCACGGCCACGAGAGGTCACGTCGGCTACATGTGCACGACAACGCTGCATGCGTTGCAGTGCATCGCAAGGCATCGCTGCCACACCGCGTAGTGTCGCCGCATTTGCGTTGGCCATATGGGGGACGACGTGACGTCCGACGTGTCATGCGCCTACTCGATAAGCAAACCCATTTGGCTCATCAAACTTTGACAAGCAATGTTGCTGCTATATTGGTTGTTTTTTTTTCTTTTTCTTTTTCAAAACATCGGTGCTATTGTTTCCAGAAAAGAGAGATCTCAACGACAATGATTAAGACGTCGAGTTTGGATCTGGTAGCGTGTTTGGTTGAGAATGTTTTATTTGTTTCGGAGGAACTATACAAGTTTTTGTGGGAAGAGCAATGAGAATTTAGAGGAACAACGTTTACTAATCAATTCTATGAAGAAGGGGTGGTAATTTGTTCGGTTTGGTGTGGAGATTGATCGAAGAGGATTGAAAGGGATTAAATCCTCTACAAGTAAAAATCTGCATCAATCCACTCCAAATCCTCTTGGTTAGAGGATTAACCAAACAATGCCTGTTTTTTTTTAAAAAAAACCTTCCAATGTGATTTGTCCTATAACTTTTCATAAAAACACACTAAATAAGGAATATAGATCCCCTCTTCAACTCCCCCATCTTATTTATATTGTGAAACCAAATAAAGGATAGAGACCAAAAGTCATTTTCACATCTTAATTCTCTCATAGTCAGGTTGGGCACTTTTTAACCATAAACCAAAAATTGAACTGAACCGAACCAAGTCAAAATGTCGGTTTTTTTTTGTTCAGCTTCAATTTTGGGTTTTAGAAAGATCAGTTCAGTTATTAGTTTGGTGTTTGGTTCCTATGCAAAAACAATCATAAACCGAGAACACTCAGACCGCTTGCAACCGCCCGTGTCCGTGTCCCTTTCCCCATCCCTCTCGGCAGACAACATCCCACCTCAGCCCAATTAAAAAGGCACACTCGGCCACTCAACCAAACCAACACTTGTCCACTCTGCGCCTCATCGACCAGACTGTTAAGAATATCTCTAATATTCTAAATGATTAATTAATGGGTAATTAGCAACTGCTAATCACCAGTTAGAGGAGATAGAGCAGAGCGCACATTCATGAGGCAACCGCCTTGTACGTGGGAGCGGTGCTCTCCCACGCCTTTGTAAAACCACCTTTGATGGGCTTGTATATATAGATTAACAGTTCATCAATAAAGTATTAACATTCCATGACTTTCACTATTCCTTTTACTGTTCGCACAAACACAACACGTTTCACAGCGTTCTACTTCGTGGAGGACAACGAGAGATCAAGATGTCTTCTGATGTCAATCCAATGGAGGAGACATTATGTCTAATAGATAGTGGAACCCGAACACTATTCTTAGGAGGGATGAAATATTTCCAGACTCTAAAGAAGAAGAAGGAAATGTTAGGACCTTGCTGGACGCCTGCCTCTAATAGTTGGTTCTGAAAAGCCACTATTATCTCCCTATGGGTTCACAATTATATAGAGGATGCATTATTGTATCCCTGATCGACCCCCGCACTCTATAAGTTATAGATGTCGGTGTTTCGTACCCGGGGTATCACACCAACGAGTATATGATCGCGTGCTTCTCTTCCTGGATGGTGATGCAAGGGACACAAGGATTTATCCTGGTTCGGGCAAAGAAACCCTACGTCCAGCGGGGGAGATGTTCTTGTATTACTTGCACCTAAGTGCTTGTACAGGGGGAATACAAGCTCAGTGAGCGTGGACCGGAGTCCGGACTCGTGTCTGTGTGTGGACTCGTGCGTTGTGTCCGTCCCCTTGAATGAGGGCCCTAGTGTCCCCTTTTATAGAGCAAGGGGAGGCTAGGGTTACATAAAAGTATTACAGGTGTCAGGGCGTATGGTGCCCCATACGGAGAGGGTAGGAACCCTGTCTTGTCGGGGCCACTGGAGCCGATGTGATCGTCGCTGTTGAGGCGTCCTTGGTCGTGGCTTCCATCCTGGGCGCGGACGTGGTGGCGCGACAAGCGGGGCCGTACAGCACCCATCCCGGAATGTACAGTACGCGTGGGGGTCCCTCCGGGTCTTGGGGTACCTGTCCTCCAATAGCACGAAAGTAGTTAGGGCTCGAAGGGCGCGGAGCCGGCTTCGAGGTGGTGCCACGGCTCGAGGGGCGCGGAGCCGGCCTCGAGGTGTTACAGTGCAGGGCTCGAGGAGCACGTAGCCGCCTCGAGGGGTACAGTGCGGGCTCGAGGGCGCGTAGCCGGCCTCGAGGGTTACAGTGGTAGGGCTCGAGGGCGCATAGCCGGCCCTCGAGTTTGCAGTGCCTGGCTTGGCCGAACAGTGCTGTACTGGTGCCCTTTTGCCCATGCTTGTGGGTGAAAACGAGACTTGACCTTTACACCGAGTTACTGTGGTACACGCTGTGCACTAGTGGACATGACCGGAGTAGGTGAAGGCATTAAATGCGTGGTATGGCTGGTACGGCTGTCTGTACAGCTCGAGGTCCGTGCGTTAAGGCTCGAGGTGTGGGGGCGCGTTCGCCCGAGGCCTGGCTGGGAGGGCTCGGGCGAGACGGAGATAGACGTTCGCCCGAGCCTGGCTGGAGGGCTCGGGCGAGACGGAGATAGAGCGTTCGCCCGAGGCCTGGCCGGGAGGGCTCGGGCGAGACGGAGATAGAGCGTTCGCCCGAGGCCTGGCTGGGAGGGCTCGGGCAAGACGGAGATAGAGCGTTTCGCGGCCGAGGCCTGGCCGGGAGGGCTCGGGCGAGACGGAGATAGAGCGTTCGGGTGTTTGCGTTGATTGGGGTACCCTTTTTCATACCACCACGCAGTAGCCCCCGAGCCCTTGTTTGAGTGCTTGTATTCGAGCAGGGGCTCCAGATTGGGATCTCGATGGATAGCTAACTGGTCTCGAGGGTTTTGTCGATTTGATTCCGTGGGTGTAGCCCCCGAGACCATGGGGGAGTGGTTAGAACTCCCTCGTGGGCTTCCTGAAGAATCCTCCGTCGTTTGGGAACCTTCTGCCCAGTGGGCGCGCCTTTTTAGGCGGATTGTCAGGGAGCGGAGATCGCGGCGCCGTGCGTACCTGTCAACAGCTCGAAATGTGGTTCGGTAGTAATATTAAATATTCGCGGTAACCTTTCCTTTGCCGTGGGAGACTTCGTCCGAGGCTTGGCTCGGAGGGCTCGGACGAGACGGAGAACGAGCGTTTGTCCTGGGCCTGGTCTTGAGGGCTCAGGCGAGATGGGGGTCGAGCTTTCACCCGAGGCCTGAAAATCTCATGCTCACACAAGAAAAGAGATTAGTCGCAACTGTCCGAGTTTTTAGACCCTCTTTCGTCGGGGGTGCCAGGCTGAACCGACTGGCCGGCTCCTCGAGCTGTCCGGCATGCCGATTACCCTGGCTTGTCATCCCGCGAGTCCTTTCGATCGGATGCAGGGGGGATGCCTCGTACTACCCCGAGTGGGCGAGTATCGAGGTTCCCGGTGAGCTGGTAACGGGGAATCCAAGTGAGAGCTCGTGCCCCGTTCGTTAGGGGTCGACTGTGGCCCGGAGGCGGTCTCATAAAGCATGGGTGCTCAGTCTGCAGGAGTGCCGGTTCCATTCGATAGGACCCGGTGGCTCGATGCCTCCCTCCGAGGGGATCTCACTGCACGTCGAGCTCCCCGCCTTGGATACACGTGAGGGGCCTCGAGGGCTCGGCCCTCGAGTAATGCCGCGAGTGGCGCCCCTTGGTGTCCCTGACTCGGGTGCTCGAAGCCGGCTGTCGAACCCTTTTCGAGGCCAGCCTTCGCTGCTTCGAGACTTAGGGCCGGGGCCCGTTTTTACCTTTATGAAGAAGCCTCCGTCGTCTGGGAGTCCTTCTGCCCATTGGGCGCCTTTTTAGGCGGAAACCGTCGGGGAGAGCGCGGGCGCGAAGCCGGAGCGACGGTCGTGGCGGGCCCGGGTAGTGGAGCGAATGGGAGGTAACGCGTGTACCCTGCATCCGGCTCGAGACGCGGTTAGGTGGGCGCATTGAATGCATTCGGTTACCTTTTTACGTCGTGGGAGATCCCGCCCGTCTGGATTTCCCCCCTATAAATATCGAAAGAGGGGAAAAAAACCTTTACTTTGCCTTTGCCTTCGCCGCCGCCGTAGCCTTTACGCGCCCTCTCCTTCGAGCTAGTCGATTGGGGATTTCCGGCCGCCCGTCCGCTGCTCGGATCCGCGCCGCGCCACCGTCATGGCCGCCCAGACACAGATGCTGCCGGCCGAGGACTGGAGCCCGTCGAAGGTGACGCAGAGCGAAATGGACTCGCTGGTGGCCCAGGGGCTTCTGCGCCCCAACCCGGAGGGACCCGCATGGTGGGTTTATCCCGTCGGCGGAGCACCGGGAGCCGCACCCCGCCGGAGGGGTACGTGGTGAGCTTCACGCGCTACCACCGTATGGGCTCGGCGTCCCGCCGAGCCGCTTCTTGCGAGGGCTGGCCCACCATTCGAGGTGGAGCTGCAACACTTCTCCCCCACTCCATCTCGCACGCCGCCATATTCGCCGCGGTGTGCGAGGGGTACCTGAAGATGGAGCCGCACTGGGAGATGTTCGTCCATCTCTTCCGGGGCGAGCTCTTCATCAAGTCCCTGAAGCCCAGCGGGAGGCGGCCCGTGCGCATGGGCTCCCTTGCCATTACCGCGAGGGCGGGGACCTCGTCGGCCAATGTCCCCCGCGAGTACCTGCGATACAAGCTTTCCACCAACCAGGCCGGGTGGGACGACCATTGGTTCTATCTGCGGAACGAAGGTGGCCTCCTTCCGCAGTACACCGATAGGGTCCTCACTCGACGCCCGGAGAAGTGGACCTGGGGCGTTGCGGCGGACAGGCAACGCCACCTGGCCCCCGCTGATGGAGATGATGAAGACGCTGGTGGACGAGAAGAAGCTGACCGTGCAAGCGGTCATTTGGGCGTTCCACCAGCGAAGAGTTCTTCCGCTGGCGGACCGCCCCCTTATGCACGAGATGGGCCCGCAGGCTCAGCTCGAGGCGCTCAATCGCTCGAGGATGGCCGAAGAGAGGCTGTCCCGGAACGAGGGCGTCTCCCGGGTGTCGATCACGATCCGGGGCCGTTCGTCCCTGAACTCTCCCACCTGGTTGCGATGGCACCCGACGAGGGGTGTCTCGACCTGGTAAGCCTCCCTCGAGTCGAGCTATCTCGAGCCTCCTCCCCCTTCTTCCTCCTTCCGATCCGTTTGCATCCGTCTTGTGGTTTGTCTCATCACGCTTCTTCTTTCTTCAGGGGGCATTTACTTGTCGCGCGTCGAGGCCCCCGGTGAGGGAGGACGCCGCGGATTCTCAGGTGAGGCGCCTCTCTGCTCAGAGGACAAGGAGAGCAAGGATGCCAAAAAGAAGAAAGAGAAATAAAAACTTGCGTCGCTTAGCTCGGGAGCAGAGACTGGCGAAGGCTCGTCGTAACCGTCAGCCTGGGGACGGGTCCCCCGAGCTGAGCTCCTCGAGCTCGGAGGAGGAGAGTGGTGACGAGGAGGAGGGCGACGACGAGGGGATGGATGCGCGCTTGATGCGCGCCGGGCTCGTCGATGACAGGGCTGACCGCTCCTCTGTGCAGGAGGGTACACTGGAGGTCCCACCGACAAAAGGGGCGCGCGGGCGCAGCCGCGGAAGGCAGCGCCGATCCCTGCCTCGTCGGGGGCCCGAGGTCCGTCGAGCTCCGCGCCGGACGTGCCCCTGGTCGTAAGGAAGCCCGGACCCGAGCGCCTCCGCCACAGCCCCACGCCACGGAGGCCCCCCCCGCGTCAGCCCAGACGGGGGGTCTCGAGAGGGGTCGGGCCTCGAGAGGCGGTCGACAGGTCGAGAGGGTTTCGGGCCCGACCCCCGCGAGCCGTCAAGGGCGCCGTCGAGCCCGCGGAGGAGCGGGCGCCAAGAAGAGGCGTCGAGCCCGCGCCATCACGAGCGTCGGGGAGGGAGCCCCCGAGCGTCTCGTGACCAGGGGCGCGAGCGTCCCCGGAGTCCATCGCCGTACCGCCGCCGGGACACGGAAGCGGACGCGGAGGGCCGACCACCAGCGCGGGCGCCGGAGCAGGTCCCGGAGCCCGCGCCGGGCGAGCGCCACGACGTCAGCACGAGGGTGGTACGGTCGCCCTCCCGCGAGTTGGGGCGGAGGAGGGCTCTCCCTCGAGGTCGAGCCATGGGAGGCGTCGGGAGCCCTCCCCCCATCCCAGCCCTGTGGAGACGGCCCAGGCGCAGGGCTCGAGCCGTGGGGTGGGCTCGAAGCCCCGAGTGGGTCCGGCGATTCCGGGAAGAAGCCCCAGCCGCCGCTTCGGGTGAGTAGTTTCCTTGGGTCTCGTCGGTAGTGAGGCTTCACCTCTTTGCTTTTGATGACGCGTGCCATCCTCCATCTTCTCAGGGGGAAGCGCTCCTACCAGGAGGTGGACCTCGCTTCGTCCAAGCGGGCCAAGACCTCGAGCCCCGTCGAGGCACAGGCACCTCGGTATGGCACCTTCCTCCGCTAGAGAAGCCGCTTGGCTGGAGAAGGCCCGAGCTGCCATGGCTCGAGGGGGCCGAATGATCGTCGCGAATTTTGGTGAGGCCGTCGCCATCGACCACAGGGGTCGAGGTACTCTTCCTGGTCTCTGACGTCTCCGTCATCTGTATTGCAGGGGCCTCAGCTCATGGCATCGAGCCTGCCACCACCGTATCCGCCGAAGCGCTGCCTCCTCCCCCTCCTCCTCCTCCCGCGATGGTGCCAACTGGGAGCGCCATCCTTCCCCTCACCACGACGTTGTTCCGGGGAAGCGCCTGGGCGAGCACGCCCCGCCGGCGTCTGGGGCTGAGGAGACTGCGCCCCTTGTGGCTCCGACCAGCACGGGCCGGGCTGCGGAGGAGGGAAGGGGGGAGAGGCTTCGGCGGAGAAGGAGCCGACGGTGGAGGACCTCCTGAACGAGCTGGAGCAGGGGCCGCTCCTCGCCGCGCTCCTGCTAGCGCCGACAAGCGTCGGAGGGCCCGCCAGGGAAGAGGCCCGGGTCGAGCCTTCCCTCGATCGATCCGCAACAGGAAGTGCCGACGGAGGGACGGAGGGAGTCGGGGCCTCGTGCCGTCGGGCGGCGGGTCGCTGTCGGGCAGCTCGAGGCGGAGGAGGATCTGCCCGACATCGAGCTCGACCGACCGGTATGGCCGTTTCCCGTCCCACTGAGCCCGCCCCTTGCCGTGGTTCCCTTCGAGCAGCCGGCCCAGCGGGGGGCCCCGCGCGAGGTGCGGTCCATCTTCCGGGAGGTGGCCGTGCTTATGGCGGAGGCGGAGCGGTCCTGCTCCGAGGAGGCGGCCGGTCCGCACAGGTGTCACCGCCGCTCCGAGCGCTGAGGCGGAGCTTCGAGATCTCCGCGCGGAGCTGAGCCGGAACGCCCAGATGGCGAGCCGGCTTAACGAGGCGGAGGCGGAGGTCCGGGTGGCTCGAGGCGAGGTCGCTCGATCCAAGGAGGAGGCCGCCGCCGTTCTCGAAGCGTCGAGGAAGGAGGCCGCGGACGCCCGAAGCGAGGCCACCTCTGCCCGGGCTGAAGCCGAGGCGGCGAAGCAGGAGGCTGCTGACGCCCGTGGCGAGGCCGCCGCTGCCCGCCCAACCGCAGCGGAGGCGGCGAAAAGAGGCCGAAGACGCCAAGAGTGGTGCCGCCACCGCCCAAGCTGCCGAGGGGGCGGCGCGGCAGGAGGTGATCCGCAAGGATCTGGCCCTGGTAGAGGCGGGCCGGCTGATCGAGGACCTTAGGTCCGAGAAGCTCCTCACGCTGGCCGAGAAGCGCAGGCTGGAGCAGCGTGCTGAGGGCCTGACCAGCGACCTCGCCGCACTGGGGCAACACTGCGACGGTGAGGCTTACACCTTGTTCTTGTTTGGGTCTCGAAGTTCTTTGTTACGCCGCAGTCTCACTCTTCCTTGTTTGTTGCGCAGGGGTCGAAGACGGTCGAGGAGCTCCGCGGGACGAACCAGGCTCTCTTGGACCAGCTCCAAGACGAGACGATGGTGGCGGAGCGGGCTCGCTCTTCTCTCGACCGGCTCGGCCCCATGTGGGGTGCTCCTCCTGTGTACCGCGGCAGAAGGTGCAGTGGCTCGGGGCGATGCCTTGGTCGACGCCTTGTGCTTCTTCGTCGACGCAGCCGCGCGGGACCGTGTCCGGCAGCTCTCCATCACGCGTCAAGCAGACACTCGCGTCGTTCGCTCCGGTTTCCGCTTCCCGGTCCACGTTGTCGCGAATGGCTTCATCGAGATCGAGGGGAAGGATGAGGAGTGGAACAACCGCCGTGTCGACAAAATTTTGGAGAAGATGGAGAGGCCGGGGACGTCGCTCGCGAAGATCTTCGAGGAGGACGTGCTGCCTCCTGACGCCAGCAGCGGTGTCGGGAGCCCTCCTCCTTCGAGCTCGGGCGTCGAGGTTGAGCCCGCCGCGGAAGACCTCGGGGAGGAGTACCGCACCGACGAAGACTAGGGCCTGCGCGCCAAATTTGGGCACCGAGGCCCTTGTAAGAATTTTATGACGTGAATGAGGGTACGTCGAGACCCGAATGTATATATGACTTGTTTATTAAAAGGGTTTGTTTCCTTTCAAATGCGTTTGACCACTTCTCTTTGTCGCAAGCTCGAGTTTCTGCTAACTTAGTCTGTGTTCCTTCGATACGTCGCGAGCCCCTCGAGGGAGGCGTAGGTAGGGCACCGTAGCCCGGGGCGTAGGTGGCCGTCTACGTCGACGCCCCCCGACCTTGGAGCTCGAGGTACTTTAGGATTTAGACGTCGCTAGTTCACTCGAGGCACGAGTCGAGACGAGGGTCAAATTTTTGAAAAGAAAACGCGTATTTTTTCCGGAGTCTGGGGGGAGGCCCCCCGTCAGCCCCCGAGGGAGGCTTGACCCTGAGCAAAGCAGGTCGAGGCTACCTTAAGATGCGAAGCAACATGAACGACAATGCACGAGTTTGTTCATTCATTTTGACATGTTTGTACAAATGATAAAATGAACAAGGCCTCGAGGCCTTTAAGGGTAGAAGCGACGTAGCTGAGATATGTTCCACGCGTTCGCCAGGATCCTGCCTTGGTCGTCGTAGAGCTTGTATGTGCCTGGCTTGAGCACTTCGGCCACGGTGTATGGGCCTTCCCACGGAGGGGTGAGCTTATGGCGCCCTCGATTATCTTGCAGCCGTCGAAGCACGAGGTCCCCCACCGCCAGGTCCCTTTTGCGCACGTGCTTGTCGTGGTAGCATCGAAGTGTTTGCTGGTAGCGTGCAGAGTTGATGAGCGCCACGTCTCGGGCCTCCTCGAGCTGGTCCTTGGCGTTGGCGAGCCTTTCGTCGCTGGTTTGCTCGTTGTAGGCTCGAAGTCGAGGTGAGCCGTACTCGAGGTCCGTAGGTAAGACGGCCTCGGCGCCGTAGGTTAGGAAAAACGGAGTGAACCCGGTGGCTCGACTCGGCGTAGTCCTGAGGCCCCACAGCACCGAGGGGAGTTCTGTAGCCCACCCCTTTCCGAAATCTTGAGGGTCTTGAACAGCCTCGGCTTCAGCCCATGGAGTATCATGCCGTTGGCGCGCTCGACCTGCCCGTTGCATTGGGGGTATGCGACCGAGGCCCAGGTTACGCGAATGTTGTTGTCATCGCAGAAGTTGGTGAACTTTTTGCCCGTGAATTGGGTGCCATTGTCGGTGATGATGACATTAGGCACCCCGAACCGGTACATGATGTTGGCGATGAACTCGACAGCCCTCTCGGAGTGGGGTCTCCTATCGGCTTAGCCTCGATCCACTTGGTGAACTTGTCGACGGCCACGAGCATGTGTGTGTACCCTCCACTTGTCCTTTTGAGGGGACCCACAAGGTCGAGCCCCCAAACGGCAAATGGCCAAGTGATTGGGATCATCTGCAGGGCGTGTGCGGGCTGGTGCGTTTGCTTGGCGTAGAATTGACACCCATGGCACGCTTGGACCAAACGCTTGGCGTCCCCAATGGCGGTCGGCCAATAGAAGCCTTGACGGAAGGCGTTCCCAACCAGGGCCCTCGGCGCTGCGTGGTGGCCGCAAGCCCCCGAGTGCATATCGTCGAGGAGCTTGCGCCTTCCTCGAGTGGGATGCAGCGTTGAAGGATCCCAGTCGGACTTCGTCGGTATAGCTCCCGTTCGTCGCCGTAGATGACGTAGGTCTTGGCCCTTCGAGCGATGCGTCGGGCCTCCGTCTTGTCTTCTGGTAGCTCGCCTCGCGTCAGGTAGTCGAGGTAGGGCGTCCGCCAGTCGAGGGGCCGTGATGACGAAGAGGCGTGTGCGTCGACCTGCATCGCCTCCGCGGACGTCGAGGGGTCTTTCTCGAGGGGTGGCGTTGAGAGTCGAGCCCCCGTGTCTTGCTCGAGGGGTGGCGTCGAGGGCCAGCCCCCGGGTCGATTCGACGGATGGCTCGAAGACGTCCCTCGAGAAGACGTCTGGCGGTACCGTGCCGCGCGTGGACGCCAACTTTGCCAGCTCGTCTGCGGCCTCGTTACTACTTCGTGAGTATGAGCTCGAGGCCGTAAAACTTGTCTTCCAGCTTGCGCACCTCCCCGCAGTATGCCTCCATCTTGGGATCGATGCAGCTTGAAGCCTTCATAACCTGGTTGACGACGAGCTGCGAGTCTCCTCGGGCGTCGAGGCGTCGGACCCCGAGCTCGAGGGCGATGCGCAGCCCATTGACGAGGGCCTCGTACTCGGCGACGTTGTTGGAGGCGGGGAAGTGCAAGCGAGCAGGTAGCGCATGTGTACTCCGAGGGGTGAGATGAAGAGCAGGCCTGCTCCCGCCCCGTCTTCGTGAGGGATCCATCGAAGTACATGGTCCAAGAGTCGGCTTGAATCTGTGCCGGCGGGAGCTGAGTGTCGGTCCATTCAGCAACGAAGTCCGCCAACGCTTGCGACTTGATGGCCTTTCGCGGGGCATAGGTGATGGTCTCCCCCATCAGTTCGGCGGACCACTTGGCGATGCGCCCCGTGGCCTCCCGATTGTTGACGATCTCTCCGAGGGGAAGGACGACACCACCGTCACGGGATGAGCGAGGAGTAGTGCTGGAGCTTGCGCCTTGTGACGATGATGCCGTAGAGCAGCTTTTGGATGTGCGGGTACCGGACCTTGGCCTCGGAGAGTACCTCACTGGTGAAGTATACCGGTCGCTGGACTGGCAATGTATGACCCTCCTCGTGCCTCTCGACGGCTATGACCGCGCTAACCACCTGAGTGGTTGCGGCCACATAGAGGAGGAGGGGCTCGGGGAATCGTCACCTTCGGCTGGTCGCGGGGCCACGAGAATTGTGCAGAAGTCAGCAGCCCCTTCAACTTGGTTAAGGCCTCCTCGGCTTCGGCGGTCCACGCAAAGTGTTCCGTCTTTTTTAGTAGGCGGTAGAGGGGTAGTGCTTTTTCCCCCAGCCTCGAGATGAATCTGCTGAGAGCGGCTAGGCAGCCTGTTACTTTCTGTACGCCCTTGAGGTCACGAATCGGGCCCATCCTCGTGACTGCTGAGATTATTTCAGGTTTGCTCGATCCCCGTTGCGAGACGATGTAGCCAAGTAGCATGCCTCGAGGCACACCAAAGACACACTTCTCGGGGTTGAGCTTCACATTCTTGGCCCGGAGGCACTCGAACGTGGTCTCGAGGTTGCTGATGAGGTTCCCTACTTTTTTAGTTTTAACCACGATGTCATCGACGTAGGCCTCGACGGTCTTGCCTATGTGCTCGCCAAAGATGTGCTGCATACATCGTTGGTACGTTGCCCCGGCGTTTCGAAGGCCGAAGGGCATCGTAACATAGCAGTACATACCAAATGGCGTGATAAAAGAGGTCGCAAGCTCATTGGATTTTCTCATCCTAATTTGGTGGTAGCCGGAATACGCATCAAGGAACGAAAGCACTTCGCACCCAGCAGTGGAATCGACGATCTGGTCAATTCTAGGTAAAGGAAATGGAACTTTTGGGCATGCTTTATTCAGACCAGTGTAATCTACACACATCCGCATTTTTCCATTCTTTTTCCTAACTAGTACAGGGTTAGCTAGCCACTCTGGGTAAAATACCTCCTTGATGAATCCGGCCGCCAAAAGCTTGTGCACCTCCTCGCCGATGATCCTGCGCTTTTCCTCGTCGAAGCGGCGCAGGCGTTGCTTCACCGGTCTGGACCCGGCCTGGATCTCCAAGGCATGCTCGGCGACTTCCCTCGGTATGCCCGGCATGTCCGAGGGGTCCCACGCAAACATGTCGATGTTTGCGCGGAGAAAGTCGACGAGCACTGCTTCCTATTTGGGCTCGAGGCTAGTACTGATGGTCAGCGTCTTGCCATTGGCCGAGGTCGGGTCGACGGGTATTTGCTTGGTGTGCTCGGCCGGCTCGAAGGTGCCGGCGTGACGCTTTGCTTCTGGGGCCCCCTCGGTGGCCAGAGCTGCCGAGGCCTCGAGCGAGTCGAGGTGGACGTTGGCCTCCCCCCGCTCGACGCACTCCACGTCGCAGTGGTATGCGTGCTCGTAGGAGGTGTCAACGGTGATGGCCCCTTTTGGCCCCGGCATCTTGAGCTTTAAGTACGTGTAGTTAGAAATCGCCATGAACTTGGCGTAGCCTGGCCGGCCGATGATGGCGTGGTAGTCCCTTGGAAGCCGACCACCTCGAAGGTGAGCGTTTCCTGACGGAAGTTTGCCGGCGTGCCGAAGCAGACCGGCAGGTCGATGCGCCCAAGGGGGTGGGCTTTCTTTCCTGGTACTACTCCGTGGAACCCCCCGACGCTGGGTTGGAGCTGTCCCTCTGAAATCCCCAGGAGGTCGAGGGTCTCGAGGTATATGATGTTGAGGCTCGAGCCCCCATCCATCAACACCTTGGAGAACCGAACGTCGATTATGATGGGGTCGACGACGAGAGGGTAAGCCCCCGGGTTTATGACACGGTCCGGATGGTCGTCACGGTCGAACGTGATTGGCGCATCGGACCAGTCAAGATACCGGGGGGCGTCGTGGCCAAGCGAAAAGATTTCCCGACGCTCCTTCTTTCTTTCTCGAGCTGAGAGCCCGACGGTCGGCCCCCCGTAGATCATGTAGCAGTCGCGCACCGGGGGGAAGTCGCCATCTGTGTTTCTGCCGCCGCGTCGATCGGTATCCTTTCTCTTGGGCGCGTCTTCCCTCTTATCGCCGACCTTGGAGTAGTAGCCCTTCAACAGTCGGCAGTCTTTCAACTTGTGGTTTACGGGGCCCCTGTGGTAGGTACAGGGATCCTCGAGCATCTGGTCGAAAACAGCCCCATCGGGGGGGCCTCGGGGCTTCTTAGGCTCGAGGGCGCCCGCGAGCACCTCTTTGTCGTCGTCGTCATCAGCGCCACGCTTCGCCTTCTGGCCCTTGCGTTTGTTTTTCTTCCTTTTGTTGCCGTCATTGTTGTCGTTCTTGGCGTCGTTGCCCTTGTTGGAGCCCTCCGGCGCGATCACCGCCTTGCCTTTGTCCGTGGTACGACCAAAGAAGGCCCCCACTGCTTCGTCGCCCGAAGCAAAGCTGGTGACGCGATCCATCAGGTCCTCGACCGTCCCGGGACGGTAGCGTCCTAGCTCATGAACAAGCTCTTGGCATGTCGTGCCCGCGAGGAACGCTGAGATGACGTCCTCGTCAGGCACGTGGGGGAGCTCGAGACGCTGCTTCGAGAACCGTCGAGCGAAGTCGCGGAGGGGCTCGTCCGCCGCCTGCCTGCAACGCCGTAGGTCCCAAAGGTTGCCTGGACGCACGCAGGTCCCCTTGAAATTCCCGTCGAAGACCCTGACTAGGTCGGCCCAGTCATGGATCCGATCCGGCGGGAGCCCCTCGAGCCACCGGCGGGCGGTGTCCGAGAGGTAAAGTGGGAGTTGACGTATGATCACGCGGTCGTCGTTCTTCGCTCCGCCCAGTTGGCAGCCAAGGCGGAAGTCCGAGAGCCAAAGCTTGGGCTCGACCTCCCCGTCATACTTCACGATGTTGGTCGGCGGTCGAAAGCGGTCGGGGAGGGTCGAGCTGCGGATGGCCCGGCTGAAGACTCGGGGGCCCGGGGGCTCGAGGACCTGCCGGTCCTCGTCGCTGTCGTAGCGCCCCCCTCGATGGGCGCTATAGCCACGCTCCTGGGCCCCCTTGTCCTTGCGCCGTCGGTTGATGTCGTTGCGGGCGTCGTTGGGGTCTCGAGGTGGCCGGTTGTCGACGATCCGTTCACGGACTGGCCTAGCTCGAGAGGCGTCCGGCTGGTGGACGGATGCCTCGCGAGCGTCGTGGGGCGTGTCCGCCGGTTTCCCCGAGGCTGCTCCGCGTCGGCGTGACGCCGAGCTCTCGGCCTGCTGTACCGCGGCTGTCTCAAGGAGGTTTTTCATTTCTCCGAGCATGCGCTTGGCATCGGGGTTGGAGACGGCGGGCAGGTCACGGAGCATCATAGCCGCGACCACCACGTTCTGCCCAGCTCGCGGGAAACATACCTCGGGGCGTGCTGGTGCCCCGTCCTCGAGGATCCGCCGGTGGACCTCTCGAGCTCCGGCTCCTCGGGGCTGGGGTGGTTCCTGCATCAGGGTTTGCCGGAGCTGCAGCAGGTGTCGCCGTTCCTCCTCGGCTTTGGTGATTGCCTCTTGCACTTGTGCGAGTTGCGCCGCCCGGCCATCGTCGTGCTTAGGCGGTACAGCCGATGCTGGAGGTTCGTCCCTTCCCTGAACGCGTGATCCGCCTGCCGCGGCCACGTCGCTAGGTCCCTCTAGATCGAGGGCCGGCCTGTCGTCGTCGCCTTCGTCCTCGGTATCGCATACGACTCCCTCGAGTTGGAAGCACTCCCTGGTGGGATCCCAGAGGTCGGGGTCGTGGTAGTCGTATTCGTCGGAGTCGGAGCTGTTGACGGCACGCCGCCTTGGCCGATGCTGGGACCGCAGCTCGCGGTACCATTCTCCGACGGTGGCTCGCCGAGGTGGCTTGAAGGGTCGCAAGAAGTCGCGGTCGACGCACGCGGGGTGGACGATTTCCAGGCTGGCCATGGCCTGCAGCAGCGCGCCCGAACGCTGCTCCCGGTCCGCCACCGTCTGGTCCTGATGGTGCTCGTCGAGGCGGTGGGCGTATACAGCCGCAGAGTTGTCGAGGCCGACCGGGAACCGCTGGCGTCGAGCGCGGCGCGACCCGTGCGGAAGGAGGCTGAGCGGCGTCGACGGCGCACGGCTCGGAGGCCTCTGGCCTGGTTCCTGGTCCGTACGCATGATGAATGCGAAGTCGCTAGGCGGGCGCGGGTGCGCCCTGGAGGTCCCCGGCCGCGCGCCGGGCTGGTTTCCCCTTGGGGACCCTGCACCTGCTATGGGGGCGTAGGTGTTTGCCGCGAGCACCGCCTGCGCCCGGCGACGACGGTGACGACGGCGCCGCTCGCGATGTGGCGACGTGTGGTGGTGCGGGCGACGCGTCACGCCCCCCGCGCGGTGTGGCGTGACACGCACTCCGCTCAGGCCCTTCGTGGAGAGCAGAGTTAGCTCGTTGCCGTTGCCTGTGGCCAGGAACTCGAGGCTCCCGAACCAGACGACGGCACCCGCCGAGAACGGAAGAGGGGATGAAGCCATCCAGGAATCAACGAGAAATCGGCTCGGGCACGCGAAGTCCCCTACCTAGCGCGCCAACTGTCGGTGTTTCGTACCCGGGGGTATCACACCAACGAGTAATATGATCGCGTGCTTCTCTTCCTGGATGGTGATGCAAGGGGACACAAGGATTTATCCTGGTTCGGGCAAAGAAGGCCCTACGTCCAGCGGGGGGAGATGTTCTTGTATTACTTGCACCTAAGTGCTTGTACAGGGGAGAATACAAGCTCAGTGAGCGTGGACCGGAGTCCGGACTCTTGTCTGTGTGTGGACTCGTGCGTTGTGTCCGTCCCCTTGAATGAGGGCCCTAGTGTCCCCTTTTATAGAGCAAGGGGAGGCCAGGGTTACATAAAAGTATTACAGGTGTCGGGGCGTATGGTGCCCCATACGGAGAAGGGTAGGAACCCTTGTCTTTTCGGGGCCACTGGAGCCGATGTGATCGTCGCTGTTGAGGCGTCCTTGGGTCGTGGCTTCCATCCTGGGCGCGGACGTGGTGGCGCGACAAGGCGGGAGCCGTACAGCACCCATCCCGGAATGTACAGTACGAGGCGGGGTCCCTCCGGGTCTTGGGGTACTTGTCCTCCAATAGCACGAAAGTAGTTAGGGCTCGAAGGGCGCGGAGCCGGCTTCGAGGTGGTGCCACGGGGGCTCGAGGGGCACGGAGCCGGCCTCGAGGTGTTACAGTGCAGGGCTCGAGGAGCACGTAGCCGGCCTCGAGGGGTTACAGTGCGGGGCTCGAGGAGCGCGTAGCCGGCCTCGAGGGGTTACAGTGTAGGGCTCGAGGGGCGCGTAGCCGGCCTCGAGGAGTTGCAGTGCCTGGCTTGGCCGAATAGTGCTGTACTGGTGCCCTTTTGCCCATGCTTGTGGTGAAAACGAGACTTGACCTTTACACCGAGTTACTGTGGTACACGCTGTGCACTAGTGGACATGACCGGAGTAGGTGAAGGCATTAAATGCGTGGTATGGGCTGGTACGGCTGTCTGTACAGCTCGAGGTCCGTGCGTTAAGGCTCGAGGTGTGGGGGCGCGTTCGCCCGAGGCCTGGGAGGGCTCGGGCGAGACGGAGATAGAGCGTTCGCCCGAGGCCTGGCCGGGAGGGCTCGGGCGAGACGAAGATAGAGCGTTCGCCCGAGGCCTGGCTGGGAGGGCTCGGGCGAGACGGAGATAGAGCGTTCGCCCGAGGCCTGGCCGGGAGGGCTCGGGCGAGACGGAGATAGAGCGTTCGGGTGTTTGCGTTGATTGGGGGTACCCTTTTTCATACCACCGACAAGAGACATCTGTAAGAATGGTCTTCATGTGGAAACACATGTAGATAATAAAGAAGAATTTATTCTCTTTACCAAACTTACTGGATTTGGCAAACAAGTTTGTGAAAAAATTTCATCGCTTCAATATGGATTGTACTATACATACATAAAACCAATATCACATGTTGCATATAAGATAATTTTCCAAAAATGACTATTTATTCTAAACTTGGCATGATCGACTAGGTCACCCTGGAATAGGGATAATGCAAAAAATTATTGGAAAATCAATTGGTCATAATTTGCATAAAGCAAAGTTCACACAATCTTCGGATTTCATATGCACTCCATGTGCTACTGGGAAACTGATTTTAAGACCATCAACCCTTAAGATCAGAGCTGAACCACTAAAATTCCTTGAAAGAATTCAAGGAGATATTTGTGGTCTAATCCAACCAGAGTCTGGACCGTTCAGGTATTTCATGGTTTTGATAGACACATCTACGAGATGATCTCATACGTGTCTTTATCGACACGTAACCATGCTTTTGCTAAGATAATTTCTCAACTTATTAAGTTGAGAGCACAATATCCTGAACATCGGATCCAATCAATTCGAATGGACAATGCTGCTGAATTTTCATCCCACGCTTTTAATGATTATTGCATGGCACTAGGAATTTAGGTTTAACATTTTGTACCATATGTCCATACTCAGAATGGTTTGGCTGAATCATAGATCAAAATAATTAAACTTATTGCTAGACCAATGTTGATGAATTATAAATTGCCTTCGTCGTGTTGGGGTCATGCGGTTCTGCACACCGCTGAATTAATCCAACTACGACCAACTCCGTATCATGAGAACTCCCCCCTTGAATTAGTACGTGGAAATTCTCCAAGTATTTCCCATTTGCGTAAGTTTGGGTGTGCAGTATACGTACTCATCTCACCACCTCAGCGAACTGCTATGGGACCACATAGAAAACTGGGGATCTACGTGGGATTTAAATCTCTGTCGATTATTAAGTATATTGTAACGACCCGGAGAAAAACGCGTAACCCAAAAATCACAACTTTCAAAAACTTTTTGAAAATAACCCAAGCTTGGTGAGTGCCATGTAGGAAACCCTCCCTAGATGCATAAAGCAACACCCAAGTAGAGATGAAAGCATATGCATTGTTATTTAACTTATGATTTGGATCTTATCATTTTATGTGTGTTGCATAAAATAAACCTTTATAAAGACTTTGATCCAAATCCCAGTATGTTGTCGCAAGTAACCTCGGCACATGATGCCCTAAAAACCTAACCAACCCCTAGAGACCCAGGTGGGTCCCACACAAGCCCACACACACCTTTGGTTTATATGCATGGTGGAGAAATAAACAAGGGGAGAAAAATCAGAAATAAAAGAGAAGGGGAAAGAGATCCAGGCCAGCCCGGCCTGCTTTGCCTTGCGCGCGGCCCACGCGCGCCTCATGGCCCGACCACACGCGAGCGCTCGCCCAACGCCGCACGGCCCACCGCTAGCGCCGTCCCGCCTGCAGCCGCACGCTCTCGCCCTCCCCCTCACGAGCTGGCTGACAGGTGCCCCCCCGACCTCACCTGTCATCCCCCACCTTTCCCCTCTCCTCTGCTTTTTCCTCGGCACCGAAGCAGAGCAGCTCGGCCGGGACGGACCCGAGGCGAAGCCCCGGCCATCCCACCGTCCGCCTCCGAGCCATTGTGCGAGTAGTGCACGGATGGGCGCCACGTCCGCATGCGAAGCCCCAGCCCTTCCCCGGATAGGCACGGCCGCGCCGCTGACGCCACCGCCGTGGCCCGCGCCGCTGACGCCATGGCGTCCGCTTTTGACCGACTGCCGCCGCAAATGGGAGCACCACCCCGCTCGCCCGCTCGCACCTACCCCGAACCCTAACCCTAAGGCCCTAATCGCCCTACACGTACCCCTCCACTATTCCCCGCCGTTCACCGCCCACCATGGTCGAGCTCGGGCTATAAAACGACCCGAGCCGGAGCCCTCGCCCACTCCTTGCCCGTCGCCGCCTCTGGTGGCAAACCACAAACCACAGAGCACCGGAGGAAGGAGAAGGAGGGCGAAGGAGGAAGAAGAAGGAGGAGACCGAGCCGCTGGAGTCGCAGAGCCTCCGCTCGGTGCCGCCGGAGCTGAGGACGCCGCCGCCCCGAACGACTACACCGGCGTAGCCGCTCTGCCTGCACTGCCTCGAATCGCCACGGCCTCGCCTCGCCACTGCACCACCATCCTAGCCGCCACAAGCCCTACGGTGAGCGCCATCCTTCTCTGCTTGTCGAACGCGTGCTCGCCATGGACACCAAGGGCGCCGCCGCGCACTTCCCCCACTGGGAGGGGCAAGGCACCACCTTGCCTAGCACCACTCTGCACAGCGCACCACGACACACAACGCACACACGAATCGAGCAAGAGCTGGCGATGCCGAGCTGCACGGGCTCGGGGACGCCCGAACGGACGCCACGCCGAGCGTGCCCGCCATGGCCGGTGCACCGCCATGGCGATGTCGTTCCGGCCGTTACTAGCCCCCTTAGTCGGAGAGGAGTAGCCGGCCAACCCCGCCTCGACACAGCGCACCTAGCCGCACCCTTGAGGACACCCCGGGCCCTCCTGGTGGCCTTGACCACGGGAGCCGAGGGCCACCGGAGCACCGCCGCGCCCGTGCGCGAGGAGCGGACTCCGCCACGGGTTTTTGTCGCCGCCGGTAGCAGGACAACGTGCCTACCGACCCCAGCCAGAAGCCACGGAGGCCAATCACACGGTCGTAACCTCCCCACACCGGCTCGCCGCCTCGGTCGATCGCCGAGATCCGCCACCGCGCCGTCGTCGAGCCCCTGGTGGGCCAAGACCCCGCCTTTAGCACCTCGCCATGTTCGCCATAGAACGGAGAAACCCCCGGAGAACACCGCCGGCTCGATTAACCACCGAGGAGCGAAGGAGTAGGGAGAGCTCACCGCTGGTGGACACCGCGCGGGAGAAAGAAAGAGGGGGGGAGGAAGGAACAGAGGGGCGAGGGGGAAGCTGTCCGTGCACCCGGTGCGTATGAGCCGGAGGAGGGGGGAAGAGGAGGTAGACGCGGTCTACCGCGGACTCTGCCTGCGGTCTATAGACCGGCACGGGAAGTCCACCGAGGACCGCGCCCAGGGTTTCAGCCCGTTGCACAAGCCCAGTGAGAGCCCAAAGCGCCACGTGGCCAAGCTCAGAGGCCGACACATGTCCAGGCCGGCCTGGCCCAGACCGGCCCAAGTTCAGCCCATGTCCGGCCCACCAAGCCGAGACACGGCCCGATCAGCGTTGACCGTTGACTGGTCAACGTTGACTGACACCGGGTCCCACCCGTCAGCCTCACTGAGCCCTGAGCCCTGAGCCAACCAGAAGGTGCCAAGTGTCACGACCGAAGAGCGCCATGTGTCAACAGAAGGGATTTTGGATCTTTTTCTTTTTCAGAAATGTTTTCAAACTTAGAAAATTCATAAGAAATTCATACGGCCTCAGAAAAATGCAAAACCAGTTTCTAAATTTTTCTAAAAATGAGCACTACGTCTCAGGCCTATGTTTGAGTGAATTTGGATCTTTTGAATTTCAGTTGCTTCTTTGTGAACCTCTATAGGAGTCGCTTAATGCGACATTACGTCTCGTTTTTCAGCCCCGGAGGAGCAGGACCCTGAAGAGGACGACTACGAGTACCAGGAGGAGCTTGGAGACGACAACTCCGAAGGTGCCACAGCCCATCCAACCTCGTAGAACCTATTAGTCATGCAATAATGTAGCTGCTAGCGCTTTACTTTCTGCAAATAAATTGTGATAGGTTGCATGATAGATTGCTTGTGAAGCCAATACCTTGTCGCAACCCTTCCCCTGCATACCCGCTTATAGGCTAGATACCGCTTACTCACGCATGCTACTAGCTTCCTCTACGCATTACATCTGTGATGTGATGCTTGTGATGATGCTTGTGCTTGGCTAAGGCACGTGGTGCCATAACAACGGGATGGTATATGGGGATATCTTGGCGTGTGTCTTGGGTGTGTGTGGGTGAGGGTTGAGTCGATCGGACAGGATCTACGACGAGTCCGGTGACGAGTCTTGCCGAGGGGTTGTGACCTGGGCATTCCCTGGGGAGTACCTGTGGTGGGTACACTGTGATGTGAGCGGAGGTCCTGGGGAGGAGTGTCTATGTGGGACGAATCCCCGGGACGGAGGTGCTGTGTCAGCACGGGGGCGATGGAAGCCTCGAGGAGGAGATATCTTGTCCGATCCTTAGGACTGATTGCGCTGGGGCCATCGGCCATAGTACCTTCGTGCGCACCACTTCTTCTTGTATGGGCGGGAACCGTTCCTACCCCCTGGGCGAAACGATGCCATTACTGCTAGGCTGGAAGGTGATAAGTGTAGGGAGGTAAGGACTGGATACCCACACCCTCCTAAGACAATGTGGTGTTTATTTGGTGCGCCAGGATCCACGTCTCACAGTCTCAGCGTGCTGGTGGATTCCGGGGTGCTCCAGGGCTGAGTGGTAGGATGGCATCGTTGCGGATTAGGGGAAAGTTCGGAATCAGCTTAGACGAGCACGTTCGTCGATGATGGCTATCCTGTGGGCCTAGGCGTACACACTCTGCAGAGTTGATCGATCTATACGTATAGCCGTGTCCACGGTCATGGACAACACTATGATGCTTCGAGTCTCCCCGGACTTAGTGAGAGGTGTCCCTTCTCTTCTCTTCCCCTGGCTGATAGGTCCGGCATGGCCGTTGAGGCAAGGTGCGAGACGGAGTCGTCCTTGCCGCCTAGTGAGTGCGAGAGTGTGTGGTAAGATGTGTGTGGATGGTCTGGATGGGACATCCGGGAGGGTGATCAGGTGGCCGATCACGTGACTGGATGATGGGTATAAAACTTGGCTACATATATACTTTAAATGATGACTATATGCATAGGAAAACTACAGCCATATTAGGTTCTTTTTCTCTACCCATGCATCCACTTACCACATAGCAATTAAGCATAGGATGAGAAAGTGTGGCCAGTACAAATCGTACTGAAAATTCGGTTAAACAGGTGTTGAGCCCGAGTATGACTACGAGGGCGATGGATGTGAGGACTAGGGGGCCTTGTTCTACGCTCAAGTTGGAGAAGTCGACAAGTCTACCATCGAGATCGTGTCTTCTGATGTTGTTCTGGATGTCGTGTGATGCTTGATTCCGCCAAGTGGCGATGTAATAATAAGTAAACCCTGCTATTTGTACTCTTAAAATAGGGATTTGATGTATGCACTTTTGTTATCAACTGAATTTCCATGATAATGTGATGGCATGATCTTCGGAGACTGTCGCATTGTTGTTGTATCTGTGGATTTCCCTTCGAGGAAATTGTGGTACATTTCATATATAGAACCTATGACAGGTGATCTATTTACTGCCCGGTTCGCAGATTGTATCTTCGACGAGGATCATTTTCCGGCATTAGGGAGAGAATTGTACCAAAAGGAATGCCAGAAAAAAGAAATTAATTGGAATGCAGAAAGCATTTTATTTTTTATCCACATACTATGGAAACTGAACATCAAGTTCAGAGAATTATTGATTTACAAAATATTGCAAAAAATCTGCCTGATGCGTTTACTAACTACAAAGGTATTTTTAAGTCTTATAATCCTGCAAGGAATGTGCCCGAAAGAGTGGAGGTACCAAAGAAAACCACTCAAACAGTCCCTCTTGGAAACAAGAGGGGGATAGCCAATTCTAAGGTGCAAGATAAAAGACAAAAGAAAGTAGTAAACGAAGATCAACTTTCTGTTGATGTACACCTAGTAAATAATCAATATCTTTTGGAAAGATTTGATTTAATACCTAGTTCAGATACTGAACTTGGTATACCAGATGACCCTAGATCTCTTGTTTTGGAAAATCAAGATGATCTACTAAGGGTGGATAAAATTGCCATTAATTATATAGAGACTGGAGAGTCTTACGATCGTAAAGCTACATTTGTCGATATTTATTTCTCTGAACAAATTGCTGAAATCCTTCAAAGTGATCCAGATCCAAAATCCATGGTAGAGTGCGAAAGGCGCTCGGACTGGAACAAATGGAAGGATGCAATTGAAACAGAGATAGCCTCGCTCTCAAAAAGGGAAGTGTTTTCGGCTGTTATGCCTACACCTCCTGGTATTTATCCTGTTGAATATAAATGGGTTTTCGTCCAGAAACGGAATGAAAACAATGAAGTGTGAGATATAAAGCAAGGCTAGTAGCACAGGGTTTTACGCAAAGACCCGACATTGATTTCAACGAAACATATTCTCCAGTAATGAGTGGCATTACATTTTGATATTTAATATCATTGACAGTTCAAAATCGTCTATCTATGCAGTTGATGGACGTAGTGACCACATATTTATATGATTCATTGGATTCGGATATATACATAAAAATTCCTGATGGAATAAGTATACCAAATCCCGAAGCAAATCACAATATGTTTTGTGTTAAGTTGCAGAAGTCATTATATGGCTTAAAACAATCGGGCCGAATGTGGTACAATCGGTTGAGTGAATTCCTTAAGCATAAGGGATACACAAATAATGATGATTGCCCGTGTGTTTTTATTAAGAAATCTCCTACGGGTTTTTGCATTGTGTCTGTTTATATTGATGATATAAATATCATTGGTAATGAACATGACATCAATGAAGCACGTCATCATTTAAAGGCGGAGTTTGAAATAAAAGATTTGGGTAAAACCAAATTTTGCTTAGGTTTACAACTTGAGCATTTTTCATCCGGAATTTTTGTATATCAAGATGCCTATATCCAGAAAATATTGAAGAAATTCAATATGGATAAAGCTTACCCATGTAAGACCCCATGGTTGTTAGATCCTTAGATATTGAGAAGGATCCCTTCAGACCAAGGGAGGGAGAAGAAAAGATTCTGGGTCCTGAGACTCCTTATCTTAGTGCCATTGGAGCACTTATGTATCTTGCTAATAGTACCCGACCAGATATTGCTTTTGCAGTAAATTTATTAGCAAGACATAGTGTTGCTCCTACCAAACGTCATTGGGTTGGAGTGAAGACTATCTTTAGATATCTTACTGGCACGAGAGATCTTGGACTGTTTTACAGAAGAAATCAAGATCAAAATTTAATGGGTTACACAGATGCTAGCTATCTATCTGATCCCCATAATGCCAGATCACAGACAGACTTTGTATTTTTAAATGGTGGAACAACCTTCTCTTGAAAATCTTCCAAGCAGACTTTGGTGTCCACATCCACTAACCATTCTGAAATAATTGCATTATATGAAGCATCACGTGAATGTGTATGGCCTCGCAGAATGGTGAACCACATATTAAAATCATGTGGAATTGGTGCACTTGATACACCAACAATTATATTTGAAGATAATGCTGCTTGTGTTACGCAAATGGAGTCAGGTTATATCAAAAGTAACATGACAAAGCATATTATCCCCAAATTATTTTACCCGCATGAATTGCAAAAGGGTGGGAAAATAGAAATTTTACAAACTAAGTCATGTGATAATCTAGCTGATTTATTCACAAAATCACTACCATATTCCATGTTTCACAAATGTGTTAAAGGAATTGGTATGATGAGACTTAGAGATTTGCAGAAATCAGGGGGAGAAACTCTTGATTAATTGCGTAATAAATTGCACTCTTTTCTTTGTATGAGTTTTTCCTTAGGGTTTTCTCATATAAAGTTTTTAAGGAGGCAATATGGGCACATTATTATTGATTATCATAGTGTTTCTCCTTCATTTTTTCCACTGAGTTTTTAAGGAGTTTTATCCAGATATATCTATGTATTCCTAAGTTTTTCCCACAAGGTTTTCTTGAAGGATTTATTATATTGATGAACAAAGAAGCTCCAAAGATAATTGATCAGGCGGAGTGTTAAGAATATTCTTAATATTCTAAATGATCAATTAATGGGTAATTAGCAACTGCTAATCACCAGTTAGAGGAGATAGAGCAGAGCGCACGTTCATGAGGCAACCGCCTTGTACGTGGGAGTGGTGCTCTCACACGCCTCTGTAAAACCACCCTTGATGGGCTTGTATATATATATATATTAACAGTTCATCAATAAAGGATTAACATTCCATTACTTTCACTAGTCCCTTTACTGTTCGCACAAACACAACAGAGACACCAGAGCGGATGAATGGCCTCGAGCGAACTCGCCCAAACCCTATTGCAGAAAGAGAGCGACGACGACACGGCGACCACTTGAGTAGGGAGCGACATAAGCAGCTGTGCACTGGAGTGGAGCAGCAACCGGCTACGAGCGCCGGAGATGGGCAGCTGGCGTGCGACGTGATGACATGGAAGAGAAGCGGCATGACAGCGGTGGCAGGTGCGACATGAGCATGTCTCTGAGTGGATCTGCGAGCAACGAAGCAGGTCAACTGAAAGACTTCAGTTTTCTCGGTTCAAACTAAAAATCAAATCCAAACTCGTTGATTTTGTATTTTTGAAATCGATCAGGTGTTTATTCTAGGAAATTGAATTTTATTGAAACCGAACCAAAGTTTCGGTTTAAAACAAATGCCCAGGCTGACTCATCAACTCTCACTACTAATTCACATACATCTTCCAATATAATTGCATGCCAAACCCTCTCTAGTAGATCCCAACCTGAAGCATATCGTCTACTGATGTTAGATATTTCGACGGAGCATCAAGTGCTAACCAGGAAGATTTGCTGAGGTTTCAGCTATTTTATCTATTTGCCGCTACTCTTACCGCTGATGATACTAGGGGATTTAATTCCCCTATTTTATGGGAATACATATATATTTTTTTCTCTTATGGGTGTCCTGAAACATAATGGATCAAGTTTGTCTTCCCGGTTAACTTATATTATCATAAATCCCTAAAAAATATTATCATGAATTTAACTAAGTTTATAGAAAAAACAATAATATTTATTAACATTATTAAGTACAATTTTTGTAAAAGAACATTATTAAATATAATATTGTAATTTAAGTCTCATGCTGTAGACATTACCATATTATTAATAATCTTTTTTATAAATTTAGTAAAATATAGAATAATATTTCAGAACATCTTTGCTTTATCCGCTGCCCATGTGGCCACCTCCAATCCAAAATATAAAATGGAGGATACTCTCGAAAAGGTAAAGGGAGGACCTTTCTTATCTGCTGTGAAGGAAATGCTACGCGGTGGCTTAGAGAAGAAGATAGTAAATAAAAAAAATAGTGAAGGACCTTTCTTATTAGGAAATTTATATGTGCATGCCTTTTGGACGTCTATACACATCGAAGGCTATCTAAAGCAAATAAAAAATAGCAGTCCCTCCGTTTCAAATTATAAATTATTTTAAAAATTTTAAAAAGTTAAATCATAAATTATTCTAAAAATTTTAAAAAGTTAAATATAGCCTATAGAAACTTTACATCCGTAGACGGACTGTATACGAACTGTATCGGGGAAGAAAAGATGGACTTTTATTATGGAAAAAACAAAAAAACAGATGAAACGAAATCACGTCCGTGTTGGAAGCGTACTCCCTTCGTATTGGAAACCGATATCGTTTTGAACAAGATTTGAGTCAAACATTAGGAATATATAAATTATAAATAACTTTTAAATTTATAGGTTTAGAGATATAAAAAACATATAAATAATTTTGTCTTAAAAAGTACTTTTATAAAAATATACATATAACACTTTACAACAAATATTTTTAAGGAAATAAGTGGTCAAAGTTTTACTTTAGAGATTGTATCACTGTCCTAAATGACATCTATTTTTTATATATAGAGGAAGTATAAATACAGAAACAGAAGGACCTCGATGGGTAAAAACGAACTGTACCAAGCTAAACAAATGACGCCCGTGCATTAATTATTTGTATTTATATTTTTGTCAAAATACACGCACTTTGATCCAGAATATACGTAGAATTGCATTTGTTTTTCACCAAAGAGGTAGTACTGATGAAGAAACGGTTCTCTATAGTCCAAATTTTACCATATAAACTTGAGCTTTTGAGGCCCAAATAAGGCTTAAGGCGGTACTATATACATAACTTTAGCTAACCGTCAAAAAAAACATGAGTCCATTTCGTATCATGCAGTTGCATAGTCCGTGTATCGAATCCCCAACAACTATCGTCTTGCAACCATCTCGTATCATAGGACTCAGCGCACTCCTCTCCTCGTCCTCATTGCCTACGCCAGTGCCATGCTCGCACACAGGTCACGCCTAACCCTAGGTATAAATGAACCGAGACCAAAGTTTTCAGTCATTTGTTTGGTTTTGAGTCCATACTAACTAAACTTTTTACGATTAGTTTGGTTATATGTCTCGAGCAATCAAACTGACTGAACTAACAGAATTTTTAAAATTTGTTATCATAATGTGTAGTACTATCAACTATTATTAGTGATATAATATTTATTTAATAGGCTTATATCAACCATCACTCTTATGACTTTGTTTAGTTTATATGTTGTATTATTATTTTTTTACTCGAAATAGAAAAAATAGTGCTAAAATTTGCTACAAATTATAATGATTAAGTAGTTATCTTTTCTAGTTCGGTCATGACAAAGATTAAACCGGACTAACCGAGACTGAACTTGTTCGGTTCAGAATTTTAGAACCAACCATTTACTTGTATACATAACCAAAATTTTCAAAAGTTCGGTTTGGTCAAACCGAACGCTACGCCAGGGCTGATCACGCCTTGTCGGTGCCGGGGGCCTTGCCAGACGCGGGGCCACCACCAACTCTGAGGTCCGCCCCGCGTGCATCTCTCCCTCCTACTCAGCTCGGTAACCGGCATGGGCGAGTCATTTGCATCGGCTCACACCTCCGCGCAACGGTGTCCGTGAGCTCCATCATGCGCTGCGGCGTCACTGGATTGAGCACAAAAGTCTTTTCAATTGATTTTTTAGCAATCTCGTGGTCTATTATTTAGTTACCTAAAATTTAGTTTTAACTTTATTATAGCCAACTAAATGGCCATATAATTCAACCGGACACTTAAAGATTAAGGAAGTATGAGTGCAACGCCTATTTGGAATTCCACGCAACTTGGGTACTGTATTGCAAATGTGGCCGGCGGGCATCTCAGGCCTGGTTCAGTTGGTGAAATTTTTTTTGTGTAATGATACTATAAGACTTTCGTTATTATTTGACAAATATTGTTCAAATATGAGCTAACTAGGCTCAAAAGATTTGTCTCGACATGAATAAACTAAAAACACAATTAGTTATTTTTTATCTAAATTTAATGCTCCATGTATATATATGTAAAGATTCGATGTGATGGAGAATCTTGAAAAATTTTGGGTAGTTTTTGAACTAAACGTGGCCTCACAGGATGTTTTAAAATACAGTATGTTTTTGCTGATCATGGGGCGTATCATTGTCTGATTGATGCGTTTCATGATTGAATGGTCCTTTGCGAACTCTTTCGCCATCCTTTCCCCACATACCATCATATACAAATGATAGCATGCAGTTGCATACTCCGTGTATAATATATAATAATCTCTTAAAATCATACACCACGAGAAAGCATCAGAAACTTTTTCCAAAGGCGAGGAATAAAAAATAAGCAAAGCAAAGCAAAGCACTGGCACCTTGATATGTGTCATATAGTATACTGTATACTCCTAGACATGGAAAGAATCAACTCGAATGGCTTGCTTCGTTTGTCCCTGTTGCCCTCTACACGGTTTTCAAATAGATAGCAGAAAAGAACGTGCAAATGATGGCCTCTGCACTTGCAAAGCAGGGGCACCTTTTTTTGTGCCTTAGCCTACTATATTTTCTGTCCTTTATTTATTCCGGTATTAGGTAGAGATGCAAAATGTTCGACTCGGTTTTGCGAATCCCTTTTTTTTTGTTTAATCTTTGACTTGCTGAATAATTACCTTTTACTTATAGTAGGAAACTTCGGCAACTTTAATCCATCTTTATACTAGAAAGGACCCTTTGGCAAGTGGCCGGTTTCTGATATTTATATGCAGGGAATAATAGAAGGTGGATCAAACCTAAAAAGGCAATCAGTTGTTTATAATAAAGAATCGAGTTGAGGGGAATTTGATCAACATGAAGGAAAATTGCAACGGTCTTTCGTCTGTCGTTATGCTTGCATAATGAAGTTCGTTAATTATTTAGGGGTGAATCGGTTATCTTGGATTGGGTCTGAAATAATTCTAGTTTTTCAATAATAGTACAAATTAGCGAACCATTATAACCATAAATTGTTCCCGGCCTTCATTCTGGGATATAAACGAACAAGGTCTTAGAGAAAACTTCTTAGACATGAAGACAAAAAACATAACCCAATACAATCGTAATTACTTAACACTTAACACAAAAAAGTGAGTGACACTAAGGCATTAATGGTCATTAGGAATAGCCTCACTTCGGACATGGTCTCACCATTACTTCTCCGCTTCAAGTTGTAGTAAATGCCTCTAACTACAAATAAAACTAGAATCATATATATTCAAATGGTCAGGGCTATTGGATGGCACAAGCACGACCTGATCCAATGGCCATAATGCTAGTCCTGGACCGGCCTAATATATAGGGTCGTGTCTAGATGGGTATCTTAGCCTATAGAACTAGCATGAGCATGACATGATTATGGGATAGGTGCTATGCTGGTCTAACCACTCATTATCATTAGATGGTCTTATAGTACAATAAAATCGTTAGATTCATAGAGAGCAAAATATATAGACGAAGAAGCCCCCGTAAAACCTTAGCTCCATGTTTCTTTCCTTGTAATTCTCTCTCATACGCAACAACGAGTGCATGATAGTTTTTTTTCTCACCTCGTACACCATGATGACAATGATAATGTAGGGCACAACAATAACGACAATGATGTAGGATAGAGCATAGTGGCATGACACTTTGGTGCGCCTTGGAGATTGGCAACATGGGTCTATCGAGCCACCTAACCTATCAAGTCAACAAAACACGACTAAGTGGCCATAGAATTGTGCCTGGATTAATAGCTAGACAAAATATATTGGCATGACGTAACTACAATATTAACTAGACCATAGTGTTGTGGTACCTAATAATGCTAAAGCGGTGTGTCCATTCGACCTCTCTTAATTGTTCCATCCGTCTCAAAATAAATGATATTTTAGATTTATCATAAGTCAAATCAATTCAAATTTAACCAAATTTATAGAAAACAACGTCAATATTTATGACACCAAATAAATAGAATATAAAAATAGATTTCATAATAAATCTAATAACACTTATGTAATATCATAAACATCAATATATTTTTATATAAATTTAATTAAATTTGGAGAAATAATTTGACTTATAGCAAATCTAAAACGCAGTGGTCGTGTGGGTGCCCACCACTTGCGGGGGGAGGAGGCGTAGTGTAGTGGTGGCTGAGGAATTGATCTTGATCCGAAGGGCAGAAAGAATATATTGCGTCGGATCCATGGTGGGTCGACCTCGACCCTATAAAAAGCCGCATCACTACCTTCCCTCCTCCTAGGTCCTAGCTGGTCCCTGCAGCACCAAGCTTAGCTTTGAGAGCTTCTCCAATGTTTCGTTTGGAGCACCGCTAACACACACTTCTCTCTCTCTCTCTCTCTCGCTCGCTCGCTCGCTCTCTCTCCCCTAGCTGTTCTTCCTTTCGGTGCCACTGCTGCTGTTCAGCTAATACAGTGTTAAGCTCAATTACTGTTCACAGTTTCCACCCAAGCCTCGCAGCGCACTTTTGCAGCCTGAACCTGAAGGCCTCCTCTACCAGGAGCGAGAGAGACAGTTCCGAGCTAGAGTGAGCAAGCAGAGAAGAAGAAGAAATAGTCAAATCAGAGGGGGATCAGGGGAACCAAAGCTCCAAGAGGGGGGAGCGTCCGGCCTTCGACCGGCTTCCATCCAGCAGCCTCGTTCGCGGTCGTCCGCCGCTCGAGCTCCCAATCGGCGGCCAGCCCAGCCGCGCCTCCTTTAGCAAGAAGGACTTCCACCTTTTTTTTTGCTCACAAAAGAGCCTTTTTTTTCCCCTCTCTTTTTCTTCCTCGTCATCCGTTTGCTCCCCCCAAGAAGCTGGGAGCTACTAGTAGCTAGCTAGCGGCCCACCGGCCGAGTTCCGAGCCACCAGGCTGTAGGCCTTGGCAGCACGCGCGAGAGCTCTCTCTCCCTCCCTATCTCCCTCTCTCAGCTCCTCTCTCCAGGCATGCCTTCGGCGGCATTACACGTTGGCACGGCGGTGGAGGGCAGCTTCCAAGGCGCCGGCGGCATGGTGCCGTCCGCGCGCCTCCTCACCGCCAACGGCGGCGCGGCCGCGCCGAGTCGTCGGGAGGAGACGACGACGGCCAACGGCGGGGGGCCTGGCTCTGGCTCTGGCTCTTCTGACCTTGCCGCGCTCCGGCCCACCAACAGGCCGCGCGGGAAGGCCCAGGCCGGCGGGAAGCCCAGGAAGCGGGCGCCGATCTGGAACCTGCAGGCCGCCGTCTTCGTGTCCGTCGTGCTCAACGTCGGCCTCCTCCTCCAGCACTACGTCAACAGCACGGCCCCGTCGCACCACCACCACCACCACCACCAGCAGCAGCAGGAGGAGCATCTGCAGGCCTGCCCGATGCATCTGGATGACGCTGGCGTCAGCCGCAGCAGAAGGGGAAGGCAGGAGGAGCCGTCGTCCGTGCCCAACGCCGGCGGGGCGCCGTCGACGGGCAAGCCGGCGGTGACGCCGGACTCGGTGATCAACCTCGACCAGTCAGTATCCAAATCTTTCCTCCGTTTCTTGCTGTGCCGCGTTTGCATGCCAAGCTGCCAACTCGTTTCTTCCTCGAATATATGCTAGTGCTTTTCTGCAGTTCTGTTTCGCTGGCAATAGCATCCCCCGCCTCTCCTTTGTTTAGAGGCAGAGGAAATGTTAATTTGAGAGCTGTCTCATTCTAAATGGGGTAGCGTCTCAAAAGTTATTCTTCGAATTTTAGCCTCCGACACAGCTCAGCTCAGAGCCGTTTAGGGAGAAAAAAAAACTTTTCTCAAAACAGAGCTTGAGCAACAACTTCTGTGCATGGCTGAGAGTGAAATGAAGAAAAAAAGATACCTTTTCTAGCTTTACCTCCTTTTCTTTGCAAGAGCATTAAAAAAACTAATTTTCACTCATGAAGCTGTTATGGTAAAAAAAAAACTTAGTTATTAGTAAAATCATGCCAAACAGAATCCTTCGGTGGGATGACTCCTCCTCGTATTAATACTAATTATTACCTTATGACAAATAAGATTTTTTTTAATAAACCAAAGTAAAGTAAAAGGTGCAGAAAACTGAAAAGTAAGAAGTGAAGCAAAATAAAGGAATTTCTGAAATACATTTAATATAATTATATATCATGATGTATGTGTAGATGTATAAAAATAACTATATACCTATTCGCTTGAACTTATCAGCCCTATTTTTCAACCATTGAATAAAATCTTTTCTCTCACAGCAAAACAACATCATCCTAAGAATCAGTCGTAATAAGCCCTATTGAACCATCAATGTACCAATGACAACAGTTTATAGTTTCTACAAACTATATGTTAAAGATAAAGACAGAACAACTTATAATTTGGAACAGAGAGAACACTTCATTTCTCATATCAAACACCCTAATAATTTAGACTCTGTTTGGTTTTCTTGATCTAAATATATTTGGAGATAGTAGACTAGATAATTATTACTAGCTCACCAGCTAAACTAATTGAGATAATAACTATATACTGTAAGCTACTGGATCAAACATGGCCTTAATACCACCACTGACCACTTTCGAGACTCCACCCCTGCTTTATTATTTGCAAATTGCGGCTGCGGGGAGGTGTTGGGTGTTCTTCCCCACGGCAACGGGTGGCGCATGTCTCTGTGCAATGTTGGTGTCAATGGAGAATGAACTCCGGGCCGCGGATCAAATCTACCTATCCCCGAGACCGCAGATTTGCTGGCGATTCATGCACCTGTAGCCCTGTCTGATTGATGCTTCATCTGCACAGTACTACAGTTATTACCGCTTGTGCGGATTTTTGCACTAATCTATACTAGTGTGGCTTTGACATTCGCGTTGTCGGGTGCAGCGGCGACCCAGCCATGTTCGAGGAGTTCTGGCGGGGGACGGGGGCCGCCGCCGAGATCGTCATCCCTGGGTGGCAGACCATGAGCTACTTCTCTGACGTCGGCAACGTGTGCTGGTTCCTGGAGCCGGGGCTGGACCACGAGGTGCGGCGGCTGCACCGGCTGGTAGGCAACGCCGCCGTCGACGGGTACCACGTCCTCGTCGGCACCGGCTCCACGCAGCTCTTCATGGCCGCGCTGTACGCGCTGTCGCCGCCCGCCGGCGCCGCCGCCGCGCCCATGAGCGTGGTGTCCACGGCGCCCTACTACTCGGTAAGTGAAAAACTTCCCTTCCCCCCAAAACAATGGAATGGAATGGATCGGAGCCCCAAACGTGGTCCAGCAGCGAGAGCGAGACGCATCGCCCTCGCCCTCTGTCTGTCGCTCGCTGTGGCGCGTGGGTTTGCTTCGCATTGGTAGCCTACATTAACGCCATCGTGCTGATGAATTGTCGCGTGACAAGGATGGCAAGAGACCCCGTCATTATCTTATCATTCCCCGGCCAGCCCCACTTATTAATGATGAGGAGATAGAGCAGAATTCAAAGCCGGAGTGGACTTGAGGGGGACACTGATGGCGCCACTCAGCTTTGTTCCCTCTCCCTTGTCCCAGCAGACATTACCACTTCCAGCGGATCCAGCCTTCCTGACTTGCTCTCCTCTCCTCTCCTCGCGCTCTCTCTGCTCATGTGACCAAGCATATGGGGCTGCTGCTCATGTCCCTGGCTGGTCCTGACAGGGATGCCATCCATCTATTCTCTGCAGTAGTAAGTAGGGCCGGGCCGGCATTACTGTGCTGTGATTGCCGACCTGATTTGTGGGTAGCCGACATGTCTGTTTAAACAATCATCCATCATTAGGCATTAGCAAGCTCCCCTTCTAGAATCAGATCAGAATCTTAGTATGTACTTTACTTGTGGTTAGGTTAGGCTAGCGTTATGCATGTTAGGCGGGAGGCCTGTCCTCCTTCAAAATTGAGCTCCACTCCATGTGCACAGCACAGCACAGCCGGCGCCCGCGCCGGCAGGAATATTGCTTGCTCACCACGTGCCGGACCTGCGGCATGTGTGTGTATGCGATTTTCCGGTTATGTTCATGTGCCATGATCCGCCTCTGCGGCTGCCTAACCTGGGAGGGAGATGATGCGAACCCGCTAGGGTTTTTGCCCGATCTTTCGATGAGAAACGGGGATAACTCGATTGGTGGATGGAGATGACGTTCACGGCCCGACTACAGCCCTCAAGACCGCGCCTTAGCAACCGATACACCACGTCCAATAGCCGTCACGATCTTGTGGAGCGCGACAACCAGCCCCTAGGGCTCCCGTCCTGCAAGCAATCGAAGAACTAGCAAGAACGAGGAAACAAGCACTGAATTTGCAAGATGAAATTGAAGGTTTCAAACTGAATCTTAATCAACAATGGGGTTCCGAAGACAAGGAGACGGGCGGCTGATCCTGCACGCGCGCCTACAAGCAAGTAGCTAAGGCTAAACTTGATCTAAACAAAACCCAACCCGACCATGACGGCTATAGAGGGATATAAGTAGATGGATTGACGACCAAAAGAGTGTTGGGGTCGTCCTCTAACCCTAGGACGCGTCCCTAATGGACCCAACTTGATACATGGGCCATAAGCCCAAAATGAGGTGACGCAGCACCCTGGACAGCAAGACCTGTCGACGGTAATTGGATCATTGCCGCTACTGCCGAACAGATATTGACGTGAGACTTGATTCATATGAAAGTAAACTTGATAAGCTTTCCAACAAGTCCTGAAGCGCCTGAATCCGAATCCGTATGCAACCGTGGTGGCGGTCACAAGTTGGTGCTTTGCTGCAGTCCGAATCCAGCTAGCGCGAGTCCTTCTCCCTTTCGGTCTTCTCCTTGGTTCCTAATCAAAACAAGAGTGCACGCGTTTCCATTGTCTAAACAAGATGGACAAGAGCTTATCATGGAACTCACTTGATCATTAAGTTGACGAGCACGAGCACGAGTAAGAGGACCAGCTATAGGTTGTGTCGGAGAGGATGTATCGCTGGTGTTGATGTCCTCATCATTCTCCCTTTCTTGCATTTGAGTCGTCCTCGACTCAAGCTCATCTTCCTCACCCAAATAAGGCTTCAAATCTGCAATGTTAAATGTGGGACTAACCCCAAAATCTGCAGGAAGATCAAGCTTATATGCATTCTCGTTAATTCGTTGCAGCACTTTAAAAGGACCATCAGCTCTAGGCATCAATTTGGATTTTCTCAGTTCTGGAAATCTATCTTTTCGCAAATGCAACCAAACCAAATCCCCAGGTTCCAGAATCAATTGCTTTCTACCTTTATCTCCAGCACATTTGTACTTAGCATTCATGCGCTCTATGTTTTCTTTAGTGGCTTCATGCAATTTTAACATCAATTCAGCACGTTGCTTAGCATCAAAATTCATTTTTTCAGAACTTGGCAAAGGCATTAAATCAATAGGAGCATGTGGCAAGAAGCCATAGACAATCTCGAAAGGACACATTTTTGTAGTAGAATGCAATGAACGATTATAAGCGAACTCAATATGAGGCAAACATTCTTCCCACATCTTAATATTCTTCTTTAAAACAGCCCTTAACATAGTGGATAAAGTTCTATTTACTACTTCAGTTTGACCATCAGTTTGGGGATGACAAGTGGTGGAAAATAAAAGCTTAGTCCCCAATTTAAACCACAAAGTCTTCCAAAAATGACTAAGAAATTTAGCATCACGATCAGAAACAATTGTGTTGGGCACACCATGTAAGCGAACAATTTCTCGAAAGAACAAATCAGCAATATTTGTAGCATCATCAGTTTTATGACATGGTATGAAATGTGCCATCTTAGAAAATCTATCAACAACCACAAACACACTATCACGTCCCCTCCTAGTCCTTGGTAATCCCAACACAAAATCCATAGATATATCCTCCCAAGGAGCATTAGGAACAGGAAGAGGTAGATACAAACCGTGGGGATTTAACCGTGACTTTGCCTTTTGACATGTTGTGCAACGAGCAACAAACCTCTCCACATCTCTCTTCATCCTTGGCCAAAAGAAATGACCAGCAAGTATGTCCTCGGTCTTCTTTGCTCCAAAATGTCCCATCAAGCCACCTCCATGTGCTTCCTGCAACAACAACAAACGAACAGAGCTAGCTGGAATGCATAGCTTGTTAGCTCTAAACACAAACCCATCACTAACGATGAATTTGTTCCATCCTTTTCCATCTTTACAATGCAGCAACACGTCTCTAAAATCAGCATCGTGAACATATTGGTCCTTAATTGTTTCTAACCCAAAGATCTTATAATCAAGTTGATTCAGCAAAGTATATCTCCGTGACAAAGCATCAGCAATAATATTCTCCTTCCCTTTCTTGTGTTTAATAATATAAGGAAAAGATTCAATAAATTCAACCCATTTTGCATGCCTACGATTCAGTTTTCCTTGACTACGAATATGTTTTAAAGATTCATGATCAGAATGGATAACAAACTCTTTGGGCCACAAATAATGCTGCCATGTCTCTAATGTTCGAACAAGAGCATAGAGTTCTTTATCATAAGTAGAATAATTGAGAACAGGCCCACTCAATTTCTCACTAAAATATGCAATAGGTTTTCCCTCTTGTAACAAAACACCTCCCAGACCAATTCCACTAGCATCACATTCAAGCTCAAAAGTCTTATTAAAATCAGGAAGTTGTAGGAGAGGCGCATGAGTTAACTTATCTTTCAACATGTCGAATGAATTCTCTTGTGTTTTGCCCCACTCAAAAGGCACCCCCTTTTTGGTAAGCTCATTCAATGGTGCAGCAATGGTGCTGAAATCCTTCACAAAACGGCGATAGAATCCAGCAAGTCCTAGGAAACTCCGCACCTGGGTGATAGTCTTTGGGACAGGCCATCCCTGTATAGCTTCCACCTTGGCTTGATCAACCTCAATTCCCTGTGGAGTTACAACATAACCAAGAAAACACACTCGATCGGTGCAAAAGGTGCACTTCTCAAGGTTACCAAATAAACGTGCCTCGCGTAGTGCATTAAAAACAGCACGTAAATGATCAAGATGTTCATCCAATGATTTGCTGTAAATTAATATATCATCAAAATATACGACAACAAATTTCCCAATGAAAGCACGCAAAACCTCGTTCATTAATCTCATGAAAGTACTAGGTGCATTAGTTAACCCAAAAGGCATGACTAACCACTCATATAAACCGAACTTAGTTTTGAAAGCAGTTTTCCATTCATCTCCCAATTTCATACGAATCTGGTGGTACCCACTACGTAAATCAACTTTTGAAAACACAACAGCACCACTCAGTTCATCTAGCATATCATCTAATCGTGGAATAGGGTGTCGATATCGAATGGTGATATTATTAATAGCTCTACAATCAACACACATACGCCATGTTCCATCTTTCTTAGGCACTAAAATTACTGGAACAGCACAAGGGCTAAGGGATTCTCGCACATAACCTTTGTCCAGTAGTTCTTGCACTTGTCGCTGAATTTCCTTTGTTTCTTCCGGGTTTGTCCTGTATGGCGCACGGTTTGGCAAAGACGCACAAGGAATAAGATCAATTTGGTGCTCAATCCCGCGTAATGGTGGCAACCCCGCTGGTACCGCACTTGGAAACACATCGGAATACTCCTGCAAAACGTTAGCAACAGCAGGGGGCAAAGAACATTGCATATCCTCAATTGAAATCAAAGCATCCTTGCATATCAAAGCATAAGCAACACAAGTGGATGCATTGAACTCATTAATATCTGATTTGGTAGCTATCATACAACGTCCTTTCAGTTTTATCTCATCTTTGTTACCAATTACAGATTTATCATTTTTACTGCTCTCGCTCTTTGCTTTAGTAGCCCTTGCAACATCAGTTTGCATAATAGTTTCAGGGGACATAGGATGCAGCACAATTTTTCGATCATGGTATAGAAAAGAATACTGATTTGATCTACCATGATGCATAGAATCTCTATCAAATTGCCAAGGTCTACCTAGCAGAATGTTACAAGCTTGCATAGGCACAACATCACATTCAACAATATCTTTGTAGGATCCGATGGAAAAATTGATTCTCACAAGTCTAGTTACCTTTGCCTTACCACTGTTGTTCAGCCATTGGATGTAGTAGGGATGCGGGTGTGGTTTGGTGTTGAGGGCAAGTTTCTGCACCATATCGCTGCTTGCCAAGTTGTTGCAGCTACCTCCATCAATGATCATGCGACAAGAACGCTCTTTGATGACACACTTTGTTTGGAATAAAATATGTCGCTGATTTTGCTCCGCCTTCTCCATTTGTGCACTAAGCACTCGTTGCACGATCAAGCTTTCATAGTGGTCCGCTTCACCTGCATTAATATGTTCTTCTATTTGTTCTTCATTACCTGCATGGTCAGTCGCAAGCAGTGCAAGCGTGTCTTCATCAAAATCACTAGCAGATGAGCACTCACCATCATCTTTGACAATCATAACTCGCTTGTTTGGACAGTCACGCATCATGTGTCCATATCCCTTGCACCGGTGACATTGTATGTTGCTTGTTCTGCCCGTCGATGCCACGGATGAAGTACTCGCAGCAGGCTTTTGCATCGTCTTTGCAACTGAATTTGTGGGAGCAGCTCGAGACTTGTCACTAGATGATGGAGTAGACATACGTGTAGATGGAGTTGTAGTCATGCGTTGCTGCCATGAATTAGCCTTCCCTGTAGAAATATTAGTCCTTGCGCTAGCACGTCGTCCCTGCACTTCCCTTTCAGCTTTACAAGCAAGATGAAACAAACGGGTTACACTATTGTATTCTTTGTAAGCGAGGATGTCCTGAATTTCCCGATTTAACCCACCCAAAAATCTAGCCATAGCCGGTTCCTCATCCTCCTCTAGGTTACAACGCAACATACCCGTTTGTAATTCCTGATAATATTCTTCTACACTTTTAGCACCTTGTCTCAATTGCTGCAACTTATTTATCATATCACGGGCATAGTAAGATGGAACAAATCTAGCTCTCATGGCTCGTTTCAGCGCATCCCAAGTTCTAGGTAAGTTATTAGGATTTTTCTTTCCATATTCTATCCACCAAACAGAAGCAAAATCCGTAAACTCACTAGTAGCAGCCCTAACACGTGTAGTCTCAGGAAATTCATGACATGCAAACTTTTGATCAACAGCAATCTCCCAAGTAATGTAGGCATCAGGGTCATATTTACCATCAAAAGGAGGTATCTTAAATTTAATCTTACTGAAAGCATCATCATTATTGTGTACCTCGCGTCGGCGGTTGCCACCCATACCTCTACGGTTGTGACGTAGGCGTCGTCGATCACGAGCGTCTGGATCATCATGCTCAGTATCAGCAGTGTAGTCATCTTCATGACTACCGTGCTCTCGATCTCCCTCCTTTTCTTCTTTATGCTTCTCTTTATCTTCGGTGTGGAAGTCATCAAATCGCCTTAGAAGAGCAGCAAGGCTTTTGTCCACACTAGCAACGGATTCCTCCAAACTTGTAAGCTTGTTGTTTGTGGCCATCTGCGTAGCCTCCAACTGCCCCAGCTTTTCATTTGTCACCTGCAAGTCAGTATCAAGTCCCTCTGTGTGCAGCTTCACCTTCCTTTCAAAATGCTGTATGATGCCCTTAGTGCGAGGTGTATGTAGTGTTTCGTTATCATCATCTCCCCCTGTCATGGTTCAAAAACAAAGACAACAAGAAAGACAAGTGAAGAAATAAAAGCCCTACAACTACTAGGATGTAGCTACAGCGAGTCTCTCACACTCAACTTGTTACACAAGTTCTTACCAATTCTTACCTTGCTTGACAGGAGGGGTCGTCTACCAACAAGTCTTCAGCAATGGATGAAGTGTATCGGTGCTGCGGCACAAGACCTGTCAAGCTGTAGAGTATGTGGAGCTATAGGTGGGCTGAAACAAGGAACGAACTAGCAGCACGTTAGTTATAAAGGCGAGCTGAATAAACGTTCGACGACGGTACTGTGCTGGTCCTAGGCTAGACCGTGCTAGAGACGCGAGCCTGGACACAAAGGAAAACCACAGCACACCCCTGAAAACAAGGTGGAACAAACCTAAAATCAATATGAAAAACAGCCCCTTTTCTTTTGACTCTTTTCTCTTTTTTTTTTCTTTTCTTTTTTTTGGGCAACCTCAAAAACTGATTATATGAACAAAAGAATACAAAGGAGCAATTCGGTACAAACACTTTTTCCGAAAGTACAGGGGTATTCCGGTAAGAAGAAGATACTCTCTCTCTCTAGAGTAAGGCCGAACAAGTATGGAGTTATCTTTCTTTTGGATCACAGAAGGACTCACGTAGATGGAGTTCAGGATATATTAACAAGCGGACTCCAAGTTCTACTCGGTTTCCACTCAGAACCAACCACAAACGGATTCCACCTATTGCCGAGTTCTACTCGGTTTCCTTTTTTTTATCACGTTGGTGGAACTCAGATTGGAACTCAACTCGATCCGGACCAAGACCACAGTTCAATTCGGACTTCACAACAGATTCGACAGAGAGAAGATATGGTAATACTCGGCTGTGTAAAGATGGTGACAAGAACTCGAAACTCTAAAGGACTAGACACTAAGACCAGCAACTCGACATAAACCGAAGCAACGCAAATTCAACAAGCCCTAACTAAACGGTACTAGCCAAGGCACAAAGGTTTAATAGGATTATGGAAAAAAAACTAATCTACTATATTTTTTTTTGGCTTTTCTGGACTATAGGAAATTAATTAAAAACACCAATGGATTAGAAGTCTCTCACCGAAGAACCTTGCTTTGATACCAACTGATGCGAACCCGCTAGGGTTTTTGCCCGATCTTTCGATGAGAAACGGGGATAACTCGATTGGTGGATGGAGATGACGTTCACGGCCCGACTACAGCCCTCAAGACCGCGCCTTAGCAACCGATACACCACGTCCAATAGCCGTCACGATCTTGTGGAGCGCGACAACCAGCCCCTAGGGCTCCCGTCCTGCAAGCAATCGAAGAACTAGCAAGAACGAGGAAACAAGCACTGAATTTGCAAGATGAAATTGAAGGTTTCAAACTGAATCTTAATCAACAATGGGGTTCCGAAGACAAGGAGACGGGCGGCTGATCCTGCACGCGCGCCTACAAGCAAGTAGCTAAGGCTAAACTTGATCTAAACAAAACCCAACCCGACCATGGCGGCTATAGAGGGATATAAGTAGATGGATTGACGACCAAAAGAGTGTTGGGGTCGTCCTCCAACCCTAGGACGCGTCCCTAATGGACCCAACTTGATACATGGGCCATAAGCCCAAAATGAGGTGACGCAGCACCCTGGACAGCAAGACCTGTCGACGGTAATTGGATCATTGCCGCTACTGCCGAACAGATATTGACGTGAGACTTGATTCATATGAAAGTAAACTTGATAAGCTTTCCAACAAGTCCTGAAGCGCCTGAATCCGAATCCGTATGCAACCGTGGTGGCGGTCACAAGTTGGTGCTTTGCTGCAGTCCGAATCCAGCTAGCGCGAGTCCTTCTCCCTTTCGGTCTTCTCCTTGGTTCCTAATCAAAACAAGAGTGCACGCGTTTCCATTGTCTAAACAAGATGGACAAGAGCTTATCATGGAACTCACTTGATGATTAAGTTGACGAGCACGAGCACGAGTAAGAGGACCAGCTATAGGTTGTGTCGGAGAGGATGTATCGCTGGTGTTGATGTCCTCATCAGGAGAAGATGGGAGCGCAGGGATTCCATTTTTATGGGCTCGGTACTTCGGCGGTTCAGCATGTGTCTCTGCACCATATCCAGTGCTAATCATGTGTCCAGCATCAGTAATGGGACTCGGCGTCAGAGTTGACAGTAATCTTAAATTTCCCATACCCTGAATTCTGAATTGAACAATAGTACGGAGTACTGTACACAATAATTTCATTAGAAAACAAAACTGTCTGGTAGCGAGTCAATGCACTGTGACTGACCCCTGATCTGATCTGCGTGCTCTGTGCACCGTGCACCGTGCAGTCGTACCCTGCCGTCACTGATTTCCTCCAGTCGGGGCTCTTCCGGTGGGCCGGCGACGCCAGCACGTTCAAGGGCGACACCTACATCGAGCTGGTGTGCTCGCCGAACAACCCCGACGGCGCCATCCGCGAGGCCGTTCTGTCCTCGGACTCCGGCATAGCCGTCCACGACCTGGCCTACTACTGGCCGCAGTACACGGCCATCACCAGACGCGCCGACCACGACATCATGCTCTTCACCGTGTCCAAGAGCACGGGCCACGCCGGGACGAGGATCGGGTAAGTCGACGACGTCGATCTTGCCGTCGGTGAAACGTTGCCAAGACGACGAGCAGCGGCAAAATGGCTCATGTGTCCGCGTACGTGCAGGTGGGCGCTGGTGAAGGACCGCGACGTCGCCAAGAGGATGACCAAGTTCGTTGAGCTCAACACGATCGGGGTCTCCAAGGACTCGCAGCTGCGCGCCGCCAAGGTGCTCAGGGCGGTCTCCGACGCCTACGAGCTCCCGGGGACGGAAGATGAGGCCCGGCACCGCCACCGCCTGTTCGACTACGGCCGGCGCAAGATGGTGGAGCGCTGGAGCATGCTGCGTGAAGCGGCCGCCGCCTCGGGCATCTTCAGCCTGCCCGAGGAGACCTCGGCCCTCTGCAACTTCACCAAAGAAATGGCAGTCACTAACCCTGGTATGTTAACATGTTATGTTGTATAATGCACCCCATGCTCACCATGCATCTCGCTGAACGCCCATGGCGTGCCTGTTCTCGTGTGCCTGCGCGCGGCAGCGTTCGCGTGGCTGCGCTGCGACAGGGAAGACGTGGAGGACTGCGCGGGCTTCCTGCGCGGCCACAAGATACTGACGCGGAGCGGGACCCAGTTCGGGGCGGACCCGAGGTACGTCCGGGTCAGCATGCTCGACAGGGACGACGCCTACGACATCTTCGTCAAGCGCCTCGCCTCCCTGCAATGAAGATGATGACGCATGGAGACGGAGGAGGCCGGATCTCGGTGCCACCCGACCGGCGGGCGTCGCCGCGTCGGCGTGCCGGGCCCGTGGGACTGTAGTGCAGCAGTGTTCATTCAGTAGGAAGAAGCGCAGGAGGAGCAACGTTTTGTTCTGCTTTTTTCTGCTGTATGTGTTGTGTCGTTCGGGATGTCGCGTCATCTCAAGACTCTTATAAAGGTTTTACTTATTTTCCCCCCTCTCTTGCTAATTGCTATGTGAAACTGAACTGACGTAACAAAAAAAAAATCAACATAAATTGGTGAGAGGACAAGAAAAGATTGCTGGAGCCTCACGATAAAAAAAATGGTACTATGCTCGGAGTGTTTGGCTTTCTAAGAGCAGGTACAGCTTGGCTAATAGTCAAGACAACTGAGCAAAATCTGATGTGGAAGAGAGAGCATGATGGGCGACAAATGCAGCGCCGGGCCAAGGTTCCTGTAGGACCCACTAGCAATCGATGTGTGACTCCTGCGCTAGTTTCGTTGTTGCCAGCGAATAAGAACGAGAGAGAGAAGGGATGATGGGATGGGTAGTGGTGGGTCCCACACTATTAAAAATATGTTTGGAATTCGTGAAGAGGTTTAGTTGTCGTACAAATTGGCTATAAAAATGGTTTGTAGATGACATGGCTTGGCTATTAGACAAGTTTATTGGGCTTGCTCTAACCACCAGTTCGTCGTGTGTTGTTGACCACAGAGGGAGTATGTCATGCATGGTCCTACTGCTACTGCAGGAACAATGGGCTTTGCCCATATAAATTTCTACCGCTACTACTGTTGGAACGATGGGCTAAGCCCATATAAATTTCTCCAACGTGAATAGGAACAATGGGCTCACCATGCATCTCGCTGAACGGCGGACGCTTTCGGCCGGCTGAGCTGATGCATGGTCCGGTACACGCTCAACTCAAACCACCGCACATACCAAAATATATTCTGTGCATAAAAACTAGTTCACCCTGGGTAATATAAACACACTGTTTATGACAAACGTTTAAAACTTCAAACATCTATAATAAATTTTTAATATTGTATTAAGTTTGGAACATACAAGTTATATTTATTGAATTTTGGGGTATTTGAGAATACTTAAAATATTTTAAACCATTTTAAAAATATCGAAGGTGAGGTATGAGTTTAGAGGTTTTCTCGATTTGCGTGTAAGAGCCCGTGGATCGATTTTTTTTTATGATGATCAAATATATGCACCAAAATCAAAATATGACATGTATATTTCGCAGTGAGAAGTCTGGCCCATATACACTATGAGCTATCGAGTATTATTGGGCCGAGGAGGTCCCCAATGACTACTAGGCTAGAGGTTTTGTTGGGCTGGGATCTTAGCAGGGGATAAAGACACGGGCTCCCAAACAGGCCCAAGGCTACAAAAACCAGCCCCCAGCTTCTCTTCTTTCTCTCTCAAGTCCCAAGTGGCCACTGCCGTCTCCGGCCACCGCCCATGGCCATGCCTTCCTCCACCGCCTCCAACACGGCGGCGCTCTCCCGCCTCGTCGACCGCACCCGGGTCCCGGACCCCACACTGCAGCGCCATGCGGTGGCGGCCTTCTTCCGCCACCTCCTCTCCCTACCCGCGCCCCTCCCCGCGGCCGCCCACGACGCCGCCTCAGCCCTCCTCGCTTCGCCCCACCCTGCAGTCGCCGCGCACACTGCGGCCTCGCTCGCCCGTCTCGCCGCCTCCCGCCCCGACCTCCTCCCCTCGGACCTCGCCCTCCCGCTCCTCATCGCGCCCCTCGCGGCCTCCCCGTCCCCCCGGCTCGCCTCCTGCCTCGTCAAGGCAGTCTCCGCGCTCGCAGCCTGCGCCCTCCGCTCCGGCTCACGTTTCCCGCCCCACGACCACCCCTTTGTTCAGGCGCTCACGTCGGGGGCTGACGGCGCGAGCGCGGAGCTGACGCGACAGGCAGCCAGGATGGTTGCCGAGGGGCTGGATTGGGTGGTCGGGTTTCTGAGGCCATTCGTGATGTTCTCCGTGGTGAGAAAAGGGGACGCCGCATTTGCAAGGGATTTGATCGGCGCATTGGCCGCAGCAGCTGTAGCAGCAGGGAAGGCTGGTGTTGCGATCCCGGTTCTGAAGATGCTCGAAGACAGCATGCTGCATTTCGGCCGCGGGGATGATCAGGTATTTGTGTAGTCTAATACTCACGGATGATATCTGTTCTCTTCCTCTCAGTCTCAGTGATGCTGTAGTGCAGCTGGCAATGCTTCGAGCGGTTGTGCAAATAGGAGCCTTCCGATGTGTATTGTGATGTTTTGGACTAATCCTGATACCAGTTTCGGTGTGCATTCCTAGAAGTGATGGCGTCATCAGCGACTTCACTGTTATTGTCTAGTCCAGATTAGTTCATAGATCAGATTGTAGAAAAAAACAAAAAGTAGGGAAAAAGGTTCTAAGTTTGAGAAGCTCATATTATATATGTCATATCTGGAGATTAGTTACATTGTGGTATGCTGTTCACAATAAAATTATCTTCGTCTGTGATTTTTAATCATGTATTCTTTATTTTTTTTAGGAAGTGCGGCTATGGCTTAGTTCTGCAGAGTGCTTGGTTGATGCTTATGTGGTGCTACTGAGGAAATTAGCTCATGCTCAAATGGTACCACTCTCTGCCTTTCGCTTAATTTGTGCAATGAAATATAGGAGTCACTAATGGCTGCGAATTAGCCAATGAGATGTTTGGATGACCTCTACACTAGGTTATTCTTCTTATTAAGACCAGAAAATTTGTTTCTGCTCTTAATAATAGAGATGATATCTGCTGGTATCTAGAACTTTTTAAATGTATTGAAGATTGCCATTAGTGGAATCTTTATCACTTGATGAAAATTTAATACTGTTGTGGAATCCAATTAATGGACTTATCCATTTGGGCAGGGTTTGTTACTTTGTTTATACCTGATGCATTCTGTGGACGTATATACCTATCAGTGTACTTCTCCACTTGACTTATCATGATGTATGAAACAACAGTGTGTAATTAAAAAAAATCACATGCAATATTTTCTGAAATTTGGTAGATTTGCGGTGTGTATACTCCTGCATAGTGTGATGTTATGATGTTAGTACATCATTTCCTTTATGCGTGTAATTGTTATGAGCAGATTCCTTGCTTTAGAAGTACCTATCATATAAGTATTCCTGCGATGCATGAACAGTATACACTATTTTTTCTTGTAGATTTGTTTTGACATATGAACTTCTATGTTTTAATTACTTAATTAGGTTGACTTGACATGTGAACTTCTCCCTTGTTTTATTACTCATTGATGAGGTGCAACTAATCGATGTTTGTTTTCTTGCGATTACTTGAATTCAAGTTCTTATATGATTGCTGTGCTATTATCATCTATATAACATACTGGTGACTTTCTTTGTTTAACAGCCAACATATGAAGCTCAAGCAAGTAGTGTGACATTGATGGAAACACTCGTATCACAATGTTCATTTCATCAAAAGTTTCTGGGAATTGGTTCAACAGTTTTTGGGTTATCGAAACATTTATTCTCGGTGCAAAAGGACCTTGGATTATGCTATCTACCTGAGATTTCTTTTGTCCTTGACTCTCTTTCTTACTCTCTCACTGGGCTAGAGTTTGAACATGAACAGTTAGCTGGCTTGAAACTTCTGAGCTTTCTGATTGATTGGAAATATGAAAATGGTACAGTCCCAAATATTTATAATCACCAGCCCTCCCCCTCTGGCTTCAAAATTCTGAGCATTATTATTATTATTATTTTATTTTTTAAATAGTAAACGTATCCGTGTCAGTTTTTTTTTTGGGAAATTGCCGTATCCATGTATCCGTATCCTTCCGATACCGGTTCACATATCCGTATCCGTGCAACTTAGACTAGGAACTTGGTTCTCTTATTTTCCAATCTTAAGCCACTGTGTTTTGTTTCATATCAATAACTTTCTTTAGAATGAAAAGTGAATTGGGAAGTATGGAATGAGTATCATGTTTCTCTTCTCTAAATTTGATGAGAATTTGCTTTGCTTTGCATGTAATAATCCTCATGGAGGAGGTTTGCAGCATACAAATCACTTGGGCAATCACCATTTTTAGAGGGCTATCTATTATTATTTTTAACAAAAATCCAAACCATATCGTTGATATTTGTCAGTTCATGTTTTCATGTATGTGTTTCTTGTGGGCTGGACAAAATCAATGAAACTCAAAGTAAACTGGGTGCACACTGATATGATAGATAAGCTAGACAAAAATCTCTCAAGAGATAAAATAGCAAGATTACCGTTTTACTTTAGCAGTAATTTTTCAGATTTTTATGACAAAGGGCATATTTGAATACAGAGCAAGTGATGTTTAGTTCAATCCTTTTATAGGGTGTGTACAATCAATATAACCTTACTTTTGTTACCATTGACATAGCATACAATGCTTGTTTATTGTTATCATCGGAAAGTTTCACATATGTGTATGACTGCAGTGTTTGACCGTAAAGAACGAACACAACACGTCAGTGCGGAGCTTCTTTGTGTTCTGGCAGTTATCAATCTTACCATTTCGCCATCCAAATCTGTGAAAGCGGTGGCATATCATGTTTTGTCAAGGTTCAGCCTTTTTGTTTTAGACTTGCCGGCTTCTCATTCATCAGAGGAACAAGATATTTCATCGAGTTACCACATAAGCAAGCCTGCACTTCTTCTTCCTAAACTTCTGCATCATCTATGGTCTAAGGTGATCTTTTTGTCCTTAGTCCATTGTGTCTGTTTTCTTCTGCATTTGTTGTGGGTTGAGTTTTTTTTGGCAGATAGTGATTACATGCGCGTTGGCAGTCCAATACTTTGCAGCCTTACTAATGATTGCAGATGGTGATGTTGTATGATACCGTATGTGGATGCGGTTAACCCTGTTATACTTGTGTTGTTTTGACTTCCAGTCCATCCCCAGAAATACTGTTTTGGATTTCTTGTGGTATGTATTGATATAAGATTATCCAATTTCTGCTTCCTGTCCACAGCCATCTTCATCAGGCTTCAGTTTTATGAAGTACACAGCTACCATGGCTTCACCTGATTCTGGTCAGAGTGACCTGGAAGCAAGTTTTTGGACTCATCAAATAAATGCCTATCTGACAGTCCTTCGCAGAGAAAAGCATACGTTAGATGTCTTGTCTTCAAAAAAGACATCTTCAGGTCGAAGTCTTTACATGTGCTTTCTATAAGCTGCCTATCCATTGATCTTTATACGATTCTCTAACTTATTGCTCCATCTAATTTCCTGCAGTAGCCATATCATCTCTGATAAGCTCTGTAGCATCTGTTTTGATAATGCATCCAAAACTTGGTACTTCTGCAGCAGAATCTTTGGCCATGCTTGGTGCATCAGACCCAAGATTGGGTATGCCTCTGTTTGTAGCTATCCTCTACTATAGCAAGATTCTATGCAGTACCGGTAATTTTTCAACGGAAATCTCGGTGAGTAAGTTCATGTTTCTTCCATATTTGAATGCAAATAATGGGGAGCCAAAGCGCACTAGGATGAGATTCTAATAATCAAATCTAAACTGAAGGACACTAGTTAAAAAAAAAAGATTCTCAATATCCATACTGTGGCCTTGCAAATTGAGAATCCGTGTTTGTAAAGGAAATAGAATGTGGACATCAGTTTGTAGAAGGGGTCATGATTACTTATTTCTATGAACCAGAAGTAGGAAACTTGAGAACTACTAGTGCATACATACTTGTGATGGAGGACGGCTCTGATGACATGAAAGAGTACCTAGATTCAATCCTCTACCGCTGCCGGGTGGCACCACATTGTTGGCAGCCCTCATCTATATTAGGCTCAGTCTTTTCCCTACAACAGCATCCTCACATTGTAGATTCTCCTAGCCATGTTGTCTCCAAGATGAGCAACAGTTGCTTGTTCTTGCTTCCATTAAACACCAGTGGCACAAGTGGTCGGGCATATTGAATTGTGGTTCTAGTTATCTGATATGTACCTAACTCCAAGTGCTAATGCTGTTTTGATTTTTGGAACATGCTACATTTCTATTTTGCCTCAACTGCAAAAGCAACACAAACATCATCACACATTGCAAAAAGATTAGAGCATCTGACATTTGTTTCACATATGATTTGCAGCTCAGTTTGCTAGAGTCATTGCCATCACTTGCTATACATGGTTTTGTTCTTCCATTAGCTCTGCAGTGGATAGCGCCAATGCTTAAAAGGGACTCAAATTCGTAAGTTAAATGCACTAATCACAAGTGAGCCCAACTTCAGTTTCATTTTGGGTTCTTTCTTATTTGCTTGGCCTAATGGGCTTAGTTGCCTTGTTCTGAGATATACTCCTATAGATTGCCTGGTCTTTGGTTTCATTTCTCCCTTTATATTTGAACACAAATAAAATCTATCCCTATATTTGGTACTGGATAAAAAATAGAGTTCAGCATTCAGATATTACACATGAAATGGACAATTTCTGAAAATTTAGCAAACGAGCCAATGTACATTGGTGCAGGTTACATTTATCTTGTGGAAAAATATAACGTCTTTATTTCAATCACATGTATCGATTTGTTTTTTTCTAACAAAGTTTGCAGTGGTCTAATGTAGAGCCTGAGAATTTTCAGGATTCAGAAACTATCTACATTAAGATACAAAAATCTGTACAGAACTATCGACATATAAGATGACAAAATTGCAAGGTGCTATTCTTATATTACATGAGTTTCATGCAGGATTCTGTATGCTATAGCTGTTCGATTACTCTGCAAGATATGGGCTATAACTGATTGGGCATTTCCAAACTTACAAGTAAGAATGCATTTTCAATCGGATGTTAAAACATTGTTTTTCTAATGCTGAGTATGAAAACTAAAGTGAACTGTTAAAATGTTTGTTCCAAAACTATCTATGGTCTGTTATGTTGAAAAAATTGTTCATTTGTTTTTAAACATGATGTACTTTATAAGAAGATAATCATGTCATCTCTCACTAGAGTTTGCTATGTACTCCATTCCACAAGTTGAAAGTTGACACCTTGCATTAAAGGCATTAGTTGAAACCCACCGTAAAGACCAAGGAGGCACCAAAATCAATATGTAGGCCATGGACCTTGCATACCCCTTTTGAGTGACGTGCTACAACAGTAAAACTAATCTCATTCACATCATTAAAATAGGTAAGCGAATTACAATGACTGCACTTTTGATATCCTTGGTGAACTTATGCTGTGAATCAATGTATACCAATTAAAGACTTGCATTTGGAGAGAGTTAAGTGGTCGAAGCCTTTTACCAGTCTGTCTTTTTTTTTTCCCCTTGTATATGCAGGGGAGCTGTGTGTCATATCAATAATTAAGAACTAGTCTGTCTTCACGAGGCTTACATTTTTTCAGTATAGCTCTTTGTTATCATAGATTAAATTTGAGTGATCTTTTTCATATACCAGATTTTTTTTGAGTGAAGACCATATGATTCTATATTTCTATTTATATCAAATATAAGTATACCAGATTTTTAGTTAGATGTTATTGTTGCTATACCAGATTAAATTTGAGCATGACTTCCAATGATGTTTACTAACTATTATTGATGGTGAAACCAGAGTCCCAATATCTGAAGTCAGGGATTTCATGTAACTCTACTGAAAAGTGGAAATCGTCAATATGATAATTTCTTAATTTTTAGTTTTCCTAGCAAATTGTTACAAAATTGCTACTAACTTTGCCTTCTAATATAGGTAGTTCTGGATCCTGAGAATTTTTCCAATTTCATCTCTGACAGAGAGATCTCCGCAAGTATTGCCACATCAATACGTGATGTTTGCAAGCAGAACCCTGATAGAGGTGTTGATCTAATATTATCTGTCTCTGTGAGTGTTTTCTCTCTAGTTTTTCTCTGACCTCTATTGTTTAATTGGTCTGCTTTCTAACATGTAGTCAAATACCTTTAGTTTTGTATTGAGAGTCGTGATTCTGTGGTTCAAGCTCTTGGCCTGGAGAGCCTCTCGTACCTTTGTGAAGCAGATGTGGTCGGTAAGTTCAACTTTCTGACTTTCCACAAACCTAATTACACGAGCCTACATTTCAACAAATTAGTAAGTTATTACTGCTAGTATAAATTACAATGTTATAAGAAGCCATGTGTTCTGAAAATTAGTAAGGGAGTAATTTTGGTGTAAGAAGTCATTTGCTGGACCTCGCACCTGAAGTTAGCTCCTCACTTGTATGCCAGATTTCTACACGGCGTGGAAAGTTATATCAAAGCAGGTGCTTGATTATTACGTTGAGCCTGCTGTTGCTCACAGGTAAGAATGCTGAGCATAGAAACCAAATGTGCTTGGGTGTGTGTTGTAAGGGTTCTTGCACCTGTTTTCTTCTTAATTTAATGATACGCGGCTCTCCTGCGTGTTCACAAAAAAAAGGTAAGAATGCTGACAAACATTCACTGAATACATAGATGTGTCTGGTCTGGTGGACTGGTACCAACACTGTTCAGGTCTGTATTGATATTTGCTTCTCACTCTATGCTTTCTTGTTGCTTTTTGTAGTTTGTGTGTTCTGTTGAGGTGTGGAGCAATGGATGCTGAAGCATATTCTGGAATATCTAGTAACCTGATAAGAACATTGTGGAGAATTGGAACATCCAAGAAAAATAATTCCAAACCTCTCTGGGATAAAGCAAGAGGAACTGCTTTTCACTCCTTGTCCAACTACAAGGTTATACTATGATTCTTTGTTCTATGTTCTGTATTTATCTGCTAATTTTTGGTTGAAATCCTATTTCAAATTTTCATGTTTTTTTAACAACGGGTGCTTTACAGGTCTCACTTATTCAAGATGCTATTCCTGATTTCTGGAAACTAAACTATGATTTCTTTACGAATGAACATAATCTGGCAGTTGTCAAGGCCATGGAGCACCTTCAAGATGAGATCATCAAATATGAGCACATGTTAGTATATTTATTGTCTTTCTTTCGAATTCAAATGCTTAGTGACACTCTAACTAATCAACCCTGTTCACATAGAAATCGTCGTCGAGTGACTACCGATAAAAGAGCTGCAGTGCATAAATTTGAGAGGCTGCTGGATGTTTTCCCTCAGACCATATTTAAAGGTAAGCCAGTGATCTAGTTGGACACTTAGTTGATGACTGGAGTGTTGAATACTTGAATGCATTCTATTTTGTCCATTCATATGTTAGTAAACAAATACTTGAGCCTTTTCTATCCTATGTTGTACATGAGTAATACATAGTTTGTTCTGTTCTGTCTTTAAAATAATTTGGTGTCAGTTTCATCTGTTAGATTCCATTTGACTAATGCTTTCGAGTTGCAGGGACGTTATCTCATCAACAGTTGCCTGGTGCTGCTCTTTTGACTCTCAATTTTACTCCAAAGGACATACTTAATGAAGGGAAACCTAAGGTTAGAAATCTTTAATGACAGTTTCTTTGGCGATGCTATTTTATCTTAGTCACCGCTCATTGAAAAAGCTGAATCCTTCTCATGTTATATGCTATCTGTGTTTCCTGATCTCATTTGCAGGATTTGCCTAGAGTTCATTCTGCTTTTGAGCAAGCTTTTGTGGAAATGGCTGAATCTATGTATATGTCAAGAAATATAGCGGTAGCTCTTCTTGCCTTGCAGTCATGGAAGTCATTTGTTTCCAACTGGATGCAAGCAGTTGTGGCATTGCTTGACATTAAAGAGTCGTCGAAGTTGAACAAGGCAATGAAAGCCGCTAATGATATATTTAAGGTTTATATTTATATCTTTAGCGTATTCCTTGTTTCCATGTATCTCTTTTATTCCACTCTAATTGATAGTACTCTTATTGAAACAACAGTTTTCAGGTTTGGTGTGTATCGGCTGTCTTGTTACATGAGCACAGTTTCAGAATGCATACTGTGCCTTGTAGCTTTCAAAAGAACTGATACTTTTTTATAATCTAATTTTCAATGTGCTGAATTGAAAGAATTATGGACATCTGAATATTTTTTTATTGTGACATGGGACAAATATAGTATTTTTTTATTACGACATGAGATACATATATTATTGTGTATGATGATTGGGTTTATTTAGCACATACTTGATTGTGCACCTTTATCCTCCCTTTTTACGCTTGTCCCCTGCAATAATTCCTTGATCCTTACCATGCTAATGCTAAATTTTTAATGTTTTTCTAATTGTGATTGCAGATTCTGTGCGATCAAGTTCCAGTATCTACTCCTCAAGTTGCTGTTAACATAGCTCTTGTTATTGGAGCACTGTGCTTGGTAAGGGGTCTTTATTCACATTTTATTAATTCTTAAGTATATACAGATTCTATGGTATGATATAAATATATAATTGATTTTTTCTGCCTATCCTTTTATCAATTCTCTCCTTCCACCTGTGAACACATTTCAAGTATCTTTTCCTTGTCTGTAGCCCATAAGCTCTGATGTCTTATGATTTTACCGGTGGTTGAGGGATGTTTTACTAATTTTGATTTATTCGATGTTATCTTACTTCTAGATTGTTCCGCCAACTGCTCATTTGGTAGTATCTTCGGCATCAGATTTTCTTTTAAAATGGTTGCTTCAATACGAGCATGAGCACCAGCAATGGTCAGCAGCTCTCTCTCTTGGACTAATATTCAATTGTTTTCATCCTACGGACAAAAAAAGCAGACTTCAGGTTATTAATGGGTTTCTTGAGGTATCAAATGTCGTCTCCACTCATACTGCACTTCTTTTTCCTTGAAAGTGATGGGTTGCTAGATGCCTCCATGTTAGCAAGTTGTTGCTAGTTCACTAGTGCCTTAATATACTTGCAATAACCTCATAGGCCATGTGTGGGTTATCATGGAGATACCACTGGTATCTATGTTGTAGGCTCGTATTAACTAATCGCTCTCCTACTGTCATGTACTCCTGTGTCACTGTGCTTAATGATTGGTATACCAAACCAGATCAGAATTCAATGTGACTGGATCATTAGGATCCTACTTCATGCCTCATCCCAGCGAAACAATATTCATGATGCTGGAAGCTGGAGCAGGACCAGTCCTTGTTGCAATTGGCTATGGCTGCTGGCAGCTTATTTTCAAATACAATTTCTCCTTATTCAATGAATGCTACACAGTGTAGCCACCCCATTCATGAAAATTTTCGTCTTATACATTTTGTGCTTGTTGGGTATGATATACTTGTCTAGATGATACATTCAGGATACTTCAAAGTTTAAACTTGTGTGGTGTATGCTTTCTCATTATGTCCTATGCCTTACATTTAGGTTATCTCAAAAACTGAAAGCTATCTTGTAAAAGGAGCTTGTGGACTGGCATTAGGCTATGCTTGCCACGGTCTTTTGACAAGAGCACATAATGCTACTGATTCAGACGAAGAGCCTATTACACAAATCAATGAGCGTGCATCAGTTGAGGATATTCTTCATGCTTTGGTTACTTCGTTAATTCAACTATGTCCATCCTCATGCTATTCTCTGAAGAAGCTTAGTATATATGGAATATCCTCCATGGGAGGGATGGAAGAAAATATTCATAGCTTCAGTGATGATCCTTGGGCTGTCGCTGGACTTGTTATTGGTCTGGGAAACTCTGTTGTTGCTTTGTATAGACTTGGAGCTTATGAAGCAGTTACTGAAGTCAAGGACATATTGATATCATGGATACCAAATGTTGATTCGAACTCTGCATTATTTGATGAAATAGATTCAGTATCACTATGTATGGGTTCATGTCTTGCTCTTCCATCTGTCGTGGCTTTTTGCCAAAGAGTGGAGCTATTGAATGACGACTTGGATGCATTGTTCAATCGCTACACTTCTTTAGCTTCTGAACTCCTGAACCTCAATAAATCTGGGATTATCTTTCAGAATTTGTTGATGGCAATCTGTATTGGTGCTGGATCTTTCCTGTCTTCTATATTGGATGATGGGGTGCATGCTATGGAATTTAATGGTGTTAAAAGCCTTCTGGACACTCTCAGACATATATATACCCACCCTTTTCCTCCCCTTGTTCATTTGGGAGGCATGTTTGGTGTAGTCAACGCTTTTGGTGCAGGTGCAGGGGACCTTACTGGGGTGTTTTCAAAGCCTATGGCTTCTGAAATCAAACATGAGGTATCCTTCCTCCATACATCTTAACACTTAATGTTCTATCAAATTGTTAGAATAATCTAATTAGTTCTATGCACAGGAGTCATCTTTTGTGAGAGGTTCATTACTGACAAGCCCTGTTGGTGAGACTCTGTCAACATCAATGATTCAGGAAATATTTCTTCTTGCTAAGGATGCTAAGGATAAGCACATACAAGATTATGCTGCATGGGCTATTTCATTTCTCAGAAGCAGGTGGTCAAAGAATCAGAATCAGATTCTTTATGAGGACAATGGTTCTAATAGAAGTACTGGTGATCGTGAACAAGCTTCAAGTTTTTCTGAACAAAGCTTAGTTTGGAACTTAAGTCTCTGGATGAGTGATCTAAAATTTGAAAAGGTCCGATCTGAATCCTTAAAAGAATGACTACAATGCTCTTATTTGTTAAAATATGTAGCTTAGTTTTTGTATGTCAAATGTACATCTTTGTTGTTAGAATGCATATGTATATATGCGCCTGTATATGGCTGCATCTGTATATAGGCCTGGGCCTGGTATAGCTGACCTGTCCTCTAAATAGATAGAGAGATATGAGGAGATCTCGGTTTGGTCCTGTTTCTATAAACCACGAGATCTCTTCCCTATATATATATGTATATAGGTTTCTCAATCAATCTATTCTATTATTCCAGGCAATATTCATTGCTTTCATTTGTTTCAAGGAAAATATTTTTTAACAAAGATTTCTTTTATTCGCCATTCACATTTTGAGAACACAAGGTTGATATGTGCCATTGTGGTTCCCTTCCTGAGTGATGAGTGATCGATCAACGGGCAACATGTCTCTTGGCTGTGTTGATGTGCAGGTGCAGAGCTCGGGCAGTGGTCGAAGGTGAGGTGAAGGTCAAGTAGGGACGTGCCGTGCCGACGGACCGGGAGCGGTGAAGGGCGGACGTGGAGCTTGGACCGACGGACCAGGAGACCTGAGGACCAGCTGTGGTAGCTGGCACATGGCGTTGACAAGCAAGAGTACATGGGGATGTGCGGTGCATCGGCCGAGTCGGGAGGTTGCCCGGCGTGGAGGCTGGACATGCTCCGGCATCGGTGCTGGAACTCGGGGTGTGCGAACCACATCCCGTCTACGGCACGGGTTCGGTAGCTGAGCCTCGAAAAGCTACCCTCGACGGTTTCCGAGTTTGGGCCTCAAAACTCGGGGTGGCCGGTTTCCGAGTTTGGGCCTCAAAACTCGGCAAGGATGGTTTCCATGTTTGGGCCACAAAACCTGGGCGCGCTGGTTTCTGAGTTTGGGCCACAAAACTCAGCCTGAGGACAGGTTTCCCGGTTTCGGCCTCAAAACCGGGGGAAGGCCCAGGTTTCCCGGTTTTGGCCTTAAAACCGGGGGGGGGGGGAGGTCCGCAAAAAAGACGGTCGACGCGTGGCGGCGTGGAGAGGCTGGCGCGGAGGCGAGGCTATCCACGAGGTAGGCGCGGCGGTCGACTGGGCGGCACGTGGCGGCATCCTGAGGCTTGCGTCAAGGCGAAGCTAAGGATGAGGAAGGCGCGTGGCCGTCAGATCAACCATCAGTAGAGTTGGATCGGGATACCCCTAGGGTTGGCCGTTTCGCTCATGTATCTTGGGGTAGTTAGGGGATTATTGTTTTAGGCTATAAATAAGAGAGGCACCCCTCCTCTCCTTCTATCCTTGCAGTCATTTGTTCCTGAGCTCTCTCTCTCTAGCCCTCGCTTAGGTTCTAATCATACCTCGCTGCAAGCGATCCGCAGAGACAGAAATCATACCTTTGTGTATTTGGATCTTTTGAGGAAACGAGACCGTATTCTCGTTGTCTCCTCGTGTGGAGGAATTTAGCCTGAAATCGAATCGTGTTCTGTGTTCTTCACGTTTTGGTTTTTCATCTCCCGGAGATTTGCTTCGTTCTTCCTCTCCGCGAGATGATTTTCGATTCCACTTGAATCAATTTGTTCTTGGTCGTGAGCCCCTTCTTTCTACCGAAGGGATTCTCTTCTAACCTCACGAATCCATAGATCGGGTTGATTTCGTGTTCGTTCTTCCTCTTTTCCCTTTTCCGGTGTTTCTCGGATTACTCTCAATTGACTTAGATTGGTGCGATGATTTCTTAGGATTAGCACCCCAATACATAGAGGAACACCTGGGAGGAGTTTGATCGAAGCCCCTTTTGGTTTGGTGAAGTTTCGATTGATTTGGAGTTTGTCCCGAGCGTTTTTCCTGTGTTCTGTTCATCCGCGGACAGTCCGCCCCTTTAGTGGCGGACAGTCCGGGACTCGGGGTTTGGCTAGGTCAGAACTGCGCAGCGCGATACTGTTCTCGGTCTCGTGACCGGCGGACAGTCCGCCAGTGACCCGCGGACAGTCCGGGGTCACATCGGACGCAGCACAGGGTCAACATCGGACGCTCGACGGTCACTGTTCACTTGTACCGCGGACTGTCCGGCGTGCAAACCGCGGACAGTCCGGGAGTCATCCAGAACTTGATCAGAACAGTTCTGTTTCCATCCTTTTGCCGGCGGACAGTCCGCACCTCCAGTGGCGGACAGTCCGGGACCCTTACCCCGGACAGTCCGCGAACCTGCTGATTGTTCAGTTTTGTTCCGTGGCTTTGGCAGTTGGTTTTGGGGTTTCTCCGGAGGTTCCGCTGTACCACTAGGACATCTCCTAGGGTATCCACCTACTCGTAGGTCGTGAACACTCCGGTGGTTTCGAGTCTTTGTTTTTGGGGTGATTTTCTGGGACAAGGGCTATACAATTCACGAGTTGAATTTGAAGCTCCCATTCACCCCCCTCTGGTCGCTAATCCGGTCCTTCACATTTGCACATTATTCGCGATGAGCTAATCTATGCACATTTACAGGCTGATGAATTGTATATTTAAGAACCTAAGTTAGTATATGAATATGTGTATCATTATTTTCTGACCTAGGCTGCCAAACTTGAAATACAAAGCAAACTATGAGCTGTGCTTCTAAGCATTTTAGCAATTTTCTAATGCTTCTTCTTGACACTTAGGTGCGGTTGCATGCCTTTTACTGCTGCAGTGGGTAAACTGATGTTTTACTTGCAAAGAATCTCTACTAATGCATACTTATATACATTATTTCATTGGATTTGATGCAAAGTTAATATTGTATAAAAATGCTGTAAATCATAACTGCATAAGACAGTTGTAGACATTAGTTTTAGTGTGGCTATTAAGTTGACTAGTTACATTGTTTTTCATTATGGTTGGTATCACTTCTGATTTTGTTTTCTTAGAGAAGAAAATCATATTTCATTTTCTTTCTATTAACTTTTGTTATTTTATTATCTACAGTCTGGTGATGCGGTGCCAATAAGTACAGTTGGAACAGTTTTAAAATGCCTTTCAAAAGCTCCTCGGTTGCCAACTACAGACTGGGGAGCTATTGTACGGCGGTGCATTAAAGTTGAGGCGCAGATTCCTCATAAGTTAACCAATCAGGAAGATCCTAAGTTACTAAAGGAAGCATGCTTATATTTGACTCTAGCTCATGCTGCTCACATGAGTCCCCTTCTGCAGTTTTTGGATGATCTGACAGACATACTCAGATTCCAGAGATTAGATATAAATGTTCAGTCTATTTTGTTCCAACATTTGTCACACCTAATGAAGCTCTTCTCTAATTCAAGATTGGATAAACTTTATGAGGATTTTACTGAATACTTGTATTCCCCCACCTCTTCATACTTGAATTACTCATCTGAACAGAGAAGCATGCTAAGAATGTCGTTCTGGGAAGGCATTTATATGTGCCTGGTGGAGGTTTCTGTAGAATCTGGTGGTTTTTCATTCATTAAAAAATGCATTAAGTGCTTGTTGCCTCTTTTAACACTCCACAGTGATGGTCAACCTGAATTCATGAAAGAGTGGTCTTCTTCTATCAGGTGTCTTACCAACGCCCAGAAAAATTGGCTGGGTGATATGCTGCAGGTTCTCAACAGCACAGATCTGTTCTTTATGAACCATTCTCCATGAATGGTTTATTTTAGTAGGTTTTTCTTGGTACGTTTTACAGTTCTATGTTAACCTTTCCTTTCAGATTCACAATACTGCCTTAGTCAATGAAGAAGGACATTTTGATGTGGCAAAAAAGATTATCCTCAGAGCAAGATTGTGTGCAACTGGTTGTGGTTCAGCACATGAGCTAGGAAATATAAAGACGGCAATATTGTGTAGAAAAGCTGATGGTAACTGCATTCCTTTTGCTGTGGCTTATGGATGCCTTCGATTTTCCATTGAATTCTGTTATCTTTTCTCACCCATCCTACGATAGTTGTTGGCAATCTATATATTATTTTGAAAAGCTAATGCATATACTATTTCAGGTGTCTGGTGGAGTGTCCTTGTTGAGATCACTGCAGCTTTAAACTCAGCCGAAAACGGCATCAAAAGGCAGTGGCTTCTGGATGCATTAGACATTGGCTGTGTTACGGCTCATCCCTCAACGGTAATTATTGAAGATGCTATGTTGGAATGTGTGGATGGGTGCTTATTCTCAAAAGTTGCTTCCCTGCTTAAAACATTCTAAAAATTTCTTCTCGTTCTAATATTTCAGGTGCTGCGTTTTGTTGGCTTGTTATGTGGTAGCTGCTGCATCTATATGCCACTTCTCGTTATTAATTCAATAAATGTACTGAGCGACTTGCCTGTCACCCTGCCTTCCTTTCTCTCCACCAGCGTTCCTGATGATTTCAGGAACTCTGTGGCAGACAAGCTATGGTTGTTGACCACTAACATCTATACTTGGGCTGAAGAATTGGCTCATGGTCACGGCCAACGTGGACATGATCATATTCATAGAAGTGAAGCTGAGATTGCAACTATTTTGGCCAATATTCTGCGCTCTACATGCATTGCAGTCGAGGACTACCTGTCTGTTGATAAGAAGCTAAAGCTTGCAAATCTTGAGGCGCTCTAATTTAAGGGAGACGTGTTTTCTTTTGTATTTTTTTGTATGTATTTGTGTATAGTATCAGTCATGTTTCATTAGTTGATGTCCCTGCTGATAATTCAGCAATGTTCTTTTTCATGTATAAATTAGTTTAACTATCTCACCTTATGTGCTAAAAAAAAATCTATTGTTCAAAGATTGAAGTAGACCTATGACATGTCATACTGCCACTGAACAAATTAAGAGCAGTTTATGCCTTGCAATTTGATGGGAGCAAACTTTTGAGGTAGCAAGTGAGTTTATCAGACTATAGCTGAGATGTAAAGGCTACCATGCAGTTTACTTGGATTATGCCATGACCATAAATAGTCCAATCGCAATATTACATTTGCCTTAAGCTCAGAGACCCTGTTTTCTGCATCTTTCTAGAACAATGTTTCTCTAATTGTGTTGCATTAATACGATAAATGTTTCTCTAATTGTCTTGCGTTCAGAGTCGGGACCGGAATTACTTGCTTACCTTCTATCGAAGAAATTTGTCATTGTGAAGTGCAGAGTGCATCCCAATTTTTGGTAATCCAGCTGCTCTAGAGGTGGTCAAATTTCAAATGAAACCACCTGCACTCGAAAGGTTGGTTAGCGCAATATCTTTAATCTTCTTAATTGGTGAATACATCTTCAGGTGCACGCTCTAACCAATTTTTGCTTAAGTCACAATCCGATTATATTATAGAAATGTTCCACAAAAAAGCCGTCACTAATAATGATTCTCATTCTTTCAGAAAGAAGCACATAAGCATCGTATTTGATTCTTCAATTCCCACATACTGTTTCCTTAAAGCTTCTTTCATTGACTTTTTTTTGGGTGGGACCTTATCATAGGAACTTACCGGTATTTCTAAAAATAGAAAAGAAACTAAACGCAGAATGTCTAGAAGACTTCGTTAAATACATATCCATTGGCTTTTCCTTGTGATAGTGTCTCATTTACATGTTGTATGGGGAAGCTAGCCCTGTTCTGCCTACACAACTAAAAAAACTCTATGAAGAAAAGGTACTCCGTTACGCATTACTTTGGGATATAAAATGAAAATCGGAAAATTTCTATCTCGTCCTAGAAAGTATAAAAATAAATCAAATAAACAATGTCAAATCCAAGTTATAGATAGATGTCGCCGGATGTCACTTTTGGGCATATTCCCTCCGTCCCAGTCGTCCGGAAAGCGTGTCTGGGAAACACGAATTTCTAGAGACACTTATTTAGGGACGGAGGGAGTAGGTAGCTTCCATCCTGCTCACAGCCCTTGTACGGACGAATGAAATATAGATGGAAAGCTAACGGAATCAATGTCTAGTATTCTACTAGTCCCATAGCTGTTGATATAGTAGTGTGCCCTTCCAGTCACCCAAGGGGCTTTAGCAAATTAGCATGGCCTAAACCTCATATGCTTTCTCCTAGATTCTCCTATCGTGATCAATCCCCCTTAATATATTGCGGTAAGATATGCTGTCAACTGCAGCCCCTCCCCCGCGGCTACCTGCACACATCTCTCTGAAGCTGTTCCAGTGAAAGATGTGTCCAGAAGCCTTTGCTTGGTTACACTTTCGAGTATGATATTTCTGGATGTACGTCTAATTAACGGATTCTGCCAAACATTCTAAATTATCAAAGCCATGTCCTTTCACTTTCACTTTATTTTATCCTCCAAGTATTTCATTAATTATATGGACCAAGCATAGCACCCTGGCCCCAGAGCGCGCAACCAATCACATGGCTGCGAGTCCGCTTGCTGCTAGAACACTTAAAGGCTCAATAGTTTATCCTTGTGCGTGGTTGTCAAGGTTTTGGGGGCATGTATACAATACAACTACGCTAATTAATGGTGGCCATGAGTTGCAGAAAATAATTTCCACACACGTGTGTGGGACAGAGTCTCCGGGTACTCCATAAGGAAGGGCAAAGACCTAGTCCAACTAGGACTCCCCATATGTAATCCTAGTAGTATTGCTACCTTGTAATCCTACTAGGACTCCTAAGATTGTAACCGACTAGGACTCTGCCTCCTGGACTATATAAAGAGAGGCAGAGCTCCATAGATCGGCAGACATACACAAAGCTGTTATGATCGACGTATAGAATATGAAGTAATCGACAAAACCAAACACAGAGAAGACACACGATTTACGTGGAAAACCCTTTCAATGTGAAAGGGAAAAACCACGGGCACCAGCCGGCAACAATCTCACTATCTCAAGAGTTTTGGGTTACACGCCTATGGCGGCTTACAAGAGAATCAAATCTCCACGAAACCCTAGCAAGCTCAAGCCTCTGGCGACGGGCCTCCGCTTCGCTTCGTCAGAAGCCCGGCCAATATCCTGAAGTGAATTTGGAACAACTCCAACAAAAGCTAGAGACAGGGGTCATGGTACACAACCAGACACCCATAAGCGCAGGGCGCCATACTATTCCCCCAAACTGGACGTAGGGATGCTATTCAGCAGACCGAACCAGTATAAATCATTGTCTCTGCGTTTACCATCGAGTTCTGCATACGTCGATCCTCACCGAACAAATCGTCTGAGATCCCTCAAGACGAGTTGTCGGTTAACAAACACCGACAGCTGGCGCGCCAGGTAGGGGATTTCGGCGCAATTACGATCAAGAGCTCGACGGATCTCAAGATCGATCTATCTACTCGGATCAACCCAACAACGCACGAGAGAAGATCACATGCAATCATGAAGAAGCGCGCAAGCAAGCTAAAGACCAACAAGTGTTCGCTTGTCACATTTAATCTACAAGTCGTGCGCGTTAACTACAAGCATGAAAGGTTGTCGCTGGCGAGGATCGCGTGTACCAGCAAGTTGAAAGCCTCGTTCAATCTCCAGAAGATGCACGGGAGCCTTTCAGCTTCGAGAGTCGCTACTAGCCAGCCATCGACTCTGATGACAGAATCAATCGTGACTCTACAAAATACAGCCGACAGCAGCGCCTAGCCTCTCGGAACTGATCAAGACACTCATTATGCATATGGTCACGTTTGACCCACAAGCAAAGGAAGACGTAGAACCATGCAAGTTATTATGGTGTACACATCTGTATATACGTACTCAAGTCGGACTCGTCTGTAGCAGCATATCAAGACTTGCTATATGACGCTGCCGAACTTAAGTTGGGTCCTCCCAGCTTCAACGAGCAAGACTTCACGCGTACTTCCGACTACCCGCACTCGACCGACTACTTCACTTGGATCCAATGTGTTAGTCGGGAACGAGATCCAGATGATCAAGAATTACTCGGCAACAACCCGGTTCGATCAAGAATCTGCTGAGGAGATGTTCCGACTAATCGACTTCATCAACAACTAACTACTCGTATATCCACGATGTCTGCGTACCGAGTAGTCAAGTCGTCATGATGCCGACTAAGCCGCAAGTGAGCCGTGAGCCGTAAATGAGCCCTTGAGCTATTGTTGAGCTGCGAGCGAACCATCAAGCTGTCGTTGAGTCGCAAGTAAGTGACCCCTCGAGCTGCTGTTGAGCCGCGAGTGAGCCATCAAGCTGCCGTCGAGCCGCAAAAGCGAGCCTTCGAGCTGCTGTTGAGCCGCAAGCGAGTCATCAAGCCGCCGTTGAGCCGCAAGAAAGCGAGCCCTCGAACTGCTGATGAGCCGCGAGCAAGCCATCAAGTTGTCGTTGAGCCACGAATGAGCCGTCGAGCCACAAGCGAGCTGTCAAGCAGGCGTTGAACCATCAAGCCGTAATCGAGCTGCAAACAAGTTGTCCGAGTAATAAGCAAGCCGTCCGAGTACCAAGGCATCCATTACTCGGATATCTCGGCGATGTCGACTACTCCCCTCGACGGTGCCGACTACCCCACTCGGCGGTGCTGACCACTCAACTCGGCATCAACCAAGCTAAGTCACGCTTTAATATTTTTAATATTTCTAAATATTAATCGTGAGCCGCTACGGCCACATCATAATTGCATTCTCGACTACTCATATAGCTCCGAGCTTGTAGTCGGGACAACACCTCACGGGTGTACAATATACACTCGGAGTGTGGTTTCTTTTTTCGTGCAGTATGACTGCTATAATCTTCTCTTAGCAAGTTGTTAAATTACTTGAGTAACTGCAAGCCTTAATCTGTGAAGCCTGTACCTCACGCTCGACAAATAAAGCTCGACACGCAGGACAGGTGCTTAAATGTCACAGGCCCACTACTCGGGTGACTTAAACAACCTAGCAAGAGCAAGATGCGAAAAATCTCATACACATTTGATAATGCTGGGAACTGATCCCAACTTGATATCTTGAATATCATTTACTACATATTTTTGTATGTCTTTTTTGTAGGGAAAAAGATATGGACTACCACACCGGTTGAGGTACGCCTCCGAGGGCTGCCCTACACGGACACCACACCACTAGGTTAGGTACGCCCCTGAGGGCTGCCTCACTCGGACACCATGTTGTTGCGACGAGCCTTCAAACATGGTTATGATGATTTGGGAGTCTCGAGGTGGGGGTGATACGGGGTCTCCGGTGAGGAGACTACCCACTCGAAGCCTCGAGCACACCAATATTCTACTTCCACTACTTCGATCAAGCTCCTTCTCCTTCACGGCTTAGTCGGCATTAAGCTTGGGGGCTCGGTCGTTGCCTCAGCTTAGTCGACTTCACTCCGACTACGCTCGGGGGCTGGGATTCAAGGATGAAAGGTCAAATTTACAAGCAATCAACCACTCGGTGACAAGCAGATGACGATCCTTGTCTTCGGGAGATTACTCGGCTGCACCCTTGAGGATGTCTACAAGATCCTACAATCGACTCCGAGTAGTCGATTTTAGGCTCGGGGGCTGCAGGATACATATCCTCAAATGATGCATCCAAATTTCTTCGAAAGGAATTGGAGCAATTTCAGACAAGACCCTCCAACTCTTTATGTTAAACAGCAAGAGGCTCGGGGGCTACCCCAATGGGTGCGCTTTTCAGAAAGTGCACACCATTAGAAGATTTCAAGAGCACTTTATGTTTCTCTCAGAAGGTACTCGGATGACACTTGATCAAGGCCAAGGTCTCAAGATGACTTCACCGACAAATCATGAAGAGCTCGGGGGCTTGTGGGACAGAGTCCCCGGGTACTCCGCAAGGAAGGGCGAAGACCTAGTCCAACTAGGACTCCCCGTATGTAATCCTAGTAGTATTGCTACCTTGTAATCCTACTAGGACTCCTAGCATTGTAACCGACTAGGACTCTGCCTCCTGGACTATATAAAGAGAGGCAGAGCTCCATAGATCGGCAGACATACACAAAGCCAGAGACAGGGGTCATGGTACACAACCAAACACCCATAAGCGCAGGGCGTCATACTATTCCCCCAAACTGGACGTAGGGATGCTATTCAGCAGATCGAACCAGTATAAATCATTGTCTCTGCATTTACCATCGAGTTCTGCATACGTCGATCCCTACCGAACAAATCGTCTGAGATCCCTCAAGACGAGTTGCCGGTTAACAAACACCGACAACGTGAAAAGAGTTTATTGAGGTAAATTAAAGGATTATTTGTGTGTAATCATTCATGCATCTTCACCCCACGTCGACATATATACTACCACAGAATTTTGTTAGCTGAAATAAAATTCAAGGATGGCAGTTGAGCACAATTGCCGGCGTCCCTGTAGTATGATGGTGATATATGAGTCAATAAGGATAAAAATAGAGACAGGGATCTTACACGATCACATGAGCCACTTTTGCTTAGGCACTTGAAGATTCCTTGGGCTCCATATTAGCAGAAACAACTGCTTTCTTAATTATTTCCCCCCCAGTGTTGTACGAATATAATTACGGAAGTGGCCCTCATTAATCTATGATGATGATGATGTTGCTGTTTTACTGGACCCTTTGAACTGACTTGTGAATTCTGGTGAAGGCTGCTCAAACGTAAATAGTACGTCCTGGCTCCACACCACACAATGCAAGCGGCCGGCCGGGACGCAGCCAAAGAAAGCTGTTTGTCAAGGTGTCATATATATATATATATATATATATATATATATATATATATATATATATATATATATATATATATATATATATATATATAATATCAGATGTTCATGTATATCATGGGAGGATCAGCATGCAGCCTGCTCCAATCAACCATTCCCCACTATGCTTCGACAATCAACATGCAGCTCTGCAGGCGAAGGTCAGTACGCCTGATGGCTGATGCTATATTTGGTAACTATTATCTGCATAATGCACCACACTAACAAAACAAAACCACCTGCAACATGTCTTGTGATCGAGAAGGGTTTGAACGCATGCGTGCATGGCCCTGAACAATAGCCTGCCAGTGTGGTAGCCCCATGCATGCATGGCCATGGGCTGGCCAGACAGACAGGATTCTCTAGCTAAAGGTACGGTTCCATGCACGCCCGTGCACAACCACTCCACCCCGCCCCACCCTGCACGCCCCTTGTGACCAGAATTCAAAGGGACTGTTCCCTCCCACAGTGCAAGTGTAACCTTGAATCTGTACCACAAGGACCCATCAGCTCAGCTCAGCTCAGCACAATATATTTCCCTCCCCCCTAACTACACAGCCATAGCCCATACAGTAGATATGTAGAGCTTTCACAAATGTTCACACGCTAGCTAGTTGGTACTTTTTCATGAATGCATCATGCATATCACCTCCCCCCCCCCCCCCCCCTCCCTCTTCTCTCTCACTTCTCTTTTCTTTTTTCTTTTCTTGTAGATTGATAACGAAGGGAGTCTTATTGTGCCAACTTATTAAGCTTTCAGGATTAGCTCAAACCGTCAGAAGTTTGAGCCCCTTTTTGTTAGAATTATATGGGCTTGGCCCATTAACAAATTCTGAAATTCATAATAAATCTCAAAGGCTCATTCATGTGTGATCAAAGAGGGGAAGTGGAACTCTTTAGTCCCACCTTGCTAGTGGAAGGGGAGGAGGACTTGCTTAAATATGGAAGTCCTCTCCACTTCCTCAAGTCTAGTGTGAGAAGGAGAAAGAGAAACCCACATGCGCGCGCTCGCCAGGCCGGGCCGGGCGGGGCGGGGCGGGGCGTGGCGTGGCGACTTGCGCGGGTGCGCGGCACCTACGTGAATGGTCCGCCGAAATCCGGCTCCTCGCCTTGCGGGAGCGCGGTCTCCTTTTGCAGTTTTAGTTTTTGGTTTCTTGGCCTTCAAGTTGCAGAGTCCTAAACAGTTACGACTCAAGAGTCCTAAACCGATTTAGATCGTGATCGCGACACGAGGTCGGTTCAACAGGGCTATATAAGCAGCCTATCGGCCACGCCAAAACGTATCTCAACACCTCTCGAGCTAGGGTTTGCCTCATATCGCTTTTGCGCTGCCGTCTAGTCGTCTCCAGTCCGTTCGCTTGCATGCACCAGCGACCGGGCGAGCAGGTCTCCGGAACTCTCGTCTTTGTGATCCTGCACCGGGAGAAGGCAAATAAGGTTTTTGGGAAGCGCTCGTCGCGCGACTGCTCTCGTCTTCAACAACGGGTCGTCTACCGTCCAAGTCAGGCGGCGCTGCGTCAAGACGTACTCGTCGTCAACTGCTCCGAGCTCTTCCTCCAGCGCTCATCAAGGATCGTCCAGCGCCGACTCCGCCACCGTCTTCTCCAGCATCAGAAAGGTACGCCGTTCGTGATCTAATCTCTATGTTTATATCAGATCTTATGCCTTTGTTCTTGCTTTTTAATCTATCTGGTGTACGAGCTATGTTTACACCGGTTGTCATGTATGAGATCATGTTATGCATGTTTTGCTATGCTAGTAAACAATACAATCTGAGATATCTAGATCATCAATTTATCATGATTTATTTTCTGGTTTTAATCTGGAAATTGCTTATTCTTTTAACAATCCAAAAACCTTATTATAGGTTTCCAGAATTAGGCTAGTTTTGTTGATGCACTGAAGGCAGAAAAATTTTCTGGAGAGCACTTTAAGAGATGGCAAGTTAAGGTCACCAATTGGTTGACGGCCATGAAAGTGTTCTGGGTGAGTGCTGGTATGCCGGAGGGAAATATCTCTGAAGAGGATCAGAGAGCTTTCCAGGATGCCAACCAAATCTTTGTGGGAGTTGTGCAGAATGTCCTTGCTGATCATATCTTTGATACAATTCTGCACATTAAAACGCAAAGACTTTGTGGGATTATTTGGCAGCTACCTTTGGTGCTTCAGATGCTGGCAAAGAGTTGTACATCATGGAGACTTTTCATGACTACAAGATTGTTGCGAACAAATCTATAGTCGAGCAAGCTCATGAGATACACCGTCTGGCAAAAGAGCTTGAACTTCTCAACTGTGTTATACCCGATGAGTTTGTGGCTGGGTGCATTATTGCAAAGCTACCTTCCTCTTGGAGGAATTTCGCCACAAGCCTTAAACACAAGAGACAGAAAATATCAGTTGAAAACCTGATAGCATCTCTTGATGTTGAAGAGAAGGCTCGGGCTAAAGATAACACTGAGAAGGGGAACGAGGAAAGAGCTAGTGCCCACTTCGTCCAGAAAAACCATGGCAAGTACAAAGGAAAGCCTAAGTCTTTCAATGCCAAAACTACTACTACATTTAAGAAGAAGAAGAATAAAGCAGAGTTGTCGTGCTTCACTTGTGGAGAGCTTGGGCATTTTTCCAAAGAGTGTCCGGAGCGAGCGGACCGCAAAGGGAAAAAGAAGAATGTCAACCTTGTGACTACTAGCGATGCTGATGACGGGTATGGTAATTTTCCTACTGTACTATCAGTATTTCAATCACCAAATTGGTGGGTTGATACAGGTGCTAATATTCACGTGTGTGCTGATATCTCTCTGTTTTCTTCTTATCAGGGGCTCCAAGGTTCCTCCGTCCTAATGGGGAATGGATCACATGCTTCTGTTCGTGGTGTTGGCACGGTAGATCTGAAGTTTACTTCGGGGAAGATCGTGCAACTGAAGAACGTGCAGCATGTCCCTACTATACGCAAGAACCTTGTTAGCGTATCTCTTCTTTTGAGAGATGGTTTTAAAGTAGTTTTAGAGTCCAATAAAGTAGTTATGTCTAAGCATGGACAATTTATTGGTAAAGGCTATGATTGCGGAGGCTTGTTCCGCCTATCTTTGGCAGATTTTTGTAATAAGTCAGTAAATCATATTTGTGGCACAATTAATGATAGTTCTAATATTTGGCATTCTCGTTTATGTCATGTGAACTTTGGTTTAATGTCACATTTGTCTAGCCTGAGTTTAATTCCAGATTTCACTATTGCCAAAGGTTCTAAGTGCCATAGTTGTGTGCAATCAAAGCAACCTCGCAAGCCTCACATGGCAGCGGAGGAGAGAAACTTGGCACCTCTAGAACTCATACATTCTGATCTTTGTGAGATGAATGGTGTGTTGACAAAAGGTGGAAAGAGATATTTCATGACTTCAATTGATGATGCAACTAGATATTGTTATGTTTACTTGCTTAAAACTAAAGATGAAACGCTAGACTACTTTAAAATCTATAAGGCTGAAGTTGAGAATCAACTAGAGAGAAAGATTAAACGTCTAAGGTCAGATCGTGATGGTGAGTTTTTTCCTATGCTTTTTGATGATTTCTGTACGAAACATGGTATTATTCATGAGAGGACAGCTCCCTATTCTCCTGAATCAAACGGGATTGCCGAGAGGAAAAACTGCACGTTGACTGACTTGGTGAACGCCATGTTAGATACTGCTGGTCTTTCTAAGGCATGGTGGGGGGAGGCTTTATTGACCGCGAGTCATGTCCTGAATAGAGTTCCAAACAGAAATAAAGAGACAACTTCATACGAGTATTGGGTTGGAAGGAAACCATCACTTACATACTTACGCACGTGGGGATGTTTGGCGAAAGTCAATGTTCCAATTTCTAAGAAGCGTAAGCTTGGACCAAAGACCGTGGATTGCATCTTTCTAGGATATGCACATCATAGCATTGCCTATAGATTTTTAGTAGTAAAATCTGAAGTACCTGATATGCATGTGGATACGATCTTTGAATCTCGTGATGCTACATTCTTTGAGAACATTTTTCCTATGAAAGATATGCGTAGCAATGCTAAGTTTTCCTCTGAATTAACTCATGATTTTACTACACCTATTGAGTCTCCGTTTAAGTCATTTGAACAACCACTTAATGAAGTCCTTGAGGAGGATGACAATGAAATTCCTGTGAGGAACAAGAGACGAAGGATTGCAAAATCCTTTGGTGATGATTTCATTGTGTACCTTGTGGATGATACTCCTACTTCTATTACAGAAGCATATGCATCTCCAGATGCAGATGATTGGAAAGAAGCTGTTCGTAGTGAGATGGACTCGATTCTTTCTAATGGTACTTGAGAGTTATCTGAGTTGCCTTTTGGTTGCAAACCTGTGGGCTGTAAGTGGGTGTTCAAGAAGAAGCTTAGACCTGATGGTACTATTGACAAGTACAAGGCTCGACTTGTGGCTAAGGGTTATACTCAAAAAGAAGGCGAGGATTTCTTTGATACTTATTCACCTGTTGCTAGATTAACTACTATTCGAGTATGACTTTCCCTGGCTGCCTCATATGGTTTTCTCATTCATCAAATGGAAGTGAAGACAGCTTTTCTTAATGGAGAGTTGGATGAGGAGATCTATATGGATCAGCCTGATGGGTTTGTAGTAAAAGGTGAAGAGCAAAAAGTGTGTAAGTTATTGAAATCTTTGTATGGCTTGAAACAAGCACCTAAACAATGGCATGAGAAGTTTGACACTACTTTAATTAGTGCAGGCTTTGCTGTTAATGAAGCTGATAGGTGTGTGTATTATCGACATGGTGGGGGTCAATCTGTTATATTATGTTTATATGTTGATGATATTCTTATTTTTGGAACAAATATTGATGTTAATAATGAGGTCAAGTCTTTCCTATCAAAGAGTTTTGATATGAAAGATCTGGGTGAAGCTAATGTTATTTTGAACATTAAGCTGATTAAGAGTGGGATTACTTTATTGCAATCTCACTATGTTGAGAAGGTTTTGAGTCGCTTTGGCTTTATGGATAGTAAACCTTCTCCAACACCTTATGATCCCAGTGTGACTTTGAGAAAGAACAGAAAGATTGCTAGAGACCAACTGAGATACTCTCAGATTATTGGTTCACTCATGTATCTAGCGAGCGCAACTAGACCAGATATCTCATTTGCTGTGAGCAAGTTGAGTAGGTACATGTCCAACCCGGGTGATAATCATTGGCATGCACTTGAAAGAGTTTTGCGTTATCTCAAAGGTACAATGAGTTTTGGAATTCACTATTCTGGGCACCCAGCTGTGCTAGAGGGATATAGTGATGCAAACTGGATTTCTGATATTGATCAGATCTACGCCACTAGTGGGTATGTTTTTACCCTTGGAGGTGGTGCAGTGTCATGGAGGTCTTGTAAACAGACTATATTGACTAAATCAACCATGGAAACAGAACTTGCTGCTTTGGATACAGCTTCTGCAGAGGCAGAGTGGCTGCGTGAGCTCTTGTCTGACTTACCGGTGGTTGAAAAACCAATACCGGCTATCCTTATGAACTGTGATAATCAAACAGTGATCACTAAAGTGAATAGTGCTAAGGATAATGCGAAGTCAACAAGACACGTTAAAAGACGTTTGAAGTCTGTCAGGAAGTTGAGAAACTCCGGAGTAATAGTTGTGACTTATGTGCAAACAGACAAAAACCTGGCAGATCCCTTTACAAAAGGGTTATCACGGAATGTGATAGAAATCGCATCAAGGGAGATGGGTATGAGACCCATATGAGTTTACAGTAGTAGCAACCCAACCTTTTTGATCGGAGATCCCGTGACTAAGGATCTGGGAAGAACAAGCTATTGGTAAACTGAGGAGAGTAACCTCTAAACCCTCTCTATGTGAAAGATGCAATACTCTCATTGCTATGAGGCACTGTATGGAAGGTTGGCAAAGGCCTTAATATGTTCCATTGGCTTTTAAAAGCAAAGATGCTGTCCTACAGAGTATTCTTGAAAGAACATACCTATATGAGCCATGACTGTTAAACGTCGCAGTCTATGAGATTAGGGTGATCTCTAGTAAGCTCATGAAGAGACCATGGAGTATGACGTATATGCTCCACCCACGGAGAAAGGCTATTGGCAGCCAGGTACTAGTTTAACCTTGAGTAAAACTTGCTTCACGCAAAACTTGCAATTCTAGGCATAGTCCATTGTTCAAGTTGTGAATAAGTGTAACTTAAAGTTATATACGGAAGTTCAACTTAACAGTCTCTGCTAAACACTAGTATATCAAACAGTAGCGGGAACAGGCAAAACTCTAAATGGGAATTTGAGATCTGGTGGGGGATTGTTAGAATTATATGGGCTTGGCCCATTAACAAATTCTGAAATTCATAATAAATCTCAAAGGCCCATTCATGTGTGAGCAAAGAGGGGAAGTGGAACTTTTTAGTCCCACCTTGCTAGTGGAAGGGGAGGAGGACTTGCTTAAATATGGAAGTCCTCTCCACTTCCTCAAGTCTAGTGTGAGAAGGAGAAAGAGAAACCCACATGCGCGCGCTCGCCTCGCCTCGCCGGGCCGGGCCGGGCCGGGCGGGGCGTGGCATGGCGACTTGCGCGGGTGCGCGGCACCTACGTGAATGGTCCGCCGAAATCCGGCTCCTCGCCTTGCGGGAGCGCGGTCTCCTTTTGCAGTTTTAGTTTTTGGTTTCTTGGCCTTCAAGTTGCAGAGTCCTAAACAGTTACGACTCAAGGGTCCTGAACCGATTTAGATCGTGATCGCGACACAAGGTCGGTTCAACAGGGCTATATAAGCAGCCTATCGGCCACGCCAAAACGTATCTCAACACCTCTCGAGCTAGGGTTTGCCTCATATCGCTTTTGCGCTGCCGTCTAGTCGTCTCCAGTCCGTTCGCTTGCATGCACCAGCGACCGGGCGAGCAGGTCTCCGGAACTCTCGTCTTTGTGATCCTGCACTGGGAGAAGGCGAATAAGGTTTTTGGGAAGCGCTCGTCGCGCGACTGCTCTCGTCTTCAACAACGGGTCGTCTACCGTCCAAGTCAGGCGGCGCTGCGTCAAGACGTACTCGTCGTCAACTGCTCCGAGCTCTTCCTCCAGCGCTCATCAAGGATCGTCCAGCGCCGACTCCGCCACCGTCTTCTCCAGCATCAGAAAGGTACGCCGTTCGTGATCTAATCTCTATGCTTATATCAGATCTTATGCCTTTGTTCTTGCTTTTTAATCTATCTGGTGTACGAGCTATGTTTACACCGGTTGTCATGTATGAGATCATGGGCACGTTTGGTTGTCGGCCACACTTTGCCACGCCTAAGGTTAAGTATTTGCCACACTGTGGCTTGCCACATTCTGTGGTAAAATTGATCTGTTTGGTTCGTTACTAAACTGTGGCAAAACTGTGTGGCATTTGTTTGGATGGTTGCCACAAAAATTTAACAAACATACTCTCTGTCCCTAAATAACTATCATTTTCACTTCCCGATAAACATCTTTGATTAAATATATATAATAAAAAATAGTAATATTTATCCTATATAATTAGTATTATTGGAAAGATCTTTAGATCTAGTTATTTAATAAAATTATTTAGAGATATAAATCTTGCGCGTATTTGCTATAAATTGAGTTAAACTTGTGCCACGTACACCAACGGCGACAGTCAATTAGGGACAGAGGGAGCATGGTTTAGATCACATTACAATAAAAATCAAATCACAAATTTGAATAATTTCTTATGAACAAAGAATAATCAATAAAAACTAAAGCTAATATAGCTAATTAGTGGTACATAATGCCCTTTTATCTCCTTATTTTTTTCACTTATTTATTTTTCTTCTCCTTTCTCTCTCCCCTATCAACCGCATCCCCCAATTCCCCACCAGACCACCACCCAACCCAACCTTATCTCTTCGTTTCCATCCACTCCATGCTTATCTCTTCAAGTCCATCCACCGCATGAGCCCCAGGCGGCCGACGACTGCACGCTCGCGTTGGGGCGGCTCGATGGCGCGCGCGCTCCCGCCTCTCTGTGCTCCGGCGACCGCGCTCAGCGCTCGCACGGCGCCCCAACGGCCTCGTGTGCTGGTGCCTCCCCATCGCTTGCTTTCGTTCTTCCATTCTCCTTCTATCCTCCTGCTCCACCGCGTTCGTATGCTCCGGCGTCCTTGCTGTCGTATGCTCCGACGTCCTTGCTGCTGGAGCCAAGCACATCATGGTGGGAGTGCTGGGAGGTGTGGCAGCACAACAATCTGTGGCGAGGGCGAAGAAAGTGCTCGCCATACATTTGGCGCAAAAAGTTGTGGCGGATGGTCGTTGTGGCTGTGGCGAACCTAAGTTGATTGCTCAACCAAACACTAGCCTAAACACCTGTGGCGAACCTAATCTTAGGCATGCCACATTGTGGCCGGCAACCAAACACGCCCCATGTTATGCATGTTTTGCTATGCTAGTAAACAATACAATCTGAGATATCTAGATCATCAATTTATCATGATTTATTTTCTGGTTTTAATCTGGAAATTGCTTATTCTTTTAACACTTTTAACCTACCTACTATGACAAATTAAGCATGTATAGAATGTTTTGAGATTATTTCTCTCTCTCTCGAACTGACTTATAAAAAAAATTAAAGGCGAGGCACACATTTCTTTTTACAAAAAAGAAAAAAAAAGCCGAGCCATCCCAAACATGCCTATGGGCTATGGCATGGGCTACGGTCTGGCAAGCTACAGACAGCTACCAGCTGCTGTTTCCACTGAAAGATTTGCGATTTTGTTGGCGAGGACTGACGAGCGTGAGATTTTAGCACTTGGATGCAAGTTGCTAGAGGATGCAGCTCAAAAGGACCGGCAGGCATGCTAGGTCGTGAACCTGGGAAAGGCTGCAGCCATGCATGCATATGCAGACACGAAGCGTAGGGACTAGCTAGCCCTAGATAGCTCAGTACCCTCGCCTCTCTTCTCGATCGGCCCCCTCCATTAGGCCATAGCTAGGTCCAACGATTTGATGTCTGTGGATTTCAGGATCGAATTAATGTTGGTGTACTAGGATAGTGGCTTGCACACGAGATCTTTGTGTTCTTATGGGGGGATCTTAGGAAGATCTGTTGGCCTTTTGTAAGTTGCATTTTCTTAATAATTTATCTTTACGGCGGCAAAGATTTAGTTGGTGCTGATGAGTGTGCTGTCACCCTTCAAATCAATGCAAACTTCCCTTAAACTTATTGTGTCGCAAAAAGAAAAAAAAAAGACAAGAAACACATTCCCAAATAAAAAGATTTCCATGTCTCTCTTCTTAGACAAGTTTTCCCTACGTTCGTTTTATTTTAATTCTACTTTAGGGTCTTCTGCAACGCATAAATAAACATATATATATCTAGGTTCTAATTTCAAATTTGGTGTTTTGATGATTTGTAAATACAAATGGTTGTCACTAACATGTGTTTTACAAGTTGGTCACATTGCAGCCATGTCATTATTCTTGACCCCGGGGAGTTGATTTTTCATAGATTGCAAGGATATTCATGAAAAATAAGGATACTAGCTATAGGGTTCAAGTGCAAACTGGGTGCTCCGAGGCACTTGACGTAGTGTGTATTAAGGGGGTCCAACATTTGTAGCTTCATGGGAGTTAATTAATCGAGGGTATTTGGAATTTTGGATGCACACATTTTCCCAAGTCAACTCAAGAGTGGTCTCATTGGATAGGTTTTTTAAATCAAAGATCTCAAAAAAGTTGAATTAGACGAGATTGTATTTAGAGCTAAAGAATTATATCCCCGAACATGCACCACATGATTGAAACTTTGCCTTGCGGGTCATGTGGTGGCACCGTGCATAGTTCATATATTTGACTTGGGCATGATAGTCACCATATGATCTAGTATGCCTTGTTGGCACTCCGTAGATCATTCGTTGAGGTGATATGATGTGTTTGACTCTGTTAAGTGGCCATGGTACTAGACTTCACCTGATCCGTTGTGCCAGGTGGCACTTGACAAACATCCGACGAAGCAGTAATTACTAGTGTGCCACATGATCTTCTGGTGCCTGTGTGGACTGCATCGGACCATTTGGTGGAGCATATTCCTTTTAAATTGTTGTAACCATGGTTGAATAGGACCACCGCATGTGGTCCTGTCCTATGCACTTGTGTAGCATCCAACGGATCATTCAATGATGTTTTATGTCCGCATTTTTTTTGTAACTGCTAATAGGCATTTCACACCTTTTACTTGTGTTCACTAGCTCATTTTGAGCTGTTTGTTTTAGGCCCTGTTTATATGTCTTTCAAAAAAAAATCACCTATCACATCGAATATATTGAGACACATACATGAAGTATTAAATATTAAATATAGAGTAATTAGAAAAACTAACTTGTCAGCCGGAATCTACTCTGCGAGACGAATCTATTGAGCCTAAAGACCTGTTTGGGAGAGCTGTGCTCCCAAATTCTCCAGTTGTGCTCCCAGATTCCCTGGTGAAGTGATTCTGTGGCTGAAAGTAGATTCTCTTTGATTTTTTAGCCTAAACTCTCAAAATCAGGATAGAGAATCACTTCACAGAATCAGGTGAAGCTATTTTTTTCAGCTCTCAGCTTCCTAGTTCATTTCATAGAATTACTGAATTAGCAAAGAATTACTTCTCGCTGAAAAATATGTTTGACAGTCAGAGAGTGATTCTCCCTGAGAATTTGTTCCGTGGAGCTCTCCCAAACGGCCCCTAATTAGTCCATGATTCAACAATGTGGTGCTACAATAAACATGACTTCGTCTTGTTAAGTATTATGCGGCAGTGTAATTAGTTTTATATTTAATCTATTTTTAATAGACTAAATTAGTGTCGCAACATTCGATGTGACATCCCAATTTTTTTTTGGAATGCATCTAAACACAACCTTACTCAAGTTGACACATATACAGAGGGGAGTTTGTGAAAGGTTTCAGAGGCATCCAAGGCAAGGCTTCTAGTTGAGAGTGTTTGTGCTTATTGTGCATCCAAAGTTCTTGGCTTTTGATTTCCATTAAATGAAATTTGAATACTTTTAAGAGCACACCTAGATGGTTCGACTGTGGACTAGATGACCTTCTCATTGGAACTTCTTACGAGGAGGCTCATATTGGTGTGCCCGATTTGAAAACCACAGATCGAGAGCGAAGAAGAGGTATTTGCTAATGGATACTTGAGTCTTGGTGAGTCAAAGCATAAATGAGTCGTGGTGACCCTTGGTGCTACAATGTGGATTAGGGTGGTAGTGGCAACGACAATTTGAGAATGGGGAAAAATGGTTCTTTGTTGTCCTCTTTTCATTTTTGCATTACTTTTGTGACTTAACTTTGTACTTTGCTCCTTATTAAGCGCAAGAATCATTGTGTGATGACTAGATTTCTCTATGCTAGAGTCTCCTTAGTCATGGGGTTTAATTCAACTAAGAACCTACTTTTATAGTGTAGAGACATGTTTAGCTTGTGATCTTTTTAGTCCTAGAATCCAACAGTGGAAGAGGATGAGTAGATTTTGCATAGGCTAATATTTGTCGCATTAAGCTTATAGAGCCCAATTCACCCTCTCTTGGGCCATTCAGTCTTTTGAATACAAATTTTATAGGAATCTTATAGGATTCTGATTTTCACATGAATTGGTTCATTACCACCATGCTTGGGATGCTAGAGAGACCGCTGCTGACACTACGGTGTCACCACCATTATATGCTTAGGATGCCACTGCGCCATTACACAATCTCTACGTTATTGTGCCACGACAATCACTACTGCACCACCATGCACCCACACCAGGTAAGATCTCATGCGCACACTATAGAATAGGTTTGTTATAGCCCTACACCACACACCAGTACTGCTCCTCCGCATGTGGCATCATGCACATTTGCACCCAAATGCATGTTGGCTATACCGCAACCATGTGCACAACAAGCAACACCTCCACACGCAACCATAGCATTGCCTGTCGATGTAGCCGCGCTGGTTGCCACCATATGTCATGCCTTCATTTGACCTAAGATATGTGAACCGTGATCGCCCGCCGCCCCAAACAAACATGCTATAGAGGAATTGTCGCACCTCTGTTGTTAGGTTTACTCACACATCGATAATTGTGGTGGGGAGCACAATATATAAGGCGGGGCAGCTCTCACCTATCAAAGGCTAGTCTTTTGGGTTGAGTTAGGGGGTGTTTGGTTTCCACTCCCTAGAGTTTAGTCACTAAAGTTTAGTGGAGGTGACTTTAGTGGTAGTGTTAAAAATTACTTTTAGTGGGGTGTTTGGAACTTTAGTGACTAGAAGTGACTAAACTTTAGTGGCTAAACTCTAGGGGGTGAGAACCAAACACCCCCTTAGGCCCAATGTCTGGCTATGTTGTGAGCTCCGATAGACCTGAGCCCGACATGCGCTGGCTCGCGGGTATAACGAGCTGGACCAGATTGCGTTGCACACTCTAACAAGTGGTATCGAAGCTCATGGTCGAAAAAACCTGAAAAATCTCATGGGTCACATGGTAACGGGGAGCCCGTTAACGTCTTGGAAGTCACACATGTTGTATGTGATATGGAGCGTTGGGCTCAGGGCCTGGAGAACTTTTTCCGGAGATCACACGAGGTGTGCGATGTGAAGAGTTAGGTCCGATGTGTGATAGAGGGAGATTGTTGTTAGGTTTAGTCTTACATTAGTAATTGATGGTGAAGACGCACAACATATAAGGCAGAGCAACACTCACCTATCAAGCTAATCTTTTGGGTTGAGTTAGGTTCAATGTCTGGATGTGTTGTGGGTTTCGGTGGACCTGGGCCCGAGGAGTGCCAGCTCGTGGGTATAGCTAGTCGAGTCGGATTGCGCTGCACACTCTAACAACCTAGCCGAAGCGCCTAGATGCATATTATCATGCAGTCGTGACACCACATCATCTCCCATTGTGCCGGCAGTGGTGGCCTCTCTCATGTTGTCACAAACCACGCCAACGTAGATCTAGCCCAAGGATTTTTTTTTTTTTTTACCACCAACGAAGCCGCCACTGGATCTAGAGGCCGGTCATCGGAAGGTGAAGTACCGTGCGTGTGGTGGGCAAAAGCATGACAATATATAGCACTGACTAGATAGCTTGAGGTACTCCCTCCGTCCTTTTTTATTTGTCGTTCGGAAAGCGTGTCTGTGAGTGGAACACAAATTTCTAGAGACAGTTATTTAGGGACGGAGTACGTGGGAAGAAAGGAAGAGAAGGCATCACAGTCACCTTCCATGTGATCCCGGCCGGAACACCGGTGGTGCTACCTCGGCGACGGCTATGTGGAGAGGAGGAAGGCACACGACGGCTCGGATAGTTGGATTTTGTGTCGCCTGAGGGACAAAGGGGGCGCTCGTGCTGTAGCAGGACAAACTCTGATGTGGCTACATTCAACTTTATTAAAATCATAATTCCATATAGCCATCTCATGCGTCGCCGTCAAGTGATGCCCCCCTGGCGTGCCGGCAGGACCAAGCTTAAGGGTCCGGGCCGGGCAACAAGCCAGGTGCGGCAGTGGCCAACCCACGATGAGATGAGGTAGGCCGGCCGGGCATAGTAGTGGAGGTATAGTACGTAGTGAATGAAGAAGGTATGGCCAGGGCTGAGCTTGGCAGGGTGCTGTATAATAAGCTGAAGGGCTATAATAAGCACAGTCCATGCTCCACAATATGGCGCCAGAACTTGCTAGTCCTAGCTAGTATCATATTCCATTCCATGCATCTTTCTTAGGCCTTGTTTAGATGCAACTGGTTAGTTTTTTCTCAACTGTAGCACTTTCGTTGTTATTTGACAAACTTTGTTCAAATATGGACTATGTAGACTCAAAAGATTTGTCTCGATATGTACATACTAAAAGTACAATTAGTTATTTATTTTACCAACATTTAATGCTCCATACATGCATCCGAACATTGATGTGATGGTGATGTGATGGAGAGAGTGAAAAAAAATTTGATAGTTTGTGGTATCTAAAGAAGGCCTTATTTGTTTTATTAGCAAAGGCTCAATCTAGCATTATATAATACTATATAATAGCACTAGCGCACACGTAATAACAGCCTTTTATGCATGGCTTCCAGAGCGGAGATGATGGCAAATCTTGCTCGTTTATTATGTGGTTACACACTTAATTACTCCGTACGTACACGGCATGCATGGCTGGGACCTTTTTCATCCCATGCATATATGTCATGCGGCATCATTGTACATGTTGATTTCAACAAAACTAATGGCGGCCTAGCTAGGCAATGGTGGGGGCCTCCCTCGTCTTAGGGCTTCCCTGTACCCGGCCTGTTACTATTCGCAGTACTGTAAAAGAGAGCTTATAGTGTGTGAGGCTACACTTGTCTGTTCTTGCCTTCTTGGAGACCGTGAGCTCGCTCTCTTTCTTGAGGAGCTTTTACATGTTTGCTCTGTTGACTACTCGAATTGACTTGGCTTTTCTCCTTTATTTAGGAATGTTTAAATTGACCTACACCAGGCTATGTAATTCTGGTTCAGCCAGCACTATTGTTATGTGGTCGTGTGCCCCATTAATTACTGTGTTGTAGTAGCTGTACAGTTTATATACTCCCTCCATATTGTAAAACTTGACTTTCAGACAGCGACACGGTCTCAAAAACATCACTTTCATCACTTGTTTCTTTAAAAATATTTATTGAAAAGTGGTATATGTATATTTTTATGAAAGTACTTTTCAAGACAAATTTATTTATATGATTTTTACATCTCTAAACTCAATAATTTAAAAGTTATTTATGATTTATATTCTCAATGTTTGACTCAAACCTTGTCCAAAACGTCATATTTTTTTGATATGGAGGGAGTACTAATTAGTAACGACCCATCTTATATAGTACACGGTATACACCATAGTAATTTACTTTAAGCTGAAAGATGGCACCTTTTTTCCTTGTTTTTTTTTGAAATAAAGAGCTGCCTGGGGTATGAACACACTGTACTGTCACTTGGTCTTAGTGATCTGCATGATTGTTGGCCAGACTGGACTGTGGAGCCTTTTGCAACTTTTTTAGTTTTGAAAACTTTGCTGCAACTGGCTACAAAATTACGCTGTGTTGAGATGCATGTATATGTAGACCATGATGATACTAATTATATATAAGCTTCAGTTTACGTACCTATAAATGACAAGATGACAAAATCTAAGAGAAAGCTATCATGCTGTAACAGTGGCCATCATTGAAGGCCACATGTGTACTTGAATTATTTTATGGGGCCTGTTCGTCGACTTGCATTGCAAAGTAATCTGCTACGACTTGTTACCCATGAGGATCGATCTAAACCTCCTGCTGTCTACCTTCATCTCAGTTAACTGTGTGAAGGGCCAGTCCGTGTCTGGATCATCAGTTGATTCCTTAGGGACGTAGGTACAAATTTCTCTATTTTCAGCAATAACTGTCAGAGATTTTTTTTCCTTGCCTAAGCTACTGTATAGATCCAAACATTGACGTAGCATGTCATGTGCCTATTTTTAGTTTCCTAATATTATTATATATTTGGATTTCCGCAGAGTAGATAGATTCACTGGTAGAAAAAAGACTTTTGATCTACATCAGGTTTGAGCTTTAGTCCCGGAACGCATTTTTTGTGTTCGGGGTTAAATGACTTTTAGTCTCGGGCTAGGTTACTGACCGGGACTAAAAGTCATTTTCTTTAGTCCCGATTGGTGCCCCCAAACCCAAACTAAAGACCCCTGACCCTTTAGTCTCGGTTGGTGTTATCAACCCGGACTAAAGGGTCTCTCACTCCGGACTTAAGGTCTCTCACGAGTGAATTCAAAAGGAGTGCGTCCAAAACCATGTCACATGAGTTTTATAGTTGAGTTGGTAAGTGAGTTATGTGTGAGATGAGAGATCCTCCTAGGTTCGAATCTTATAAATTGCAAATATTTTTTTTCAGGGTGACCTTTAGTCCCTGTTTTAGACCCGGGTGGCAATCCCGGTTGCCAAAACCATGACTAAAGGGGGTTTGGAATCGGGACTAAAGCCCGGTTCCCTGCTAGTAGTTGTTGATTCATGAATTACCATTATGTTTTCTGAGTTAGGTGTAGTACATATACAATTGAATCGATGCTTTTGTACACTAGTACATATTTGGTCTTCACGTACAACCGACGCTTCACGTACAACCGACGTATCACTACTGGTTTTAAAGAACTGACTACGATATACCTTCACAACCGGTTTTAGCTAAAACGGGTAGTGATATGACCAACCGATAGTGATATTTAGATCACCACTACTAGTTCATATCACTATCAATTTTAGCAATGAACCACTAGTGATATTGAGTCATCACTACCCGTTTTAACTATCACTGTGGGTCCGTTGCTTCAACCGGTAGTGTTAGGCTACATGAAAAACTTCATAACTTTCTCATATGATGTCTGATGAAGATGAACTTTATATCAAAGTTGTAGTACTCGATGAGATCTATAACTTTGTAGTTAACAACTTTTTTATTTGAGATTGTCTTCAGATTTGGTATTCACAACCGGCGTATCACTACTGGTTTCAAAGAACCGACTATGATATACCCTTCACAACCGTTTTTTAGCTAAAACTGGTAGTGATATATGACCAACCAGTAGTGGTATTTGGATCATCACTACTGGTTCATATCAGTATTGATTTTAGCAATGAACTGCTAGTGATATTGGGTCATCACTAGCGGTTTTAACTATCACTGCCAGTCTGTTGCTTCAACCGGTAGTTTTAGGCTACATGAAAAACTTCATAACTTTCTCATATGATGTCTGATGAAGATGAACTTTATATCAAAGTTGTAGTACTCGACGAGATCAACAACTTTATATTTAACAACTTTTTTATTTGAGATTGTCTTAATGTCAAAATATTTGATTTTTATGATTATATAGAGTTCATAGAAAGGAATCCATATCTATGTAGTCATAAGTGAGTTGTGCAATTTGAATGCGTAGTAGTATAAAATGATCTCAAATGGAGAAATGACCTAAACAGAACTTGTAGATCTCAAAAATTATGCAACTTTGTAGTGCCAACTTTTTCCTTTGAAATCATCTATCCAACTAAAATTATGTTTGAATTCTCATATTTAAAATTCATTATTTTCAAATGACTCGGATGAAGAAATGACCAATACAAAACTTGGATCTTGAAAAGTTTTGCAACTTTGCAGTTAACAACTTTTTCATTTGAGTTAATTTATGTTAGGAAAATTATATTTGAATTTTCTCACATTTACATCATGTTTAAAATTCAAATTCTTCAAACGATCTCAGATAGAGAAACAATCAAAATAAGAGTTGTAGATCTCGAAAAATTATAAAACTTTATAGTAGATAACTTTTTGATTTGAATTCGTTCAGAGACTCAAATAATCATTTTAAAACCAAATAAAGATAGAATGAGGAGGACAAATATTTCATTTGGACACAAGTGTCTTATAGGTGTAGGGGTTAGGGGACAAACACGCAGTGCCAAAGGTCATGGCCGGTTCGAATGCTGCTGTCCGCAAAGCGCGCGTTTTTTGCACGAAAAAATGCGTGACTTGTGACTTGGGACGCGCGACCGTGTGTGTAACTACTAGGGGCTGGCCCAATACTAAATATATTTATTTTGCTATTTATAACCTGTTTTTTTAGTTTTTGGAAAACCTTATCCGTGCAGATTTTAGAAGCCGGTAGTGATTTTTCTGGCTCATCACAGCCGTTTTCCTTCTACCGGTTTAAAAACCGGTTGCATTGAGCTTTTTGAACCGGTTGTGAATGTCTTATATATAGAGTAGTGGTAGTATTATTAGAACCGGTTAACCAAGCGTGAAAACCTATACTTTTTTATATTAATTGGCTGGACATGTACGTAACTACGTATTCTATCAACTGTTATTTCATTTTAGACACTAATATATATGCATGCCCTGAATATTATATCTGAATATTGCCATTTTGATAAGTCGTCCATAAAATTTATATAGTCATTTTCGCGAGAACAATATAAATAGTTTATATATGTAACTATATTTATTAGTGGCAAAGTAAGGTTTTAAAAGATGGTTTGTACACTATATATATATATATATATATATATATATATATATATATATATATATATGTCATCGTCATCTCTTTTTTTTTTTTGAAGCGGCGACAGTTATCATGTGTACAAAGTGTTGATACTTCGCCCATTAGCTAGCGTGAGCCCAAAATTAATCATATAAGCAGAGAACATCTGTAGTCTAACCCTAATTAAGAATATAGTGTATTTAATCCCCCTAGCTAGGTATATATAAATAATGGGGCATGACAGTGCATGCCGATAACTTTCACTGATATCAGTTCGTCACTAATGATTGCCAATTATACTGCGGCTCTTTTAATTATGAGATGGAAGCAGCAGACAAGCTGGTTCAATTGGTTGTTAAACCGCATTGCACAAGCACCCTGTGCTGCGTGTGCGCCATTCATCACCACACGGTGTGCCAGTCTACATCGCCGGCCTCTTTTATGATTGTGCTGCTTAGGCAAAGCTCAATTAAGCTAAGCCAGTTCATGCATAAAAAGGGCATGATTACTCTTAAACCGGACGCACTGACGAAGGCGAATTTTTTTTATTAATAACCCAATTAAATAAAAAATTTCATAAATAACACTGTCTATTTTTTTTTTTTTTTTGCAAAACTAACCCTTTTGCCGCGCCGTCCCCAATGGCGCGGCAAAAGCGTTAGCCGCGCCATGCATGGCGGCGCGGCAAAATCGCCACCGTGGCACCGCCCGGCCACGCAGGCCTTGGTGGGCCCCTCTCGTCGCTTTGCCGCGCCAGGCGGGCTGGCGCGGCTAGTGCGTTTGCCGCGCCAGGCGGGCTGGCGCGGTCAACGGATTTGCCGCGCCAGGCGGGGTGGCGCGGCAAAGCCGATCTAGATCTGGCCGCCGCGCCCGCCTTCCTCCTCCTCCTCTGTCTCCTCGCCCGCACCGCCGCCGCGCTGCTGCCGCCGCGCCGCCGCTCGCCGCCGGCCCAGTCCCCGCGCCGCCCCGGACCGGCGCCACCCTCTCCACCACCCTCCACGACCCTCTCCACCACCCTCTACAACCGGAAGGTAAACTTTTTTCCTTTTTTGTTTTCATTTGTAGTTTAGGTTTATTAGTTTAGGTTAGTTTAGTTAGTTAGTTAGTTAGTTAAACTATTGACTAGGTTAGTTTTGGTTAGTTTAGTTTAGTTTGGTTGGTTAGTTAGTTAGTTAGGTTAGTTTAGTTTAGGTTAGTTTAGTTAGTTACTAAGTAAGTAAGTTAGTTAGTTATTTCGTTGGGTTAGGTTGGGTTAGCTTAGGTTAGGTTAGTTAGTTTGTTAGTTAGTTAGTTAGGATATTTAGTTAGTTACTTAGTTAGGTTGGGTTAGGTTAGGTTAGGTTAATATGTTAGTTAGGTTAGTGAAGCCAACTTAGTAAGTAGTTACGCCATTCTTTACTTTTGAGAAGACAATCACTTGACCTTAGTTCCACTATTGACTTTGTAGATGGACACTATATTCAGATTGTTTTATGGAGGCACAGTTAGTAAACGAGATGGGTTGTTTGATGATAACATGGAACAAGAACTCGAAGTATTTGATGAGCGTCCTTCTTTTACGGAGCTTATGTTGCGTCTGAAGGAGAAGTTCGATGGTGATTTCTCGTTGAAAGGGAGATTTGACAGTGGCAAGATTAGGGCGAACTATGCGTTGATGCCCTTGCGCAACCAGGCTGACTGGGCAAAATACCAGACGATCGTTATGGCATCCAATTCGACCAAGGCTGAGATCGTGGTAGAGGATGGTAGGAGGAAGCAGGCAGAGGCGTCCAATGATGGCAACGAAGGTGAAGCACAGGAGGTAGGGGATGATGACGATGCAGCTCCGATGACTATGGACGTTGATGGTCACCCCACGCAGGAGACGGTGTATCCATCTGAAAATGTCCACGCTGACGTCGGTCAAATAAACAATGATTTTGATGTGGCCGACCTAGAGCGGCAGGAGCAGGAGGACCAGGAGGCACAATTGTTTGATGAAAACTATGATTCTGATGATGATTCAGATTATGACGAAGAAGAGGACAGTTATATTTGTGCTATGCCTGACCCGGTTCGTGGTATTCCACAACCGGTTCGTGCTATGCCACAACCGGTTCCTCAGAATATGCATCCTCCAGGGAGACTAGTCACTGATATACCAGAGGATCATATACATTTTGATGCGTGGCGGCGTTTGAGCGAAGCGAGGTATTATGTTGCGCCCGATCCTTTGACTGAGACAGAGCTGCAGCAATTGAGGTCGGTTAACATGCAGTTTAGAGGCGTTCCAAGTTATAGGGATGTCAGTATGGTGGACCAGGCAGTTTGTGATACTGGATTAAATCTGTGCAAGCAAACACTGCATAACCATACAGATTGGATTCTTCAGAAGGGTATGATTTTCAACACTATGACTGAGCTGAAGCTTTTCCTTGAGAACTATGCTGTGCATCATCATCGACCGTACACGGTCAGCCATTCAGATATTAGTTTGAGGTACCACGTCAAGTGTTTGAGTCTTGGTTGTCCGTGGAGGCTGAATGTTCGCAAGAGAACTGATGACAAGTGGAGGATCAGTAAAGTAGTACAACCGCATACCTGTTTTACAAATAAGGGACAAGAAAAACATCCTCAATTAACGGCAAGATACCTTGCACGACGTATTTTGGCATTTGTTGATGATGACGCCGACGTATCTGTTTCACAATTGCTTATCTCCATATTTGGATTCACAGGCTATAAGGTGACTTATGGAAAGGCGTGGCGTGCGAAGCAGATCGCCCTTGCAATTCGTTGGGGTGGTTGGGATGAAGCTTACAACAGGATTCCTCGGATTTTGTGTGCAATGGCATACTATAACCCTGGCCTTAAATGGTTTCCACACACCAATGGGCAGTATATAGACCGCAACACCGGCAAGGTTACACATGTGCTTCAGCGTGTATTTTGGTCTTTTGCACAAACAGAGCATGCGTATCAGTACTGTCGTCCAGTCATACTTGTGGACGGTACTTTCTTGACCGGAGCGTACAAGGGTGTGTTGATGATGGCGGCGGCTGTTGATCCCGAGGACCAGATAGTTCCAATTGCTTTCGCCTTGGCTGAGAGGGAGAACGTTGAGTCTTGGTCTTGGTTCATGGCCCTGCTACGGATACAAGTGTTAGGGCCTTCTCGGACAATATGTTTGATTTCGGACCGTCATGTTGGGTTGCTTCGTGCCGCAGAGGAGGAGATAGAGGGTTGTCCTCCTCTAGTGCACAGATGGTGCATGCGTCACTTTGCCGCCAATTTCTGGCGTCGGCAGAGAAAAAAGGAGGTTTGTGCCAAGGTGAAAGAGCTATGTTGTGTTAAAACTGAGCACAAATTCAAAGAAACAATGGAAGAGTTGGACAAAATGTTAAACAGTGCTGCCAGGGCCTGGATCGAGAGACAGATGGAACACAAGGAGAAGTGGGCGCTTGCTTACGATGAGGGCGGTTTCCGGTTCGGCATAATGACCACCAACTCATCGGAGTCTTTCAACAAGGTATTCACCGGTGTTAGAGCCTTGCCCGTTTCTGGAATCGTTGAGTACTCGTTTCACAAGACCAACGAGTATTTTGTGAAAAGGTGGTCCATTGCTCAAGACAACCTACAAACGGATGGTGAATTTGGAAAGGCGGGAAAGGAGCACATTCAGGAAAATGAGATCTGGGCAACGAAGCTAACTTGTGAGGCTTATGGACCAACCAGACAAATCTATAATGTTCGAGCAAAGGGTGGAACTACCATGGGCGGGGAACGCTACGGTGGTCGCAACTATCGGATCGATCTTGAAAGAGTGGAATGCAGTTGTAACGTGCCGCAGATAATGCATGCCCCTTGCTCTCACATGATTGCGTCCTGTAGAGCGCGCGGATATAACTACAAGGCCGTACCATATATGTCCGAGTACTATCGCCGGAGCAACACCGTCGCAATATGGCAGAGCAGCTTCGAGCCTTACCTTGATCCCACTCAATGGCCTCCATACTTGGGTAGAGACTTCATGCCTGATCCTGAGCTGCTGAAGTTAGGTAAGGGTAGGAGGAGGAAGAAGAGACTAAAGGGTGACATGGACAATATGGATAGGTATGGCGGGGGGGACTTTGACCAGACACCGAGCACGAACTTATGCTCTGTTTGCCACATGCCAGGGCATAATGCAGCCTTCCATCGTAGACAAACACAACAGGTGTACATATGTCTTCATTTGTTTTAATGCTTTATTATTTTTATCTTCACTTATATTAATTATTTGAATGCTTTTGCTATTATTGTACATATGTCTTTCATTTGTTTTAATGCTTTATTATTTTTGACGCTGTACTAACCTGTTATTACCATGTTTTGTTTAAACAGGATGGCGAACCCTCCGGCGTACCCTCTCCTTGAGCCGTTCTACGACGGCGAGCACCGGGCGCACAGGCTCACTGACTACGCCCCTCCGGAGAGGTTGTCCTTGCTGAGGCCGCGCACCCACCTATGGCACCGGTGGGACGAGCGCTACGCACCCTTCCTACGGCGCGCGGGCTTCTTGGTGCTAGCCCGCGTTGCCAACGACGTGGTGTTGCAGCTCGACCCCGCGCTCCTCACCGCGCTGGCGGACAGGTGGCGTCCCGAGACGCACACCTTCCACCTAGCCTGTGGGGAGATGACCGTGACGTTACAGGACGTGGCCAAGATTTTTGGTCTACGCCTGGGCGGCCTCCCTGTGACGGGGATTCTTGACACCGACACGTGGATGGACACCGTCCACCAGTTCTGTGGTCGTACGCCCCCCGACGACGCAGACGCTAAGAGGAACAAGTAAGCTAATTTTTTTTTCTAATTTAGTTGCATACGATGTGCTACTATCATTTCCTAACTTTTACTTTTTGTAAACAAACAGGAAGACTACTGGGGTGCCTTCGTCGTGGATCACCCAGCACTTTTCGTATTGCCCCCTCAACGCTGACCCACAGGTAGTCGAGAGGTATGCCAGAGTGTGGCTGTGGCACTTTATTGGGGCCTTCCTGTTTCCCGACTCATCGGGGAACACCATCAGCTGGATGTTCGTCCCCATCCTCGCACAGCCGTGGGAGAACATCGCCGGCTACAGCTGGGGGAGCGCTGTTCTAGCATGGCTGTACAGACAGCTGTGCGAGGGGTGCCGGCGGAGGCAGGCCTCCTCTAGCTTGGGAGGGTGTCTGCCCCTGCTCCAGGTTTGGGCCTGGCAGCGGCTGCCTGTGGGTCGTCCCAGCGTACGAGAGGAGGCGGTAAGTACATACCTCTTGCGTGCGTGTGCTTTTACAAATTTACAGTCATTTAACTGATTCAAATTGGAATGCAGGTGTGGAGGCACCCGGACACCCGACCCACTGCTCTGTTTGTCTGGTCCACGGCAGAGGCAGTTAGAGGCAACCCCCAGCGCCACTACCACCTGTACACGGACTTGCTGGACGTCCTGACACAGCACCAGGTAATTCCGGAATGAGTTCAATTTTTTATATTGAAAAAGGAACATGACTAACTATGTCTGTTCATTGCAAACAGGTCAGTTGGGACCCCTGGGACCTGTACGACAACGTGTTCGACCCCGCCACGGAGCTGGACCGTGTAGATTGGCGTTGCACCGTCCCTCTTATCTGCTTCTACGTGGTCGAGATGCACTTGCCCATCAGGGTGATGCGTCAGTTCGGCCTACGACAGGAGTTTACTCCACCTCTGATTAGCACGGATCAGAGGTTGCACAAGTAAGTATCCTCCACAGTGTTGTTCAGTTACTCTAGTAAATTCTATCTTATGCTCTAACAGATGGGTTTCCTTTGCAATGCAGGGTGAAGCGCCAAAGCAGACGGAAGAATCCCGTTGATTGGCGCGCGGAGCACGCCGATCATGTCCTGAGTTGGACAAACAGGTACCAGCAGGACGTTGACGACGGCGAGCCGTTCGACCAGGGCGTCTTCGACCAGTACCTACAGTGGCTGCACCGGAGCACCCGGTTGCACATTAAGCCACCGTACTACGAGGCCACCGCTGAGGACGAGTCGGACGACGACGAGGACCCGTACGATGCTACCACTAGGGCATCGACTCAGCCTGACAGAGCCCCTCTACACAGCTACGTGGTAATATATCATGTCCTTCAACTATTGTTTGTGTTTCTGTACTTGGTGCACTTACCCCCTGGTCTTGTGTCGGCAGGCGTCGCAGCTGTCTCGGTACTCCGACGAGGCAGCGCAGCTTATACACCACACCAGCTCTACTGGGGACCACGACCCGGTACAGGCTTTTCTGCAGGTATCATAACACATTCGAACTGCACGTGTAAATTTTAAGAAGTCATAAACTGTACTAATATTTATTATTATTATTTTCTTATTTGCAGAAAATCAGGAATGGCTGCAGGAAGCTTGCTCAAAAGCTTGGGTGCATGGACACAGCGTGGGCCCCACCGCACCTTCCTCAGCCTTCGAGCCCTTTGGTGTCAGACACTGTCCCAGCAGCAGCAGCGTCGTCCGACGCTCGGACGGGAGGCACTTCTGCGGATCCACGCGGAAAGGGCCCCACTGCAGAGGAGCAGCCCGAGGAGGAGGGGGAGGAGGAGGAGGACGAGGAGCAGTACGTCGAGCGCACGACACCACCCTACACGGCTAGTGCAGGCTACATGGCCCTCGGCCATAGCTCGCACTACGCTGGAGGGTCCTCCTCCAGAGGTGGCCTGGACGACACGGCGTGGCAGGTACCTGGTGCTTACGACTACCCTAGTGGCTACTACACCGGCCCTGGCTGGCAGCCTTGGCCAGAGCAGGGCGCAACACAGGAGCTGGGGTACTCACAGCTAGGTGGAGCTCCACTACCTACTCAGGAGGACGTACAGGTACATAAGTTGACCGCTATACATTTAAGTTCGTCAGATATATTTAAGTTGTTTGCTAACATTTATTTTGAATGTTGCAGGGACCTAGTCAGACGCAGGGGTCACCACGCCGGCAGCCACGCGCACGAGACCGCACGGACGTCACGTTCACGCCGAACATGGATCTGTCGCAGCCGAGGCGTCGGAGGCGGCCTCGTCAGCCGTATACACCTAGCTAGGCTTAGTGTTAGACTATATGGATAGGTGATGTATATGTTAGATAACTTGTTTGAGAACCCTATTATGTACTTCGTGGAGCCTGAGCCACTAAGCCTGGTTTTTATGACCGCTATTATGTTTCCGTTTATTCAAATTGTGTCAATGTTTGGTTCCTTGTTATTCCGTTTGCGGAAAAAGACAGGAAAAACGGAAAAACACATTCGATCAAACAGAGACAACACATTAGGACAAAGATCGATCAGGAACTCGACCAGTCAGCGGGAAACCTTGGGGCTTTGCCTGCTGCAAAACTTCATGCCAGCTTTTGCCGCGCCAACCCTGGGGGCGCGGCTGACGCTTTTGCCGCGCCAGGCGGGGTGGCGCGGCAAATGCATTAGCCGCGCCATCCCGCCTGGCGCGGCAAAAGCGTCAGCCGCGCCCCCAGGGTTGGCGCGGCAAAAGCTGGCATCTTGTTGCACAGCCTTTTCAGTGTCGTGTCCTATCCTCATAAGTGCTCTGCAGTTTTGATTCCCTTGCACAGCCTTTTCAGTGTCGTGTCCTGTCCTCATAAGTGCTCTGCAGTTTTGATTCCCATAGACTTTTCAGTGTATAGGCTTTTCAGTGTATAGGCTTTTCAGTATATAGGCTTTTCAGTGATTAGATTTTTCAGCGAATAGCCTTTTCAGTTGCATTAACTACACACTCACAATGCAGCTGAGATAATTCACAAGTTCAAAACCAGGGCTCCGCCTATATAAACCCATCAGCGCCTTGCATATTCAACAACTTCAGCAGAGCTTGCGAGGTTCGTAGTAGAGATGTCTGGAGGTTCGTCCAAAGGCGGGAGAGGAAAGGGTGGGAGGAAGGGACCTCCCATTGTGTGGGAGGGATCTCTTGGTCCTGATTTCTTCTTAGAGGCACTATATGACTTTCCCGTTGAGAGCAAAAAGGATTTCAGCCGGGACCGTCCTCTTAGGGGATATGATAACCGTTTAGAGGACTGGCCAAAATGTCGCCATGGTGAGGACTGTTTGGTGCAGATGCTCCACGACGACCTGGAGGCAGGCCGACGTTTCTTCAAATGCCCGCGAGCATGGGTAACTTTATTTAATTGTTGTTGCTATGCCTCTCATGTTTGCTAATACTTAGTCATTTTGTGAATGACAGCCTTCTATTTCCGAAGAAAACTGCGGCTTCACCAGATGAGTGGATCCTCCTCCAATATGGCCGCATCAGGAATACATCTATTATCTGCAGCGTCGTATCGACGATCTTGAAAGAGAAGTTAAAAGCATGCTCAAGGACTATGATGATGACGACAGCGATGCAGGCGGTTCAGATGAAGCAATATGCCTTGATCCATATTGCAACTGCCCGCATCACAAGAACAAGGGGCCTCCACCGCCGCCCCCACCACCGCCACCACCACCACCACCCGCAATGGGAGGCTATTACGGAGAAGGGTCTACTCAGTTTGCTATGTGGGACGGCTTCTAGACTACTTAGATCACTATGTGCGTGTTGTGTTGTGCCAATCAATTACCTAAGGCATGTTAGGATTAGTCTAGGACCTTTTAACCAAGTTACGGTAAAAGGTCCTCACATGCCATGTACTAGTTTGTTGTTTGTGTAATGGTTTGCTCTATTCTATTTCTCGTACTTTATCCCACAAAAAATCAATGACACATGAACTACCGCAAACAATACAACAACATATAATAAAGCCGAACAAAGTGCAGTTCAAGACTACATAATCGAGGATCCGAAATAAACGGTACACGGAAGTACAAACCAAGAGTACAATACACTAACAAGTCCACCAAATGACAACAATGTTCATTACTCAATAATGACTACTGAACCTACCACACTACTGAGTGCAACGAGGCCATTTTCCCTTCCTCACAGCATCCGGATCCTGCTCCATGGCAGCCTTGGCACGACGCACACGCTCAAGCCTCTTCTCCCTCTCCCCCCTACGCTTAGCTGCATCCCTCATTCTTGCCTCTTCCTCATGCTGCTTTTGTGCTGCCTCTTCTTTGCGTCTATTCTCCAAACGCTCCTTGTCCTCCGCATCCCACTTTTTCATCCTCTCTACGTGCTCCTTGTCCTCCGGCTTCATCTCAGTGTCGATCCACTGCTCGAAGTCACATAGTGGTGGAGGCTCCTGCAAAATACGACTAAATCAATTAGGTAATAAAATATAAATGATTTTTCATTCATGTATAGAACAAGCCATCAGCTTCTCACCATCAGTCCAATACGGATCTGTTTAGGTGTAGGGTCAAAGGCATAATTCTCACACATCTAATACCTCTGACCGTATGTGTGCTCCTCATCAGATATTGCGACCTTACAATCATCGCCGCAGTAGCACATGGGCACCGGAACACCGCTAGGCAATGGCAAACGGGCATAGGCATTGCCCGTGAGAGGCTGCCTACAATCATCAACGCAATAACAAATGAACATAACACAAAATTACTTCATTAAAACAGACAAATAAATCAACAATGTACCGATCTTACCTTGCCTTACTAGCTTTGCCACGCCGCGGCATCCTAACAATAAAAAATATGTCAACGCTACACATACATTCATGATTAATTATAAATCTACATAATGACGTAACAAATATTACACAAAAATTGTACACAAAATGAACAAAATATTAAGCAAAACAGATATAAAAAGTCTAATACATGAACAAATCCATCATTAATTAACAACTAACGTCACGACAGTATCAAAATAAATATTGTCTACAAACCCTAACTTACAAAAATATGGTTCAATCCTACATTGCAAATATGGATAAAGAACAATAATATGGATCAAAATACCTCTTGTAGACAAGTTTGATTGAGGGAGGGAGATGAAGAGAGGAGGAATGAAATGAAATAAAATGGAATGGATTGGATTGAATTGGTTTGGGAGAAGAGAGGAATGAGGAGGAGCCTGCTGCTCGGCGCGGCGGCCAGATCTAGATCGGCTTTGCCGCGCCACCCCGCCTGGCGCGGCAAATCCGTTGACCGCGCCAGCCCGCCTGGCGCGGCAAACGCACTAGCCGCGCCAGCCCGCCTGGCGCGACAAAGCGACGAGAGGGGCCCACCAGGGCCTGCGTGGCCGGGCGGTGCCACGGTGGCGATTTTGCCGCGCCGCCATGCATGGCGCGGCTAACGCTTTTGCCGCGCCATTGGGGACGGCGTGGCAAAAGGGTTAGTTTTGCAAAAAAAAAATAGACAGTGTTATTTATGAAATTTTTTATTTAATTGGGTTATTAATAAAAAAAAATTCACGAAGGCTAGCTATATGGCTTTCTATTTTTTTTAGGGATGTCATGAAATAGGTACGTACTACTATGTGTGTATATATATCAGTTTTCTTTTTTTGTAAGGATATACTGGGGAATACACATATATCAGAATATAATATGTACAACTACTTTCTTCTCTGCCACAAATCCATGATGCTTTAACTTAGACGAGGTCCTGATATAATCAAACTTTTGAAACCTACCTATCTTTACAGTGAATCAGTATTCAGTGTTTTATACATACACATATACTCCCCTGTCTCAAAATAACTGTAGTTTTCACTTCTCAAGAAACAACTTTGACTAAATATATTTAAAAATATTAATATTTATGGTACATAATTAATATCATCGAAAAGTTTTTATTTTTTTAACAAGTTTATTTAGAGGTATAAAAATTGTACGTATTTTTTTTACAAATCGAGTTAAATTTGTGAAACAAAAACTAAAAGTGACAGTTAATTTGGGACAGGGAGACCACAACACTTATTCAGCTATGATACATACTCCCATGTTGCTTCAAAAAAAAAATACATACTCCCATGGGCAGCGGAAACTGTTGATGAAAAGTGACGAGATGAGGCAGCACTGTGGTAGATATTCTTGCGAGTAGTGGCAATGTCACCCTCACACTTTTTCTTGTACTGCCATTAATCTCGATTTGTCCTTATTTATCTGTTTACTCTCTCTCTCTCTCCCTTTCTCTCTCCTCTCGCTACCCACGGCCGGCCGGGCCCTTTTTTCTTTGCAACATACACCTCCACAATATTCTTCAACACTCTCACTTCCTCTCCATTCAATACTGGTCTCTCTGCCTTTTTTTTCATAGTGTGCGGTCGATCTATCTATGCACCTCACCACACCTTTCCCTTGCTGCAGTTGGAGGGAGTGCTGCAGCAGCTGGAAGAGAGGAGAGGAGAGCTGGTTTATTTCCCCTCTCCATATCTCTCCTCCAGCTCCCTCTTCGATCTCTCCCCCCAATAGATCGATCACAGCCAGCCAGAGACAAGAGTTAGGCTAGCTGATGTTCTACCTGATCATATGACCATCCAGCAATTCTTCCATCCACACACAAACTGAAGCAAGAATTATTGCTTATATATTGTCTGTCCTTTTCTCTATTTTTTCTCCTTTTTTTCTTCCATTCTGTGCAGCTTGTTATTAGATAGCAGTGGATCGATGTATCATGGAGGAAACAAGCTAGCTAGCTAGCAGCAGCAGCAGCAGGGAGAAGGATAGAGAGAGAAAAAAAAAATCTTTCTTCTTCATAGTCTCGCTCCTCGGCCCTTCTCCACCAGGTCATCGATCTGCAGATCTGTCTCCTGTGACCTTACAGAGGTGAGGATATATATGAGCAGGGTCTCTCTCGCTGCAACATGCTCATGTATGCCAAATTTTAGAAGACAAAAGCTTTGATTTTGCAGTGTCTTCATCTGGGCTTCTGCCTTCTCTTGGTACTAGGAGTATTATATTATCTATGGTTCTTGAGATTTGAGCGCAAAGATCGCCTTTTTTTTTCTTGGAAATTTGTGCTTCTTGTGCCATATCATCATACATGCACACCCACACATTTGTACAGTGGATCACGCATCCTCCATTTGTATTCATGATCATGCTGTTGATTTTCGCACTGGACCCTTTTTCAAACTATTTCCGCAGATAAGGATTGTACAGTCTCATTTGTCCCTCTTTCTTTGACCCAAAGTAAAAAGAGGAGAACAGAACTTCCTCATTTTTCCCAAAGATTGCACATGCATCGTCATAGCGCGCTGGATCAGAACACCACACACACTCCAAAACCCTAGTCTTCTGATTTTCTGCCTTCCCTCCGAGAACAATAATCCTCAGTCGTCCAAGAAAACCCTAACCCTAAGATTTGTATCGAAAAAGATATGCAGCTCATACATGTTTCTTTCTTTGGGAAAACTGATGATAACCCAACGCCTTTTTCTTTTTTTCTTTCTCTATTATTAATTCGCAGCAGGTCATCAGGAAGCAGGAATTGAACGAAATAATGGCGTCCCCGTCGAGCACCAGCAACAACTCGGCCCTCTCCCCTGTGGCGGCGGCGTCGACGCCCGGCGCCGGGGCGCCGTGCGCGGCGTGCAAGTTCCTGCGGCGCAAGTGCCTGCCGGGGTGCGTGTTCGCGCCCTACTTCCCGCCGGAGGAGCCGCAGAAGTTCGCCAACGTGCACAAGGTGTTCGGCGCCAGCAACGTGACCAAGCTGCTGAACGAGCTGCTGCCGCACCAGCGGGAGGACGCCGTGAGCTCGCTCGCCTACGAGGCCGAGGCGCGCGTCAAGGACCCCGTCTACGGCTGCGTCGGCGCCATCTCCGTGCTCCAGCGCCAGGTCCACCGCCTGCAGAAGGAGCTGGACGCCGCGCACGCCGAGCTCCTCCGCTACGCCTGCGGCGACATCGCCGCCGCCGGCATCCCCACCGCGCTCCCCGTCAGCGTCAGCGTCAGCGCCGCCGCGGCGCCCAGGCTGTCCACGGCAATGACGACGACGAGCCCCGGGCAGCAGTTCGCAGCCGCCGCCGGCATGATGTACGGCAGCCGGAGGCTCGGGGTCTTGGACGGCGGCGTAGCGGCGCCACCGCCGCCGCCGCCGCCGCCGCCGGCGGGCGGCTGCTACTTCATGCGGAACCACCACAGCCACAACGTCGTCATTAGTAGCCCCCCAGCAGGCGCTGACGTGGCGCCCGTCCTGCCTTACGCTTCCGTGGCTAATTGGGCCGTGAATGCCATCAGCGCCTCGACGACCACCACCTCCGGATCAGAGAGCATCGGGTTGGATCACAAGGAAGGGGGAGACAGCAGCATGTGAAGTGAAGGAAGCGAGCGCCGCGCGCCGGCCGTGAATGGTAATAAGCTGTTTCTTTCTCTCAGCAATTTTCTGCACACGGCAGCGCGCCATGCCCATGCATGATGTAACTATGTATGCATATATACATATATGTATGTATATACTGTATGTGCTAGTTTGTTTATTAATTATATATACATAGTTGTTATCTGCGGATTTATTAACTATTACTATATATGCTTGTATGTATATATTGTGCAGTGATTTACTCTACTCCTTGTTAAGATGTGGAGACATGGATATGCATGCACTTGAGCGCTTTATTTGGCCTTAATAGCTGTGGGATCGGAGTACTTAGCTTGGTGAAGGAAGGAAGGAAGGAAGCTTCAGGGGGGATCGGAGATGGGAGCCCAATCGATCTCAGGTTGATTAAGAGCTAAGGAGCAATCTATCTATCTATATAACTATCTATCTATATATATCTATTTATCTATCTACGTACGTACCTTTCGCCATATAGCCGACATGAATTATATATATCGACTGCATCCCCTTTTTTTATGTTGTGCAAACCATACTTTGGAGTACTAAATGTAATCGAATCGAGATCTTGATCTCTCTTCTTTTCATGATTAATTCTTCGTTTTCGCAGGATCCATCGATCAGTCATTAGTGTACTCCGTTTATATATAGCATGCATGCATGCTTTGTTGGCTTTGCGATCAGAAAACAAACCACCACGCCTTTGGCCTTGGGCCAAATAAAATAAGAGCCAATATCAAAGCAGCAGGATCATCCTACATGCATGCATGCATGAGTAGTAGTAGACTAGTACTAAGCTGGTCGCTGGGGCCAATTAAATTAAAGGCTCCTACATGCATGATCTGCATCTGATATCATATGTCATATAGGCACCACCGCACCAGTGGCCTATGCTTGCATATATGCTCCAGGATATATGATCCTGAGATGCTTCATATAGTCAGCTGGGAGATCGAGCTAGCTAGCTAGGCAGATTATTAACAAACACTGCACACACAGTTAGTTGTTTATTTAAATTATATATATGGTGATCGAGCATCACATCATTATTTCTTTGGCAGACATTCTTCCCGTCCATGTTAGTAAACTGTAAAGGCATGGGAAAAGCAGTATTCCGGGCACTATTCTTATAGGTCCCAGATCTTTTTATGGATCTCACTGTTGGTGCATTGTACATGTATTTATTCCGCCATCGCCTAGCTAGAATTTTCCTCCATTGGCATTAAGCCTTTTTCTAAATTCTGAGGTTCTGATTGGATTGGCCGCTCTACTTTAATTTGCATGCTTAAATGTTCCATCTGCTGCAAGATCTAGATGTTCATTGTGTACTGTTGGATTCCTTGTGGATATATTTATTGGACGTCATTGAGTTGCACTTCCCTGCTTCTAGTTCTGCCCATATATATTGAAGTGTTGTGTACCCTTCTTGCATTGATGCCACGCTGTTGGCCCCGTTTAACCATGCTCTGGCTCTCCATGCATGCTCGAGTGAGTTTTCGTGGTGTGGTTGGTCGGGTTTAGCACCATTTGTGCACTTTTACGGCCGGTCAGCAGCATGCAGTTGATGCTAGGCAAGTTTGACTGGATTTTGCTAGTGTATAGTTTTTTTCATTACAACTGTTGCATGATATAGTTACCCTGCCACAAGGCCATCCTCATACACCCCTTTTTTCCAGCCAAAGTTACTTAGCCAGAACTAGCAACTTCTTCTGAAGCATATTGCGGCTTTCATACAAATCAACAGCTCAAAAGTCATCTTTCAAACATCCTAGGTTCAGTTTTGTGTGAAATCCAAGATTCTTGTGCTTCACTTTGACCCATATGCCAAATGTCATTTAATTTATAGAGAATATGGAGCTAATCTCCAGTCACAGATGTCTAGCATCTGACTTTTGGAGAAATTGTTGCATTAATTATTTTGTTAGAACGTTATCATAATGTCTATTTTCCGATGTTAATTCACTACTGGAAACTTGAAATTCCCTGACCAACGTCAGGGAAAACTGGAATTACCCTGTCTAGCTAGCCTTACGGTATTTTTATTTTCCGTGACGGTAAGTGCGCCGTAAAAAATTTCATGACGATATTTTTATTTTTTATAACGATACGTACATTTTCATATTGATATTTTTATTTTCCCTGACTGCATTCACCGTAAGAGAATTTTAAGTTTCCAGTAGTGATTTCTATTTAAAAATGAATAGTCCATTGATTTTAGTTTGCTCATCAAAAATCAACTCAACCATGAACAAACATCCACTGAAATGCATAAAAATTTAGAGAAAAAATATATACCTCCCCAAAAAAACTTGATTTAGTTTTATCCTAATTAATTCAAACTATCTTAAGTTTGACTAAGTTTATACTAAAATATATTAATAATTAATTTCCAAATAAGTATCATTAGATTTATTATGGAACATATATATTCATAGTATACCTATCTCTGTTGTCACAAATGTTAAGAAAATCTTCTCTATAAATTTGACTATTCAAATGTATTAACATAGGTTGATGACTTGGGAGAAAACTAGTAAAACGCCAAGAATTTTGGGATAGAGGTAGTAAAATGCAACATAAGTACAGATGTTATGGTGTTTGGAGGCAAAGTGAAGTAATTTGCATTGATTGATCATTTAATTTCTCTTTCATGAATTTAACTTGGATATGGTCTTTTCAATGTAAACCTTTATGTATTTTTTAACCATCATATTCCTTCTAATCAAAAAAGAATTGTATGGGGCATTAAACATTTTATATAGTACTATACTTTATCATGCACATGTTAGAATTAATAAGAGCCTAAGGTAAATTTAAAATTGTATTTTGAGATACTATAACATTCTGTCTTGTGACTTATTAGCTAGCTATTGGAATAATTGTGACTGAAACAACTGTATTTTGTGATTGGATTATTATGAGAAGCGTGCGAGAGCTTGCGGTGCGCTTGAGGCATATGCACACCTTTAAAGTTAACTTTTGACGTTGTAGCGCCTGAAAAGCGCCGCGTCAATAATTCTGCTATAGAAGCTAGATAGGATCCAATTCGATGTAGCTATAGGTTACGTGCATTATAAGTACATAACACAATAATCTCCATACAATTTTTTTTTTCTCTGCGTGATGATTGGACTACTGTTTTCAGTCCACGCACTGTACCAGCTATTATTACTCAGTGCCTAATTCCTAACTTTCAAAAATTTCCTAGGAAATTACATGTGTGCATGCATGCGCATCCTATATATATATGCACTGCGCACTTTTATTGTGTGTGGACACTGATTATTGGACATGTAATACAACACAGATTTAAGCGTGAAAAGCTAGCCATATATATATGTCATTCGAAACAGTAGCTAGCTAGGACGATGGTCCATGTGACCACACGTACGGGTCATTCAAGTTGGTCCTCGAGAGTAAGCTTAACACATATACATGCTTTTTTTTTCTTGGCACTATACATACATTTTGGGTCCCAAACAAACTGTGGTTCAAAATCGATCAGGTTGTTTTGACATTCACTTACAAGAAAACTCAATGCTGCAGTAGTGCTAACTAATTGGCAACTGATAAGTGATATGGAATATTATGCTGACAAGACACCATGTGTCTTTTATGCCATATTTATCCTAATTAAATAGAAGAATAGCACCAGGTTGGATCAAGATAACGATAGGTCGGTTTACACCGCCCGTTGGTGTCTAATCAGTTGTCATTCCTACCGATCCATTTAGAGATATGTCAAATATGCATTCATCACCCATACTATATATAACCAGCTCGATCTGTGTATATCTAGAGCAGTTCTCCCGTACATCATGACAACTATATATATGGGTAATATAAGAAGGAATTTTTAGATTAGTAACAGTATAGGTGCACATGCACAACATTGCATATCTTCTAGTTACGCTAGTTTAAACTCTTATTCTAATTTTTATATTCCACTTTATGACATATTAAATAATAAAGAGAAAATTGTCTACACAGTATCACCAATTAAGGCATTATTATTGAATGTAATGTAACACTAACATATATTTTTCATTAAATATTTTATGCCCTTTTTAGTTTTCTCTAGTTGTAAGTGTGTAGTTTTAGTGCATATATTATGATCTAAGTTTACAGATATTTGGGTTTCCAGTTCAGGTTGGTGCAAATAACTGAGTAGCTACATGTTGAAACTCAGATAAAATTTTGCAAGTATATCCTTTTAATTCGCGTTAAAAATGTAATCACGATAGTTAGCTATATGTTAATTCTATTTGGATGCATCCTTTACATGAATAAAAGTAAAAGGCATGTGCCATATATATGCATCTCTGAAACTATAATTGCAAGGGTGCTAGCTAATTATCAACACATATACTGTATAAACGAGTGTACAATATTATAACTTATGAGGCAGATTTACCAGCCAATCCAGCTAATAAAGAATGTAATTTGAAGCTTTAGTATATAGTTCCTGGAGTCAAAGATAAATAGTGCCTTCAATGTTGTGGTCAAACTACTTAGACTTTTTCCTTATTGGATAGATGGTGCATGCATTGTCTTATTATCTTTAAAAATATGGTACTACTCCGTACTCGTAAAAGAAGTCGTTTTGGACAATGACGGTTTTCAAAATATAACTTGGACTTCTTATTTCTATAAAAATATTTATTAAAAAATAACATGTATATTTTTATGAAAGTACTTTTCAAAACAAATTTATTCATATAGTTGTCATATTTTCAAACTAAATAAATTAAAAGTTATTCGTGATTTATATTTTTAATGTTTGACTCATATCTTGTCTAAAATGACTTCTTTTACGAGTATGGAGTGAGTACTCTCATTCCAATGATGGTCAAATTTTTGCTATGGAGCCCAAGTGCCATAATTGTCACTTTGCTATGACTATAGAATTCAAGATTTTTTTCCCCGCGAATGGGTTGTACCCATATTTCATTCAGACAAAAAAAGATATGTTTAATAAAAGCAAATTTTTAAAAATAAATATGAAGCGGTAGGTAACAAAAGATTTGATTAAGTGACTCATCAAAAGATTTGATTTAAGTGAACAATAATAAGACAAAGCCCGAGTCCTAAATATTTATGCCACATTTGACTAGAGGGAAAAACTCTCTTGTCTATCCTATATCTGAAGCACAAGTGTATGGTCGGCTCATCTCACAGAGCTACGCTGCGTTGTGTATGGGACAGAGGTTCGAAGGGGTTTTTCGATTTGCGACAGGGTTCGAATGAGTTTTTCGATCTGCGTAAAAAGATCTCTTCTTAACACTGTGAATCGAGTTAGTTGCCTTATTAGTTGTTTTCTAGCATTAGCACACTCTCGTTTATTTAGTTTAATTTCCAAAAAGGATTGGAACAAAAAGCATAAATTAACATTTACAACATATAATAAAGAGTTGCTGAGAGTATGCAGGTGCACATGTTTGCCTGTTGCCTCTCATCTCATATATCAATTTCTCGCAAAAAAAAAAGAAAAAGAAAAGAAACAAAAGCAGGCCCCCACGCGCAGCAATGTTAGTGGACATGGTGCATACACATCGCAGAACGATAGATGCATGAGCGAGAGATGAACACACACACACTGCACGAGATCGATCACGATCGAGACTGAACACCCACACGGGCCACTACGTACGGCTCCTCGTATTGGAGCTGCCTGTAGCCCCGGCCTGTAATGAAAATTAAACATACATGCATGAAGAACACACGCACTATACACACTGTGCATATGTACATTGCTTGGTGTCTCTCCTATATATATATAAGCACAACAAAAGCAAGTTGCTAGCTTAGATCCAGCATCCATGCATGTACATACTCCCTCCGTCCCTAAATAAGTGTCGTTCTCGCTTTCCGAGAAAAAGTTGTCAGCAATTATATATTAAAATATGTTAATATTTATGCTAAGTAATTAATATCATCGGAAAGATCTTTACATCTAGTTTTTTAACAAAATTATTTGAAGATATAAATATTGCACATATTTTCTACAAATAGAGTCAAACACGTGGCACGCACACCTAACGGCGACACTTATTTAGGGACGGAGGGAGTACATTATTATGTATGTACACGCTGGCACAGCAAGACTATGCACGCATTTGCATATGCTGCAGTACACCGGGCTGGACGACACGTACTGTACACTAGTCGGTCATCGGAGCACACAGTCTGTGGAGAATTGAAGGGTACACACGCACGGAACAGTTGTTGATGACGACACATGGAGTAGGGTGTCTTGTCTTTAAACGTCGTGGCCGGCGCTGTTGCTCCGATTTGACGTGACAATAATATTGCAAGGGCCGCAATCACAGACAGATAGACACACACACGCACGGTCGGTACGTGTACGTGGTACGTGCCAGCAAACTCTCTGTCGTCGTCGTTAAGGCTGTAACAAGGCTGTAAGCTGATGATGAGCAGATACATCTTGTGGCAATTTTTTATTATTACTAATTACAGCGAGTGCTCATATCATGTAGATGATGTAGATGTATGAGCAGCTGCAATTTTTTTTTTTTTTGACAACATGCAGCTGCATTATTATTGTTCATGAGGCCAGCCCAGTGGCGTAGTAGTAGTGCCATTTTCTCTGCTCCCTCGTTCTCAGGGTTTAACAAATTAACAAATTACATATTTCGTCTGAAAACTATGTGACGAATTTATTAAGACTAATTAATTTATCATTAACACATGTTTACTGTAGCACAATATTGTCAAATTATGGGCTAATTAAGTTAAAAAATTATCTCATAAAGTTATTACAATCTGTGTAATTAGTTATTTTTTAGTCTATATTTAATACTTCATACATATGTCTAAACATTTGATGTGATATGTAAAAAGTTTTTGGGTGGGAAACTAAACACCCCTTGACAGTAAAAAAAGAAACCCGTAGAAAGTGAGTAACATAGAAAAACTATACTAATACTAGTTAGCAGGTACTCCATCTGTCCATAAAAACATATGATTATGAGTTATGTGCCAGAAAAAGTAGTTCACGTTTAACCAAGTTTTAATAAATAGTATTCATATTTATAACTCTAAATTAATTTATTATAAAAAATAGATTTCATAATTAATCTAATGATATTTATTTGATATCATAATTTTTATACTTTTTATCTATAATTAATCAAATTTAAGTTACTAAAAGTGATAATGTGCTAGAATTACTCCCTTCATATAGAAAATAGATTACATTTTAGACAAGGTTTCGGTCAAACATTGAGAATATAAATTATTAAGTTTGAAAATATAAAAACCATATGAATAGTTTTTTCTTGAAAAATACTTTCATAAAAATATATATATATCACTTTTTGATAAATATTTTTTTATATAAAGAGAGTGTGTCAATGTCCAAAACATGTTTATTTTATATATAGAGGGAGTACATGTTTTTGTGGACAGAGAGTATATATGCATATTAATTAATTGGCCTTGATTGGCCACATATATATATATATATGCATGCAAGCAAATGATTATCAGTATCATCGATCGGCCGACCGGAAGGTACAGTTGTAGTGGCTACTGATTAGTAGCAGTAAATTACTACATGTCCACTCATCAACGGGAACAGGAGGGTAGCTAGTAGCCAGTAGGTTGCCCTCCAATGACATTGAGTCTCAACAGGGTTTGATGGAGGTTTCATGTACATTATATAGGCTGTTGTATCAACTTTTTTACGAAACTAGGAGGAGAGAAAAGAGAAACGTTTCATTCTTACTAAACATTTGAACGTTGTTTCCAAAACGATGAAATCTTAATGAAATCACTATTTGCGCCATTGTGTTTATCCTTTGCAACACGCGCAGCTCAAGAGAGGAGAAAAAGAGAGAAAGAGAGATCATGGGATCACGAAGACACATGAAACTGTAGAGGGATCTACTTCATATGTAATTTCATCTATCTTATTAGAATCCGGAGCATAAGATAGATGAAACTGGCCTTAGCTAGCTCATCCTCCCGTTTGAAGTGCACATGGGAGTACAGTATGTAGTAAACCTAGCAGTACACAAGTGCAGGTACAGTTTTCAAAAGCAGAATTAATATACCCCTAGCTAGTACAATGCAATGCCACATCTTTGCTAAAAAAAGGAAAAAAATAAATATGTTAGGACTTATTATATCAGATACAAATGAAATGTTGATAGGCTTTTTATATAAATAATATAGTTAAACTTGAAAAAAAAATAATTTTAAAAAATAAGGTAGACGTACAACTATATTATATTTATGGATGGAGAGAGCATGAGTGAAGAAGAAGCATGGCTGCAGGTGGTCAGCTGATGGTACGAGCCGTTTTGCCTTAGGAACGAAAGGGATGATGGCCGGAGGACCGGACGGAGAGGGATAGGCGTGGCGAGGAGTCCCATCACCATTCACACACGCACTCGCGCGCCGGGACGGGCCGATATCGCCATGGCCATGCACAGTCCTCGTCGAGGGGCGTGGGGCCCAGCCCACGCTGCGGAGTGGGCCCGGCCCAATAACTCTGTCGTCACGGTCGTCGTCGCTCCGTCGTGGTTGCTTTGCGGTTGCGGACGTCAAATCCATCCATCGATTCCGCCTCCGCCCGTCCGCCCGCAGACGCGCGTGCATCCGTTTGCGTGCGCCAAATAATCAGTCCCACTCCGCTCGCTAGCTCGCTTCTTTTGTTCTCGCTCCAGTACCGCAAAAGAAGCCGTCTTGGACAGCGGCACAGCAGTGGCGGAGCCAGAAATTTTATGAAGCCTGGGCGAGATAAAACACCATGCTAATAACATGGTCACTCTCAACGCAAAAACTATATGGTTTTCTACGTTCATTAATTAGGATATCAACTAAGGCCCTATTTAGATGTCATCCCAAAAAAAATTTACCTATCATATCGAATATAGGGACACATGCATGGAGTATTACATATAGACTAATTGTAAAACTAATTTATCAGTCGGAATCTACTTCGCGAGATGAACGTATTGAGTCTAATTAGTTCATGATTTGACAATGTGGTGCTACAATAAATGTATGCTAATGACAGATTAATTAGGCTTAATAGCTTCATCTCGTTAAGTATTGTGCGTCGGTGTAATTAGTGCTAATTAATCTATTTTTAAGTTTTAAACTATCCTAAGCGGCGCGTGCTTCCTACCTCATCTTTGTACTATCTCATTTTGTAGCTCTTTTTTTGAGTTTTTTTCTAGAAAACAATCTTTCCTCTTTAGGCCTTGTTTAGTTGCTCAAATTTTGCAAAATTTACTGTAGCATTTATAAATTAAAGATTATGATGACTAAATATAAAACTAATTACATGGGTGGACGGGAAATCGCGAGATCTATCTATTAAGCCTAATTAACCCATCATTAGAGACCGTTTATTGTAGCACAACATTGTCTAATCATGGCCTAATTAGCCTCATTAGAAAGGTCTCGCGATTTTACCAGGGGTTGTGGAATGAGTTTTATCATTAATTCATGTTTAATACTCTAAATTAGTGTTCCAATATTTACTGTAGAATGCAAAATTATTTTGTGTTGTATCTAAACAAGGTCTCAGTAGTATTTGTACTTTTTTAAGAGAGAAATGGGTAGGATTTTTAAGTAGCTTTCAAATTTGTTTTTTTTGAAGGAAGTATATGGATGTACTGTGGCAGATGGTGGGGAGCCCGGCCACCGGCCCAGGGTGGCCGGGCCTTGGCTCCGCCCCTGCGGCACAGTCTCTAAAACGTAACTTTGATCATTTATTTCTTTAAAAATATTTATTGAAAAATAGTATATGTATATTTTTATGAAAGTACTTTTCAAGACAAATTTATTTATATGATTTATATATCTCTAAACTAAATAATTTAAAAGTTATTCATGATTTATATTCTTAATGTTTGACTCAAACCTTATCCAAAACGACTTCTTTTACCGTACTGGAGGGAGTACAGTAGTAACTAGTAACTAGTAAGCACGGTGAATCATATCTAAGAGTGGTTTAATTTGTCCATTTTCTTGTGGTACAATTGTTCAACTTTTTACTCGTTGATACCTAAACATTGATTGCGGGTAGAAGAAGGGAAATGCAGATGAGTGTGAGGGAGCCCTTTTCACCTATATACTTCCTTCGTCTCTATATGGGGTCGTTTTGGCTTTTAACTATGTGCAGCAATAGTTATTAGAATGTAGAGATATTTTGTGTATAGATGCATTCAAGATGGAATGAACCTAGACCTTTACTTTTGCTTTTAGGACGACTCTAAAAACGGGATAGAGGGAGTATATGTCTATAGATCATTAGGCCTTCCACAATGTGAGTGATGCTCAGAAAATCGTTGGCCTCCATGTCTAAGGAATGAGCATCGATGCCCAGACGGCTACAACGTTCTGAGTACTGGCAGGCTGGCAGCGATGCCATCTGAACCTCCTGGACCCACGCCAAATAAAATAGTCAGCCTTCACTGGGTAGCGCAGTGATAAACACTTGAGCAGTCACCCTGATGAGAGGCCGGAGGAGCAACAAAATATTTTTTTTATGAACTTGGAATCGGAGCAACTAGTTGCCTCGCTCTCCATTTTTCTGGCATTGGTAGGAGATGGCTTCACTTGCTGCAACGGGGGAGAGTGACTCCAGAATCTTCTCTCTCTTCATTTGGGCACCACTCAAGCGCACATTGTGGAGGGCCTTAGATCCCTCTGTCCCCGTGTTGTCTCCTCCAGGCAACTCGAGGATGACACATCACCATCACATTACAACTTCTCGAGTGCCACTACTGCTCACCAATGACTACTAATGACGGTCCTTCGTATGTGGTGTTCCCTCTCATCTTCTCTAAGCTATTACCCTGCTCCTATTGTGATTGGAATAGCCACCAACAAGTCGAATCTGCAATCTCTAAGGGCAGAACCGGTGCCTACCCACCTGGATCTGGATCTCCTGCCCCTCTCCTCCAACCCGGGGGGGGGGAGGGTAATAGCTGCAAAGCCAAGAGGCACCATCATGTCGTGGCTGGGCTCCGACCAGTAGTTGCAGTTGGGGGCGTGTTATGGTGGTCGAGCCCTTGGAGTACGTGGTCTACCATTCAAGGGTTCAAGGAGCCTTAGGAAAAAGTCGTGTACAAGCTATCCACACTATTAATGGTGTGGCACTTGCTAACCTCCTTGGAGGCATCGTTATAGCCGCTCCAACTTGTAATTGTAAGCTACCTCCAAGTGAAAACCTAGTTCCAATTCTCTAGAGCCGGTGGCATCATCGTGAGGGTCATCTCGAACTTAATCACAACTCTTCTGTTGAGTCCTTTTGCTTGCGCTGTTTGTTGAATGGTGTTCGCTAACAGTGTCAATGCTTTGACGTCCTCAAGAATCCTTGATTGCACCATCTCATCATATGTCAGGTTAGCATGACTATGATCCTTTCTCTTGGATCCCCATGTTCTCTCCTATTTTTGTCCTCCCACCCTTGATGCTTCCACTCCTCTAAGGCTATCTCCAACAGAGGAGGCAAAGGGTGTCCCAAACCCAAAATAGCTCGTGCACAGGAGCTTTGCCTATCAAAAACTAGCTCCAACAGAATACGCAAAACGAACAACCATTTTGCCTACGAGCACAACCGGAAGACAAAATTACATCGTCTCTCTCTTGGCAGCGCAGTTGTCTCATGATGGCATTGATGGATGGTGATTGGATCTCAGATGTGTTCTCAGAGGATGTACATCATGTCTATGGTCCACTCTCACTCAATGCCCAACATTCAAATGTGGAATGGAGATCCTCATAGTATTGCCACTTGGTAGTGCATTGTTGTTTGGGGAGCTACAACCTAATTCCGTCGTGGGAGTTTATACCTACCTGGCCTATAACGTGGTGGTTCCTCCTTGTGTATGTTTGGCCTTGTATATGTTGTTGGTTTTGGTGCTTATGTTCTTTATTTCTCACCTTCTTGCTTTGTATGTCTGGGTTTATGACCCAATTAACCATGTAACTGACGGCTAGCGTCCTCCATTCAAGTAAATCATCAGTGAAAAAATATTTAAGTGGAGACTATATCATCTCCCCCGGCCCTATCCCGGCCCGTTGACTTATTGATCCCAGCTGATGAATCAAAGGGCTTGGAGAGTATTAAACCTCCTACAAGTCAAAACACCCTCAACACTCTTCAATCCCGTCTAATCTTAAAATCAAACAAACAAGTAGGTTACTATAATGTATAAAGTTGTTGGTCCTAAAAGTTATTAGTAGTTTTTTTTTCAGTCCGTCTTGGACTCTTGGCTTTGCAAAATGCTCGGGTTTAGAAACATGCGTGGAGATTCTCCGTACTCAGATAACTTCAGCAATCTCATGATGACCTAACAACGCTAGCCAGGGCGGTACGTGGTGCACCATGTACTCCCTCGGTCCCTAAATAAGTGTCGTTCTCGCTTCCCGAAAAAAAGCTATCGGCAATTATATATTAAAATATATTAATATTTATGCTAAGTAATTAGTATCATCGGAAAAATCTTTACACCTAGTTTTTTAACAAAATTATTTGAAGATATAAATATTGCACATATTTTCTACAAATTGAGTCAAACACGTGGCACGCACACCAACGGCGACACTTGTTTAGGGGCGGAGGGAGTATGTACTACGAGCTGTACATACGTAGGTACGGTACTATGATGTCTCGTATATGGACATGACAGGTCCTCATACGCATGGACGTACGTATGGTACAGTGCCCTTTTGACACCAACACGTTGGGCTACAGTGGCCCTAGATCGGTCGTGGCAGCTACGACGACTGTGTGCACGGCTGCGGCACACACTGCACTGCTCATGGGCAAATCCAGCGTGCATGCTTGTTCACTTTCATCAGTGTAGCCGCGGGATCTGGTGGCGACAAGTGACAGGTGACAGGGACACATAGGTACTGTAGTAGCTAGCGGTCACATCGGATGGGGATGGGGGCCGGCCTCGCCCGCTACTGTTGGAGTTCCACCGCACACGTACTGTTCCCCGGCCGTGTTGTTCGACTGCTCCTCTCATGCCACACCCGCACCCTCACTACTACAATAGAGCACTCTAGGGGCGGCTTCAGATACTGTAAGGGCGGTTAGGGGAGCCGCCCCTACGCATGTGCTTTTACAAATCAGAGCACTGTAGGGGTGGCTCCCCAACCGCCCTTACAAATGCATTTGTAAGGGCGGTTGGAAACTCCAGAAAAAATCCTCAAATTTGGTGTACTGGCATGTCTTGGCCACCTAAACTTCAAAAAAAAATATGAAATGATTTCAACAAAGTGGCATTGTAGATGTTTCACATGTGGGTTCTGAAAGATTGAAGTAGATGTGGACAGTGTGTGCTACGACAGTGTCAAATGAAAGAATGACCATTACAAAAGTTTTAGATCATGCATGTTGTCCACTTCAACTTTGCTATTCAAATCTTTTTCATAAGGGCCACTTTTAAATTTCTTAGCGGCACAAAACTCTCTCAAAATTTGAATTTCAAATCTTCGATCATATAAAAAAGCGCCAAATGATGGGATGACCTATACAAAAGATGTGCATGATGTTGGTACCTACAACTTTGGTACTCAATACTTTCCCATTAGAGGTCATTTAGTGTCTCAAATTTCATCCGCGAGCTGTAGGGCTTTAAAATTCCTAGAACTTAAAAAAATTCAGTAATTCAATAGTTTTTCAAAAAATCCTAAAATTTGTTGTAGTGACGTGTCTTGGCCTCTTAAAATCCAGGAAAAAATATGAAACGATTTTAACAAAATGACATCATAGATGCTTCACAAGTGGGTATATCTTTTATAGAGTTTAAGTGAGATTTGTGAAAAACCCCACTGCAAGGGCGGTTGGTGATTGAACCGCCCTTACAAATGATCCCACTGTAAGAGTGGTTGGTGATTGAGCCACCCTTACAGTGTATATTTGTAAGAGCGGTTGGTAATTGAACCGCCCTTACAAATGTCCACTGTAAGGACGGTTGGAACCAACCGCCCTTACAAATACCATGCCACTGTAAGGGCGGTTTAATCACCAACCGCCCTTACAGTGGTCATTTGTAGGGGCGGTTAACAACCGTCGGCCCGAGCACGCCACTGTAGGGGCGGCTACATCATCAACCACCCTACAGTGGAATGCCTAAGTATCCCCTTAGAGCTTTTTTTTACGTAGTGCCTGGCACACTATTTGTCTGTTAGGTACGATAGATTATTCACCGACGACCGCTTATTTGTTTGTTAGACCCCCAGTAGTTTTCACACATCACTCTCCTACTATATAACTGGTCAGAATTTTAAAAAATGTTGACTTAGAAAATGTGAGAATGACATTATTTTAACACACACACACACTCTGCCCTCTACCTCTAGCAGTACAAGCATATCATCATGATAAAAAGTGCTGACGTACTATCTATCATCTATCTATCCGATCGTAAACACGACGGTCCTTCATCGTCGTCAGTCATCACCCGTGAAAAATAACTGTGGGTAAAGTACATGACAGTAGTACAAAACACCACCTTGCCCCTCACGAATTATTCAACTGTTAATTTCCTTAGTTACTAGCCAACTGTTTTGGGTGATGCTAAGGGTCAGTTTGGTAGAGCCAGTTTGGTAGAGTTCCATCTGATTCTGATTGTCCATAGAAGCTAATCCTCCAGAAAAAGTAATTTTGTGGCTGAATAGGATTCTCTTTGATTATTTAGCATAAACTCTCAAAATTAATATGAAGAATCACTTCACAGAATCAGGTGAAGCTATTTTTTTCAGCTCTCAATCTTTTAGTCTATTTCAGATAATCACTTCACGGAATCAGCAGAGAATCACTTCTCTCTAAAAACTGTTTAGTAGAGTTCCTGCTAGATTCAACAGAGAATCAGCTCTGGGAGCTCCACCTGATTCTAATTCTCTATATAAGCTGATTCTCTAAGAGAATTTATTCTGTGGCTAAAAGTGATTCTCTTAGATTGAAATTTTTAAAATCACACGAAGAATCACTTCGCATAATAAGGAGAAGTTACTTTTTTCACTTCGCAGTCTCTTAGTTTCTTCACAGAATTAGTGGATAATCACTTCTCTCTAAAAAACTATTTGGTAGAGTTCCTACTAAATTCAACACAGAATCAGCTATGAGAGCTCCGCCAAACAGTGCCTAAGTTTCAAAGGAATCTCACCATTTACTGCTAAAAAGACAAAACAAAGAGGGTCTCTGTCCTTCAGAGTATATAAGGAAGGGCAGAGGTCCTGCAGAGGACAACACATAAGATCTCATAGACTAAATCCAATAAATACAATACAACGGAGCACAAGAGGTAGGGTATTACGTCGAGTTGATGGCCCGAACCTATATAAACCTTATATCTTGTGTCTATTATCATCTAGTTCCTTTCATGCGCACCTCTACCGATTAAACCATCGTCGTATGTATACCTCTAGGTGGGCTATCGACCATATTTCACCGACAACGGTGCGCCAGGTAGAGGGTGTGCACGCTAATCTCATGGCAAATCAGATGGGCCTCAGAATCAACTCGTCGTCGGCCCTTGCCGACAATTCACCAACGTCGTCGGCCCTCGTCGACGACTCACCATTTGCCCTCACCGACAAATCGTCATCGTCGTCAGGCCTCACCAATCACTCGTCGTCGATCTCGTTGACAGATCATCATCGTCAGACCTCGTCGATCTCTCACCGACTCACCGTCGTCGTCAGCCCTTGCCGACCTCGACTCGTCGTTGTCGTCGTGACCCTCACCGACCACTCGTCATCGTCGTCGACTCTCGACGACCACTCGATGCCGCTCTCGCCGACTCATCATCCTCGTTAGCCCTTGACGACCTTGACTCATCATCGTCGCGACCCTCGCTGACCACTCGTCATCGTCGTCGACTCTCGACGACCACTCGATGCCGCTCCCGCCGACTCGTCGTCGACGTCAGCCCTTGCCGACCTTGACTCGTCATTGTAGTCGACTCTCGACGACCACTCGATGTCGCTCTCACCGACTCGTTGTCGTCAGCCCTTGCTGACCTCGACTCATCGTCGTTGTCACGACCCTTGTCGACTCGTCATCGTCGTCGACACTCGTTGACATCTCGCCATCGTTCTTGTTGTCCTTTGCCCATTGATGAAGACGACTATGAACACAAGGACATCGCATGGACTACTCGGCCTGATCGCCATACGCGTCCCAATGATGATCCCCACAATAATTGGTGCTATGACGACTGCGACCGCCGCTATGACGACCAGTAGGAAAGCCGGGCAACTCCGTCGCCGTCGACCAAAAAACATCGCCACCTCAATCAATTAACCGTGCACTAAGTGCAACTACGACGAGCCTCCAGCGAGCCACGAGCGAGCCAATGAGCCATTAGCAAGTCGAGAAGCCTCTAGCAAGCCACCAACAAGCCGACAAGCTGCCAGGGAGCCACCAACGAGCCGACGAGCCACCAGCGAGCTGACGAGCAACCGACAAGCCTCCAACGAGCCACAAGCGAGTTGACGAGCCACCAACGAGCCGATGAGCCACCAACTGTAGGCGTGGATGAGATTGACCTAGCTTTGATATTAATATTTATTATTATCGTTGGGTCTATCCATGAACCGGCTGTGATATACCAAAACTTGATTACTGGTTTTGGAACCGATAGTCATAGGCAGACACTATAACTGCCAATTGTCCTCTGCCAAACCTAATTCCAGCCGTGAAGGTGAGTTTAGACTCGATAGTGATTGTTGAATCTAGAGTAGTGTGTTATAAAAAGTATACTGTATTTTAATAGTGTATCTGATGATATTTTTGATACCATAAATATTGCCCATCTTTTTACGAATTCAGTTAAACTTAAGTAGTTTGAGTTTAGATAACTCTAAAAGTTTAATTTATTTTGACAGGAGGGAGGGAGTATCACTTTAGTTTGTCGACTAGCGTGCTGCCGCAATAACACAAAGGCATGCAGAAAGCCGTCGACGCCGCGGCTAACAGTTTTCTTCGTTTGACTGCTGGGCCGGCCGTGATATTCAGCAGCACGACGCTGCAATCTTTGTCAGATCTTTCTAGTCACTTCCCAAAGTGGGCCGGCCTCACACACTACTCCTACTTAAAAGCTAGAGATAGCCATAGCCTCATCTCGTCTGGCCCTCCAAGGGTAGCTGCTAAGGTTTTCCAAAGAATGGATCGGACAGCCTACTACACTACAGATAGAGTGCTCCATAGAAAAGCAAATAAATGTCTTATATTTTGATCATTAATTGATGGTAGTATTATTCTACCGCTCCCTCTATCCAAAAAAATATATATATCCAGACTTAATTTTTAAGTTTGAGCAATTCTATAAAAGATATATTAACATATAAATATTGATGAAGTATAATTAGATTAACAACGAAATATGATTTTATAGTATATCTATTTCGATGTTTGACTCGACTAGGACATTTTGAAAACAGCAAGTTCTAATACTCCCTCCGTCCTTTTTGTTGGTCGTCCGGAAAGCATGTCTGTGAGGGAAACACGGATTTCTAGAGACAGTCATTTAGGGACGGAGGGAGTACTTTGAAAAAGTTCTTCTACTGTCAAAAGGTTCCAGTACGAGAGTAAAAAAAATCGTTTGAAATAATGTCAAAAAAAGATTAGGGGTTGTTTGGATCCCTTTATTTGGAGGAATTGGAATCCACCCAATAAACTAGGCTATCTGTCTTGAAATTTGACATTCCATCATATTCCAAAGTAGACATATAAGTCTATCTTAAATACATAGGGTAGGAGAGAGTAATGAATTCTATAGATCACCATGCTATATTTTTACTTTGCAATTTATAACTCTCTTTTCAACTTATTCACCTACGTTAGAATGTAACGTATGAGTATACATATAACCAACAATAATATACAAATAATCCATATACAACTATATTAGTTTAATTAATATGTATCTAAATTATGATTTTTAAAATAAATTCAATTCCAAAAATCCTAACGGACCCTTAGACTAATCAAACTAAAACTTTCCTACTACTATTCCTGACCGAAGTTTTTTTCCTTTTTAATCTAGATTAGCTAGGATCTCATCATCTATATGATGTGAAACTAATTATTTTTTTAGATAATGGAGCTATAAAGGAGTCGTAAATTGAACGCAAAGCAGAAAACTGAAATAAATACATATGGTAAAACTTGACGTTTCAGACAGCGACACGGTCTCCAAAATATCACTTTGACCACTTGTTTCTTTAAAAATATTTATTGGAAAGTGATATATGTATATTTTTATGAAAGTACTTTTCAAGACAAATTTATTTATATGATTTTTATATCTCTAAACTCAATAATTTAAAAGTTATTTATGATTTATATTCTCAATGTTTGACCCAAATTTGGACACTCGCCTCCGTCCTTATAGAGAGGATCAATTGTCGCCTGCTTCATTTCTCTAAAATTCTCCAACCACTTCGGACTACCATACACAACATCGTCTTCATCGATGTGTTTGACTAAATCCTCAACAAGACGCATATCTTCGGGCTCGCTCACAACAGCCTCCTGACCATCACCACCGTTGTGCTCTTCGTCGGCCAAGCCTTGGATTACATCCTCCACCGTGCTGTAATCTCGAGAACCATTATCGCAACCAGCTGACATGGCTGCTAAAGATGATGATCCAGGTGCTCCTGCAGGATCGCCCTGATTCACTGGTATAGATGTTGGCGTCGACGTCGATGAGCTCACTCCAGATGGACCACTACTCGCACCTTCTCTTTCACCGTGAAGAGTCCAGACCGTGTAATCCTTCACGAAACCATACCTAATCAAATGAGATTGCACCATGGGATCTCGGTGGGCTTTCGTGTTCTTGCATTTATTACACGGACATATGGTTGCAATCCGCTTCAATTTCTCACGATGCCTTTTTGTAATAGTAATAAACTTTCTCACTTCCTCCAGGTACCGCGGATCACCCACTCTATCGAACCGGTACATCCATTCGGACCTCTCCATCATACCTACACCACATAAGCAAAAGAAAATAGACAAAAATGATTAAAAAATAGAAAAAACATCTTCCAAAGAGAGAAGGGTAGGGAGATCCACCATAGAACATGGTAGATTCATGCATAGAAAGAGATAGAATGGATCTAGATCTAGAACACACTTGAGCCAAAAAGAGGGGAAAAGAGAGATAAAGGGTGGGAGAGAGCCATTAGGAACCTTTTGTGTTGCCCTCCACCCCCAAATTCAATTCTTAGACCTCAATTCAAAAAGTTTGTTAAATTTTAGGGCAAAGCCTCCTCCCCCAAATGTTGGAAGAAGAAAGCTCGTGGGGAAGAAGAGGGGGCTGGCTGCTGTTTATATGGAAAATCTTAACCGTGGCGGGCATCCTAAGAAGCCCGTCACAGTTAATGTCTATTAACCGTGACGGGCAACTAAGGTCGCCCGCTACGGTTAACATATTAACCGTGACGGATGGTTTAAGTAGCCCGTCACGGTTAATAGAGCATTAACCGTGACGGTCACCTTAGGTCGACCGCCACGGTTAAACAATTAACTGTGACGGGCGCCTGGGCGACCAGGTGGCCAGGCCGGCCACCCAATAACCGTGACGGCCAGGTCAGAAGCCCGTCACGGTTAACTAATGCAAGATATCACGCAAAATAATTTCTTTAGTAGTGAAACCTTGTCCAAAACGTCAAGTTTTTTGATATGGAGGGAATACAAAGTTTGAAACTTTAGACACACGAAGGAGCTGTAAAGCACACAGTTCACGGCCGCCAATAGGCTAAACACAACAAAATAAAGTTTTGACTAAACTAGACCAATCAAAATGTGCAATAACCATTCATTCGATGCAAAGGCGGTACTTTCAAGATGACGACTAGCTTGAACGCCAACGTGTCTCGCTGGCCGTCAAGTCGTTGTAAACTGGTCGCCAGTGCATTCCCGTAAATAGAACCCGTAAGAAAGACTTTGGTCTACATTATATTATCAAAAACCAAAAAGTTTCTTGGTTTCCAAATTAACCAGCAAAGAGCCGTTGTTGCAGTTAGAAGCAACAAGTTGTGTTTGGAACCACCATACTTTAACTGATTGAACATATCATCTGCATTGTTAGGTTTTGTTATGCCAATTAATTATAAACTATAATAAACATGTGATTAATAGACATGTGATGTGCTATTCATGCGCACATACACATGGCGGGTCAAGAGATCTTTGGATTGACGGCCATGTTTTTCCACTGCATGCGTATAGTACCAGCAGACATGCATGGATTCAATTCACCTAGCCTCTAGCTCCACCCCTTTCATCATCAAATGCTACTGCTACACTACACGTCTACACACATGACACATGTACTAGCCGACCTACCTACCTCCTCTTATGTTTAGCTATCCATCGGCGTGGGGGTGGTGTTCTGCAGTAGAGACCAGCAGTACCTCCACAGCAGCCTTTCCTTTCTGCATAGATTTTTTTTTTAAAAAAAAATGCTACGAATGTGGCTGGTGCTACAAGTTGGGCTGAAAGAAATGGGCCGGCTATACTCCAAGTACAGACCTATAGCTCTAATATAAAGCTAATTTCTACTAGATGATTTATCTCTTCATGCAAGATGTCTACAACATTCCCTACTAAATGACCCCACTAAATATTCTATCTCTTCATACAAGGTGTCCACATTATTCTCCACTAATAGAATATGTAGATGACTTGTATGTTAATAGAATATTTAATTACATTATAGATGAATAGTTGATGAAACAATAGTATATGTAGATGACTTGTATGTTAATAGATATTTTTTAATTAAAAATATCTATGACATCTCTATCACATAAAATACTTTAAATCTTTAATCTATTAACATACAAGTCATCTACATATGCTATTGTTTCATCAACTATTCATCTATAATGCGTAATTAAATATTCTATTATTTTTTCTTCTATTAGCTTAGCGAATTTACCATATGAATACTATAAAATAACATACAACCAAATTCATATATATGTACACACAGTATACAAAATATTATGTAGTAATATTATATATATAACATATTTTTTAAAGAAAATTCAGCGGAGTATACTTCTAGTTGAAACTACTGGTCTGACTCGGCAATCCAATGAGCGAATCTCCAATGAAATTTTGCTATATATAGTTTGCATGAATGCTCAAACATTTTTTTTTGACGAGACATGAATGCTCAAACATTAAACAGTTATTCTCGATCCTCCTAAATTTATTGGCATTAATTTATGTGCATACTTCATGATTCATCTACCGTTTTTCTAATATCATCACAGCTAAGTTTAAATAAAATATGTGTATATATTTTTCATGATTTCTCTATTTCTTAAGTATCTCACCATAAATCTTCGACCTTTACGACACTCAAAATTCTCGCAGCACCGTGTGGTGTAGAGGTCTTATCTAACAACTAACATCTTAAAAGGACTATATATCTAGAAAGAGTTTTGCTAAGGTACTTCCTTCTAAATGAGTATGAACCGTTGGTCTAAATGCATTTTACTACGATGGGGGCTCGCACGCTTGAATTTATATCTGCAGCCTTTATCAACCTTGTATCATCAGTCATGATAATACAGTGTTTTCTTTCACAACAAAAACAGCATCAGCCACAGCAAGTCATGTCAAACAGAGCCACTAGTTTTTCTTTCTATTAATAAAACACATGTCAACAGACACGTTCTCGAAAAATAAATTTGAGTTAGTTTTAGAATCGTTTTTAGCTCTTACGAGTCTACTCTTTCAGCAGCAACACGCTCACACCCACTGACCCACCCACTGTACGTAGCCAGCACACGCACCGGCCCATTCGTTGCCGGCGATCCTCTAGTTGGGCCGGTGCTCTCTAGATCTCGGCCGGCCCGGCCCAACAGCCACCTTCGACTGTGAGTGAATCTGTGATTCTTCAACGACGACGACGACTGACGTTCCTCCTCCGGAGTTGCTGACAAACATATACGGAGTAGTACATGGCCGCCCGGTCGTCAAGTCTCTCTCGGAGGTGGCGGCGGCGGCGGCGGCCGGACCATGACGGCAGGGTGGGTGCCGACTGAAGTGCTCTCCAGCCGGAGCAGGATCGGAGGTGGCGGCGCGCGCCCTCAAGCCGGCCAGGCATCATCTCCGGCCGCCGCCAGCGCCGCACGGTGGCTCCTGAAGCCACTGCTGGTCGCGCGCGGTTTTGCCGTCGTTGGCACCAACTGCTACTACTGCCGCTGCCCCCACATCTGCAATCAATCCACACAAGACTTACGGGCATGCGCATGCAGCACGAATACAACGCATCACAGTACCATGATGGACGGCGCCGTAAGATGCCCTTTGGCGGGTGCATCTTCTTTAGCCCTCACTGAACTCTCCAAGACGAGCTCATCGCCTGCATACAAGGTGTGCAAGCCGCGGTGTCTACGGATATTGGTAATGTGATTGTCGAAACTGACGCTTCCATAGTGATCCAGGCTGTCTACTCTATTGACTACAATCTAAATGATGTCGCTTTTCTGGTGGAGGAGCTTCGTAGTCTGTTAGAATGGAACTTTGTCTTGTGGAAAAGACCCCGGGCATGTAACAGGGTCGCGCATGAGCTAGCGATCTTGGGTAGCTTGAGTTATCCGGATAAGGACCAGGTTGTGGATCCCATTTCGAGTTATATCATGTCTGTAATTGCCGACAATTCGGCACCGTCTCAGTAATGGAAAAGTTATTTTCTCTACAAAAAAAACTCCTCTGGTCAATGCTCTGCTTTTCGCCAAAGTTAGGGTACATACGTTACCTCCTACCAAAAATGATGAAGCCTCCAGCTCCAACCGGTGATTGGAGTTTTGATGTCGGCATCGTCGCCGACATGCTCGATTTTTTTTTTTTTGACCAACTTCCTTTGTTGACCATGAGCGGCTGAGCGCCCCTCTCTGGTGACGAGTCAATCGGCCTATTGCCGCCTGAAAGGACAAAGGGATCCCGCGATCGCTAGGATTTTGCTCCCCTTTCAATTCCATTCTTTCGCTCTCGTCCTATTTTAGCCTTCGACCTTTCCATCCAATGCAATGTTGTTCCCAAATCAACCGATCATCCATGAATCATAAAATGGGAGCGACACACCACACCCCTATCCATTACATTTGTCTGAATTCACTCTGAGAGACGTACATTGATACGTATATAGGCACGGAAAAGTGTCTAAGATAACACTTCACTACTGGAAACTTGAAATTCCCTGACCAACGTCAGTGTAAACTATAATTACCCTGTCGAGCTAGCCCTGACGGTATTTTTCTTTTCCCTGACGGTAAGTGCACCGTAAGAAATTTCATAGCGATATTTTTATTTTTTATGACGATACGTACATTTTCATTTTGATATTTTTATTTTCCCTGACGGTAGTGCACTGTGAGGGAATTTCAAGTTTCCAGTAGTGCTTCTATATGCAGCTATCTATATATAGCTAGCTATCTTTTTTTGCGACGAAAGAAGAATTATATTAAATAATAGCTGGGTACATCATTGTATTACAGGTACTCTGGAAAAAAATCCAGAAACTGATTCTCATCTATATTATACCCAAACTGTAAAATGCTCAAACTCTCAAATCCAAACCTGTTTGACGCTTCATATAGATGACCGCACAGGCAAATACTCGGCAACAATTGTTTTCGGCCTGAGAACAGATGCCCAACGAACGACCAACATTCCTGCAGGCGGAGTTGAGAAACTTCTTCTTGTTCCTTGTGTCTTCCTTCTTCTTCTTTCTGCCACTGAAGAATGAGGAGGACTGATCTGAAAATTATTCTCTCTAGTCCTTCATCGTGGCCAGATCCAACCACAACAAAACGAAGAAGGGACCGGAGAAAATTATTCCATGGCGGCGACATCATCTCCGTCTTGATGCCGAAGCCCGGAAACAAAAGTCTCCATGTTGTCTTGTCGATGTAGATGTTGACGCCGAAATTGTCGCCCTCATCTTCAACAGAGCCACCATGGAGAGACCGGATCCACCCTACCTCCTTGCCGTCGCCGGGAAGGAGGAGGAGGAAATACAGCTCCAATACCAAAATCCTTGGCATGGAGAAACCCTAACTTTAGATGACTCGGTCTACTAGAAAACTTATTAAAAACGATGGATCCCCACTCCCTCCGACCTCCGGTGAGATACCGGAGGGGGAGGGAGGGGGACCAACGGTGAAGAAGATGGAGACGGCGGCGGCGGCGGCGGCGGCAGCAGTACGCGCCCTAACCCTAGGGGCGGCTTATAATCACAAGACGATGCTGGAACACGCGCACTCAGGCTATAGCTAGCTATCCATGCAGTGGAATCATACGTATACGCGCAGGGGTGCATAAGTGTCTAAGATAACACTTCTATATGCAGCTATCTATATATAGCTAGCTATCCATGCAGTGGAATCATACGTATACGCGCAGGGGTGCATGCACGGTTGTCAGCGCATCACACCGCTCGCGGCGGCGGTGGCAAGGTGGCGGATGCGCCGACCGGAGGGCGTGATGCCGGCGCTGGCGGTGGAGGTGCGGCGCGGTTCAGAAGCTTCCGCGCGCCACCGGCGATCAGGTCTACATGCATGTGGTAGAGGTGCTATATAGATCAGAATCAAACGCATCAAAGCTCGATCAACTTTATATATATAATTAAAGTTGATACTACAATTAAAATCAGCAGAAGTGTAGTCCACATACCTGACGGTGTTCGAGCCTCGGAAGAATTTGCAGATGAAACGACTAATAGGACGATTACTAGCAGTGGCAGAGATGGTGTTCTTGTCACGGAGGCGCCCCACATTGTCACCCCTAGCTAGTTAGTTAGCTGCAGAGGTGGTTGTAATGCATGGAAGCACTAGTACGTACGTGTTACATACGTCCGTGTGATATATACGTATTTATAGGAGCGGAAGGAGACTGATGCATTAAATTAGCACGTTATAAGTGCAGTGCACTTGGTACAGCTTCTACACGCCCAGCAAAGAGAGAGCAGCATCTCGTACAAACAAAACAATCGTCGGCTGGCTCGGCGCTGTTTCGATCTCCCCGACAACATGGAGGATGCATGGCATGGGTACACGTACTCTGATCAGATCGATGCACGCTCGCGCGTCGTGAGCGCTGTGGCCGAGGTCAGCTTCGTTCGATTCATCTAGCAGAGAGAAGAGCTAGATCGAGGGCACCGTACCGTCCTCGGCACCAGCAGCGCGCAGAAATGCTCGAGATGCATGCGTATACGTTCAGACAGATCCAGTGGGCGCAGAAATGGAACCGAGGAAATATAGAAAGTCGGAGATTCGAGTTGTCGCCGTCGCCGTTGGTTACATGCATGCACTCGCACTCGCACGCTCTATGGGCGTGTTTGCTTTGTGACCTGGAAAAGTTGCCTGAACCAGGCAAGCATGTCAGGCGTTCATTTTTCTATGCCTGCGGCTGAGCTTGCTGCCTGGTCAGACCTCCCCAGGCCAGTATACTAACCAAACAAGCCCTATGTCTCTGCGAGGCGTGATCGATCCCTCGCGGTTTGGTTTTCCTCAAGTTGTTTTTTAACTCGCACTATCGACCTGTTTGGTTTGTTCTCGGGAAAATGAAATCGATTCACTGGGTTTTGATTGATGGAATCATTGATTCCAGATTTTGTTTGGAGCAGACGTGGCAACAGTATTTTGCAGAGAGATGCCAAACGACGTAATGAGAAAAGGGTCGAGGAAGCAGCGGTATCGACAATGACTAGAGCGCTATTTAATTACACGGTACGGTATCTCAAAATACGAAGAACCGAAACAAGCAGCTGTATCGGTATAAGTAATTAGATTGAGTTACGTTCCATTCCACCAAACCAAATGGTTCGATAATCTATTTATTAGTATGCACAAATAACCATAATCAAATAGGATGAGGAACTTTAATTTGTATATCTCATGTTGTTTCTTGGTTCTTTCATTCAAAATATAAATAAATAAAATATGATTGATCGGACCGATGAAAATATGAAGAAAAAAACAAAAGAAAAGATGGACAACACTATATATACCTTATCTCTTCCTCCTGTGCGGTCATATCTACTCGAACCAAAGAAAAAAAAACTAGAGGGTTTAAGATAAAGCTAAGGCTTAGTTCAAGAATTTCTTTCATTTTAAATACCTATTACTACAATGACCAAAGCAAGGTTACGCCTCTAAACTCACTTTTTCTCTCCACACTTGGAATGCAAAAAAATAAATATGTGTTGTGTGAGATTCAAACTCAGCACCTCTTGCCTCACGTACGCTTACTAACTGAGCTACACAAACTCTCAGTAAAGTAGAAGATCGTTTTAAACAAAAACTCTCTTGTTGGAAAGCGAAGTACTTGTCTCATGGGGGAAGACTTGTATTGCTTAATTCAGTCCTGAGCAGCCTACCCATGTTCATGATGTCTTTCTTTGAGATTCCCAAGGGGGTCATAAAGAATCTGGATCATTACAGATCAAGGTTCTTTTGGCAAGGATCCTCGGATAAACATAAATACCGCCTTGCCAAATGGGACATTATATGTCGTCCCAAGGACCAAGGAGGAATGGGTATCCTAAATTTACAATTGCAAAATAAATGCCTCCTGGCTAAATGGCTGGTTAATCTGTTGAATACAGAAGGCATATGACAATCACTTTTACGAAATAAATACCTAAGCTCCAAAAGTCTACCCCAGGTTACAGCTAAGCCTAATGACTCTCATTTTTGGAGAGGCCTCATGCGTATCAAAGATGAGGTGTTGGCAAATGGTTCTTTCAATATTAAGGAGAAGGTGTTGGCAAATGGTTCTTTCAATATTAAGGATGGAACCACAACTAGATTTTGGGATGATACATGGGTAGGGGATAAGCCTCTGAAAGCTCGTTATCCATCATTATATAATATAGTGAGAGATCCTCACGCTACAGTCTCAAAAGTTATGAGCACTCGCCCACTGAACATATCGTTTAGGAGGGCTTTGGTGGATAATAAACTTACAGAATGGCTTCGGTTAGTAGCAAATATCTCTCATGTCGCACTGGTGGATGGATTAGATTATTTCACATGGAGTTGAACCAGATCTGGGTTATTCTCTATCCGGTCCATGTATCTCAATCTTATAGATACAGATACACCTTTTCATCGTAGGAAGATCTGGAAGATAAAAGTTCCTCTCAAAATAAAATTTTTTCTTTGGTTCCTACAAAGGGGCGTCGTTCTTACCAAAGAGGCAAAGACAACCTTGCTAGGAAAAATTGGAAAGGAAGTCAAAAATGCATTTGCTGTAATTAGAATGAAACTATACAACATTTATTCCTAGACTGTCCCCTTGCCAAAATGATTTGGAGGATTATCTTTTTTGCCACTAGCCTGTCTCAACCTAGATCAATCAACCACATGTTTGGTATTTGGTTATCTAATCAAAATAAAAAGATTAGAAACTTGATTTGGGTAGGAGTGGCTGCTATGTTTTGAGATTTAGAGATGTTGTAATGATGTTGTTTTTAATAAAATAAAATCTAACTCTATTATGCAGGTTATTTTCAGGGGAGCGTACTGGTTACGCTCTTGGGCCCAGCTGCAGCGTGACGAGCAAGCCAAGGACGCGCTCTCAATGATGAGCAAGAAATTAGAAGTCATTGCTTTAGAGATATCCAATAAAGGATGAAAACATTTATATTGTTTGAATTAACGTCCTGGTCGACTTATAAGACTATGACTTTCTCTTTTTATTTGATCAAAAACTCTGTAATAATGGGTTGTGTACATCCTCGGATATAGAGGCCGGATGTTTATCCATTATCTAAAAAAAACTGAGCTACACAACCCACATGATATAGTTCTAGACGTTTTTCTTTTGAATTCACTCGTGAAGGACCTTTAGTCCCGGTTGGTAACACCAACCGGAGCTAAAAGGCCACTCTTTAATCCCGGTTGATATTACCCACCGGGACTAAAGGTTGGGGACCTTTAGTCCGGGTTGGTAATACCAACGGCCTTTAGTCTCGGTTGGTTTTACTAACCGGGACTAAAAGTCTTTAGTCCCGAACGCAACTTTTTGTCGAGACTAAAGCTCAGTTGATAGATCGTCCAAAGACCTGTTCTCTAGCAGTGAAGTGACGAACTATGAAAGTGACGATGAACTTGTCAATTTTATTTCTCATGAAAATAGCAACCTTATCTCTAGTAGTGAGGTGACGAACTATGAAAGTGACGATGACAATGAGCTCCTCAAGTTGACGAACTACGATAGCAGCAAGCGGCGACGAACTACGACTGTGGTGACAGAGAGGTCATCAAGTCAACGAACTGCGACAGCACACGATGACAACGGTGGCCGGTGCCGACGTGTGTGTTCCGCACAGGCAGCCTTCTTCGACCGCCATGACGGCCTGATGGCTGATACTGCATGGCATCTATCTGAGTTACTACTACATCCTGGCCATACGTCACCCTGAGCATTCGGTTAACCGAAACCGATCGGTTCGGTTTCTTGATTTCTTGATAAATTCGGTTCCCTAGAAAATGGTAACCGATCGGTTCTTTTGAAATTCAGGAACCGACCAAATTCGGTTTCGGTTAATTCGGTTCGGTTTCGGTTATGACCGAACTAACCGAGGTGCTGGAATAGAGAAGAAAAAAAAATCACAGAATCACACATCCAAGTTACAACAGCAATACAGATCATCGCATCTCCTTGCCTTGAGCCCTTGACCGAGACTGTGGCCCTGCACGCACGGTGCACACTAGCTACCTCGCCCTTGCCTGCGGCATTGCGTGTCATACATCTCGCCCTGCTCGTCGATGTGCAGCTCGCCCCGCTCGTCGATGTGCAGCTCGCCCCGCACCGCCCTGTTCGTCGCTGCGCAGCTCGCCTCGCCCAGCGCGCACCTCGTGCCACTGCGTCTAGCTCGTCGTCGTGCAGCATGCCTCGCCCTGCTCGTTGTTGGATGCTGGGATGGAGGGGAGGGAGGCACGGGGCCATGCTGCAGCCGTAGCCATCGTCGGATCTGAGAGCAGAGGATGGAGGAGAGGGAGACACGAGGACCATGTCGTTGGATCTGAGAGCAGGGAGTCGGAGAGAGAGGTCGCCACGAGTCGATGGAGGGGGTGAGGAATGGGGCGGCGGGATGAAGAGCAGGGAGTCGGAGAGAGAGGTCGACTGAGAACCCTGAGATGGCTTTTGGGCTATTGGGCTGCATATTTCGTTGATGGGCTTCTTTGTCTTTCTCGGTTAATTCGGGTATTTCGGTTAACCAAGGGTCAGAACCGAATTAACCGAGTAAATTTCGGTTCCCACAAAGTCAGAACCGAATTAGGAACCGAATTTTTCGGTTTCAGTTATTTCGGTTTCGGTTCCGGTTCTTTCGGTTCGGTTTTTGGTTATCGGTTATTTTTGCCCAGGGTGAGCCATATGTAGAATGGGTGTGGAGATGTCGATTTGGTCTGGGAGCCCAGGCCCGAGCCATCGTCTCACGAGACGACGAGCTCCTTGTCTCGCATACATGTTTGTCAGGGGTGTTTCTGAAAGAACGACCGCACACGGAGATGGCTTCAAAACGCCTACTGTACGTGGCCTAATGGTGACCGACAGGGCTTTCATAGAAGGTTCTTATGCCTTTGGACCCTCCTTGAGCAGCGCCGATAGCACGCTTCATCATGCAGTTCTTACGCCTTTGGACCCTCCTTGAGCACGTCCACCTGGATGCTCTTTCTGATGATCGTATGGTGCGGTGCTGGTCCTCAGACGGTAATTACTCCAGCTCCTCGGCATACCAGGCCTTCTTCAATGGGCGCGTGGCCATGCGAGGGGCCAGTGAGGTGTGGGCGGCTTCGGCGCCGCCCAAGGTGAAACTCTTCTTCTGGATCGCGCTCTATGGCAGGCTCTGGACGGCCGAACGGCGTAGGCGTCACGGCCTGCAGCCACACGACGATTGTGCCCAGGTAAGCGAGTCTGTCGACCACCTGTTCGCGAGCTGTGTCTTCTCCAGGGAACTATGGCACAAGCTCCTTGCCACCATCGGGTTCACCCACCTCTGCCCGCCTGCCGATGGGAAGCTGGTGGACTGGTGGCTCCACTCCAGGACACTCGTCCCCGAAAGGCTTCGATGAGGTTTCGACTCCCTCGTCCTACTGATGTCTTAGATGCTTTCGAAGGAGCACAACAAGAGAACTTTTGATCACGTCGCCTGCTCTCCGAGTGCTCTCCTAGGCCGTGTTCGTGAGCAGGGATGAAGCTAGAAAAAATTTTAGGCGGGGTTGAACAAAAGCACGGCTACAACAACATAATCTCACTATGACTCCTTATAATAGACAAATATAATAATTTAAAGTAGTCTTATATTGAAACATCGACGAAAATCAAAATACATCATGAAATACCAAATAAGGTCAAATTTAAAAAAATTATAGACGATATGTGAGGGTGAAAACATGCTGATCCATACTTGACTTTCTCCAAAACTCAACATCAACATATGGGTATTCCTACGTGGCCACTGCCTCACTGCATGCCGGACTACTTTTTCTTTTTTCTTTGTTCTTTGTTGAGAATCATATGTCGGACTGGACTTTTGGCGATGAACGCGTCGATGCTTCACAGGCCGAACCAGCTCATCCTGCTGTGGCCACGCATTGCTGCCGGTAGTGGGCTTCATTGAAACAGTTGGGCCCCTGCTAGGCCGGTCAAAGCCTGCCGCCGTGTCACCGTGTGCAACATCCATGGCCGCCCGTGGCCGCCAGGTCCTAGCTGTCTGAGTAACTCGGCTACGGTAGCTCGGGCTCTAGGGGGGTTTCACGTAATCGACAGCAGTAGCCCGGGCTTGAGCCCCCCTTGCCCGGGCGCTGGCTTCGTCGCTGTTCGTGAGGAGGGTGACGCCTGGTTGGCGGCAGGGTTCAGGGCCCTGGCGCCCCAGTCTTCCCTGTGACCCCTCAAGTGTAGCAAAATAGCTTAACTAGCCAGAGCAACCTCCGAAGCTCCGTCATTCCTAGCCGGCGTCTTGTGTCGTGTTTGTCCACCCCCTAACTCGCAGCTTGCTATTTGGGGGGGGGAGGGGGGCGCAATGTAACAAAAACTCTGCCTTCTCTTAATAAAACACGTGCAAAGCATGTTTTCGAAAAAAAGAAGGTTCTTATGCATTTGCGCTTGCTTGGACAAATACATGGATAGCCGCTACCGCATTGATCCAAAATTAAATAGCACTCGTTTTAATTTCACTTCATGCTTTGAATATACGTAAATGACATCGTGTGTGACAAATGACAATATGACTCATTGGTGTGAATCCTCGGCTGGAGCCCTTCATGATCTCCTTTATTTATACACGAGGAGGACGTGCCCTTGGAGAGCCAGGTAAATTATCAAGTGCGTTTAGAAATCCAATCACCTTTAGATGAAGTGGCATTTTTTTAAGGTGGTTGGGCTTTCCATACTCCTTTAGAAATAAAGGTCATTTCTAAAGATGTTTCTCCCAGGCAAAAGAATTTGCACATGAGCGTTATCTTTCTATAGGTCACTGATTTAAGTGTCTCCTGTGTTGCTTTGTGGCATATATAGTGCGTGCTGCCATTGTCCGGTCAGGCTACAACCTAACATTAGCGTATCACTACCAAGTTGTACCCTGACCTTCTTGTAGGCCATAGACACTTAGGCTTAGATTTGCCGAGTGTCATGCACAGGGCACCCGCCAAAGTCGTCATCACCGTGATCCATCCGTCTGCCTTCCTTTTTTTAGCCGAGGGTTATTTCGGCATTTGACAAAGTCTTTGCTGAGTGTCCGATAAACGACGACACTCGGCAAAGAAGCCTTTGCCGTCAAGATCTCGGTCGAATGCTCTTTGTCGTTCTTTGTCGTGGACGGCACTCGGCAAAGCCTTTGCCGAGTCTCGATCGAGTGCGTGTCTTCCGAACTTTGGGCAAAGCAGCTGAGTCTGGTAATGACAGGCTACAGCACGAACCAGTTATTTATCTCTGCCACTACTAGCGCACAAATAATTTTTAGGGAGCATTTTTTTTTTGGAGGCGTTGATTAGTCGATTTGACTTAAAGATAGTTTATGTGGTATGTTCAATTTTCTACTTGACGCAAATAAACGTCAGGGCGTACGCATAGATGCGAGCTGTTCGGTACGCACCGACAACAATGAGTTATTTTCGTTTAGTGCAGTGGACTGGATGTGCTTATATATCCAAGTTTAATCCAGTAGAGACATATATACTTGATTGAGGAATTAAATAGTTTACCCAGCAGCGTGTATATGTCAAACCGTTTGGTTGCGCTTGTGCCGGGCTAAGTGCTGGCCATGTTATGTTCTTGTTGGTTGACTTTACACCCCTCAAGCCCTCAAACGTGCCCTCCAAAAACATTCCTCTACTACCAGAAGTAGTAGTCGCCATTTGCCCAAGCAAATGGGAAAGAACGAAAATAAAAAGCACCCCGATGGAGTCCGTCGTCGACTGGGTCTATAAATAGACACGCAAAGCGGCATCAACTCGATCATCGATCCCATATCTTAATCCTTAGCTTCTCTCGCGAGCTGCTGATTAATACTAAGTATGGCGAAGCTTGCCGTCGTCATCTTGATCGCGCTGATCGGTTCCGCCGTATCCGAAGCTAGCTACAGCTACGGTGGTGGTGGCGACGGCTACCGCCGCCATAGTGGAGGAGGCTACGGCCAGCAGGGCGGAAGGGGCAACAGCTACGGCCATGGTGATGGTGGCGGAGAAGGCAATGGCAATGCCTACGGGCATGGCAGTGCAGGCTATGGCGATGGCAACGGCCACGGCTACGGCCACGGCCATGCCGGCGGCAGCACACCAACTCCGTCCGACCCGGCGAGTCCACCACCTGCTGCCAATGGGCTCAGGGTGGGATACTACGCTGACAAGTGTCCTGGAGCAGAAGACATTGTGAGAAAGAACGTGAGGAAAGCAGACGCTGGCATCAAGGCAGGCCTCATCCGCATGTTCTTCCACGACTGCTTCGTCCGGGTAAGATAGCACTACGTGTACAATCTGAAAAAAAAAATGTGCATGCTATAACTGATGAAAAAATATATATTTATATCTTTGGATTTGGACAACGTGATGCTCCATGCAGGGCTGCGACGCCTCCGTCCTGCTCAACCAGACGGACCCAAACAACCCGCCGGAGAAGGCCGGCATACCGAACCTGAGCCTGCGCGGCTTCGAGGTGATCGACGCGGCCAAGGCAGCGCTGGAGGCGGCGTGCCCGAAGCAGGTCTCGTGCGCCGACGTCGTCGCCTTCGCCGCCCGCGACGCGTCCTACTTCCTCAGCAGCCACGCCATGGACTTCGAGATGCCCGCGGGGCGCTACGACGGCTTCGTCTCCCTCGCCAGCGAGACCCTGCCGAACCTGCCCCCGCCGTTCGCCGGGGCGCAGCAGCTCAGGGACATGTTCGCCGCCAAGGGGCTCGGCGCCGAGGACATGGTCGTGCTCTCCGGCGCGCACACCGTCGGCCGCTCCCACTGCTCGTCCTTCTCCGATCGTCTCCAGCCCCGCAACGGCGGCTCCGACGACATGATGAACGCCACGCTCGCCGCCGACCTGGCCAAGAAGTGCGGCGGCGGCGGCGGCGGTGACGACCCCACGGTGGTGCAGGACTTCGTGACCCCCGACGCCATGGACAACCAGTACTACAGGAACGTGCTCAACCACAACGTCCTCTTCGCGTCCGACGCCGCGCTGCTCAAGTCGAAGGACACCATGCGGCTCGTGTACGACAACGCGGCATCTCAGGCGACGTGGCAGTCCAAGTTCGGGGACGCCATGGTGAAGATGGGCAGCATTGAGGTGAAGACCAGCGCCAATGGTGAGATCAGAACCAAGTGTGCTGTCGTCAATAAACCATACTCCGGTTGATCGATGGCCACACACACAGTACTACGTACGTGTACGGATGCATATTGTTCTTCTTCTCAACCCCGCTGAGAATCGTGCAGTTCGGCATATACTACGTTTTTGCATGCATGTTTAAAATGTAATTTTGTATCCTTTATAATTCCGTCGTCGTTTGTTGTACCTTTTTCTTACCCTCAAATGTTGCTTCGTTCTTTTTGACAAATCTGTATATTGTAATTTTTGCTATATTCAAATTTTGATGAAGTTGGACTATTACAAAGTTTACACTATAATCAAATTGTTCATAAAGTTTATTATACTATCATCACGCTCATGTCCACTCGAAACTATGAAATTACATAACTAGGATCATAATAAACTATTTAAATGGCACAATCCATGTCCACAACAGTCACATATCACACCCTATTAGTTGACACGACGCTAGCTCTAGACTTGTGCCATCTTTTGCGTGAAATAGCGAACAGTATTTTTTTGATGGGCCTTTGGTTTCCTTTGTTGGCCCAGTATGGATTTTATTTCCGTGGAGAAGGACCTATTCGCTAAAGTTGTTTTGTCGATTGTTTTCGTGGTAGGTCTGGCCCACGTATGTAGACTGTACGTGTAGGCGTGCAGCCCAACAACCTTTGCGGCCCACGCCCTTCTACATGGTCGGTCGTTCCCCCGCCACTCGGGAAATCTTCGACGCCGACCAGTCGGCGCGCCGACCCCCCTCCCCCCCCCCCCGGCTCCCGCCTCCCGCGCGCGCTGCCATTTCGGCCCACGCGCCGCGGCCCAGCCCACCCTCTCCTCTCCCTCACACTCTCCGGCGGCTATAGAAGGAGGCCGGCCGGGGGAGGTAGGCAGGCCCGGCGGTGGGGAGGGTGGCCGGGCGCGCTTAGGGAGCCCTGGCGGCGGTGGAGGCGGTCGGGCCAGGGAGGGGGCGGAGAGCTCGTCAGAGATACGGCGGTGGCCGCCGCGGCCGCGGTAGGGCCTCTCCGGAGCTCCGCGGCCGTGATCGCGGCGGCGGAGCTCCGGCGAGGCCCTATCGCGGCCGCGGCGGTGGGCGGGGCACGGGGGGCGGGGGTGGAGCAGGGGAGCGTGGGGAAGAAGAACAGTACTGGGGGGTCGGCGCGGGGCTTCCTAGCGACCCGGTCGGTAGCCAGCATCGCCCCGGCCACTCGCCACCGCTGCGGCTGCGGCCGTCGTCCGCCAGGTACCTCTCTCCCTGCTGCCACCGTGGACACTGACCGTGGAGGCCTTCGTGTAGTGCCCTGCCTGTTCCACCTGCTGCACGCTGCAATTCCTCCACGGGTCCACGAGTGCCGCCGCACCGCAGCTCGTGGGGATCGAAGGCGGCCACGATGCACACTCACAAAAGTTCCTGGAATGCAAGTGCGAGGAACACGATTCGTGGGACATTCCAATATTGAAACAAAAATAATCCAAAAATAATCCACATTTCTGGTACGGGAACGCACGTTCTCGGTTCGTGGCACCGTACCACGTTTCCGGTGACTGCCACAATGGACATTCCTCAACGGCCGGGTCCATGTGATGTGCGCCAGCTTGATGACAAACAATGGCGCTGGTGTGTGGCAGGTCGCTAAAGGGTCTGCATGTGACGCCGCAAGTGCGGTGCTCGACAAAATGCCGAGTACGTCAAGGGATCTCCCTGCTTTGCTTCGAGTCCTGCTCCTGCATCGACGACGCATGGCTTGAAGTGGGCAGGGACCTTGGCTATCATGCATGGACGGCTAGCATCTGGCGTGCTCGATGAAATGCCAAGGAACGAGGTGGGCCACGGTTCGTGTACCTTACTAGCTAGTTTTTTTTTTTTACAAGAGACCTTACTAGCTATTTGTTTCGTTCAGAAATGCATAAGGTCAGGTCAGTGCAGCGTCTGAAGAAGAAGTATGCTGCAAATGGAACTGTATTATTGGCGCAATATGATACTGTGATGCACAAGTTTGGCAAATGAAGAAGCAAACTCAATCCCTAGCTTTGTCAATAACTGGGGAACAAGTTTCCCGATTTTCCAATCTGATCGGCGTAAACACTGATTAATTTAACTGTCTGAATCACTGAATGTGAGAGAGACCAATACGGCGTATCATGGTCCATGCCCCTTGGGTATCTATGGCCGTCACACCTCCGACTGCGGCGGCGGCGGCGGCGGCGGCCTGCTGACGAGTCCAGGGCCAAGTGGAGCACTCGATACCGGCGCTGGTGGAGGAGGCGTGACCGGGTTGTCGACGACGAGGAGTTTCCGTGCGCTGAACTGTAGTGTGCCGCCGGCGAGCTCTGCATTTTATGTATACATACAAATAGAGCAGATACACATGAACTTCAGATTGATTGTTAAGTGTATATGTGAGCATGGATGCAGAGTTGGCCATCGGGCCGGCCCGGCCCGTCCCGGCCCGGGCCCGGGCTAGGCACGGCCCGCATCGGGCCGGGCTGCCATGGCCCGCGTGCCTCTCGGGTCGTGCCTTAGAGGCCCACGGGCCTGGCCTTCGGCCCAGGCACGATCCCACGGGCCGATTTCCGTGCCGGGCCGGCCCGCTAAGCACGCCAAAACTAACGGGCCGTGCCAGCCCAAGGCCTGCTGAGAGAGTGTGTGTGTGAAGGGGACAGGGAGGCGCCGTCGCGTGCGCCGTCGTCGAGCCACCGAGGCAGTGATAGGGAGGAGTCGTCGAGCCGTCGAGGCAGAGACGGGAGGCGATGTCGCACCGGCCGTCGAGGTAGGGACGCGGTAGCAGCATCGAGTCGCCCGCCACCGAGGCAGGACGGGGAGGCGTCGTCGCGCCGACCGACCGTCAGGCGAATCTGGGGAAGCAGGGACGGGGAGCCGCTGTCGCGCCGACCGTCAGACGGATCCGGGGAGTGGGGGAAGCAGGGACGAGAAGCCGCCGAGGCAGGGACAGGGGAGCGCGGAGCGCCCGCCGCCCGAGCGGATCTGGTGAGCGACGAGCCGACGAGGCGAGCACCAGTGGAGCAAGGGAGTGGAGGGAGGGTCGGACCGCTGGAGGGGAGGGGAGTCGAGCTGCGAGCTGGGCGCTTTGGCTGTCAGGTGAGAGACCGGGAGGTGCGCGAGAGCGGCGCAAGGGTGGGAGCCTGGGATTGGAGGGCGAGGGCGTAGGGTAGAAGGGGGCGGCGGGGAGGGAGGGAGTTGCTGGGGTAGTGGGGTTTGGGGTGTGCAGGTAGGTTTAGGAAGGGGACGAGGGCGCGAGCTGGGCTTTTAGCAGGCCCTTTGTGGCCACCGGGCCGCACCGTGCCTTCCCCTAATTTGCGGGCCGTGCCGTGCCAGCCCACGTGCCTGGGGTGCGGCCCAGGCACGGCCCTATGCCTCGGGCCGGGCCGGCCCAGGCCCGCATAAAATCGGGCCGTGTCGTGCTTGCACCGGGCCAAAAAACCGTGCTTCGTGCCGTGCCGTCGTGCCTCGGGCTGCATGGACATATATAGATGCAGTACAAAATACTACAGTTAATGAAATTACAAGGACCTGGTGATGTGGCGCGAGCCTCCGAGGAATGTGGAGAAGAGACGAGCAGGACAAGCAGCAGGAAGGAGCACATCAGTTGATGAGCAGATGGTCTTGGAGCAGAGACGGCCATCACTCTCTCTCTCTCTAGCTAGCTGATCAGGCCGGCCGGCCGGTTAATGGAAAATGAACTACGGCAACGGCACTCTGTTTCAAATCCAGTCTGGACCGCATGCAGGAACAAGTATGTACTCCGTACTGTGCAACCATTGCTGAATATATAGGCTGGGGCACCGATGGAATGGCTGGAGAAGAAACATCATCTAAATTACAACTACTATTGACTTATCAGGGAAGAAACATCGTTGAAAAAACTGTTACTCTTCAGGGAAAAAACGGCGATAGTAATGCCATCTACCACCGTTCGCTTGAACTTATCAGCCAACTTATCAACTATACTTACAAACGGAGTAACTTACTCCCTGCGTATCGTAAATAAAAGTCGTTTTGGACAAGACTTGAGTCAAACATTAGGAATATAAATCATAAATAACTTTGAAATTATTGAGTTTAGAGATGTAAAAATCATATAAATAAATTTATCTTGAAAAGTATTTTCATAAAAAATATACATATACCACTTTACAATAAATATTTTTAAAGAAACAAGTGATCAAGTTATACTTTGCAGACCGTATCGCTGTCCTAAACGACTTCTATTTACGATACAGAGGGAGGACTTTAGTAACCTAACCTCGATGCTTGTACCATCACTATACCACATATTTTTTACAAATACTACAAAAAACACGCTATAAGATGTGGTATAATTCTATATATCAACAGATGTCAAGAGTCAGCCTTATTCGGTTCAGCTTATCAACCATCAAAACAGTATTTTTTTTTTCTTATAACGAATCAGTCGTTTCAGATATCTAGGCTCAATAGAGCTAGAACTCTGCACAGTATCTGACGACTCGAGCGCTGCGTGATTCAGAACCTGCAGAACTCGAGCCGCCGAGGTCAGTTTTTGCCACGTGGCATGCAGCGAATAAGCGCACGCATGCAGCGCTATGGAGCCTGGAGATCCGAGCCCCTGATTAGTAATTAATTATAGGACGGCAGATCCCTAATTCTTACAGAACTGTAAACAGCGTGGATTCGACTTGTCGCCGTTTGGGTGGCGCAACCATGTGCACGAACCTTCCACGATACTAGGTCCCATTCCTTTGGATCATAACAATATTTCTCTATCTCTTTCCAGAAATGCTAGATTATATTATTGTTACATGTTTGTGATGTTTCTGCTATTTTTAGCATTCTCTCTTTCCTCAAAAAAATTAAGAAGCCCTGAATACTGGGCCCTTTAATCCCATTTGTGTGGTGCTCTCCTGAATACTGGGCCTGACGGATGAGGTCTGTCAGCCCATGTGGTCAAGCAATACTAGCCTCCATGTCAGCCCATGGGGTCATGGGTGCAATTCACACAAAACTAGATGGGGAAAACTCTTCTAGGCCTAATCTGCGTGGTTAGGCGTCGAATTCGTTCGATTTCCATGGCCATCAAAAGCACAAGACCTTGAAAGCCCATGTTTGAAAGACGGCCCAAGTAGTAGCACAATTTCTCTACCCACTCAACTAATTTCATCCCTTGCCAAGGCCCGTTATTATGGGCTTTCTCTTCCTCAAAAGATGAAGTTACAGGGCTTCCTCTCTAGCTTAAAAGACTCAAAACGCTGATATAGTACTTAGCAAGTTATAGGGCTCACATTCACTATGCACTAGGTGACCGTGTCACATATCTAATATCTATGAGATCACAGAATTAGCTAAAAATCAATAATAGCACTCCCTCCATTTCAAATTATAAGTCATCCCAAGAATCTTGAAGAGTCAAAACATCTAAAACTTAGACCAAAATTATAGAAAGAATTACAAAGATCTATAACATCAAATAGGTATACCATGAAAATATAATTAATGAAGAATCTAATATTACTTATTTGATATCATAAATGTTATTATTTTATTATATAAATTTGGTTAAACTTGAGATATTTTAGCTCTCTAAGAAAGTTGAAATGACTTTATAATTTAAGATGGAGAGGGAGTATCATTCTTGAGTTGGAGACTTAAATCTAGGCAGTCAAGTTCCTCGGCAAGAAAAACCGAAGAAAAAAGTCTACTTAACCCCCTCGGTTTATCGATGGTTACTTCACCCCTTGACCTATAAAATTTGGTATTGTACCCCTCAAATTGTTGAAAACGTCTAAATAACCATCTAGAGCGGTTTTGAAGGTAGTTTTGCTAACGTGGCATATTTAAAAGTCTTTATAACCCCTAACATATCAAGGGTTGACAATATTACCTCCTCAACTATAAAACATGATATAACAACCCGTAAAGTATCATATAATATTCAAATGACTCATCAGATGGTATTTAGAGTTATTTGGACATCGTATTTCGCCACACTGTGCTAAATGCACATGCTTGTACACAAGACATTTGTTTCCTCCACCTCTGTACACTTTTAAAACTGACACAATGGCCACTGAGCAGCACGTGACACGTTGTCTCCTGCTCCACTTCTCATTACTCGTCGATGACATTGAGCTTAAGAACGCGTCGTCATCGTTCAATCCCTCCCACATCCTCTATCTGGCCGTCCTTTAACTTTTTAGGTAGCCATTGGAGGAGAAAGCGAGAGAGGACGAGGATGTCTGAGGCGGAGTAGGAAACAAGGAGGTGCTCCTCGGCCGGGTAGCACAAGTCTAAAAAGAGTTCAGGAAACAAGACAACCAATAGGCTTATGTGCAAGCATGTGTGCTTAGGCTAGTGTGATGGGGTACGGTGTCTAAATGACCCTACATGATCACCATTTGAACATTATTAGATGTTTTAAGAGCTATAATATCATGTTTTATAGTTAACAGTTCATACACTCAATTCTTGATATGTTAGGGGGTTATATATAGACTTTTTAATATTTCATGTCAGCAAAACCACCTTCAAAATTGTCCCAAAAGGTTATTTAGACGGTTTTCAATAGTTCAAGTGGTAGAATACCTGGTTTTATAAGTTAGGGGATGAAGTATACAATCAACAATAATTGAGGGGGTTAAGTAGATTTTCTTCCAAAAACCTAACCAACTAATACAATCACTATTAATTCATTTCCCGGACCCTTCTTGATTCCACTGATCGCAGGTCAAGAACAGATTCGACATCTTGGTCGTGTCGTCTGGTTTCAATGAAAACGAGAGAGACAAAGGACAAGTGTTCATCTAGATATATTTTGGAATCAAGCGCCAACCACCAACCACCACCCGAGGAATTATCCGGAAAATAGGCTGATAAGGCTGAATCCGATTGGCATTTTTCTTTCCAAAACTTGGAAACACAAAAAACAAGTACAGGACTGCAGGTTCGTCTTTTTATTCCATTTCAACTGCTTTCACATTTGATTCCGCATGCATACGCTTGCTCAAACACAACACACAATGAAATGAAGTTGTAATAAATTTGTGTTGCCCCAAATATCACCGCGAAAAGAAACAAATCAACTGAACGCATGACTTTCCCAGAAGCTCATGATCTGCCCAGCATGGTGACCGCCGTCGCCATCGAGGTAGAAATCTCCAAACAGGAAGCTGGGGTCATCGACCATCGCCCGCAAGAAGCCGTCGTCGCAGCTGCCCCGCGCGTCGTCAGCGCACGCGCTCGTGCTCGTCGTCAGCGACGGCGTCGGCGTCGTCACCACCGACTCGGCGGCCGCGGCATTCCGGTCAGCGGCGTCCGCGAGAGGAACAGCGCTAGCGGCATCGGCACAAGTCGCCGCGGCTGGGTCAGCGACGAAGCTGCCGGCAGCGGTGTAATCGTCGAAGCTGTTTGCGCCACCGCCGGCGACGTGGTCCCGAGGAGACGGGACGAAGGGGGAGGAGCGGGCGAACACCGACGGCGCCGGCTTTGCCCGGTCGTCGTCGTCGTCTTCGGCGCTGTTCGGCCGGTTGCGTCTCGCAGATGGTTCTTTGCTCCCTGCCCGGGACGACGCCGACGCCGACGCCTCCTTCTGCCGGAGCTTTTTGCGCAGCCGCGCGTTCCAGAAGTTCTTGATCTCGTTGTCCGACCTCCCCGGCAGCCTCGCCGCGATTTGGGACCAGCTACAGATAATGATCATCTCACATACATTAGTTCACAACCCAAGGCCAGACCGGGTTATTATGAAATGACCAAGTGATAAGCTGAGGCAAGGTGCGGCAATGGCGGCAGCTGCTTTTGAGCAGACTGCAGAGCTCAGTCAGTACCTGTTGCCATGTGCTTTGTGGAGAGCAATGATGAGGTCCTCTTCCTGGTGGGAGAAGCGGCCGCGCTTGAGGTCCGGCCGCAGGTAGTTCATCCACCGCAGCCGGCAGCTCTTGCCGCACCTCTGCAAGCCTGCAAACAGCTACCACCAGTTCACTCACTCCGATCCCATCCATTACTATGCTATACTATCACTATGAGCAAACAAGAGTACGTAGAACTGGTGAACTGGAAGCATCAAGATTCAGGAATGAAATGAATGCATGCATCATATGAGCATCACCTGCGAGTTCGGGGATGGAGCTCCAGCAGCTGACGCCGAAGCGGGCGATGTGGGAGGCGAGCCTCTCGTCCTCCTCCGGCGACCACAGCCCCTTCCTCACCTTCTTCTCCTCGGAGCAGCACGGGTGCACCCTCCCCATCTCGATCGATTCACAATTCCGAGCAAGCAAGCAAGCTAGCTAGCAAGTTCTCACTGTCTCACAGTCACAGACTCACAACGAATGAAGGGCATGCACATACTGTATGTGTCTGCAGTGTACTACTACTAAATGAAAGTCTCCTGGTCCCCACTGAATTTTAAGCACTTTGTTGCTGGATGCTCTGGTCTGGTGCCCATCTGTCTACGGCAAGAAACGTGCATAGGAAATTGGGGCAGCTGTGCTGCATCTTGCATCATTTGCAACATTTGTTTATCCAGCAACCGGCATGGCCATCCAGAGAGGGGTACCATATACAATGTGCAAGGGTCTTATGTAATTGTGCGATAATGGCTGTAAAGCGCCCATGATCAATCGATCGGGGGGCAGCATGCAGCCCGGTAACTAGATTAACGTGCAGCTGCACTTGCTGCCATCGCAAAAGCAGCCACACTCATGTCTCTAGCTGCGTCTCGATCTTAATAATGATGATGCCCCCATGGGTCTCAGACATGCATGATCATCCGCTCCATAATTCTGTAGTCTTCGCACGCAATATACTAATAATATAATTAAGGTGCTCACCTTTTGTTTATTTTTTATTGAATCACGCTGCAGCACGCAGCCATATATGATTTGGTTGGTCACGTTCTGACATATATTTTATATGTGTTGCATCCATTGGTGGTTACTATAATTATTATTCATAATAATAATAAATGATTTCCTTTCGTCCAAAAATGATAATCATATTAGATCAGTGGAAAAGTCACAAGAAATATATTTTAACCATTAATTTCTCTTATAATATAAAATTGGCGGCTAAAAAAATAATAGCACCTTAATTAGAGGCACTTTTAATATGAATCTGTTGATGCAAGTTTTATACTCTAAACTTTTATACAATTTGATTAATTATTGGTCAAAATTTATAAAGTTTGGCTTTTCCCTCTTGTCTAATACAATTATCATTTTTGGACGGAGTGGGAGTGATTGAGATATTTGGCAGAAAATATCACAGGGTGCTTGAATTTATTATTCTTTCAGCGGTATATATCGCAACACATGTCTCTTTGATAGTGAAGTGCCCGCATGTTGTTAACCTCGAGGGTTTAGTTCATACAGAGTGTATACATATATGTTGAGTATTTGTGTCTATACTACATTTCATGAAAAGGACCAAAAGCAACGTAGCTGATTTGGAGCATTGGGATAAATCTAAGACAAAACACCATCATAGAAATACTCAAACCACACTGCACCTGGATTATATTTTACTTTGAGTATCACATTTTCTCAAAATGGTATTCAAAATGTTTCAAATGAATTTAACAAAACATTGTAAAACTTTAAAATTTCTCTTCGAAGACCTGTTTATTGGTGCACGTTGATGGGCTTTAATGTTTAGGCACATTAGTATAGGTACAAGATGTGACATCAATGAGTGCTATATTGGTAGTTAATATGAAGCTATGGAGTTATCCTCCTATACACCTATACTAACTCCCCTTGGGAAAGACACATCAAGACTATTGTATGTGAAGCCCCTGGTTCCAAAATCACTAAGATAGTAAATCACATCTCTCTATTTCACAAAGTCTAATGCCACACTTGCACCGCCACTGCATGTATTTCCTATTCTTTCTATTGCACAAACTCCAATGCCTCGCCTACACTGCTGCTACTTGTAACCAACTGCCCCTCCCTTCCACCCTAGCCAGGAGTTCCTATCGGACGAGTTCCAACCATGATCCCAAGGATGGAGAATGTGATTTTTGCAAAAAAAAAAGGCCCTCAGTTTTTTTTTGTAGGCTTAAAACTTTTCTAAGTTTGAAAAATATTTACAAATAAGTTATTTTTGTTTATAAGCCCATGTAACTTCAAAAGCTTATAACTTTTAAACTATAGCTCCATTTAAGCATTTTTTGTGTTCACAAGATCATATAAACACAAGCCCTATGCGTTAGTAACCTATTAATTTATTTATATTGCCTATTGTAATGTTTTTAGCTTTGTTTATTATGTGTATCTATATACATGGTTACTATCTATTCAAGAGAAGTCAATAATTTGAACCAGAAGGAAATTAAGATCAAGGTTTGAACAACGTTTCTAGGCAAGCGCCCTTGACCAACTACTTGCACCTATATTAATTTATTTTGTTGTGAGTTAGTGTAGTTAGACGTTTAGATTGCACGTAGAGCCTAAACATGAATCATATGTTAGGGTTTTACTACATTTTGTTTCATATCATCCTTGAAACCAAGGTTGGTTGGGTGGATTCATGCTTAGCTTGAAATCTTGGGTTGCAAAGGTTCATATTAATTTTGATTAATGATGTATGAAAGTGTGAGTTGGTACTATTTTTAGCAACATGGTGAGTAGGGAATCTGAGTAGGATGGATGGTTTGGTATGACTATATGTTGGTTTTATTATATATTGTGTTTCATGGGTTTTTGCTAGTACTTGCTCTAGAGTCTAAGAATTGGTTCACGAAGCTTGTAACCTGGTAAATAGTGCAACCATGAGATTTATATGACTCTGGACCTGAACAATTAATTAATTTTATCCAAGTTATATAGGCTACATCGAGAAAGATTATGTGGTTCGATAAGGGGCTTCTCCACAGAGTTCACTCCCTGTTCACGGTGGCATCCTTAGTGGTAGGTGTAAAATAAACTTGGAGGAACATCGAAACAACCTTTTAGCATGATCTTGGCTGAACACCTTAGTAGTGTTTAATGTGAAAGGAAAAACATGACTCATGGGTAAAGATGTGCAACATACACAATCCACATAGTGTAAAGTTGATATATCAATCGTGTTCACGGTTAAGATAGTGGTTTAGACTTCTTCTTGATTAGATGGGTTTTGCTGGTTGGGTTTCTTTCGTAAGAGAATGGATGTTTGAAATGGGAACCTGGGTGGGATCCGAGTGTTGGTTACTGTTGGTTCTGTGGGGAGGAGGTAGATGTCATCTAGTTAAATAGGTGCTTAAAGGTTAAGGTAATATGATGAGTTGCTTAAGTGTTTAATTTGTACCAAGAAATGTAAGCCTATCCTTGATATAGCTTCATGCCATCATTTCCTACATCAACAGAATACATTTCGATAACTCACCCTTCTTCTTTCGCCCCCCTACTACCCCAACCAATTATTTAGACTAGATGATGGAGCTTATCGAAGACGGTGTTGAGGCTAGGCTAGTGTATCCCTGTCGATTGCCTGCGGTACTAGATGGAAGACTCTGCTTCATGGAAACTCTGTGTAATCTTATTTATTATACCTTCAGTTTATTTTATAATAAATTTATCACTTGTGTAATAAACATGGTGATGAATCACTATTAATGTTGTTACATGTGCAAATAAATTGATCCTGACCTACATGTGATTTGCATTTGGTTTAATTTGTCCTGAAAACTATGTGTGCCATTGTGGATACAGGCTCAAGGGCAGACACACATACTACCTAGTTATCCATGCACCATGCTGGCTCTTAAGAATCGATTTTAGCTAGGCCTCAAAACATTAATTCTACAAGATTGCACCACCGTACTCCCTCCATATAGGAAAATAGAAGTCATTGGACAAGATTTGAATCAAACATTGGGAATATAAATCATGAATAACTTTTAAATTGTTGAGTCTAGAGATGTAAAAATCATATAAATAAATTTATCTTGAAAATACTTTTATAAAAATATACATATACTATTTTATAACAAATATTTTCAAAGAAATAAGCGGTCAAAGTTATGCTTTGAAGATCATGTCGCTGTCCTAAACGACTTCTATTTCCTATATGGAGGGAATACCTCGAAGGAATAGGGTCTTACAAAACCATCTTGGAAATACAAGCAACAACGATCCCAAAAGACACCGCATCTGTAGGCGCATGATATGTATTATGGTAAGTCGTCCATGATTTGTATTATGTACAATATATAGTTAGCTACTAGCTAGTGTGAAATGGTTTATGAGCTAGTCATTTCTAGCTGGGTTGTTAGCTCTTCTTTTTCAGGGTACAGGGTTATATTAGTTAATTCAAGACGCGCTGCATATGTGATGTGCTGGTCAGGTAGGAATTGGTGGAATGTGTCTTCTTGTCTCTTGTGCAAGCCTTTGGAAGCGTATATATATATTTATTAAATTTAGGGCATGCGTGTACGTAGTATCGTTATTACCTAGCCTCTCCATCATGCACATCACATCTCATAAATCGTGACCTGAAACCATGCATTGTGCATGCATGTCGTAGACCGATAAGCAACGTCCACTACAGCAGAATCCCTCTTCGCCGAGTGCTGGCAGCACTCGGCAAAAAGCCTTTTGCACTCGGCGAAGGCTTCGCCGAGTGCCGCACTCGGCGAAGGGCACTCGGCGAAGAATTTCACGGCAAAGGGTTCTTTGCCGAGTGCCAAATATCGGACACTCGGCGAAGGCTTCGCCGAGTGCTGACATATTTGGCACTCGGCAAAGAAAAAAATAAAAAAACCCCGAAAAAATAGGGAAAATTTTTTATTTAATTGGAGGAGGGGCCCACTGGGCAGCGCCCACTTGTCGCCCTCGAAATCACAAGTTCTACTATTTTTCACGCAATTTTCTCTCACGCAGTCAGCAGGATTCAAACTCACGACCTCTCGTTCCCGCGGAGCCTCCTCTACCACTGCACTACACACTCATATACGTTCCATCTCCGTTTCGATTACCCATATATTATACTAAACCATGTGTAACTTGCTTATTTGAGGCCCTAAACGAATTCAAATCAAAAAATTGTAAACTACAAAGTTTTCTAACTTTTCAAGATCTACAACTTTTATTTTGGTAGTTTTTCCATCCGAGGTCGTTTATAAAAATTTGAATTTTAAATTTTACAATTTGAAACGTAGTTTTCGTTGACAAGATGATTTCAAATCAAAAAGTTGTCAACACCAAAGTTTCATAACTTTTTGAGATCTACAACTTTTATTTTGGTCATTTCTCCATCTGAGGTATTTTGAAAAATTTGAATTTTAAAATTTTCAAATTCGACGCAGTTTTGCATAACTAGATGACTTCAAATTAAAAAGTTATCAACTACAAACTTTCATAACTTGTCAAGATCTACAAAGTTTATTTTGGTTGTTTGACTATTTGTGCATCCGACATTGTGGTTCTAATATTATTCATAAACATTATATATCACTCTTGTAGTTTTATAAACTACCGGAGAGATATATAAGATTTGTGAACGAATTTATTTTAAGTTTGTCAAATGAAAAAATCACCAAAACAAAAATTGTTCATCTTGATAAGTTAACCAACTTTGTAGTTAAAAACTTTTTCATTTGGATTAATTTACTGCTTCAAAATGTAATTTAAAAACTGGCTTTGCCGAGTGTCAGAAAAAAAACACTAGGCAAAGAGCTCTTTGCCGAGTGCCACGTGGCTGGCACTCGGCAAAGGCACCTCTTTGCCGAGTGCCAGCCACGTGGCACTCGGCAAAGAACCGCCCACGTGGCACAGTTCGGGGCCACATTCTTTGCCGAGTGCCACGTGGCCGGCACTCGGCAAAGAGGTGCCTTTGCCGAGTGCCAGCCACGTGGCACTCGGCAAAGAACCGCCCACGTGGCACAATTCGGGGCCACATGCTTTGCCGAGTGCCACGTGGCTGGCACTCGACAAAGAGGGGCTCTTTGCCGAGTGCCGGCCACGTGGCACTCGGCAAAGCATGCTTTGCCTTGTGTTTGAGCTTTGCCGAGTGCCACGTGGCCGGCACTCGGCAAAGAGGCTCTTTGCCTAGTGCCCGAAATTTGGCACTCGGCAAAGTCCCAGACACTCAGCAAAGATTGATTTTCCCGTAGTGGTCGTTAGTGGCCTTACTGGCCTACACCTTTTGGTCGTGATCATACCATCCACTTGAATTCCGGGAAAGCTGCACACAGACGGCTTGATTGATTCTTTCATGTACACCCTCCGTCCCAAAATAGATTCATTCTCACTTCTCGAGAAGCTAATGTTTTACAGTTTTGATCAATTATATATTAAAAAATATTAATATTTATAATACATAATTAGTATCAGATCGTTAAATATATTTTTATAATAAACTTACTCGGAGATATAAATGTTGCACATATTTTCTACAAATTCTGTTAAAGTTGAGAAAGATTGACCGACACGTATCCCATAATGTCTTCTATTATAGGACTGAGGGAGTATATATCAAACCTCCATTCATTGTTCATGTTGTTATATGACTTGGCAGGGATGGTAATGGATCGTGGCCCCTATATGCTTTCCTTCACAATCCAACTAAGCTCTATTTAATTTTAATTCAAAATCATATAGTATTATAGTCCGATTCTTATTAAGCTCAATCCTTAAATTTGTTAGGCTAAATTGAAGCACCCTTACCATCCCTGTGACTTGGGTGCTGGCCGGCTAGCTAATTAATACTCACCTTATGTAGGACTGTAGGACATTACCATATCGTCACCTGCTATATATATTCCACCCTTCATAATAATTGTACTCGTACATATACTAATGAAAAGTAGGAATCATAGTACATGTACTGATGATTTTTGTATAATTTCCCTAATTAATACATGTAGTACTACCACCATATAATTTGCATGTGGAAATCTTGAATACATGTGACGGTCAGAAATACTTTATATGCTACATACTACTACCTAACAATACAAAATCTGCTGATCTCAACTTAATTTGACTCAGTTGACAGGTTCTGGAAGACTTCATCACAGAAGCAGGCAATGACATGGCGGCGGCGGCCGGCGAGAGGGTATATCCGTGACGACGACGGAGCCCACCGCGAAATGTCGTCCTGCATGCATGGGCCATCCATCGACGACGACGAGAGTATAAAAAAAAACCTTGCTTTGATTGGAACGCTCAGCCACGTACGCACATTTTCACGTGCCAATGTACCATGTGGGAGCAAGAATTAAGAAAAGAAGACGACCTGCTGGCCGGGCTGCTGGATGCTCTCTATAGATCTGCTCCAACAACAGGCATGCAAATGCTAGCTGCATGCGTTTGCGTCCATGGCACTTTCTGCTTGGGATTTTATTAGCAATAATCTCGATTGGGATCAAGTTAACTATCATATTCCAGCACCACAAGATCGTATCCATCACATCGATTGTCAATGGAAGAAAAAGCTGCCATCATTGTTCGGCAGGGCTCATAACACTACGGGAAAACCAATCTTTGCCGAGTGTTTTTTTTTTGCTGAGTGTTTTTTTCGGACACTCGGCAAGCCGAGTGCCTGCCAAATAAAAACACTCGGCAAAGAAAAAACACTAGGCAAAGATTTTCTTTGCCGAGTGTCAGAAAAAAAACACTCGGCAAAGAATTCTTTGCCGAGTGCCAAAAAAACACTAGGCAAAGATTTTTTTAAACACTCGGCAAAGTCAGTTTTTAAATTTATATTTTGAAGCAGTAAATTAATCAAATGAAAAAGGTTTAACTACAAAGTTGTTTAACTTATCAAGATGAACAATTTTTGTTTTTGTGATTTCTTCATTCGACAAACCTAAAATAAATTCGTTCACAAATCTTATATATCCCTTCGGTAGTTATGAAACTATAAGAGTGATATATAATGTTTGTGAATAATATTAGAACCACAATGTCGAATGCACAAATGGTCCAACAACCAAAATAAACTTTGTATATGTTGACAAGTTATGAAAATTTGTAGTTGATAACTTTTAAATTTGAAGTCATCTAGTTATGCAAAACTGCGTTCGAATTTGAAAATTTAAAATTCGAATTTTTCAAAATACCTCGGATGGAGAAATGACCAAAATGAAAGTTGTAGATCTCGAAAAGTTATGAAACTTTGGTGTTGACAACTTTTGATTTGAAATCATCTTGTCATCGAAAACTACGTTTCCAATTGTCAAATTGAAATTCAAATTTTTATAAACGACCTCAGATGGAAAAACTACCAAAATAAAAGTTGTAGATCTCAAAAAGTTAGAAAACTTTGTAGTTGACAACTTTTTTATTTGAAGTCGTTTAGGGCCTCAAATAAGCAAGTTACACTCGGTTTAGTATAATATATGGGTAATCGAAACGGAGATGAAACGTATATGTGTGTAGTGCAGTGGTAGAGGAGGCTCTGCGCGAACGAGAGGTCGTGAGTTCGAATCCTGCTGACTTGCGTGAGAGAAATAAATTGCGTGAAAAATACTAGGACTTGCGAGATTTTGAGGGACACGGGTGGGCGCTGCCTAGTGGGCCTCTCCCCCGATTTAATAAAAGTTTTTCTCTATTTTTTTGATTTTTTCGTTTTTTTCTTTGCCGAGTGCCAAATATTTCAGCACTCGGCAAAGTCTTCGCCGAGTGTCTGATATTTGGCACTCGGCAAAGAGCCCTTTGCCGACATTTCTTTGCCTAGTGCTCTTTGACGAGTGCTGCCAGCACTCGGCAAAGTCTGATTCTGCTGTAGTGAAGCCGACTGATAAGATGGAACGACTGATTTATTGTGAGAAAAATAATGTTTCATAATTGATTTATACAGATTGAGGCCGGCTTAGGCTATCCGCACTCTTCGTCCTCTAAATTCATCCTCTATCCGTCCTAGTCATCAAGATTCTTTCCTCTATACACATTTCTTCTGCATCCATCATTCTCTATATCTCATCCTCTATACCAACTAGTAACAGTGGGACCTACTTATAACTTTATTTAAATATATCCATGTAAGATCTTATTTTGAAGGATTTATTGAAACGAATTTAATGGTGTAATCGGAATTTAATTTAGTTTTACGGTTTTTGGAGTTATAACATTTTTTTGTATGTTGAAAATAGTAGCAGCAGCGGGGCCCACGTCGCATGCAGCAGCACCCTCCTGTCTAGTGCGAACAGGAGCAGCAGTCAGCTTCCACATGGCTTTTACGGCACCTGCTCTATATCGCCGAATATAGCGGACGTGCCATGGTTGCAGATTGAATAGCGTAGACCGCTGCAGCAATTTTCTAACGCTAAATGTATTTACAGTTTTCTTTTGGGTCGCCGGTGCGGACAGTCTTATGGCTTACACGAATAAAGTTATGCGCGAAGCTTTTCTATGGATGACAGTTCACTCATGGCACTCACATGTGCACACAATTAATAAATATAGAGCTCTGCTATCGTGTACTTCGCCTTAGGCACGAAAACGCGAGCGTGCGGGGGGGGGGGGGGGGGGGGTGTGAGTTTGGTTTGAATTTGAAGATGTGTATAGTGCTAAAAAAACAAAATGCCCTACCCTAGAATATATATGCAGAAGCTGCGCGCCATATCATTGCGAGGGAGAAAAAACACACTTTCTCCCCGTAATATTTCCTCATTACAAAACAAATTAACTCATCCACATACAACAAAGGCCCTGAATAAACCCAACACGAAAACATGGGCCAATATGTTTAAATAAAGGGAGCCACTCTCGCAGAGCCCAAACAAAAAATATCTCCGCTGCCACGGAATTAAATATAGAGCTCTGCTATGGTGTACCATGAATGCAATCTTTTGATAAATCTTCTTAGCTTTGTTTTCTCAAATAAAACTGTTTGATAAATACTTGTGCTATACTGCATTTCACACCATGATCACTACAGGAAACACGATCTTCGCCGAGTGCCTGCGAGTTCGCCGAGTGCCAAATTTCGGGCACTCGGCGAAGAGCCTCTTTGCCGAGTGCCGGAAATATGGCACTCGGCGAAGAATGAGCACAAGGCAAAGCCAGCTTTGCCGAGTGCCCAACACTCGGCAAAGAAAAGCACTCGGCGAATACACCTCTTCGCCGAGTGCCGAACACTCGGCAACGATGAGCACTCGGCAAAGTCTCGCTGACCAGACGGCACCCGGGCCCGTTAGCTTTGCCGAGTGCCCGCCGTCTGGCACTCGGCGAAGACCATCTCTTTGCCGAGTGCCGGCCCACGTGGCACTCGGCGAAGAGTGCGGGCCTGGGCTATGCCACGTAAGCTGTGCTTTGCTGAGTGCCACATGTCTGGCACTCGGCGAAGTGCTGCTCTTTGCCGAGTGTCAGTCTAAGTGGCACTCGGCAAAGTATTTTGTTTTTTTTGATTTTGACACCAATTTTTTTTTGAGGCACTTCCACACTACCACTGTCAATATGTTGAAATTTGACAGTTTTTCAAAACTTTTCGTTATATGTTTTGACTTTATTTTCTTTTCTTGAATTTTCCCAGAAAACGCAAGTTTGAACTGCGGGTGCATCGAATAATGGATTTTGATGATTTAAAAAATATTATTCTTGTTCTTAACCGTATGTTGAGGCCAATCCAAAACCTGACCCTAGGTTTCGATCAACGTGCTCACGGGGCAACGCCTCCAAATTACGTGCGGGCGGTTTTTTAATTATAGAAAATGCAAATTAATTCCGAAATCGTGAAACTTGGCGAGATGTTGTTACATCATATGCGTATGCCGTGAAAAAAATTTGAGAAAGTTTCGAGCAAGTTGTCACGTACGATGCTTACAATCCTGGACATATTGACATGTGATATCTGATGTCACATGTTTGAGATGTCCAGGATTATAAGCATCGTACGTGACAACTTGCTCGAAACTTTCTCAAATTTTTTTCACGGCATACGCATATGATGTAACAACATCTCGCCAAGTTTCACGATTTTCGGAATTAATTTGCATTTTCTATAATTAAAAAACCGCCCGCACGTAATTTGGAGGCGTTGCCCCGTGAGCACGTTGATCGAAACCTAGGGTCAGTTTTTGCATTTGGCCTCATCATACGGTTAATAAGAAGAATAACATTTTTAAATCATGAAAATCCATTATTCGATGCACCCGCAGTTCAAACTTGCGTTTTCCGGGAAAATTCAAGAAAAGGAAATAAAGTCAAAAAATATAACGAAAAGTTTTGAAAAACTGTCAAATTTGAACATATTGACAGTGGTAGTGTGGAAGTGCCTAAAAAAACTTCGTGGCAAAAACCAAAAAAATAAATAAAAACTTCGCCGAGTGTCAGCTCTGGCACTCGGCAAAGAGTCTCTTTGCCGAGTGCCTGGCCATCTGGCACTCGGCAAAGAGGCTCTCTTTGCCGAGTGCCAGATCGGGTGGCACTCGGTAAAGAGGGATCTTTGCCGAGTGCCACCTGATCTGGCACTCGGCAAAGACGTTCGAAAAGAAAAAAAAATACAAAACTGCCCGGCCGCCACCCACACACGCACACACTCACACGCACGCACGCACGCACCCGCCACGCCACCGCGCCGCCGCCCGCCGCCGAGCACGCGAACGCCGCGCCAGCGCCAGCCGCGTCCGCGACCGCCGCCGCAACGCCGCGCCGTGCGCACAACCCGCCGCGCCCGCGCCGCGGCCCGCCCCGCCGCGCCCGCGGCCGCCGCCGCCGCGCCCACGCCCGCGCCGCGGCCCCGCCCGCCCACCGCCTCGCGCCCGCGCCCCCCGCCCGCGCCGCCCCCGGCGCCCCAGCCGCGCCGCCCAGGCCGCCGTCCCGCGCGCCCCCGCCCTTCCGCGGCGGCTGCCTGGCCGCCGTCCCGCGCGCGCCCCGCCCGGCCGCCGGCCCCCACCTCGAGGAGGAGGAGGAAAGGAGGAGTCAGAGGAGGAGAGAAGAAGAGGAGGAGGAGGGAGGAGGAGGAGGACGAGGAGAAGAAGAAGAAGAAGAAGAAGAAGAAGGAGGAGGAGGAGGAGGAGGAGAAGGAGAAGGAGAAGGAGAAGGAGAAGTGGAAGGAGGAGGGAGGAGAAGGACGTCCCCGTCGTCATCTTGCCGTTGTCAACGTCATCGTCCGTCGCCGACTAGGTAATTAATAAGTAGTTAGTAGTAGTAAGTAGTTAGTAGTAGTAAGTAGTAGTTGTTGGTGTGTTAGTAGTAGAAGTAGTAATATATATTAGTAGAAGTATGCAAAGATATATGTGGTTGTTGGCCTTCGTGCCGACGTTTTCTGCAGGTTTTGGGAACCTCGCCATGCAGGGGAGGTGCTGCCGAAATTTTTGGTCGAGACTAACCAATTGCTCTTTTTTGGCAGGAGGAGGACCCGTCGGAGGGACTCGGTGACCCGATCGTCTTCGTCGGCGTTGCGGGTCTGTCTGCACCGCGTCGTCTCGCCACTGCTCCGACTCACCACTGCCCCGCTACCCTGACCTCACCGACACCTTAGGTATAACCCCTCTATCCGTATCCTTAGGTATCTGATCTTTGGTCGCGTAACTAGTTAGACGTCTCCCGTTCGAAAGAGATACAGTCTTAGATATTCAGTCCTTTGCATATCTGCGACCGTATCTCTTCGAATTGTCCACGTATTTTGGACAGCCCGCGGATGCGTAGATGAGCTAGTTTCCATGTTCTGCTCCTGTCAGAGTCAGAGTTTCGGCACCACCTCCTCGTTGTTCTTCGGATACACACTCTCCCTGCCAGGACGTGTATCGGGAGAACAGCGAGGAGGTGCTGCCGAAATTCTGTCTCGGGTAGGAGTAGAACATGGAAACTAACCCATCTGCGCATCCTCGGGTGGGATTAGGACCTATCCTTCTCCTATTAGATGGTAGGAACGCCGTGTAGATGCAATTGCCGGTTTTATTACTCGCTTACATATGTATATGCCAGAGGATGGATAACCGTGACTGGATGTACACGGGCCACGCAAGTAAGAGCACAGAATGGGTTACTAAGACCAATGCTTTCTTAGAGCATGCGTTTGGTCCGGCTGCTAAAGGGTCGAGTCGGATGCCGTGTCCCTGCAGCAAATGTGGGAACAAGAAAAGAAATATAAGAATAACGTGGGGATAGATCTTTACAAGTACGGATTCGTTGAAAACTATACTTGTGGGTCCACCATGGTGAAGCCGATCGAATTAGAGAGGAGGTGGTGAGACAACGTCTCGAGGAGTATGATGGAGATGCCGGGGTAGCAGACATGATGGGAGACTTTCAAGAGGCTCAATTCGGTGAAGGATTGGAGGAGCCAGAGGACACCGCAAAGGCGTTCTACGACATGATGTCTTCGGCACAGAAGCCCCTTCATGAAAAGACAATGGTTTCACAACTGGATGCCATTGGACGCCTAATGAGGATGATGGAGACGACGCCGATTGTTTTGACAATATTGACAGTGATGACGACACACGTGTGCCACATGCCAACACACGAGGGGCACTAGCCACTGACAATCGCGGAGATAATTTTTAATTCATGTAATGCTATATTGTTATAATTATTTTGCAATTATGTTTTGTTCATTTTGTATCTCTTTATAAAGACTTATCGTTTATATATGCTAATTGATTTTATCTTTGTAATGACAGGCACTCGACAAAATGCGGGCGGAAGGCGGCAGCAGCGGCGGGTCAACTCGCTCTACCGGAGGTCCAGCTCACCACCCACCGCAGCCGAGGAGCCGTCCACGAGGAGGGCGAGGTCCGGCCGCCCCCGCGGACGTCCTAGGAGGGAGCCGACTCCTGACCCGACTCCGGATCCGACTCCCGACCCGACTCCCGACCCGGCGGAGAGCTCGGACGACGACCAGGGGGACGCCAGAGGGACGTCCAGGAGGATGTCGGACGACGACACCACTTCCTCGGACTCGACGGGTGGCCAGGGGGACGAGGGTGCCGAGATCGTCGGTGCCTCCGGAGGGGTTCCACTTCCTCTGCTTCGAGCAGAGTGTACTTGCGCGGCCCCTCGCAGCTCCCGCAGCAGCGTCTCGCACCTAGCCGCCGTCCGGTGATTCGACCGTCCGGCGACAAGTAAGTTACCATTAATGTTTTCACTACTTGTTCACATGGCATGTTCAAAATTGAACTTCCGACTAACAGTTGTTCTTAATGACTCATGCAGGAACTGGGAACTTGTGGCAGGGGGCAAGACACGCCATATCAATGGCACGTTAAGTCTTCTGATTCGGAAGAACTACCCGGGCTTGGTCACCTACGCTGGGGTCAGGTCACCGCCCTGGACGTGGGACCACTTTGGTGCCGCTCCGGACCCCACGTACACCACCGGCAGCGCGGATTAGGGCCGAGTTCTGGGTTAGTCTTGCTCGCACAACATTTCTCAATGATACGTATTTGTTGGAAGTTGCTGAAATAATGAAAGGGTACATGTTGTCTTTATGCAGGAGTACTTTGCGTGCGAGGCGGGGAGAGAGGCCGAGGCGTTGCACGTGCAGGACAAGGTCTGCAGGTCCCGGCTCGCGGATATGTACCACGAGGCGCGGATCCAGTGCGTCATCAACTACAACGCCGACGTGTTAGGGAAGGCGGTGAAGAAGACGGTCGCTAGGTAGATGATGCTCACCAGGGAGACCGACCTCACTAGGAGAGCAGTACATCCAGTGTACGTACAAAACAGTAATACTGATTGGTCCATCCATCACTTAGCGGCTCTTCTAACATATTAAATACTTATTGTCTTGCAGTTCTATCCTGGTTGGTGCGCCAATCACCTAGACTGCTGGGTGGCCATTGTGGACAAGTGGAGATCGAACGAGTGGTATGAGAGGCACAGTGCCCGCCGAGACTGCCGCCTGCAGATGCCTGGGGTGGCACACCACCAAGGCAACCTTAGCCTCGCTGCGTACGCCGACAGATGGGTATGCTCTACTCATTTTTTTATTGTAACACTCAATTACTCATTACTTGTAATCATCTGTGTTTTCCTCGCAGTCCCAGTCGCATGGTGGTGAGGAGTGCCTCCCTTTCAAGGCGTACCACTTGTCGCACCAGGGCAGGCGACTGCCGCGAGCACCCAGTACAACCCAGACGCCGGGCCGAGACGTTCACCAACACGAACGCCTACACCAAGGTCACCGAGTACACCACTGCGGCTCGCGAGCGCCATGGGGAGGACTTCGATCCGGCCACCCAGCCCCTAGATACAGACCTGGTGATGAGGCTGGGAGGAGGGAAGCAGCACGGCCGGTACTGGATAGCCAACAGCGCAGTTGACTCGTCCTCTGTTCCCAACCTCGCTGAGATTCGAGCTGCCAGCACGAGCTCCTCCGTCCCCATACGACCTCGGCAGCCGACCTCACAGCAGATGATGGCAGCACTTCAGGTAAGTACTTGTTCTATTCGTCGTTCATTGCTTTTACACATATACCTTGTCTTTGCATTGTTTAAACCTTACGGGACGAATTTTGCAGGCCCAGATGCAGGCCCAGGCGGACCAGATGCAGAGGTTGCAGGCCATGCACGAGGCCGAGGCGGCGGCCCATCGTCGCGACTTACTGGCCGTCCAGCAGCGGGAGGCGCAGAGGACGCAGGACATAGCTCACTTCTTTGGGAGCCTGAACATCCCGGGTGTTGTCGTGCCTCCCTCGCTGCTCACTCCTTTTGTGCCTCCTGTTACTCCTACGACAAAGACTCCGGTGAGTATATATGGTTGTTTATATTTCTTTAACTTTTACGGCTGTCCTCCAGGTGCTAACGAATTTGCTTCTCCTTTGTGCACTCACAGTCGGAGGGTTCGGCACCGACTCCTGCACCTGGCCTTCCTCCGCACACTCTGCACATCACTGGTGGCCCTCCTCCGCCCTATGGGTGGCCAGGTTACCCTACTCCGCAGTCAGGGTACACCGGGTGGCCATCTGGACCTCCGCCGCCTGGGTGGCAAGGTTGGCAAGGTGGTCCTTCGGGCGGGTCGTGGGACGCGTGGCAAGGTGGGGGTTCTTCACAATCTGAGCACCAAGGTGAGCAGTGATGGCTGACTTATATTTGTGATGGACTTGTGAACTTGTGGATTTGTTGAGGAGTGCCGAGTGCCGGACTTGTGGACTTGTGATAAACTTGTTAGCTTGTGATGCATGGAGACTGAACATGTGATATTTGTTTGAAATGGATATGTATGTTATGGATGTGTGATATATATGCATGTGATATTTGTCTCAAATGGAATATGAATGTGTGATATATTTTCTGTTTAGGGAAATGAAAACGGAAAAAAAAATTCCATTTTCCCCAGCTTTGCCGAGTGCCACACTCGGCAAATAGGTCATGGCACTCGGCAAAGCTGGGCAAATTTTTGCTCAGCTCGGCCTCTTCGCCGAGTGCCTTGACCCTGACACTCGGCAAAGGGGCCCTCTTTGCCGAGTGCCGGCCTGCGTGGCACTCGGCAAAGAGGAGCTCTTCGCCGAGTGCCGGACTGCTTGGCACTCGGCGAAGGGCCCTCTTCGCCGAGTGCCGGCCTGCGTGGCACTTGGCGAAGGGGCCCTCTTCGCCGAGTGCCGGATTGCGTGGCACTCGGCGAAGGGACCTCTTCGCCGAGTGCCGTCCACGTGGCCACTCGGCGAAGAGACCGTCAGGTGACGGCTCCCGTTTGCTTCGCCGAGTGCTGACCTGGCACTCGGCGAAGGCTTCGCCGAGTGCCCGATATTTGGCACTCGGCGAAGAAATCGTTGCCGACAACTTCTTTGCCGAGTGCCTTTCGCCGAGTGCGGCACTCGGCGAAGCCTTCGCCGAGTGCGAAAGGGCCTTCGCCGAGTGCAGCCAGCACTCGGCAAAGCCAACGTCTCCTGTGGTGGATGATGTGCCATTGTGGAGCTAAAATAATTAAACACACTATTTCAAGCACACTATGCAAGGACATGCATATATATATTCCCTCAAAAAAAAAAGGACATGCATTATTATAGTGTGTTTCAAACTGGATCGATCTAATAATGAATCCATAAAAGTTTTGGTTTCATAAGGTTCACAAAAATATATGTGGCTGAAGTTGACACCCCAAAAAAATATTGGAGGAGGACGCTTTTTAATTATTTTATTTCTTATAAGTCGATAGTGTCTACTGTACATTTTTTTTAATTTCCCCCAACAATTTTACTAATTACTACATACTCCCTTTGTCCCTGAAAGGAGGACGTTTTAGGTTTTCGTGCCACAAGTTTGACTCAATTTATATAAAATACGTGTAATATTTATATCTCCGAATAAATTTGTTAAAAAACTAGACTTAAAAATCTTTTCGATGATACTAATTACTTAGTATAAATATTTAAAATTTTAATATATAATTACCGGTATTTATTTTTCAGGAAGCAGAATGACATCTATTTTGAGACGGAGGGAGTACTATCATTGACCACTTGAAAAGAAACCATACTGGGAAAGTTGTTAGTTCTGTAGCGCATAAATGATGACCAACTAGTTGCTGCTTGTTAGCCCGGTCTGGATCGTCATTGTGTGCCTCCCACACTGTATACGGAGTTTAACCTGCTACTCAAGATATATATATATATATATATATATATATATATATATATATATATATAGATATATATATATAAGTATACGTACCTTTAAGCTTGATGTTAATACTTGCGGACATGCGATAGATGTTACTTTTGCTTTGGTCCCAGATGATCTTTGTTCGTCACCAGAAACAATTGCAAGGAGCTAGCTGAGTGCCAGGACTAACAAAGTAACAATACAATACACGCGCGTTACAGTTGGACCAAGGAAAACCTAATGCATCATGAAGCATACAGTATATATTAAACTCTTTTTGGCGCAGTACGTACTGGTTCATACTTCATCGTACACGTTCCTCTGATATGCAACGGAACCCACGACTAGTCATGGTCTCTTAATTAGCCTATCCATATGCTTTTCCCCAAACTCCCAAAGGACGAATATTTTCTAACCGCCAGCTAATAACAGAATTCAGATAGCATTGATCCGTTATTACCTACTCACAATGGCGGATCTAGAAACAATGCAAGGGGGGCCAACGTTGAAGGCTAGACGACAGATCAGCATCGGATGGGGCTAAACGCACTAATGGAGAACAGGCATTTGACGATCTATCAACTGAGCTTTAGTCTCGGCAAAAAAATATGTCGAGGACTAAAGACCTTTAGTCCCGGTTGGTGTTACCAACCGGGGCTAAAGGTGAATCTTTAGTCCCGGTTGGTATTATCAACCCGGACTAAAGGTCCTGAACCTTTAATCCTGGTTGGTTTTTTTTTGAGGAAACTGGAGGGGTTCAGGAACCCCTACAGAACTAATCCTGGTTGGTAATACCAACCGGGACTAAAGGGTGACCCTTTAGCCCCGGTTGGTGTTACCAACCGGGATTAAACGTCCTTCACGGGTGGATTCAAAAGGAAAACGTCCAGAACTATATCACGCGGGTGTGTAGCTCAGTTGGTAGGGTAGTTGTGTGGGGGGCGAGAGGTGTTGAGTTCGAATCTCACAGACGCACATTTATTTTTTCTCGTGAAAGGCTTTAACCCCGGTTAGGAACACCCGGAACTAAAGGTGGATTTAGCCCCGGTTGGAAAAACCAGGGCTAAAAGCCCTTCCCAACCGGTTCCAACCGGGGCTAAAGGCTGTTTCTGCAGTAGTGACGCCTAGAGACTAGACAGATAAGTCGTTGTTTTGCCTGGAGACTAAAGATGTGTTCTTAACTATTTGGGCTACGCCCCGGGCTGTAGCCACCCTAGCCACCCCTGTAGATCCGCCTCTGCCTACTCATGCATTCATCATTAGACCAACTAATTGCCCACTATCATCTTCCTCTTTACAAAAAAAAAATCACATCATTATCCCATCCCCAAACTGCAACTTGCGCCCTTTAAAATAGCATGCCTTATATTAACCCCCTCTAAAAAGTGTTGTGACAATAAGGTCAATAGGAAAGAAAAAAAAGCTGGCGTATGTGTTGGTACATGAGTACATGACCAACCTTTATTTCCTTCTGATAATTCCTAGAAATGCTCAATGTACATCTATCCAAGATTGGGTAGCTAGCTAAAATTAGCTCAAATCAAATCCAAACATGAGGGCTAATAGGTGATGTCAAATTTTTTTTAACTAGATGTTAACAACTGAAAGGTCCTAAATGGCTAGAGGGGGGGTGAATAGCCTATAAAAAATTTCTACAACAACACTTAAACAAACTAGTTAGACAACTAATGGCGAAGCGAAGTTTGCGCTAGCTACACAGATGCAAGCCACCTATTCACAATCTGGATAACCACAAACTCTAAGTCACACAATATCAAAGGAACAATTCAACAACTAAATAAGCAATAAAGTATATCACTACACAAGATAAGAGAATGTAACTAACAACAAGGTATAATATTAACTTGCAAGAAAGTAACAAATGTAAGTACAAGAGATAGAGGTGTGTATACCGAGCCGGCAAGAGATCAATAAATGAATATCAAAGAATACCACGGAGATAGGATGACACAATAATTTTTCCTCCGAGGTTCACTTGCTTGCCGGCAAGCTACGTCCCCGTTGTAGCGATACACCCACTTGGAGGTTCACGCGCTAATAGGCATCACACGCCTAACCCTCAATAGGGTGCCGCACAACCAACACAAGATGGGGATCCACAAGCTACGAGCAATCCACTAGAGTTACCTTTGGCGCTCCGCCGGGAAGGTACAAGAAACCCCTTACAAATCACCGGGAGATGCCACGAACAATCACCACTCGTGCCTAATCTCCTCCGCTGCTCCAAACCGTCTAGGTGGCGGCAACCACCAAGAGTAATAAGAATATCCGCAGCAACAACAATCGCCAAGTGCCACTAGATGCAAACTCACAAGCAAATGCACTTGGATCTCTCGATCTCACTTGGATTCGCACTAACAAGCAAAGAGATCGGAGGGAGGGATTAGATCTTGTTCCAGAGGATGTTCAAGAAGTCAGAGGGTCAAGAAGAAATCCCCAAAGGCGGCCACGGTCAATTTATAGGGAAGGGAGGGCGACGGCCCGAACCTACCTTTCTGCGCTTGGGGGTACTACCGACCCCTCTGGGCGGTAGTACCGACAGAGTCAAACTAACCGTTAACACAGTCCCGCTGATTTAGGCGAAGCACCGACTCTGGTCGGTACCTCTGAGGTCGGTAGTACGAGGTAATGGCGGTACTACCGCCAGGCCAAAAACGGCCGCGAACAGAGAGCTCTGCGAAACCCCTTAGAGCCACGGTACCACGACCCTCTGGTCGGTACCACCGCCGCGGTAGTACCGAGGTATAGCGGTTCCACCGCCAGGTCAAAAAACGCCCCAACACAGAGAGGTCTGCACGCAGCACCTATGGGCGGTACCACCGACCACCCTGGTCGGTACCACCGACCCATACACAGAAAACTCCATTTTCTTCTCTGTGTTGATCCAAACCAACTCCAACAACTTCTCCTTTGCAAAAGTGCTAACACCAACAAGTGAACAACATCATGTGCATGTGTGTTAGCATTTTCACAAACAAATTCAAAGGATTCGAGTTAGCACACTAGGTCCTAATGCATATGCATGTATGAATCCACCTAGTGGCACTTGATAACCGTGATCACTGAGATATTCCCCTCTTAATAGTACGGCTATCTATCCTAAATGCACTCACACCCTCTACGGTGTCTTGAGTGCCAAAACAAAATTCCTATTTATACCTTTGCCTTGATCTCCATAGGATTTTGTTTTTCTCTTCTTCTTCTTCCAAAGTGGAGCACTTGATCTATCTTTTGGTCATCACCACCAATACCATGATCATCATTTGGCTCCCGTACTTGGAATGTACCAACCTAGCTCATAAACACTTCATGACAAGGTTAGTACTCTAGGTGACATCAATTATCCAAAAAAAAAGGACTTTCAATCCCCCCTTTTTGGTAATTGATGACAACCTTTCACAAAGATATATGTTTGAAAATTTGAGTCACCACTTTGTTAGTATTAGCTCCCCCTACATATGTGCTATAGTGTTTGGTTCAAGTTCGGCACATATGCATAGATATGAAATGTGGGAGAGTAATACTATCAAATGATGCTAAGGTATAAAGAATGGACCTTTGAAGCGTGATACCAATCGGAGTTGCCAATGTACACCATCCTTAGCATCTTGATTAGCTAGACTTACAAAAACACTAGATACCTTATGAGATCAACATTATATAAAAGGTTCTAGTACCACTTGCAAAAACAGATTACATCTAGCTACCACTTATGCATGCTAGTTCACAAATCATCATTCAAAATTTACTTTTAGCATACATCACACAAGCATGTATATTGAATTTAAATTTTTTACAATGCAATCACTCATATGAATATGCACATTCAAATGCAACAAAAAGTTCATGAGCTTGCTCCCCCGACTTATGTGCTCAAATTTTAATTGATCCTCCCTTTGTTATATATATCTATCTTAACCATTTCTCCCCCTTTGTCATTAAGTACCATAAAAGGCACACCAATTTTAGAAGGAGTTAAGTTAATCAATAGGGTGATCAAGTCATAGTATGGTTCAACCTAGCAAACAAACATAAGATATTTAACACGGTTTGCTCTAGAGTAAGCTTCTTCACACATCTTTCAATGGTTATCTTACTCACGTCGGTTAAACCCTTGAATGCTTGTTTTCAAGATCAAACACTAGGTTCACAAGCCCATAACATGTCATATGCTACCACTAGATCATATCAAACATAGAAGCAATAGTGGTACCATATGTACATCAAAAAGTATTTTATTTTCATGAATGAGCCTATAGATGCAAGGAATGACTAAATGCACTAAACATATCCTTAGCAAGAATGAATGTCATGCCAAACAATTTTACCTTTGCTTTGTCGAAGGAGAGGCATGGCATATAATGGAGGGTGCATCAACTCATATTTGAGAAATCAAGTATATTCAATTCATTCCTTAGTTTGCAAAATCTCTTTTCATCAAGTGGCTTGGTGAATATATCGGCAAGTTGATCATCGGTACCAACATTCTCAATTGAAATATCACCCTTTTGTTGATGGTCTCTTATGAAGTGATGGCGAATGTCAATGTGCTTTGTTCTTGAATGTTGTACTGGATTGTTGGTGAGCTTCACTGCACACTCTCATTGTCACATAGCAATGGTACTTGTTGGAATTAATTCCAAAGTCATCCAAGTTGCTTTCATCCAAAGTAATTGAGCACAACAACTCCCTGCAGATATGTATTCTGCTTCGGCGGTTGAAAGTGCAACACTGTTTTGCTTTTTCGATGACCATGATACAAGTGATCTTCCAAGTAATTGACATGTGCCCGATGTGCTTTTTCTATCAACTTTGCATCCTGCATAGTCGGAGTCCGAATATCCAATCAACTCAAAGTTTGACCCCTTGGGATACCACAATCCAACATTTTGTGTATGCTTCAAATATCTCAATATTCTTTTAGTTGCCTTCAAGTGACTCTCTCTTGGTGAAGCTTGAAATCTTGCACACATGCATACACTAAACATGACGTCCGGCCTAGAAGCGGTCACATAGAGTAGCTTCCAATCATAGACCGATACAACTTTTGATCCACCATGTTGCCACTAGCATCACTATCCAAATGTCCATTTGTTCCCATAGGTGTACTAATAGCTTTTGCATCATTTAGACCAAACTTCTTGAGCATATCTTTGATGTACTTGCCTTGACTCACAAAAGTGCCATTCTTCATTTGCTTGATTTGAAGACCAAGGAAGTAACTAAGCTCTCCAATCATAGACATCTCAAACTCATTTGCCATCATATTCCCAAACTCTTCACAGAACTCTTGGTTGGTGACCCAAAGATAATATCATCAACATATATTTGCAACACAAACAAGTCTTTGCCAATCTTCTTGGTGAAGAGAGTAGTATCAACCTTGCCCATCTTGAACCCTTTAGAGAGTAGGAAATCTCTCAACCTCTCGTACCATGCTCTTGGTGCTTGCTTCAAACCATACAACGCCTTCTTGAGCTTGTAAACATGGTTGGGCTTCTTGTCATCTTCAAAACCGGGAGGTTGTTCTACAAATACTAACTCATTGATATACCCATTGAGAAATGCACTTTTGACATCCATTTGATATAACTTGATATTATGAGCACATGCATAAGCCAATAGAATTCTAATTGCTTCCATTCTTGCAACCGGTGCATATGTTTCTCCAAAATCAAGACCTTCAACTTGAGTGTAACCTTGAGCTACCATCTTGCTTTGTTTCTTACTACTATCCCATCTTGATCTTGCTTATTTCGAAATACCCATTTGGTTCCAATTACATTGTAATTCTTTGGTCTCTCAACAAGTTCCCAAACTTGGTTGCGGGTGAAGTTGTTTAGCTCTTCATGCATAGCATTTACCCAATCAACATCCATCAATGCATCTTCTATCTTGGTTGGCTCAAATGATGACACAAAAGAGAAATGCTCACAAAATGATGCCAATCTTGATCTTGTTTGCACACCACTTCTAATATCCCCAACAATTTGATCTATGGGATGATCTCTTGCAATATTGGTTGGTTGGAGGATTTGCACTTGATTGCTTGGTTGAGATGAACTAGCTTGTTGATCTTCACTAGCACTTGATTGATCATGAGAACCACTAGCTTGATTTGCATCAACTTGCAATTTGAGGAGAACATTTGGTCATCTTCATTATCATCCACTTGTCTTGGCCTAATATCACCAATATCCATATTCTTCATTGCATTTGACATTGAGTGCCTCTCACATCATTAAGATTTTCATTTCCTTCTTGAGAGCCCTTAGTTTCATCAAATTCAACATCATGCACTTCTTCAATAATACCACTAGCCAAGTTCCAAACTCTATATGCTTTGCTTGTTGTTGAAATCCAAGTAAGAATCCTTCATCACATTTCTTCTCAAATTTGCTCAATCTTGCACCTTTCTTCAATATATAACATTTGCAACCAAAAACTCTAAAGTATGCGATATTTGGCTTTCTTCCATTTAATAGCTCATATGGTGTCCTTCTCTAGCATGCCATGGCAATAGAGACGGTTGCTACAATAGCAAGCCGTATTGATAGCTTCGGCCCAAAAGGAATGACTGACATTGTATTCACTGAGCATAGACCTTGCCATATCAATCAAAGTTCTGTTCTTCCTTTCAACAATCCCATTGATTGAGGAGTATACTTGGGTGAGAATTGATGTCTAATGCCAAAGTCATCACACAACTCATCAATTCTTGTATTCTTAAATTCACTCCCATTGTCACTTCTAACTTTCTTGATTGTTGTTTCAAACTCATTCTGACATTTCTTGACAAAAGTTTTGAAGATATCAAAAGTTTCACTTTTATCACTAAGAAAGAAGACCCATGTGTATCTAGTGTAATCATCCACTATCACAAAGCCATATTTACTTCCACCGATGCTAGTGTATGTTGTTGGTCCAAATAAATCCATGTGCAATAACTCAAATGCTTTGCTAGTACTCATCATGCTTTTCTTAGGATGGGAATACCACACAACTTGTTTGCCAGCTTGACAAGAGCTACAAAGTTTATCCTTCTCAAAAGTGACATCTTTCAAGCCTCTAACTAAATCATGCTTCACTATTTTGTTCAACTGTTTCATTCCAACATGACCAAGCCTTCTATGCCATAACCAACCAAACCAGATTTAGTGAACAAGCATGTTGACAGCTGGGTTTCACTGGCATTGAAATTAACCAAGTATAGGTTCTCATATCTAAATCCTTTGAATATCAAATTGAACCATCTACACTTATGATTTACATCATCAACTCCAAAAATGCATTTGAAACCAAGATCACACAACTGAGCAACTGACAGTAAATTGAAGTTCAAGCTCTCAACTAGCAACACATTGGAAATGCTCATGTCATTGGATATTGCAATCTTACCAAGCCCTTTAACCTTGCCTTTGCATTGTCACCAAATGTGATAGAAATCAAAACATGATTGCCGCTTGAATTGATTGAATTGAAACATTCTTGAATCCCTGGTCATATGTTGAGTGCAACCCACTATCAAGCACCAATTGCTCCCTCCGGCTTTGTAATTGACCTACAAGAATAAAATCAATTCCTTTAGTACCAAACCTTTTTGGGTCCTCCAAGATTAGTAACCAAACTCTTTGGTACCAAATTAGCTCGCTTTGAGCCCACAATTGGTGTACCAATGAATTTGCTTTCATGCCATTAACACCCTTGGTAGCAAAGACAAGAATCAAATTTAATAGAGGATACATTAGCGTTCTTTTCTTGTTCTTGCAATATTGCTCTACATGCCCACTTTGTCTTGCATCTAGTGCAAAACCGACCATTGCTCTTCACAAAACTAGTCTTGTGAGTAGCAAAAGCCGCCTTGCCATTCTTGGGGGTATAGCCCAATCCCTCTTTGTTGAGAGAAAAACGTTGGCTACCCAAGCACTTAAGCAAGCGGGCCTCACCACCATAGGCTTTACCTAAGGCGTGAGTGAGCTCATTTACCTCCTTCTTCAAGTCTCATTTTCAACCATGAGTGAGGCATCACAAGTGAAGCCATCATCCATAGATGAAGTAGTTGTAGATGATGAGCTACATGAAGGGTTAGTAGCAGCAATATAATAGGCTTATAGAAAGATTCATCGATTATATCACAAGCTATGCCTATGTCACATGTTTTAACCACTTTTTCAGTTTTAGCTTGATCAACAAGTGAGGAGTGAGCTTCCTTAAGCTTAGTGTGAGCATTGCCAAGCTCCTCATGGGCTTCCACTAGCCTCTCATGAGTAGCATTGAGCTCCTCAAAGGATTGCTCAAGAGCTTTTAGTCTCTTTTGCAATTCTTTGCACTCCTTTCTCTTTTTATCAAAGTGTTCTCTAGCATCATCAAGCTTTCAATTAATTCATCTTTAGTGGGTTCATCATCATCACTATCATCACTATCACTCTCATCATCATCAGATAGTACCTTTGTGGCCTTAGCCATGAAGCATGATGGAGTGTCGAAGATTGAAGGCTTGTTTTGATAGCAATACTTGCAAGTGCCTTCTTCTTGCTTGTCTTGCGATCTTCATTATCACTATCTTCATCACTATCACTTGTGGATGCATCACTATCCCAAGTGACCATATATGATTGCCCCTTCTTCTTCTTTGTGTAATTCTTCTTTTTTTTTCTTCTCCTTCTTCTTGTCCTTCTTGTTGTCATTATCATCATTCTCACTGTTGTACGGACATTGAGCAACAAGATGGTCCTTGCTACCGCACTTGAAGCACCTCCTTGGTTCATCCTTGTTCTTGTATGAAGTCTTCTTCCTTTGCCCGGTAGCCCTTCTTCTTCATGAATTTGCCAAACCTTTTGACAAATAGAGCCATCTCTTCATCATCGTCATCACTGTCATTTGAGCAGTTATCTTCGCTAGAATCTTCTTTCTTTGCTTTGCCCTTGTTCTTTGATGATGATGTTGTGGCTTTGAATGCCACACTCTTCTTCTTCTCATCCTTCTTACTTCTTGATCATTCTCATCTCTGTAGGTGTCATCGGTCATTACATCTCCAAGAACTTGGTTTGGTGTCATAGTGTCCAAACCGCTTCTTACAAGCAACGTGACTAACATGCCAAATCTGTTGGGAAGACATCTCAAGAATTTTATGAGAAAGTCTTTGTCCTTCACCTCTTCTCCAAGTGCTTTGAGATCATTGACAAGCACTTGAAGCCTATGGAACATCTCTGGAACACTTTCATCTTCATTCATCTTGAAGCTAGCAAACTTTTCTTTGAGAATGTATGCTTTTGCTCCTTTCACTGCTTGAGTGCCCTCAAATATTCTTCCAATTTCTTCCAAGCATCATATGCCATCTCCAATTTTTGATTTGCTCAAATACCCTCTCATCAACGGCATCATGAATAGCACTGAGAGCAATGTCATTGTTCTGCATCTTCTCTTCTTCGGCATTGGTGAGATGCTCCGATCGACTATCTCAATCTTGACATCCACAACTTGCCATATCTTTCTATTGATTGACTTTAATGAGTGGTCATTTTTGCCTTCCATAGCCATAGTTTGGTGCCATCATTGGGGTGGCCTTTTGGTGTTGTTGATATGAGCCATTTTGACACCGAAGTTGTTAAGCCTCAAATAAACGGTGACCTTGCTCCGATACCAATTGAAAGGTCCTAAATGGCTAAGGGGGGGGGTGAATGCCTATAAAAATTTCTACAACAACACTTAAACAAACTAGTTAGACAACTAAATGGCGAAGCGAAGTTTGCGCTAGCTCTACACAGATGCAAGCCACTATTCACAATTCTAGATAACCAACAAACTCTAAGTCACACATATCAAAGGAACTATTCAACAACTAAATAAGCATAAGTATATCACTACACAAATAAGAGAATGTAACTAACAACAAGTATAATTAACTTGCAAGAAAGTAACAATGTAAGTACAAAGATAGAGTGTGTATACCGAGCCGGCAAGAGATTAATAAATGAATATCAGAATACCACGGAGACAATTGACACAATAATTTTTCCTCCGAGGTTCACTTGCTTGCCGGCAAGCTACGTCCCCGTTGTAGCGATACACCCACTTGGAGGTTCACGCGCTAATAGGCATCACACGCCTAACCCTCAATAGGGTGCGCACAACCAACACAAGATGGGGATCCACAAGCTACGAGCACCATCCACTAGAGTTACCTTTGGCGCTCCGCCGGGAAGGTACAAGAACCCCTTACAAATCACCGGGAGATGGCCACGAACAATCACCACTCGTGCCTAATCTCCTCCGCTGCTCCAAACCGTCTAGGTGGCGGCAACCACCAGAGTAATAAGAATATCCGCAGCAACAACAATCGCCAAGTGCCACTAGATGCAAACTCACAGCAAATGCACTTGGATCTCTCGATCTCACTTGGATTCGCACTAACAAGCAAGAGATCGGAGGGAGGGATTAGATCTTGTTCAAGAGGATGTTCAAGAAGTCAGAGGTCAAGAAAATCCCCCAAGGCGGCCACGGCCAATTTATAGGGAAGGGAGGCGACGGCCCGAACCCTACTTTCTGCGCTTGGTCGGTAGTACCGACCCCTCCTGGGCGGTATACCGACAGAGTCACTAGCCGTTAACACACGTCCGCTGATTTAGGCGAAGCAACCGACTCTGTCGGTACCTCCGAGGTCGTATACCGAGGTATGCGTACTACCCCCCGTCCATGCCCAAACGGCCGCGAACATAGAGCTCTGCGAAAACCCTAGAGCCCGTACCCCTACCCCTCTGGTCGGTACCACCGCCGGCGGTAGTACCGAGTAATAGCGGTACCACCGCAGTCAACCCCCAACACAGAGAGGTCTGCACGCACCTATTGGCGGTACCACCGACCACCCTGTCGGTACCACCGACCATACACAGAAAACTCATTTTCTTCTCTGTGTTGATCCAAACCAACTCCAACAACTTCTCCTTTGCAAAGTGCTAACACCAACAAGTGACACATCATGTGCATGTGTGTTAGCATTTTCACAAACATATTCAAAGGATTCGAGTTAGCACACTAGGTCCTAATGCATATGCATGTATGAATCCACCTAGTGGCACTTGATAACCGTGATCACTGAGATATTCCCTCTTAATAGTACGGCTATCTATCCTAAATGCACTCACACCCTCTACGGTGTCTTGAGTGCCAAAACAAAATTCCTATTTATACCTTTGCCTTGATCTCCATAGGATTTTGTTTTTCTCTTCTTCTTCTTCCAAATGTGGAGCACTTGATCTATCTTTGGTCATCACCACCAATACCATGATCATCATTTGGCTCCCGTACTTGGAATGTACCAACCTAGCTCATAAACACTTCATGACAAGGTTAGTACTCTAGGTGACATCAATTATCCAAACCAAACAAGGACTTTCACCAACTAGCTAGCCAACCTTGGATAATTTTTAGCCCAGTATAACCACTACTGTAGACCGGTACTTTGCCGAGTGTTAAGAGCCTAAAAACACTCGACAAAGGCTTTGCCGAGTGTTTTAAGCATATGATGGGAAGATTTTGCTTGTGCATGTATCGTGTGGCGGATTAAGTCATGAGTAAAAATAGTTATCGCTCTTATATTTGACAGATCTAATAGATTCATTAATTTATCGTGTGTTATAGTTTTATTTATTTAATTCTTGTACCTCTTTTGCCCAATCTAGATTGTATCTTTGTTCGGCTGTCGCACAAGTTTGCTGTGCTTTCTTTTAATCATATGGCCGGATCAACTTTCATCCAGATTGTTACATGTCGCGGGTTCATGCATGTTAATTACGATTAGGCTTGATAAAACTAGGTATCGTGCGGCACATGCAGGTTAGATTAGTCTAATCGTGCTTGCCTGTTTGTTCCTTCTTCATGGACCCCAATTCGGCTGGTTTACCGATTTTGGTTTTGTTTACATGAGTAACGATCTTTATAGATCTGTCCAAATATATGCATGCTTTTAGCTTGTTATAATTGATTGTATCATGCGGGATTAATCTAATTATAAGAAGTGGCGTAGACTTATAGCAAGTGGTATCATCGGTGGATTAGCTTTGCTTGAGTTTTATACCTGACCCGTTTATGAAGACTAAACGTCGGCAGATTAGTTGGATTAGCCTATGCTGGTGTTATTTGAATAGACTATATTTGCAAGTTACCTGTTTATAATATCTTTAATTTGTTCAAGCATGTCTTTCTTTACATATGTATTGGGCAGTTAAATGCTTTACATACTCTGTTCTCATACTAGCCGAATGATTTTTATAAACATGCTCTGACAACAGCTTCTATAGCTGTGTGCCGTCGTGATTGGCTTTCAACCGTACATATGGAACTGTCTGGTTTTATCCAGCATGTTCCAAAGGAATTCTCACAGTTTTTTCCCTTGTTGGTTTTTAGGTCAAACCGGCTGGCACGTCTCCGGATTCAGCACATTCCGCACCCGATTGAAGCTAGCTTTTCGGCTTGCTGTGTGCTTGGCGTGAGGTGTCACGTTTTGCGTCAACACTTTTAATGGAGGACCAAATTCCATTATTCCAAGGACCTGCAGTTCAAATTTGAAATACGAAAAAAAATCAACGAAACAAAATAAATTAACAAAATATACCAAAAGAGGTCAAAATTTCACCAAATTTTAGATTAGAGTTTGAAATATTGTCACAAGGCTACACAAAAAAATTTGGGCCCAAAATAAAAAAAAAATAATAATTATTTTGCCGAGTGTCAACTGATAGCACTCGGCAAAAATTACTTTGCCGAGTGACGGGGCCTGGAGGAACTCGGCAAAATTGATTTTCAGAAAATAAAAAAAAAGTTGGCCAAGCGCCGAACTATAAAACACTCGACAAACTTTATTAAAAAATTTTAAAAAAATAATTTTGTCAAGTGCCCAGGTATGGCACTCGGCAAAGTTTATTCAAAATAATAATAAATTTTTTTTGCCGAGTGTCAGGGCTAGAAAGCACTCGACAAAGTTTGTTTTCAGAAAAATAAAAAAAACTTTGCCGAGTGCCCAAGTAGGACACTCGGCAAAATTTATTCAAAAAAAATTTAAAAATATTTTTGCCGAGTGCCGGGGCTAGAAAACACTCGGCAAAGTTTATTTTCAGAAAAATAAAAAAACTTTGTCGAGTGCCCAAGTACGACACTCGGCAAAGTTTATTCGAAAAAATAAAAACAATAATTTTGCCGAGTGTCGGGGCTAGAAAGCACTCGACAAAGTTTGTTTTCAGAAAAATTTAAAAAACTTTGCCGAGTGCATGACGGCTGGCACTCGGCAAAATCTAACGGCAGGTGGCCGTCGTCACGGTCCGTCTAAATTTTGCCGAGTGTTTAGCGGCAAAGTCTAGATTTACCGAGTGTCTGGCTTTGCCGAGTGCCTGACACTCGGCAAAACTTTCTTTGCCGAGTGCAATAGCACTCGGCAAAATATAGCTTTGTCGAGTGCCACGACATTTTGCACTCGGCAAAGTACAGTTTTCCAGTAGTGAACTACTCCCTCCGTCCCTTTTTATCTGTCGTCCGGAAAGCGTGTCTGTGAGGGAAACACGGATTTCTAGAGACAGTTATTTAGGGACGGAGGGGGTAGGTCTAGCTCATCCAAACAAGCCCAAGTAGCTTCAGACCTGAGCATAATTCATGCAAACCGAATACCTTATAGGGTATATATGTTTCTAGAGTCAATATTTCATTTCCAAAAACAGAAAAATGAATGAAAAAAGATGATTTTCTATCCAATGTGGGTATATGTTGAAAAATATGTATTATTCATTTTCCAAGGAGAGTGTGAATGCGAGCTCCAGTTATAATGGCCCAAGGCAAATAATCAACCTAAGAAAAAAAAATATAGAATAACAAACTAAATGATTATATTGACAACGCTTAGACAACAAGCAAACAAAAAGGAGAACATGAATTAAAATCCAGCTACCAGCACAACAACTTTATTTGCAGCCCCAACAACACCGATATATGTACTGGCCACTTGCGATGATCATCGTCCTAAACTGTTTCCGTGCAGGAAATGATCGTCATCAGCATTTGGTAGACATTGCAGCCTATATCTAATTTAGCAATAATCAAACAACCCCACCCAAGCTAAAGCTTTTGTGATGTCTGTAATATGCGCAACAGTAGCATGCAGCAGCATGAGACAAAAGGGAGCATATATATGTCAGTTATTCGCTGTTGAGCTAGCTAGTGGCCATGTTGAGCGCGCATCGATCTAATAATACACTACTAATCTCTGTCTGCCAATAATGATTTAGTATTACTGGCTGCCGTCAGTGATCAGTGGCTAATTATATACACATAACAACCAGATCATGTGCACCTCAGCCCAGGCTGCAGAATTGCAGATTATTAATTCATATGCATACGTCACAGCTGCATAATTTGTTCAGGCAAGTTGCATTTTGCCGCATTATTAATAAGAATAATTATTTGTATTTATCAGGGTTGCCAGTTATAGGGGTATAGCTTCACTCTTGTACATTGGAGTAGTATATATTAGTATATCTAACTCATGCACCTAATTGATAAACAAAGGGCTGTACAGTATATATAGTACTAGCTGTTATTAATGCTAGATTAGTTGTGGATACAAACAGAGGCCGCCATAAGTTTGTCGTATTTGCAACCCTATCTCCATACACGCATAAAATAAAACAACTTAACAATTGACGAACAAAGGTCAAGAGAATATAGCTGGCTAGCGACAGAGTGATTGGAGTTCCTAATATTGGTAATTCTGGGCATAGTTAATACTTCTTCTGGAATGGATGGCTCACCTAGAATAATACAACGTGCAACTGTGTCTTGTGCCTTCATCTCTTACCCAAGAGTCGAGAAGCAGGATCACTCAACAATGGGCATGTTTGGTATAGCTCAGCTGTTTTTTTTTTTGCCAAACACCATTTTACAAAACAGCTTCACCTATTAAGCTGTTTTATCCTCTCTCACACAAAAACAGCTTCACCCATGAAGCTGAAAAAAGTAGTTTTTCACAGCTTACACCTTCATTTCTCTCTCTCAACCATGCATGAAGTTGTTGGTGAAGCTGTTTTGCTAAACACTTTTTTCAAAACAGCTCAGCTTCACCTAGTAAGTTGCTTATGAAGCTATTTTCTAAAAAAACAGCTTCACTAGTGAAGCTGGGCTGTACCAAACAGGACCAATATTTACCTTGTTGGTTATGCATTGCATACATAACCGCCCCCCTATTCATACAGATTTTTCAATTCAGTAAACACTACAGGTAGTACTCCGTACATCTGATTCCAAACGTAGATCCTTTAGGACATTGACACAGAGTATCCATGACACTTTGACTCGCATTTTTTTTTTTGTTAAATGTACCATTTTGATTAAAGAAAATGCATATGCTGTCACAAATGTAAGGTACTGTGTGTTTTAGTTATGTGATAAGTCAAACTTCACCAACTTTGATCAAGTTTTCTAGAAAAATACACTAACATATAAGCAACACAATTATTTTCATTAAATTCAATCGTGGGTGTGCTACAGTGACAACAGTCAACTCGGATGTTATTATTATCACAAAAATAAAACAATTCCTTCCCTATGAATTGAGTGTCGTTGTTTGTGATAATGTATTTAGGGACGTCAAATCTATGTATTATTTTGGTGAAGAATTCAGCGGCCTTTGTTGAGGTTATCATGGTTATCGGCTTTTATTCAATCCATTTGTGAACTTTTCGATTGCAACGAAGAAGTGAGTCTAGTCCCTAGGTGCATTTTAGTTGGATAGAACCCATAGGCTCTAGCGTGGGTGTCAATCAGTAAGGCTTTGCCTTCCTCTATTGGGATGCACACTGTTGAAGACCCCCAACGTTCTTTATTTGTGTAACTCATCTTCAATCATTTATGAAAGACTTCGCTTTATGGACAGTCGCCTGACCTCTGTTCCATCAGTTGGAAGAATATTGCATAAAAATTAGACACCCAGTGGTTGTGCCCAAATCAGGTTAATTACTAGTACTTGCAGTTGTAACTCGTCTTCATGTTTTGCGACTTTTGGGCTTCATGTTGATCCTCCTCAGATCAAAAAGAGGTTTTCTAAATCAATTCAAGGGACCCCCGGGTGGCACTTAGTCGCAAGCAAATCCTAGCTTGGCTAAGGTATCTTCCATATCGTTGTCCCATCGAAGGACGTGATGTAGCTCAATAACATCAAAATTGTGTAACACATACGCAATATACAACAACACAACAACATCAAAATTTCATATTTCCTCACGGTATGCCTCTGTTTTCAAATCTTTTTTATGTAATCGAAAGGGAGAAGCATCCCAACCTTCTTGATTGCCTTGGAGCAACATAAAGCTTGTTGCTGACTTATAGATGATAGGGTACATCAGAGGGTAGGATTGTTTTTTGTTGCAGTGTTTAATTCATAAGGAAACTACATTACACCAATGTATAGTCACTCCTCAATCACCAATAGGAAGGCAAAACTTCCACAGATTCACAACGTCTACACATGCTTTTGAGAGGCATTTGTGGGAGGGCGGCATAGCTCAGATTTTTATGCAAGGAGTCCTTCATCATCTGCTTAATAACTAGCTCAGAGTCGCCATGCATGGACATAGAAACAACGGATACCTCTAGGGATATCACAATTTGGAGACCATGCAAAAGGACTTCATACTTGTTGTTGTTGTTGTTGTTCATTGCCCCTTTCGAACTCAAGATGTACTTGATTCATTCTCCCTTGTCGGATACTAGGACAATACTAGCCCGATTGAGCATGAGGGAAACATAAAAATACCTTCTTCCAATATTCTTGGTTGACTAAAGCTGGAGCTGTTCGGGTTTCTATCCATTTGGCCATGCATGAAGTTGTCTAGGGCCTATGGCTTTATAGTTGTTGGGGGCGTAGGCAAGTCATATTGCAACTCTAATGCCACTTAGATATGAACAATGGCATTCTTATTATTAATAACCTCACCGAGATGGAAAGAGGTGACCATGCTAATTAAGTGAGAGTTGAAGTGATATAGTATTTTTCATTTAACGATGAGGATTGCAAAGAGAAACTTCTGCATCTAAGGGTACCAAGTTTTGATTTCGGTCAACACCTCATTAATTGATGAAGTAGACCGATAGTGGCGGGCCCAGAATTTTTTTCTTAGGTATAGTGGTGTAAATTTTTTTTGACATCACGAACTCTCAAATCCTAATATTTGGCATATGTAACACCACATATTACTAATTATATAATATATAGTAAATCATATCTCTTTGCAAGAAATTCCTTAAATCTATAGTGCTACACTTCTTTTTTCTCCCTCAGTATTTGAGACCTAAAATTAATCAGAAGACTAAGTAATTTGGTGAAAAAAATAGACAAACTGATTCACAAATTGTTGTTCTATCCATAACAAATTGAATAGAAAATTGGGAAAGCAATCCTAGAAACAAATAAAATTACTATGCTATCTATAACAAATTGAATAAAAAATTGGGAAGTCAATCAAAAAAATGGTGCATAGAGACAGAGCACACTATTGTGGCGCCCGACGACGTGTCATGCTCACCAGCTTGGTGCGCTTGTGCCGCCGTGGGTCCCAGCCACCACTAGTAAATCACATCTAGTATTTGGGGAAAAGAATTTGTGCTTGTCCGGAGACATCCAGCGGTCACTGATACTTGTGGGTGCGGTAGAGAATTTAGACCATTGGTCTTCTTGGGCCTTTGATTTGGGGAGGAAAAATAGTTGAAGCTGTGATTTTGGACTAATTTATTGTACATGTATTCATTTAGCTGTACTTTTACTTTTAAATATGCATATTATATATATATAATTTATGTATGAATATTTTTATCAAAATTTTTGGGTATTCAATTGAATACCCTTGAACTAAGGTAGGCCTGTCCATGAAGACCAATATTTGTACTACTAAGACGTATCCCACTTCCTTACTTTTTGAAGGATCGAGAAAGGCGACCAAAGAGTTGTGAATGAGAGCCCATCAAAATTTCTTCTAAAATGGATTGTGTCCTAACAACTCTCCAAAATCACCAAATCTCACAAGTGAGATGCCATCGAGACAACTAGTGAGTAGATGCCCTTCAGTATACCCAGAGAAGATCGTGGGGGTGGCACGAGAAAATCCTGCTCCAATCACACCATCATCTACGGTGGCAGATCCGGTCTCGGAGCTCCCTCGTGAGACTAGGGTTATCTCCCCCCTAAGGTTTCACCGTTCGGCACCTCACCAAGCGACGAAGCCTGTCGATAGCAATGATCTGATCATGTCCATTGATTGGGTCGGCAAAAATCTAATGGGCTGCTTGTCCCTCGCGGAGTTTTGTAACACCTGGTCCAGTTTGGAATTTGACCCATGGTGGCCCATGTGCTTGTTAATGAGATACTATAGGGGGTTTAGTCCTTATCTTGGTTGTTTAGCTAGAGTTCGTTCCACCATCCGTAGGTTAATCCTTTTACACGAAGCGAGGACGAAAACGTAAGTGAGATGGTGGTATGTGTGGTTCGCTCAGCATGCAGAGTGGATCTGAGTCGTTTGGACTCTGGGACATTACAAATGGTATCAGAGTCAACCTTCGTGGCCACGAGTGTGTGTGGGTTAGGGGCGCATACGTGGAGGTTTATTACGCATGCAGGCCCTACAGGGTGCATGACATGACACATGTACTGACACCATAGTTTTAAATCTCCCACTAAAGCCGTTGTTATAGCTAGCCTTTTGATATAGGGTGCCCCTATTTGTGTTAATGTACAATTTAGTGACTATATTTCGCTATAGCCTGCTATAGAGCTCCACTATTAGCTGTTTTAGAGACATACCGCTAAACGCCTTAGCCCGCTATTTAAAACATTGCTAGCACTGGACGTGTGGTCGCCTGTGCTAATAAGAGGGGAATGTGCCTGCTCATCGTTTGCCAAGTTGAGGGTGTGTTGGGCTGACGAGGACGTTGAGGCCTTTGAGGGGGGGGGGGTGTATGTAACACCCGGACCAGTTTGGAATTTGGCCCATGGTGGCCCATGTGCTTGTTAATGAGATATTATGGGGGTTTACTCTCACCTTGGTTGTTTAGAGTGAGTTAGACCAATATATAAGGCTTCTAGAGTCCATCCCACCATCTTCGGGTTAATCCTTTTACGTGAACCGAGGACGAAAGCGTAAGTGAGATTGTGGTAGCTGTGGTTCGCTCAGCGTGCAGAGTGGATCTAAGTTGTTTAGACTCTGGTGCATTACAGAGTAGGTCCTAGATCGATCTGCCATGGGCGATGAATCTCTTGTGCTCTAGCTTCACGATGCGGTTGCAAAGTGCCCCACCTGCGCATGTCGTTGCGAGGCGACCAGATGCAGATTTGGTGATTACTGATGCACCAGAGGAGCGCTTGTTCTGTCATTGATCATGGCTAGAGGCCAATAGTGTGCCGCTGGCCCTTCCCTTCGGGCTAGTGAGTGTCAGCGACATCTATCAAGATGTCGTCTAGCAGAGCTTCACCAACCAGATCAGGTGCGACATCAACAGCTTCTCCAAGTCTAATCTGCTTAAGACTGATTACGCCACGCGTTCGATCAACATGGCGGTAATCCAACCGCTCGAGGAAGAATCTCTCCACACCATCTTGGAAGAAAGATCCAACTTTGTACTCTGAGAGCTCCACCAGGACCACCATCGTCCTCCCCGACACCACGAGGTGTTTCGATGGCAATCTATTCATGGTCAGCCGTGATAGCACCACGGTTGACGGGAAAACTAGTGTCTAGCGTGACAAGCACCTCGCCAGGAACGTTAATTGTGCCTAGTGCCACATCGATGCCAATCGCACCAATAATGCCATCAGAAGAGTTCTGGACAACAGAGGAGGCAACCTGTGGCGCAACCTTGACCATGATTTTTTTCTACGTCGGCAACCAGGAGGTCGAGCAAACCCTAAGCACCAACTTGGTTATTGTGGCTACTCACGAGCACAATAGGCTCCCAGAGACTCTAGAACTCACCAAGTTTGAGCACTGTTTAAAGCAGTCCATGTCCAAGCTAATCAGCTCCACAACAACGCTCCCTCCCACTCAACCGAATCGACACCAAGCTGCCATCACCGTAGGAGCCGCTAGCCCAAGCGCTCTCATCAAGGTAGAGGAAGCCACCACTCTAGTGCTTTCCCTACAGACGGTGGCCAATACGACTACAGAGGGGAAGGTGGCAACTATGTCACCAACCTCAGACATCCTCCCTGACTAGTCTGACCCAATCATTAGGGCGCCAACTCGGAGGTCAATCGGTCGGCGGGCGACGCTCACGCTATCATCAACGCCAACATCGATGTACGCAACTCGGTTGCATCTTCAATCATGATAGAGGCAACGACCATGACGAGGCATGGGATGGCTTGATGAATCCGCGCCACGTGAACTCTCGCTTCTCAGTGATGGCGTAATCAATTTTATCCGAGAACTTGTCGTCCAGGTGGTAGATGCCTCCGCCGCCGCCTCTAGCTAGCGAAGGGGGCAAGAAGAGCGAGTTGTTGAGATTGATCTCTAACTGGTGGCTCCAAGTCATGTTGAGCGATGTGTCATGGACGTCGATGGTAGCCCTATTGGCCCTTTCTTTTCCTCCTTCTCATCGATGCCAAATAGGGAGGTACACGAGTGGGATGAGGGCTTAGTGAGGGGCAAGAGCTCAATGAGTGCGACGAAGTTGCCTCCTCTGCTAGTGATTTTCGCGGCTAGTGGCCACAATGATGTAGTTTGCTAGTATTCGAGGCGCCAAAGGGAGAGGCTAAAGGATGAAGAAAGAAGACGAGGGATATTTTGGGCAATGCGAGAATACATTACCGTACAAAAAGGCCCAATGTGATCCGGATTAGAAAGTAATAAATCTATGTTATGTGTAGAATTATAATGACATATCTCAAAATAGGTGAGATCCACAAAAGTTTTAATGGCATACTCGTAGTTCTTTAATTGACAAAGTTCTACATTATTGCGCACTATGGTGAAGACTAAAACACATATTAGTGCTATTTGCAAGGGAAAATCTGTTATTACAAATCGAAGAAAATAAATTTGAAATTAAAAAAATATTGGCACTCATGGAGTCACTAACAAATGAGCGCTAAAACAAGAGCTACCATGGATAGCTTAAGTTAATATTTCAACTAAACATACACTTCAAAAAACACATACTCCGTAGGTGTCATGTAATGGACGGATGGATGGAGACCATTATAAACAGGGATGGAAAAGCATAGAGAATAGTATATAACTGGAGCGATGTCTATATGTATCTTTGACAATCTCGGATGAATATTATAGAGTATCCATATAGGTATCACCATCCGAGATTATGTGTTTCAGATCGATATATCCATGAAGAGCTAGTTGATGAAGAGCTAGCTAGTAGTATATATCACAAGTAGCATGCTTGCTGTAAATCCGTCCACCCAGGCGCCCATTACTCCAGTCTACTGATCTGATATACTCAGTCTGTTCCAAAATAACTAAAATAACTATATCGTTTTCATTTCTCGACAAATAACTTTGACTAAATAAAGTTTAAAAATATTAATATTTATGGTATATAATTAGTATCATTAAAAAGATCTTTTAATCTAGTTTTTTTAACAAATTTATTTAGAGATATAATGATTGTACATATTAAATCGAGTTAAATTTGCGGCATAGAAACCAAAAGTGAGAGTTAATCTAGGACGAAGGGAGTACATTAGACGGTATGAGTACACAAAGTGACTAGGGGCGGATCAAGCAGTAATAGGGCGGGTGAGACTCTAGCTCCCCTACGGCCGCGGGGCCCATAAAACCCCCTTAGAAATTTTCACTATAGATACACATCAAGAAGAGGTTCAAGGTATTTAGAGATTGAAGAAGCCCCTTGATATTTTTTTCCTTAGATCTGCCACTGAAAGTGACATATTCACATTTCAAAAAAAAAAAAGAAAGTGACATATTCATGCATCCATAATAACATAAAGCACATGCCCACACTGTATCAATGGATGGTGACCTCCACCAAAAGAATTTAAACACGCATTAATTTTTTTCTCATTAGAGTAGTAGTATAAGACTGAATCGTGAATAGCACAACCAATAGGATCCCTGGTTTGGTATCTGCTGTACACTTGCACTTGGTCGCATATGCATACCTCCTCCAGGCAGGAGAATGTACAGAGAAGCATACCATGCCTCCTGTCTGTCAGTGTGTGCATATATGTTTATATATACTGTATACTGCAGGCCGAGGCAGTGCAGTCACACACACACATACACACACGACTAGTCAATCTGTGGCTCTGTGCTTGCCTATAGCCCCGTACAGAACAAAAGGAGTAATCAGACAGAGCCAGAGCGTGGCAATGGTGCGGAAGCCGATCCACGGTGACGCCGCTGGCGCCAATGGCGCGGAGGCGAACAAGGAGAGGAAGGGGCTGTGGTCGCCGGAGGAGGACGAGCGGCTCTTCAACCAGATCACCTACCACGGCGTCTCCACCTGGAGCTCCGTCGCGCAGCTAGCAGGCAAGATTCGATCCTTGCTAACCGATTGGGATTCGGGACCAGATTTTATTCAGTTGATTATATATAGGCGTTGGATACAAAATACAGTATGATTAATCGATATGTTCTTGAATTTTTGATGAATGTGCAGGGCTCCGGAGGAGCGGCAAGAGCTGCAGGCTGCGGTGGATGAACTACCTGCGCCCGGACCTCAAGAAGGAGCCCATCTCCAAGCGCGAGGAGGAGACCATCATCTCCTTGCAGCAGTCGCTTGGCAACCGGTGGTCCACGATCGCGGCGAGGATGCCGGGCAGGACGGACAACGAGATCAAGAACTACTGGAACTCCCGCATCAGGAAGCGCCTCAGCGCCGCTAGGGACAGCGTCGCCGCCGAGCCAGCGCCGGCGCCGGCGCCGGCGGCCGCGGGAGGGAAGGAGGATTCGGCCAATGCTGCGCCAATGGCGACTCAGCCTGCGCCCGTGCCTGTCCCCGCGCGGTTCCCTGTGTTCGGGTGCCAGCTGCTCGACGGAGCCGGAGCCGGCAGCGGGGAGAGTCCGCAGTCGTCGACTACTACTAGTACGCAGCAGAACACCGGCGGTGACGAGAGCGAGGCGAGCGTCGGCGGCGGCGACAACAACATGATCCATTTCCTCTCGTTCGATGATCTGGATTATTATCCTGGGGATTTGCTCATGGATGTGCCGGGCGCCATGGACGCGTGGGAGAGCCAACTGTACCCTGCCAATTCGATGATGAGTTCGCTCTGTTGATTCACTGCCAATAATTGCATACGTATAGCGCAACCATTGTCTTGTCTTGTTCCCGCCAATCATAGTAGGCTGTATGAATTACTAGTACTCTAGTATATACTACGTATTCATGTGAAATTTTCGCTGTGGTTTTTCTGACAAGGAAGTGCATGATGACGTGTGGAATGTGTGATGTGTTACTCCAAAAGAAAGATGGCTAGGCTAGCCAGTTGTCGGCCTGGTAAAAGAAAATTTGATTAATCAACTGTCTATATATTATTATATTGATATTATAAGCAGACGCATGCTGGGCAAGAAATCAGTCCCGAATATAACAAGTTTACCATATAGTACTGAGTAGAACCATTTCGAGTTTGATCAAATTCATAAAAAAGTAATAAACATCTATGATCTTAAACAAATATTATTAAATTCGTCCTAAATATATTTTTCAAACTATATCTACTTGTGTTATAAATACTGATATTTTTTTAAAAAAATGGTCAAACTTTAGTCTTTTTTTTGAAACTCAAACTTTAGTCTTTTGTGACGGAGGCGTTACAGTTTTTTTATGATGAGCTTTTGGTAGATGTAGATTGCAAGTTAATTAACTAGCAATCAACAAATCATGAACATTGTTGTGTTCCGCTTACCTTGAGTCACACTCTAGAATTAATTTAACTTCAGATTTTTTTTGACAAATTATTTAACTTCAGGTTGAACTACACGCAAATCAACAAAAACACAAATATATTGGCAAGAATTGGGACTCACTTAATTACTAAGTTGAACAAAAATGAGAAACTATAATGTATTACGTTGGATTTTTATTATTAACTTGTTAATTAGGACTTATGACTACTAGTTTGTCTAAACTTTTTATAGTGTTGTGTATGTAAGTAATTTTGAGCCAATTCTCTCGGTGCCATTAGAAATTTTACCTCTTCTCTCACTGCCACCAAATTTTTAGAATTTCCCGGCCTCACTGCGCCATCAGAATAATTCACACTTTCCTTATTGTCATTTCCGTCAAAATCCGCTAAGTTTGTTGATAAGTTGATATGAAAATGAACATTTTGCCCCTCCCAAGCAAATGATGTGAAAATTATGTAAAAAACAAACTTAGCGGGAAAAATGATACATAATTTTTCACACAATCTCGGATGAAGATAATTTTCATATAAAAATTATAGCTCTCGACGAGATCTACAACTTTCTAGTTTTCTATTTTTTCATGTGAAGTAGTTAAGTTGCTAAAACAATCATACAATATTTTAGCAATATATTAATCGCGTACAGGTGACTATCGTCTTAGAAAAATCATATCTTTCTTATATGCAAATGGAGATACTGTTTATAAGAAAGTTATAGCTCTTGATGGGATCTACAAATGTATAGTTTTGAGTTTTTTCATTTAAGATCATGAAGATATTAAAAAATAAATATAAAGTTTGAACAACATACTAATCACGTACAAGCACTTATCACCTTGTGAAAATCATATCTCACTTAGACACTGCCAAACAAGTTAGATTCGAAAATGGTCATTTCCTAATCGCATACAAGCGCTTGTCACCCAATTTTTTCCTTATTTTTTTTACATCATTTGCTTAGGAGGCACAAAATTGTTATTTCCAGATCAACTTAACAGCAAACTTAACGAATTTTGACGTAAATGACAACGAGGAAGTGTGAATTATTCCGATGATATAGTAAGAGAAATTCTAAAAATTCAATGGCACTAAGAGAAGACATAAAATTTCCAATGACACTAAGGGCCTGTTTGGGAGAGCTGTGCTCCTTGATTCTCCAGCTGTGCTCCCAGATTCTCTGGTGAAGTGATTCTGTGGCTGAAAGTAGATTCTCTTTGATTCTTTAGCCTAAACTCTCAAAATCAGGATAGAGAATCACTTCACAGAATCAGGTGAAGCTACTTTTTTCAGCTCTCAGCCTCCTAGTTCATTTCAGAGAATCACTTCACAGAATCAGCAAAGAATCACTTCACACTGAAAAATACGTTTGGCAGCCAGGGAGTGATTCTCCCTGAGAATCAGCTCCGTGGAGATCTCCCAAACGCATCCTAAGAGGGCGTTTGGATCCCTTTATTTTGGATAAATTAAAATCCATTCAATAAACTAGGCTATTTGATTTAGAATTTGATATTCTACCACTTTCCAAATTTTATATATAAGCCTATCTTATAAATTCATAGGGAAATAAATTTTATAGATCATCATGCTATATTTCTACTAAGCATACACAAGATGCATGCACAACATGAATATGAGGCAGACGACAGCAACATGTGGATCCAGCAGACCAGCAGAATCCACCAGCAGCTAACTATCGATCGGCTATGGAGTGTCGTCGTCGATCGTCGGCGCGCGACCACGGATGGTGCATGGCCTATGGCAGCTACAGGAAAAGAACTAGTAAAGCTAGCTAGCTAGCGCAGCGCACATCAGCACATGCAACACGAGAGAGAGATTAATTAATCACTATCAGCTAGCGTGCGACTGCAAACAGAGCAAGGTTCGTTAATGTCTTGTGTTTATCCGTATATGCCCATGCCGCATGCCCTGGTCATTAGCTTGCTTTACAGCAGATCATCAGCGCATGTCGGATCGGATCGGATCCGTCGAGGTCCAGCAAATTTTTAAATAGCCGGCTATTAAAAATAGCGATAACTTTTTTTTCAGCAGTGACGTTACGATAGATAGTGTTTTTATTAAAAAATATAAAAAATATCAGTAATTGATGTCAAAAACATAATAAATATGAAATTTGATAATCACAAATATGTTTCTAGGGTCTTATAAGTATAGATAACATTACTAAATACCATACAATATGGTTCATGAAAATTTAATTGTCTAAAATACCAAATTACGTAGAAAATACTAATTTGTAGATAGCAGTGAAAATTGTCATAGCAGCGGTATAGCGGTAAAAATTGTCATAGCAGTAAATATAAAATAGCTTAGCGTTGACCCTCTCCGAAAGCTATAGCGACCCTATTTAAAACTTTAAGGTCCAGCCTAGCTACCTATATATAACTAGAAGTAAGACTATCTCCAACAGAGCATGCATCTCGCAACCCAAACTCAAAATGCATAGCGCACAATATTTTTAATTAGGTACCAAAATCACGGTCCAACAGAGCACCCAAACCGATTACCCATTTTGCGAACGAGCCTCACCGGAACGCAAATTAGTGTCACGGAGGGAGACGACGCAAATGCCTGAGCGGTCGCAGTGGTGGGCCCCGGCCCGTGCTGGACCCAGGAGCGAGGGAGGGGAGGGAGTACCACCGGCCGGCCAGATCTGGGAGGTGAGGGAGGGGCGCCGCCAGCCGACCGGATCCAGCTCAGACGTCGCCGTCGGCCAGAGAGGAGGGAGGGGCGCGACCGTCGACCGGATCTGGGAGAGGTGCCGCACCGAACGGAGGGAAGCTGTTGCAGCGACCGGAGGGGAGGGAGGGGGCACCATTGCGCCGGCCGGAGGGGAGGGAGGGGTGCCGCCACTCGGCCAGATCCGCGAGGAGAGGGAGAGTCGCCGCCGCTTGGTCGGATCCACGAGGAGAGGGAGAGTCGCCGCCGCGCTGGCCGGAGGGAAGGGAGGGGCGCCACCGCCGGGCGAAGGTGAGGGAGGGGCGCCACCGCCGTGGACCGGAGGGGAGGGAGGGGAGCGACGTTGGTGGATCTCGGGAGGAAGAAGAGAGAGAGAGAGGGACGGACGGGGTGGAAGTGGGAGAGGAGACACATTTTGATTGTTGGAGACGGTATTTTTTTAGGTAGAAAGATTTGTACTGTGCGAGACCTATATGAGGGAATGGGTCTCTAGTTTGGATCGGTATTGTTGGAGTCAGTCTAAGCCATAGCCGCCGTGTCCTGCAGCCCTGCAGGTGCATTCATAGTGGAGTACTAGCAGTAGCAGACAGATCAGTCAGCCCAGGTGGTCATTACCATCTGATAATTAACCCACAGGTCTCATCAGTCATGCATCATCACTTCATCAGGTCCATGTGAAGCATGTGCTCCATCCATCCACCCACTGCTCTGCTGGACTGGACTGGACCGTTGAATTGGATCGGATCATGCATATACACTCGACGAGTCGTCCAGTAGTTATACACTGCATTTTGGATGAACGCGCGCGTGGCTAATTAACAACAACGACTGATGATGAGTGATGACCAAGCATAATGGCGACGATGACCCACACCCCCCCTTGTCAATCAAAAAAGAATGAAAATGATGATGACTAGGTGCTACTAGTATAGTAGCAGTAATAGTGCTAATTAACGTACATACTACATAAGGGCACTCACAATGCAGACTCTACTTAGAGTCTAAATCTATTTATTACCTCAAAACTATCATAGACTTGGAGTCTTGCTTTTTCTTCCTCTCTCTTCAATAACTACACTGTCACATCAGCAAAATACAATAAATAAGAGTATAATAAATAGATTTAGACTCTATAATAGAGTCTGCATTGTGAGTGCCCTAATCAAACTATCAAAGTGCTCTAGCTATCTATACAGCTGCTGACACTTGATAGTAAGGTCAATCTCAATGGTGAGTTTTATTTTATTATTTTTCAAGACTGTCATGTCATATAAAATAAAATGAAACTTGAATGAAACTCTCCATTGAGAGTGAGAGTTTCATTCTAAAGTTTCATAGACATTAAATTCCATGACTCATAGAGATTTGTTAGATGAAACTCATTTCTTCTCTTTTTTCTTAAATGCTACGTTATGTCATCAAAAACGCTTATGTGGCAGTATAATTAATGCAAATGAAACTCAAACGGAACTCTATTGAAACTGGCCTAACTGTTATATATAGCTCGCGTTATGCTCGTGCTCAATTCGTTCATCACGTCGCGTAATTCTCTACCCTGCTGAGGATCGATGGATCTAATCTACTCCCTCCGTCTCTAAATAGATGTCACTAGGGAAACGTGTTTGTGAGAGAAACACGGTTTTCTAGTCACATCTATTTTGAGACGGAGAGAGTATATAGTTTGTTGTCCTTTCCACGGTTAATTAAACTCACTGTTAGGAACGTAGCGGGTATGGAAATCACGTGCGTATAAAGGTCACTGTCTACCTGCACTGCACTTCACTCTTCTGGAGACTGCAGTAGAATCAATCAGCTACGGAGGAGTGTAGTTGTTAACTTTGTGGTGCCTGGGCTCACATTCGTAGCGGAGTCAGTTGGGCTCCAACCCCAGCCCTGTTTGTAACTGGGCCTAATCAGAAACCCAGATCGTCAAGCCGGCCTGCCCGAGAAATAGGATCAGAGCGACAGAAATCGGCAATTATCTCCTCCTTTGCTCAATCTTTCCCTTCACCTTTTCTGATACCTCCAAGCCTATAGACGATTTGAAGCAGCTGATCGATCGCCTGTAAGTCCTGTAACCAAGGAATGCGATCCACGTGATGCAGGTCCCGATTCTGCTGATCCAGCTCAACGAATCATCGAACGTTTGTTAAGTGTCTATTTGGGAAAGCTCCACCACCGGCTTAAGATTCACAGATCCAGATTATTATTTTTTGCCAAATACTTTTGGATCTAGACTTCACTATGATCTACTCCACCAAATTGGTGGATCTTCTAATAAAGCGGTGTTCCACCAGATCCAACTGTGGTAGAGTTGAAAAAACTTACCTACCATGCCATGGATTACACAGAAAATAACGATTTGCTTTGGGTCTTGTTTAGATGCTGAAATTTTTTCAACGTTTAAACACTGATGTGATGGAGAGAAAGTGAAAAAAGTTAGAAGTTTGATCGGTCTATTTCGTGTTCACACCGTCGTGACCGCCCCTCTCCTTCCAGCATCCTACACCTGGCCGTCGTCAGAGCCCCACTCGTGGCCCGCCAAAGACCCACCCGCAACCTCTGTCGGCCTCGTTGCGACACGGTTGCCCAGCTCCAATCCCGACCGCGAGCGCCCCAGGCCACGACCATGGCCCAGCATTGGGGGCTTGCGTCGCGTCAGGGCCGACCATGGCACACGACCTGGGGAGCTCGCGCGCGGGCCCCAAAGGGTAGGGCTCCGGCTGGGCCCCATTGAAGCTTCGCCTGTCCTCGACGTTATCAGCTCGAGCCCCCGCCGGAGTGCTGCCCATCGGAACCCATGCACCCGTCGCTGGATGCCCTGGCTGAGCTACTTGTTGCCCCGTCCCTGTCTCCATAATCCCAATCTCCGCCCTCATCACTGCCACCTCTACATTGCTCGCACCTACCTTCACCCCGTCTCTGCTTGTCTGCCTCCTTTGCCATGGTCACCACCACCGCTAGCCTCCTCTGCCATCATCGTGCAACGTCCCCGTCTTCTCTACAACCGTTTGAAGGCCCTATCTCCTAACTGCACATGTTGCTAGCCTTCTCCCGGCTGCGCTCGCCACCTCAGCAGTGTGGTCAGACCACCTATCTTCTGCCTACCCCTTATGCGAGGTGGCACCCCTCCGCCTAGCGCATAAGCGTGCTTGGGCAAGCGCCTAGCGACACATTTTTGAACATTAATTTTTTGTTATATGTCTTTAAAAATAGACTATATTGAGCTTATCCACTATAACTTTTTATATAACTTTTTGCGGACAAACTTTTCAACCTAAGAAGAAAAATGGGTAGGTTAAAAAATAGAAAACAAATTAGAAAAAGGAAGGAAGGAAAAAAAACAAGAGAAAAATTAAGAAACATAATGGACCTGTAGGATCGGATACCACGGCGACGGAAGAGCGACCGCTAATAATTAATTCATTAGGCGTGCAATCATACCATTAGCCAACTAGGGTGGTAGTGGTAGGGAGCGACCAAATAGGATTAAAATTTAGTAGTGGGTGGCACTCCACGCCACCTCACCTCACCTCACTCTCGCTTGTTTAGATATCTCAAACTATCAATTTTTTTTCACTCTCTCTATCACATCACCATCACATCAATGTTTGGACGCATATATGGAGAATTAAATGTTGGTAAAAAAAATAACTAATTGTACTTTTAGTATGTACATGTCGAGACGAATCTTTTGAGTCTAGTTGGGCAATTTAAATTTGCTTCGTCGTGTAATCGACGTCCTAACGAACTGTCCATCCAAACAGAGCATCCATCGGGCCCACTGCGAGACCTTCTAGCACAGGATCTATGACAGGTGGAAGCCATTGCGGTCTTGTTTAATTTTTACTGTAAAAACTTTTCATCTACTACATCGAATTTTTAACACATGTATGGAGTATTAGATATAGACTGAAAAGATAATTAATTACACAGATAGTGATAACTTTGTGAGCGTAATTAGTCTATATTTTTTGACAATATTGTACTACAGTAAACATATGGTAATGATGGATTAATTAGTCTACTAGGTAGTGTGTTCGTGCGTTGCTACGGGACAACAAAGACTTGTTTGATTGCGTTGCTACTGAGGGAGTACATGCTTCTATATACTTTACAGTCCTTGCATATTGGATTGCGGCAGCTTAAACTTCAAAATCATAGGGTCGAGTAAGCTGAGGAGAATATATAGCTGAGGAATTCAGTGAGGTTACTTTAATCATCACGGGAAGCAGAAACATTACAATAAGCATAAGCTGAGGAGAATATATAGCTAAAAACTTGCTCTGCTCCAGCCGACCAAAGCTAACAAGCCAAGCTGATCGAGAGGCTTGCTTGGCCTGCAGAGTAGAGAAGAGAAGAGACTGCCGTCACCGAGGCAGGTGGTCCAGAGAGCTATGGGGTTCGGCATGGTGTCCCTCCTCGACGCCTTCTTCCGACGCGCGTTCACCTCCGCCGGCCTCCGCCCCGGCTCCGCCGCTGTCGACGCCGACACCACCATCCACTTCTGGGCGCACCCCTCCCTCCTCCATCAGCCTTCCTCGGCGGCGGCGGAGCCGGACCAGCCGCCGCGGCCGGTGGTGGTGCTGATCCACGGCTTCGGCCCGGACCCGACGTGGCAGTGGGCGGCGCAGGCGGGCCCGCTGTCGCGCCACTTCGACCTGCTGGTGCCGGCGCTGCTCTTCTTCGGCGCGTCCGCCACGCGCGCGCCCGCGCGGTCCGACGCCTTCCAGGCCGCCGCGCTCGCCGCGCTCCTCACGGGCGGACACGTCCCGGGCATCGGCGCCGGCCGGACCGTGCACCTGGTGGGCACCAACTACGGCGGCCTCGTGGCGTACCACCTCGCCCGGGAGCTGGAGCAGCAAGGCCAGCAGCAGGCGGGCGGCGGCGTCCGCGTCGACGTCGGGAAGGTGGCGCTGTGCGGCACGGACGCGTGCTGGGGCGCCGAGGATGACCGTGCGCTGGCGGCCAGGAGCGGCGCGGCCGACGTGGCGGAGCTGCTGGCGCCCGGCGACACACGCGCGGTGCGGCGGCGGTGGATGATGAGCGCCTACCGCCCGTTCAAGCACATCCCCGAGTGCTTCCTCCGGGACCTCTTCCGGGTACGTTTTTTTCTTTGAAAAATTAAGGGAAACCTGTTCACGAATTGGGCCCATCAAAAAGTGGAGGCCATCCCGAATTCACGGTCGTGGCCTAGGTTTGGTGGGCCGAGGCCCGGGCTACATTATATTATTATTATTATACGTTCCCATATATCTTAGTATCTTGGCCGACAGCTCAAGCTCAACCATCTCCTCCTCTCCTGTTGCGTAAAGCATATTGATGCAAAGCATCACTGTCATCATGTCAACTCCTTTTTCAGCTTTTAGTTACTATATCATCCTTAATCAATTTATGTTAGCGTCAACAATGCCAAATAAATGTACCATCGTGACACCTACTGTACATGATAAATTTAACAAATTCTAATTTAATAGCGTAAGTATTTGGTGTACTTTATACAACGTAGGTTAAAATTAGAGAAATTTAGCTTATAACAAAACTAAACTACCTGCATTTTACAATGAAACACATATTAGTTTTCCACATAGCACAAAAAGAATGTGTATGTATGCAGAAACACTTTGCGGACAACAGGGACGAGAAGATGGCACTAATCAAAGGGATCACCGCCCGGGAAGGCTTCGAGCTGACTCCTCTACCTCAGGTCGATCGATCTCTCCCTAAATTTCCTCGTGTAGCGAAACAAGTACCGCTACCAACACAAAAGAAAACACTCATATATGTACACATCTCACAATTACTGCAGGAGGTGCTCATCATCTGGGGTGAGTTCGACCAGATCTACCCGGTCGAGAAAGCACACAAGATGAGAGAGTATGTTTTCCTACTTGTGATTAATCTTCAGTAATTATGCGGCTTAATTAACCCATGTGTATTATATATTATATATAATGCAGGAAGCTCGGGGAGAAGGTGACTGTGAAGGTGATTCCGGGAACGGGACACCTGCCGCAGCAACAGGACATCAAGCTCTTCAACCGCGTCCTCCTCGACTTCCTGCTGCAGCCTGCTTCCACCTCCAATGGCAGCAGCGCCGCCGCCGCCAAGTAGCTCGATCGGGTTCTTGTTTCTCCACTCCTATACCACGTGGCACGAGCTTGCTGTTGTTACTCTCGATCTAGAGCTGGGTTTTATTCTGCCTCTTCGTTTTCTATCCAGCTGATTTGGAAATAGAGGCACTGCACATTATTGCTGTAATTTGCAAGAGGTGAAATAAAATGTTTTCTTTAAAGTATGGTGTTTTGGATCATGCCACAAATATTTTTTTAACAAACAAGAACGAAATTGTGCATTTTATTTATTTGCATTTAAAATTTACAGAATATGTTTTATAATAAAATTTATTTAGAGATAGAATCGTTAATACTGTTTACTATAAATCTAGTCAAAATTGAGCTAGTTTGATCCGCGCGAATCTTATAATTGCATTCTTCGTGGACTGAGAAGCATCGTAAACATTAATAATATAAAAGTTAGCCAAAGTCTAAATAATTTGAGTTGATACAGTGTAGTATCATAATAGCTTTCACCAACCACGCAGTAGTAGGTGGTGACAAGTGCGTGTGACACACCACTCCACCTCGTGACTTTCGACGACGGACGAACCAACAAACAAACCTTCTACTCCCTCCGTCTCATTGAAAATGTCGTTAGAAAACCATATCCCCCTCACAAACACGCTTTCCGAACGACACTCTCAATTGGACGGAGGGAGTAGAAAGTAAGCCATGCCGCTAGAGGCTAGAGCATCCATCGGCCCTACAACGAGACCTTGCAGAAACTTTATATGATGATGTCACTTTCCATGATCGTTGGTACTGAAAATTTTTAGCCATTAGTGCTGTTCGACTGTTTGGCCAATGACAGGTGGGACACCACTCTTGCAGCCCGCTATAGTCAGAGTTGGGCTGGCCGGGTTCTTTAATCATGACCAGAAAAATGATTTGATCACCATTCACCAACAAAAAAATGGACCACCACATGCAATAGTTGCTGTGGGCGCTATAGTCAGAAGAGAAGACGACTGTGCTGTGCAACATGACCAGAGACCTTGGCAAGTGAGGTGAGGTCCTGCAGGGAGAGGGAGGTCAGGCCGTCAGGGAGCAATGGGCTTCGGCGTGGTGTCCCTGCTCAACGCCGTGTTCCGCCGCATGTTCACCTCGGCTGGCCTCCGCCAAGGCTCCGCCACGGTGGACGCCGACGACGGCACCACCATCCACTACTGGGCCCACCCGTCCCTCCTCCAGCCACCGCCGTCCGGCTCCGACTCCGAGCGGCGGCCGGTGCTGGTGCTGATCCACGGGTTCGGGCCGGACCCGACGTGGCAGTGGGCGGCGCAGGCGGGTCCCTTGTCGCGCCACTTCCACCTGGTGGTGCCGACGCTGCTCTTCTTCGGCGCGTCCGCCACGCGCGCGCCCGCGCGGTCCGACGCCTTCCAGGCCGCCGCGCTCGCCGCGCTCCTCTCCGTCTCCGGCCAGCACCTCCCGGGCCTCGGCGCCGGCCGGACCGTGCACGTGGTGGGCACCAGCTACGGCGGCCTCGTGGCCTACCACCTCGCCCGGGAGCTGGAGCAGCAGCAGGGCGGCGGCGGCGTCGGCAAGGTGGCGCTGTGCGACTCGGACGCGTGCAAGGGCGCCGACGACGACCGCGCGCTGGCGGCCAGGGCCGGCGTGGCGGAGGTGGCGGAGCTGCTGGCGCCCGCCGACACCCGGGCGCTGCGGCGGCTCATGGCGGTCTGCGCCCACCGCCCGATCAAGTACGTCCCCGAGTGCCTCCTCCGCGACATGCTCCGGGTACGTTACAGGTGGCCCGTCAGCGTCAATGGAGACATTCGCGTCGCGTAGACGGTAGAGCCCACAAAAAATACGTCTTGTTGGGCTGGGGGCCCAGGCTAATATAATAAAAGGTAGTATTGTAGACTCATCGGTAAAATAAGAAGCAAATTAAAAGCAAAGATTTGGCGCCGAATCCACATCGGCAACCAGCGACAGACAGCTCAAACGCTCAATCATGCCCAGACGCGTTCGCGTAAAGCATTCTAGCAGTCGCCAGCACGACGAGATCATCAACGTATCTAGTATTCTAATGGCGTTCGCGTAAAGCATTCTAGTAGACTCATTTGAGTCTGAGAAAAATAGTTCATTGCCATTAGAAATCCGCCAAATAGTTCATTGCAAATTAGAATCCCGTTGTGTGGAAAAATGAAATAAAGGGTTTAAGAGTTTTCTCGATCTATATGAGAAGTTTTTTTTTCCTTATACACAATGTTCGGTAACCGTCATACACCGTAGATCGAGTTTTTTATAATATTTTGATACGTGTAGTTGAAAATTAAAGTTTTATTTCATAATTTTTCCCTATTATATGCCATTATTACCGTCATCTAATCTATCTAATCCGTTACATGATCTAACAGATTAGATGATGGTGATAGCATATAAGAGGAAACAATTATGATTCTGTGGCAATAAAGCAAAATCTTAATTTTCATTAGCACATACCAAAATGTTATAGATTCTAGTGGTAGTGGACAATTTTTTGCTTTGAGTTTTGACTATCTAATACCTTTACTATCGCTTTCTCCCCTAGCTTTCTGCGCAGTGTAGTTTTTTCAAATGACATACACATATATGCAGAAATACTTCGCGGACAAGAGGGAGGAGAAAATAGCGCTCATCAAAGGGATCACCACTGGACAAGGCTTCGAGCTTCCTCCGCTACCTCAGGTACTGTCAAATGAAACCACTGATGATCTCTGAACATCAAAACATGCACACTGAACAGATCACTACAATACGACTACGTGTGCATTATGAACACAAGTACATCGTGCAAATGAATCCAGCTCAAAATTAACTGCAGGAGGTGCTCATCATCTGGGGAGAGTTCGACCAGATCTTCCCAGTGGACAAAGCACACAAGGTGAAAGAGTAAGTTGTTGTTGTTACTTCTGCTTACAGCTAAATTTCAGTTGTCTAGTTCTTTAGCAACCAGTCCGTCAGTACGCAGTACTCTCGCCACTTCTGAACATTTTGGGTAACAACTCAATTGGCATGTTTATCTGTGCAGAAAGCTAGGGGAGAAAGCGATAGTAAAGGTGATCCCCAAGACGGGGCACCTGCCGCAGCAGGAGGACCCCAAGCTCTTCAACCGAATCCTCCTCGACTTCCTATTGCACCCTTCCGCTTCTGCATCCAATGGCAGCACCGCTTCTAAATAGCTTGACTTCTCATTCTTGATTATCCATTGTCGTGCCGCGCGCATTTTCGACGTTCTTTTTTGTTCTGGTTGTTGCTGATGATGTTGAGCAGTCCGGAGCAAGCTTGTGCAGTGGAGATGTGAAGAGTAAAGCTGTTTAATTAGCGCTGCTGTGGGATCTGTCAGTGCTTGGATATATTCCATGTTGCTATCATTGTCTCTCTCTCTCTCTCTTTTTCCATTCATATTTACATGTTGTATTTATCTAGCATTATTCATGGTGTATGTCGTTGTCCTGCGCTACGAGCTATGGTTGCTGTGAACCACTGACTATTCCGAGGGAGGGAGCAGCTAGGGAAATACACGGATAGCTGAGCGGTGGGCGACTCCGCTGACTCCCGGCGGCGGCCACTCCGGCCCCGCCGTCCACCTCGCCAGCCGACGGGTTCCTCCCTGGCCCCGTCGCCCACCTCGCCAGCGCCGCGTCCCGCTCGCCTAGCGCCCCGCCTCTCTCCCTCCATTGTGCTGTATCTGGGGCCCCGTTCATCCGCCGGCTGCAGACCCGCCGGGCCGCTGCGCCACCTCCGCGCCCCCGGTGGCGCTGCTAGGGCCATATCCCCCACGCCCCCCCCTCCGGCCTCCCTCCCCGCCGCTACCTCCATTCCCCACCAGATCCAGATCCGTGCATCCGCCGTCCATGGAAGTCGGATCCTCATCTCGCCGCTCCTGGGCGGACGAGGTTGAGGAGGCCCTGGAGTGCGGCTCCCCCGGAGCTCTCCTGGAGGCCCTCGGCCGCGGTCCTGTAGAGCGCGTGGCTCTCAGTGACTCGGAGGGTGACTCCGACTCCGAGGACTCCCCCGTGCACTCCCCTGCCCCCCTCTCTCCTCCACACCGTGAAGAAGACCTGCCGGCTCCCGGTGGCCGCAAGCGGCGGCGGCGCCGTCGCCACCGCAACCGTCGCGGCCGGTGGGGCGAGGGGCTCATGGCGGCAGCCCGACGCCCGTTGCAGGCTTGTCCGCGCAACGCCAGCTCCTCCCCCGTGGCGCATCCTGCGCGCACACTGGGCCCCCCAGACGCGGCGGGATTCTACGAGGTCCGCGGCCGGCGCCTCGGCCGCTCCAGGACTCCACCTCGCCGCCATCGCCCGGTGCCGCGGGAGCTCCAAGGTCTCTGCCTCAACTGCCTCGCGGACGACCATGTCAGGGCCCAATGCTCTTATCCGACGCGTTGCCACAACTGCGGGGCTGAGGGACATTTCGCGGCCGCCTGCCCCTACCCAGTGGGCTCTGTGGCCGTCGGCTTCAAGCGCGGGCGCCCCACCACCGCTACGACTGGTGGCGGCCGTCGAGTATTCATGCGGCGCTCCCCCAATGACCGCCGGTGCTACCGGCCCTCCTCTGCCGACACCGTCTCCGGCCGGTCCCTTTCCACCGATGGGTCCGCCTCGTTTGGGACGCGCCCGGCCACCCCGCTTCCGCCACCGCCTCCCGGAACGCCCCCGAGCTCGGCATTGAGGGCTGCGGGTCGCCCTGGCGGCCAGCTGCCGCCGCCGGCGGCGGGCCCCCCACCGCCCTCTGCTGTCCGGGTGGGCTCTCCGGGGGCCGGGACCGCTGCGCCCCTGGCCACGGGCGGTAATAGCGCCCCAGCTGCCAGTGGTGCCACCGGCCGCCCAAGAGCGCCACCGACATCCCCCATGCGATGGGCCGCGAAGTCGAGGTGGGCCCGAGGCGCCCACCTCCTCGCGCTCCGCTGGTGGTTGTCCCGCGGACCGGACAAATTCAAAACGCGGAGGACGCCCTCGCCAGAGCGCTCGTGGTGGTGGTGGCTGGCGCTCGAACGCCTGTTTCAGTCCAGATGATCCATCAGTTCCTCTGGAATAGGTTTCAGATTGCAATCGGCGAGGCGGAAGTCAAGCGTCATCACCCGGAAGACTTCATTGTCTGATTCAGTAATGCGGCGGACCGTGAACAGGTTCTGAAACGCGACAACAGCAGACCACCCTTGCCGCTGAGATGGTTTCCCTAGCGACGCACCTCGTTGGCCTCAGCGGGGTCCTTCAAATTCAGGGTGCTTCTGGCGCTTGGCTGTGTCCCGCTGCATGCTAGGAACACCAGTGTGGCCCAGACGATCCTCGGACCCGCCTGTGCTGGAGTGGACCTAACCGACCGTCGTGATGTCCCGGCGGAAGATGACAGGGAATTCTTCATCACTGCCTGGTGCTGGCACCCGTCGTTCATCAACAATGAGAGCCTTATCTTCATACCAGAGCCATCGCTACCTGGGCATGTCGAGGAGGGCTCTCAACTTCGTGGGCTCAGGTACCTGGTCCGGATACGCCTTGTGGAAGTTCAAGATCTCTCCACCCCCCAGCTTCCCCGCCTTCAGATCACGGCCAGGACAACGATCAAGGGGACGCTCATGATGACGACGATGATGCTCACGGGCCGGGCAGCGCGGGCTTTCAGGAACCCCCGGACTACTGTCCCACGCCGCGACGTGACTCGGACACAGACGGTTCACCGGACAGCAACTGCAACGACTTTCATCCGCAGGCGGGCTGGGGGTTCAGGAGCCGCGGCTGCCCTCTCTCCGTGGTGGTCGGGGACGTTCCCTGCCCCCTACCGCTGCCCCGGCCTGGCTGCAGCCCCATGATCGCCAACCAGGTTCCAGCGCACACTCTTCCGCTGCCGGCTGGACCAGAGCCCTCAACGCCTCCCCCCCGGGGGCTCGGGGGGAGTGGGCCTTTGGCGTCAGCGCCGCGTCCGTTGGCTTTGGCCTCCGCGGCCTCTCCGTCCCAGGCCTCCCCGACACCGCGAACGCCGCAGCAGCCCTCCTCGGACATGCTTGTGCTGCATCAACTGGGAACGCCGCGCGTCGGGTTCGTCGGCGGCATCATCAACGTGGCGCCGGGTTTAGTGCTCGCAGGGCACAGCTCCCAGTTCACAGTTGCTGCGAGTGCGCACGACTGGTGGTCCGACGTCGCAGCCAGAGAGCTGGGCTATGCCCTTGGGCTCAGGCCAGCTGTTGCATCCTACGACAGCTCTGCCTGCGCGCCCGGCCCGCGACCGGTGGATGCCGCGTCAGGCTCCCCTGGCTTGCCACAGCCGTCGGGCCAACAGGCGTCAGGCTCGGAGGTCTGCGCGCCAGTACATGATGAACCGCCTCCTGTGGCGTTGCTGGATGAATTCATTTCTTGCATGACCCTACCTCTGATGGAGCCTATCCTGCCGCAACCCCCGCAGCCTCGCGGATCCAGGATCCCAATCGACGAATGGAAGGCTCGACGCAGCACCAGGCTGGCGGCCAAGTCGGCGTTCCGCGACCCACAACCCGAGAAGCAAGCGCGCCGAGTCCTCGTCATAAAATGGTTTGGCAATCTGGCTAGCAATGGCGAGCATACTCCAGACCTCAACATCGCCACACGCTTTCAGGAAGCTTTTGGAGATGACATCTCCTCAGCACGTCGGGAGACCATGCGCGAGCTCTTCCCACAGCTGGGCGGGAGGGTGGCTCGATCTGCCTCGCGCAGGTCTTGAGCCACGGGCCTGCTGCTGTCGCGGCGCACCTCGTTTCCACGATGTGTGACAACCACCTCTTCATTTGGAACCGCGAGGCCTCAACAGTCGGGCTCGGCGTTCTGCACTTCGCAACTCCTCCTCGCTACACCGCGCCTCTATTGTATGCGTCCAGGAGACGAAAATCATGAACTTCTCTGTCGCGGAACCATCCTGATTATAGAACTGAAGTACCGTCTTAGTCAAATTCGTCTGACATCGACCCGTACTTGAACCCATATAACCCCGGTAGTCCGAAAATCTCGAAGTATTTCAAACATCGTACAACATACAGGATCGCATCGTTCAAGTATCGCATTCGTAAGGATACATCATTGATAAACGAAACCGAATTTAAACATCAGAGTGCGAAATCATAAAAGAGTTATTACAATACTGAGTTTTAAAGTGCGGAAGCTGAAATAAGTTTTGAAACATGACCACCACACATGTGGTCCAAATAAACATTGTTTTTGATAACTCACTCCTCCTTTTTCAAATAATGTGCCACTAGAAGTCTCAGTTCAGCAAAAGAAAAGGAGAAGCTTCTGGATGACCCTGCCCTGGGCCTACTCCTCATCACCCTCTACGGGGTAGAGACAGTGCTTACAATAGCCGTAGTACACCTGACCATCTGCAACAAACGGGATAAACCATGAGTACGAGAATGTACTCAGCTAGACTTACCCGTCCAACTGAAAATAAAGACACCAAGGGTATGCAAGGCTTTTTGGGTGGAGCTGGAATCATTGAGTTGCGAAAAGCTCAACTTAAAAGAAGAATATTTATTGATACTCGAGCAGTCAAATTTTTGACCTACCTCTCGATCTAGGTTTTGCACCTGAACTATTATATACACTTGAGTCTAATCAATCAATAATATAACTATATCCAGTTGACTTTAATCACATTTTAGGAACTATTACATACACTTGAGTCTAATCAATCAATAATATAACCATATCCAGTTGACTTTAATCATATTTTAGTTGAACCTTAAACATCACATAGAGTTTATCGTGGTGAAGCTCGCCATAGTTTCCCACTAACCGGGGGAGACGGCGACTTGAATCGAATTCCAAATCAGCTGGTGAAAGACCTTTAATACCAACCCACACTTTCCCCGTCGGGTCCATGCATTGGGTAACCGCTCGATGCTTGTTCGTGGTGGTAATCGTCGCGGTTCAAGCACGGACCACCCAATTAGAACTATACGATGGCCATTCCGAGGCAGATCGTGTTTCCATACTAGAGGGTGCGACACAGGTTGAGACCGGCCCGAACAGCGTCTAACCGGCTTTGGGGTCGATGATTACAGCACCGAAATATCCCTAAGTAAAAGGGCGCGTTCAAAAATGAACGAGAGCCAACATCGATACAAACCTACACGATCCAACGGACGGACTGCCCCAAATTTCCAAACTTGTGTCTTCCCTTCCAGTTGACCGTATCTCATTACTACTGAGGTTCTTTTCCACGATAGCAAATATAGCCAACCGTGATCCGGGAAATACCACCAGGGGTATTACGAGAACATCCTTAACTACTACTTTTATTAAGCAGGCTAAGCAATTCTACATGTAAGTAAGTAACAAGATACAAGGCAGATATAGCAATAATTCAAGGAAGGATAATGTAACAATTAGGAATCAATCAACTCCTATATCTAATGCATCACAGTATAAAATACTCAATTAATTTAATTGCAAATAATAGGAGGCTTAGAATGCTCCGGGGCTTGCCTTGAGAAAAGACCGAGGCCTCGTGGGAGGGGCACTCGGGCAAGTTAGTCTCCGGCGCGGGGTCGGCCTCCTCGGTCCTGGGCAGCTCCGGTATCTCCTGCTCGTCGTTTGCTTCCGGCTCCTGGTCGGCTTCCGGGACTGTCGATCTTATTGCAATGCGGTAATAATTAAATAATGCGCGGTGCGAAAGGATGGTATGAAGAGTAATATTTCTTGCAAACTAACAAAGCCAACTTGTTGAACCACTTTTGACATTGAGGAAAAACACTTATTTTCCACATAAAACAATTCATTATTTTATTGTTTCCTAATTATTAATTCCAAAAGAAACCCAGGTTTGAACTGCAAATGCATTTTTTCAAACTCAGAAAAATCTACAAAAATTCCAGAAGGTAACTAACACTAACTGAACTTCACTGCATAAAATTCAGCAAGAGATAAATTACAGAACCACAGATCCAAAAAGATGAAATCAACTGCTAAAAAGGTGCTTTGTACTAACTTTTCTTATGAAAAGTGTCAAACAACAGGTTTCATATTTTTCCTAGCTTTATCTAATTATAACTACTCCACTGCAGAAAATTTACTGCTAGAGCATGCACACATGAGTCTACACAAAATAAACAAGTTTACTCCAAAACAAACCCTTTGAACTACAACCTTACTGGAAAAGGGTGACATCCTCATTTTCATATTTTTCCCAAATTCTATTCCACATTTCATATTTATCAAGGAAGTTCCATGAACAGAAAAATTATATTCTTTTCTACAAGAATTTTCTAAGAAAAACACAGAAAAGCACATTTGTATAGCAACTCCTTATTTTTCCATGCACAACCTATGCTTAGCATTTTCTTAGCTTAAACAGGACATATGGAGACTACATAAAGTTTCCCATATTTTACTTTCACATATAAAACATCTTAATAATTATTCTAAGAAAACAGTTAAAAAGGAAATTAAACCTTAACAGATACTTTTTCTACAAAAACAGTGCCCATAAATTTTTCACAGATGTATAACCTGACAAGAAAGTTACACCAATTTTTCCATGAATTAACTCAATCAGAAAACATATAAACTCATTTATTTAAACAAAAGCACATAATCTGGATTAAATAAAAACAGTATAATAAACTTCCACCAAAAATACTTTCATATTTTTCCATGACAGATCTACTCATGAGCAAGCTATCAAAACTGAAAACACTTCATTTGGATCATTTGAACGTGCTACACAAAATAAACAAACTTTCTGGAAATTAAAACAAAAAGGAAAAACATTTAAACTTTCCCGGCCTATCCTGCACAGACTCGGTCCATGGACCATGGGTGGCTGACGCGTGGGACCAGCTGGTCAACAGGGCCCAGCGGTCAGTGAAGGTGAAGCAGGGGCGACGGTTGACCGGGGTTTTCTCGCCGACGGCGAGGTTGCCGGCGGTGAGGTGGTGCCCGGCGTGTTCTCCTTGGCTAGGCGGTTCGGGTGGTGGTGTTGGTTTGGCCAGCGCATGGCCGTAGCTCGCCGGCGGCGAGCGATGGCGGATGGCGGCGGCGGAGGTGCTCGGCTACGCCGTTTCCAGCGGTCGCCGGTGAAATTGACGAGGGCGCAAGCTTAAGCGAACCCTAGGGAGTGGAACTAGGTGGTTGGTTTGGCTCGGGATGCTCCGGTGGAGCTTGACCACATGCGCGGCCATGGCGGACAATGGCGGCGCTCGGTCGGGAAGAGGAGGGGGGTTAGGGAGCAGTAGAGACCTCGCGGAGGCGTGTTCTCACCTTGCCTTGGCCTGATGAAGCTTGTCGGCGAAGGAGAGGGGTGGCGAAGCTCGGGGTGGTGCGGAACGGGCTCGAGCTCCTTTCGGCGGCGAACGGGGACCGAAGGGGGCACCTCGTCCTCCGGCGGCGGTGGGGCTTGGTCGAGGAAGATGACGTACGCACGGCGTGTGCACGGTGAAGGCGGAGAGGCTGGCGAGAGGAATTGGATGGTGGTGGTCGGGTGAGGTCGGAACGGCGGTGGCGAGTGGCGGTGTCGAACGGTGGCGAGCAGTGGAGTGCTCGGCTCGTTCGCGGAAGAGGAGAGGGAGAGAGCAGGCACGAGAGGGGGGTGTGTGGCGAGTGAGGGAGTGAGCGGGGGAGGTGCTCGGGGTTTTGCTTGCGGGTTTGGTCGGCCGGCGGTCGTGGCGGGGGGCCACGGCGTCGCGGCGAGCGAGGCGAGCGCAGGCGGTGGCATGGGCGTGACGAGCGAGGCGAGCGGGGAGTGGCCGCGTGAGATTGTGGCATGATCAGGTGGAGAAGAATCGGGCGAGGAGTGGGCGAGGGGGATTTGGCGCAGAGAAGGGCGGCCACGCGGCGGCTTGGCCGGCGTACGGCGCGGCCCGCGGTCAGGGCGACCGGCGCGTCGTGCGCGGGCTGGCGCGGCGGGCGAGCGAGCGTGGGCCGGCGCGGTGGGCGAGCGGGCCAAAAGGCCAGCTGGGCCGGTTGGGAAGCGCCGGGAGAAAAAGTCTTTCCTTTTTCTTTTTCCAAAACCTTTTCGAACTTTGACCATTCAAAAACAGTTTCAAAAAACTTAAAACTAGGCTTTGACCCAAAAATAAAAGTTGCTCAAAATAATTTTCTCTACAATTTTCATATAAGACACTTTTTCTGAAAATCATTTTCTCAACCTCCACATAGATAAAACCAATTTTTGAACTATAAATCATTTTGTTTCCACATTTTTAATTATAAACCATACTGAACTAAATCAAGGTGTCAATATAAAAAAATGTTATACTCAAAATTATCCTTTTTATAAAATTATTTGTCAAGACAGAAATCCATTTAGACAACCAAGTCTTATAGAAATCCAAATCCAAATAAACAACAAAAGACAAAAGCACTTTATACACATGAAATGATGCAATGCATTGCTTATGAATTTTAGTAGCTAAATGTAGTTCCTAATGTAGTGCTTGATACTGGGGTATCACATTCTCCTCTTCTGTGAACACCGAATGTACGGGTTATGACTACGACTATGCCTTTCTTCCGGCGATTGGGGTGGCTGGGGGTGCAAGCACGTCCTGGCGGCGGGACATATGGGACATCGACTCCCCCTCGGCTGGACGCTTTTCCATCACGGTCCGACTATCCTTGGCCGGGGGGGGGGGGGGGGGGGGGGGGGGGGGGGGGGGGGGGGAGCAAAATCATTGGTGGCTGACGAACGTGTACGGGCCGGTAGCAAGATCAGAAAAGGGCTCCTTCCTCCAGGAGCTCCGGGACGTGCGCGCGTCCTGCCCAGGCCCTTGGCTGGTTTGTGGGGACTTCAACCTCATCTACCAGGCTGCGGATAAGAACCGTGGATGCCTTCACCGGTCACTTATGCGGGCCTTCCGCGACGTGATTGACAGCCTTCAGCTCGACGAGCTGCACCTCAATGGCCGCCTGTTCACCTAGTCCAACGGAAGGGACCGACCCACGCTCGAGCGTATTGACGGAGCCTTCACCTCCGTTGAGTGGCTGCAGCTCTTCCCCAACCACCATCTCCGCGCCCTTTCTTCGGACTCCTCGGACCATGCTCCGCTTCTTCTCGTCCTAAGCTCCCAGCCTTGGGCTCTCCCAAGTTTCCAGTTTGAGCAATTTTGGACGAAGGTGGAGGGGTTCGTCGATGTCGTGGACGCAGCATGGGGGACAACGAACGTCAATGTGGACGCATGCAAGAACGTGGACGTCAAGCTGCGTGGCCTGGCCAAGGCGCTCACAAGCTGGCGCGCGTCTAGGGTGGGGAACGTTGCGTTCCAACTCGCAGCGGCCCGCGTCATCATCCAAGGGTTCGACCTTGCACAGGAGACCAGGGACCTCTCCGCTGGTGAGCTGTTGTTGTACAGGGAGCTCAAAGCACACACGCTCGGCCTGGCCTCCCTTGCGAGGACGATGGCCAGGCAGAGGGCGCGCACTAGGCAGCTGCGCGAGGGCGATGCATGCACGAAGTTCTTCCACCTGCAGGCGTGTCATCGACGCCGCAAGAATTACATGCTGGCTATCTCTCACAATGGCCACACCTTCACGGAAGACGAAGCAAAGGAGGAGGTGGTCTATGACTACTATAATGTTATCCTGGGAACGCCTTTTCTTCGATCACACAGAATCGACCTCCAACAGCTACAGCTTCCCTGCTTGGACTTGACGGACTTGATCAGACCGTTCACGACCGACGAGGTGGCGCGGGCGGTTCTGGAATCGCCGGCAGACCGCGCCCCCAGGCCTGACGGTTTTGAGGCTGGGTTTTTCAAGCCGGCTTGGTCGGTAGTGGGCAATGACATCGTTCGTGTGTTCCACAGCCTCTGGGACATGGACTTCAGGAACTTCAACTGACTTAACGAGGCGGTCATGGTACTGCTGCATAAGACTCGTGCGCCGGAAGGACTGCGGGACTACCGACCGATAAGCTTGATCCACAGCGTCGGCATGCTGTTCGCCAAATGCCTCGCTCTGCGCCTCATGCCGTTCATGGATGAACTCATACGCATCAATCAGACGACCTTCATTCGGGGCAGGCGCATACACGAAAACTTCAAGACCGTACAATTGGCGTGCCGCTGGCTGCACGGACGTCGACGACCCATGGTGCTGCTCAAGGTTGACTTGGCCAAGGCCTTCGATATGGTTTGTTGGTCGTTCCTGCTCGAGGTGCTGGAGCGCATGGAATTCCCGCGCCGTTGGCATGATTGGATCTCTTTCTTGCTGTCCACCGCCACGACGAAGGTGATGATCAATGGTCGGCCGGGTCGGCGCATATACCACGCCCGTGGGCTACGACAAGGGGACTCGCTATCTCTGTACCTCTTCGTCATTGTGATGGAAGTTCTCAACGCTCTGTTTGTGGAGGCCGACGGAGGGGTCAGCTCACCCCTCTGCCTGGAAGCGCGATGAAGTTCAGAAGCTCACTGTACGCGGACGACCTGGTGGTCTTCCTGGCGCCCGCGGCCTCCGACTTCACCTGCATCAGGCGCATTCTGGATCTGTTCGCCGGTGCCTCGGGTCTCGCAACGAATGTCGACAAATGTACAATCACTCTGATCCATTGCTCCGCCGACGATGTGGCTGGGGTGCTCGATGCCTTCCCTTGCCGTGTACAGGAGTTCCCGGCGTGGTACCTAGGCGCGCCACTCTCCGTCCGCAAGCTAGGCCGTGAACATGAGCAGAGAATCGTCGACTCGGTCGCGGCCCGGCTACCGGCCTGGAAGGGGAACCTTCTCACCGCCGCAGGCATGAAAACGCTTGCTTCGTCGACGCTATCTGCCATCCCGGTGCACGTCTCTATATGCTGCTCTCTCTCCCCCTGGGCGATCAAGGAAATTGACAAACGACGTCGGGCGTTCCTGTGGGCTGGCACAGACACGGTGTCCGGGGGCCGCTGCAAGGTCGCCTGGACCGTCGCTTGCTCGCCAAAGGACTTGGGCGAGCTGGGGCTCCCGGACCTCCGCCTCCTCGGCTTTGCGCTGCGGCTCCGGTGGGAGTGGCGCAGGCGCTCCGACGTCGAGGCACCATGGGCCAAGCTCTCGTGCAAGCTGGAGCCCATCGTCGAGGCCATGTTTCGGGCCTCCATCTCGGTACAGCTTGGCGACGGCAGCAAGGCCTTGTTCTGGACGGACTCATGGCTTCTGGACGGGCCCATCTTCCGATCGGCGCCAAACCTCTTCACAATGGTTGGCAAGCGGCGTCGGGGACGCTCAGTGAAAGACGCCCTGGCCGGCCACCAATGGTCCAGGGACATAATCGGCGCGCGGACGGCCGCGGTGCTCCTAGAGATGGTCGAGCTCGCGGACAAGATTGGAGTAGTCTCCCTCACCCCGGGTATCAGCGACAAGTTCATTTGGAAATGGACGGCAGCAGGAGAGTACTCCAGCTCCTCTGTCTACCATGCCTTCTTCGCCGGCACGGTGCGCTTGCGAGGTGCCCGCGAGCTTTGGCGGACAAGAGCGCCGCCCAAGGTGAAGTTCTTCTTCTGGCTGACATTGCACGAGCAGCTCTGGACGGCAGAACGACGTATGCGCCATGGTCTTCAGCAATCCGCGTCATGCACCCTTTGCGACCAGCTTGATGAGACGTACGACCACCTGCTTGCGGGCTGCGTTTTCACTCGGGAGGTCTGGGCCCGCTTGCTCTCTCTGGCTGGCATGCAGCAGCTCGCTCCGGCTTTCGACGCTTGCATCATTGACTGGTGGTTAGCCACCCGGTCCGCGATACCGGAGCTGCTGCGAAGGGGTTATGACTCCCTGGTGCTGCTAGTATCTTGGGAGGTGTGGAAGGAACAAAACAGGAGGACGTTCGATAGAGCCGCGCTATCCACATCTGAGCTCCTGGAACGCATCAGAGAGGAGATCGACGATTGGTGCAGGGCGGGCTACCGAGGGCTTGAGGCTCTAATCGCCCTGCTTTGATAGCTTCCTGTGCTCTTCCCTTAGTCGCGCAGCTAGTTTTATCAGTTAGTACACCCACTAAGCGCCACCGTTCGAGCCGGTGATCTTTGTCTTGTGTTCGTCGTTAGTCCGTTATAGACGCGGCACCTCGACCGGGCTGCAGCGGACCGTGTAATGCAACTCCTTTATCCCTTAAAGCAATACATGCAAAAGGCACGATTTCGAAAAAAGCTATGGTTGCTGTTGTTTACTGGGCGCGTAGTAGAATGTATATGGAATCACCTGCACATACATCCTATGCCCTTCCAACATAGTGTGGGATTCAAGATTAAAGCTTCGATATATAATTTGTGAATGAGCCTTTTCAAGTTATAATTAATTTCACATGTAATCAGTAATCACACATGGATTCAGTCATATTTGCCGATATTTGAAAGATGGTGGAATAACCTTCATTTCACAATTTTTCCCAAGTGTAAGATAGCTGCCCATGTTTATTATACATTTATGAGTATTGTGGTTCACACTTTTACATTTTATCAAATACATATAGGAGATGGGTATCTCAGTTTGCATAAGCTGTGGCGACAAGATGGCAACTCTTTTATCACGTCGCGTAATTCTCTACCCTGCTGAGGATGGATCTGATCTATGGTTTGTTGTCCTTTCCACGGTTAATTAAACTCGCCATTAGGGACGTAGCGGGTATGGAAATCACGTTCGTATAAAGGACACTGTCTGTTGTCTACCTGCACTGCACTCTTCTGGAGACTACAGTAGAATCAATCGGCTACGGTCCTACGGAGTAGTGTTAACTTTGTGGTGCCTGCACTCGCCGCGGAGTCTGTCAGGCTCCAACCCCTGTTTGTGACTGGGCCTAATCAGAAACCCAGATCGTCGAGCCGGCCTGCCCGAGAAATAGCAGCAGAAATCGTACCAATCGTTGTTCCATTTGTTTCGGCGCATGTGATATGGTTGTCTTGCGGCCCATGCGAGCCACCATAGTCCATGCCCACGCGAAGCGCCATCCAGGCATCCAGTTCCCGGCCACGCGGAGCGCGCCATCAGATTCGCACGTATAGGAAATTAGGAATAGGATAGGTCCGAAGGTGAGAGGTTTTCCATTTTGTATTTTCTATTTTTTCTATTTTTTTTTCTTTTTTCATTTTCTCTGTGATGTTTTATTCTTCCTTTTCTAATATGTTTTATATTTTTCTTATTATATTTTGCTTTTCCAATTTTTATTTCTTTTCATTTTTGTCTTGTGATGTTTTACTTCTTTTAATTTTATTTATATTTTATATTTATTTTATTATTTTCCTTTTATTTGAACTAATTTTTTTTATTATCATGTTTTAAGTTTTCTTTCTTTTCTTTTATTTAGCTTTCCTTTCTCCTTTTCAGTTTGATGTAGATTTATTTCCATTTTCTTATTTTATTTTACTCAAAATATATTAATAAATTTAATCATTTTCGTATCTTCTAAGCTTTTCCCATTACATATGTAACATGTTATGTTCACATAGTCTATATGTAATTTCTAATAAATTTCTTTATTTTTCTTTCCTTATTTAGGTTATTTATTTGTCTTTCTATATATTTACCATCTATTATTCATGTTTGAATTTGCATTTTTCTTCTTTGTCATTGTACTCTAATTAAATATTTAATACTTTTAAAAATATATTTCATACATTATATAAGATACATGTTGTAACATCCCTAGTTTTCCAATTACAAAAAATGTGAGTTTTTTAAAACCTTTTCCTGCAATGCGTGAAACATGTAGTTGCTAGGTCAAACGATAGTCAAACATAGTGTTGTTCGCTCACGAATCGTTGCATTCATATAGCTTTGCCTGTAGGAGTTTGCCTGTGTTTCCGAGTCGGAGTCAGGGTTTGAGTCATGTCAGTGTTGAAGTGCACAAGTCTATAGCAATCTCCTCATCCTTCTTGAAACCCTTCTCGGCTCCACTTGTTCCAACTTCAAGGGTCTTGAGTCACAATAATTCGTAACTCGGGGAAGATCCTATTTCCTTCTTTATCCCGGTTTCCCTTTTGGAACCTCCCTATCATAAACCTCCTTTAAAACCTTCTCGGATTTTCCCTTGAATTCCATTTCGAATCTGTATCAAATTTCCTTCCCCTCGAGTCCCCTTGGGTTCCATCACAGGACCCCCGTTACAATCCCCCTCATATCTCCTCTGTAAACACACCTCAAATCTATTCCAAAACCACATCAAACCCTAGTTTCGAAACCACCCAAGGTCCATCTTGGAATCCATCCCAAATTGCTTAGCAAAAATTAGAAAAAGGAACAGACCTCCTTGGGCCCGAGGAACCCAACCAGCCCAATTCTTTCCCACCCTCTCTTCCTCCCTTCTCCTGGCCGCATAGGCCCAGCCCGGCTGGCCACCTCCCACCCACTCGGTCCTCTTCCCACACTCTTCCCCTCCTCCTGCGCAAGCCCGCGCATGGCCTGTTGGCCCAACCGACCCACTTGCACGTCCCCTCCTGTGGCTAGCATGTGCCTCTCCCTCGACCCATCCCTGCGCAAGCACGGCCTGCCTGAAAGTCCTTGTTTGGTTTTGGATAATTGATGTCACCTAGAGTACTAACCTTTGTCATGAAGTACTTATGAGCTAGGTTGGTACACACCAAGTGTGGGAGCTAGATGATGACCATGGTGTTGGTGGTGATGACCAAAAGATGGATCAAGTGCTCCACATTTGGAAAGAGAAGAAGAGAAAAGCAAAACCCTATGGAGATCAAGTGTAAGGACCTGTGTGGCCTAGAGGGGGGGGGGGTGAATAGGTCTGTCAAAAATCACAGCTCGAAACTTAATTAGATAAGCTCGGCACTACCGCTCTGTGCCCGGCACTGCCGGCCTCAGCCCGGTACTGCCGCGCAGAGTAGAATCTAAGACTGCAATTCGAAATCCAGCCACAGCAAACCAAATCTATATGAATGGAAATGTAGCACTAGGTTTTCTGAACCAGCAGAACCAACTCTAACAAGCCAAATATGTAGTATGAAGTAGATCAGGCCAAACCATAGAATCTATCACAAGCTCACAAGTATAAAATATGAAAGCAAGTAAGCACAAGAGACAAGTGATTTATCCCGTGGTTCAGCTCGCCACCAAGGCTTGCCTACCTCCACGTTGTTGAGGTTGACCACTTAGGTCATGAGCTTTGCAACTCTTCTTCGTTCTCAAGTCAAGGAACCAAATCCTTGAGGTGAGGGGTGATAATACTAGCTGCACAAGCGATTACAAACCTCCCAAGGCTGCCACACAAGTTAGCTAGCTCAAGGGCGACGCCTAGCCGGCTAGGGTTCCAAGAACCCAAGAGTAATAGAATCAAATCCACCGGCTATGGCTCAAATCAAGTGCTCTAGGAAGTAGATCTCAGCTAGGGCTTCTCTTTGGTGAAGGTTTGAGGCTCTAACTCACTTGGAATCAATGGGAATCGAAGATTGGGTGAGAGAGAGCTTGGGAGCCTTCAATGGGGAGAGGGAGCCTTGTCTGGAGGTAGGAGAAGAGTTATGGTCGTGGATGACCATTGGGGTAGCATGGAGAAGGAGTAAATATCCCCTGCCTTCCAACGGTTACAATAAGTCGCGGCAGTGCCGGCCTTAGCCCGGCAGTGCCGCGGCCCGGCACTACCGCGCCCTGGGCGGCACTGCCGCGCCTACCAGTCAGACAGAGATAGATCTGATTTTAGTGCAGCTGTCTTTGGTTAGGAATGAGGATGGCTTGAGCTGGTTGGAGCACATGTCATTCAGCCATAACAATGTATTTGCATTCCCCCTTGATAGTACGACAATCCTATAACTCGCGACCATTGGGGTAGCATGGAGAAGGAGTAAATATCCCCTGCCTTCCAACGGTTACAATAAGTCGCGGCAGTGCCGGCCTTAGCCCGGCAGTGCCGCGGCCCGGCACTACCGCGCCCTGGGCGGCACTGCCGCGCCTACCAGTCAGACAGAGATAGATCTGATTTCAGTGCAGCTGTCTTTGGTTAGGAATGAGGATGGCTTGAGCTGGTTTGAGCACATGTCATTCAGCCATAACAATGTATTTGCATTCCCCCTTGATAGTACGACAATCCTATAACTCAAATATGTAAGAAAAAGCTTGTTGTAGCACTTTGAGTCCGGAACCGATGAAATGTAGTATGAGGGGTCCACCAACACATATGCACCATCCTTTCTTATTATCAACCTGCTTGTCGTCTTGGTAAATCTCATTAGTTCTCCAATCATGTGGTCATTATCACCAAAACCCACAATTAGAGCTTGATTGTACTTACAATCTCCCCCTTTTTGGTGATTGATGACAACACAATTGAAGCTTACAATAGAAGGGTACAATACTTGAGATTTAGAAGCTTAGGTGTGAAACCTCCCCCTAAATGTCTGAATGAGAGCTGAAATCTCAAAATGGCATTAGAGGCCAACATTCACATATTGAAAAGTGAAAAGTAGGTTCAGTTTCACTTCTAATAACTTTGTGGGGTGCAGACAAATTGTGTCAAGAATAATACGTGATGCGAATGACAGTTTAAGCACATCAGAGTGGTTTGCTGCCTGTCAGCCAGAGCGGCACGGTCGCTCTAGGCGCGGCACTGCCGGAGCCCGGGACTGCCGGCCTGGGAGCGGCACTGCCGCTCAGACTTGCAGACAGCAAACACAGCGGAATTTAAAATAGCCACAAAAGCATAATAAACAACAGGTCTAAATAGAATATGACAAGCTAGATAAGCAGATAAAAGTACATGTCCACATCCAAGTCTAAGAAGTAGCAACATAGAGTATTACAAATTAGAGTTTTGACTGAAACAAACTCTCTCACAACTCACAATTACTAAAAGATGGGGACATGAACAAGAAGTGTTGTACCCCCTTCTCTTCGCCTAATTCCCCCCCTTTGGCAACAAGTCACCAAAAAGAGAGAAGTAGAGAGAAGAGAAGAGTGTCCAAACACTCACTCATCATCAGACGCTAACTTGTCCCACGGAATCTCGCCCTCATCATCATCACCATCATCGTCGTCGTCGTCATCATCGTCGTCGTCGGACTCTACAACGGCCTTCCCATGACGATGGGTAGTACTGGTGTAGCGGGTCGAGGCACATGTAGAACGACGTGATGGCTCAGGCACTATCTCCTCCTACTCCTCGTCGTCATCTGAGTCTATATCATCTGAATCGAGACTAGAGAGGTCGAAGTGAGGTGGAGAGCGGGGTGGAGGTAACGACGAACGACCCGCCCGCTCTCGCTCTGCTCGCTGCTCAACAAGTGCCTGGTGAGCTGTCTAGGCTGCGTAGGTGCAAGTAGAGAAGATGGCCTTGATCCATTTGGCCAGCTTGCTCTTCTTCTTCCTCTGATAGGAAGGGCTGGAGCTCTCTGGCCTGTCAACTGCTGCTGCCCCTGCTGATGCTGCCCTCTTCTTCTCTGCTCTATAAGGCTCATGCAACCCATCCTTAGCAAAGGTGTAGCCGAAAACCATCTCTATCATGAACATGATGTAGGTGGCATAGAGCACTGCCTTTCTAGCATCCTCGGCTGCCACCTGTAGCTCAGTCCAAATGAAGCTGGAGATGGAGAAGTGGTTCGCCCTGGGGGCCATCCTAGCCAACATGTTCCTCCCATATCCATAGAGGATAGAATGGGACCCACTCTTGGGGTTGAGAGTCTGCCTGAAAAGGTTGTTCAACATGTAGTAATAGCCCTTCAGCCCCTTGACCAACCCGTCTGCCTTCCGAGGATCCTCATACATGAAAGCAATCTCATTATCGGTCAATGTCCTCTCCTGGTGCAGACTATCAAGCTCTCTATCTCCGCTGCCCAAACCGAGGATCCTAGCAAAGGTCTCATAAGAAACCTTGTAGTGACGACCCTCGGTCATCCAATGCATCTCCTCCACCACATTATCAACATAGAGCGTTGCATGAAATTGATGGATGATCTCGGTATTCCAATTGTAACTGAAACCCATCAAGTCATACATGTTCCTCTCCTTGCAAGCTTCCACTACCCTGTTGATGTCACGATCATGCTTGGCCTCCAAGTGCTCCCAATCAACATACTTCATATTCAGAATCTTTTGCTTCTTGGCATTGTATAGGACTGAACGATACAAATTGGAATGAAACTCATTCCAGAACCTGTAGTCAATGCCCATGTCTTTCTGAAGGTTGTAGGGATTGATCTGGTGTTGTGTCTTCATCGAGCTGAACTGCTTGTAGTAAGACACGAGCTGCCTGTCCCTGGTGTCCTGTGGAGGCCTCTCCTGCACATCCTCTGTGTATGGCTGCAGGTGGGCTCAGCTGACCTCTGCAAGATGCTCTGGTGTGTCGGGATAGAGATCATCCCGAATTTGTCGCCCTTGCATTTGCAGGCGAGCCTCATCACAGATCTGTTGCCGTGCTGATGTATCCCCTTGGGAACTAGAGCCACCTCTGCGAGATGGCTGCTTGCTCCTCCCCCTGAGCGGATCCATCCTTTGCTTCACCCTTCTCTCATCTCCTCTTCCACCCGACATCTAGAACATGGAAACTGTGAATTAGAAGACTGCATAAGGGCTAGTAGGTTATAGTGAGGCATTAGACTTTGATGGATAGGGTGTTACTTGGATCAAACCCCTGCTCATAGTCCGACACTGCCGCTCAGGGAGCGGCACTGCCGGGGCCCGACACTGCCACACGGGCAGGCCAGATCTGAGCCAAGGAACACCACATCCATCATTTCCACTGCCTCCCCATCATCTACAAACCCTTCTACAACCTCTAAGAACAACTACCATGGCGCATTTTACAAATCGGGAAAACTAGGGTTAGGGATTTGAAATATCACCTTGAGATGGAGAGGAAAGGGAAGGAGACCCTTGGGGATGGGAGACCAAAGCAGCAACAGAGGGGAGCTCGGAGCAGCTCCCCTGGTGGCCGGAGTCACCAGGAAGGAGCCCGGAGAAGGAGCCGGCCGCCGGTCGCCCTTGACCGCCCGTGAGAGGAGAAAGAGAGGAGAGAGTCACGGGCTGGGTGAAGGAGGGAGAGAGAGAGGGTGAAACCATAGGGTAAGAGTAGAAAAAGTGTTTTCCCTTTGGTCCCACGCGATAACAGTCGACTTGGGCTGAATCAACTAGTTGCGGCACTACCGCGCCTGTCGCGGCACTGCCGGGGCCCGACACTTCCGCGCCTGGCCCGACACTGCCGGACAGATACCACCAGAGCAGAATTATCTCTAAGCTACTACACCTCTGTCTTGGAGTGGACACGTACTGCTTGCATGTGATGACTAGTGACAATCAATCAATACAGAACAATGGTCATATCAAGCAAGTTTCTTTCTCAAGGGTTTTGAAACACAATATATGAAAGTTTTGAAATTGGTTTTGCCTAGGTCAAACTAGTAGATCAATCAAGCATGCTAGGTTTCAAACTACGTTATGAGAGTCAAGTATATTTAGTTCACTTCTCAAAACACAAAACCTTGACTCATCGAGAGGCTTAGTGAAGATATCGGCTAGTTGTTTGTCGGTGCTCACATGACGAATTGCGATATCTCCTTTGATTTCGTGATCTCTCAAGAAGTGATGTCGGATGTCTATATGTTTGGTTCTTGAGTGACTCACTGGGTTGTTTGCTAGTTTTATGGCACTTTCATTGTCACACAAGAGTGGGATATGGGTGAAATGACATCCGAAGTCACGAAGAGTTTGCCTCATCCAAAGTAGTTGCGCACAACATGCACCTGATGCAACATACTCGGCCTCGGCTATGGAAAGGGCTACACAATTTTGCTTTTTAGAACCCCAAGACACTAAGGAGCATCCAAGGAATTGACATGTCCCCGAAGTGCTTTTTCGATCTACTTTACAACCGGCATAATCGGAATCCGAATAGCCAAGTAGTTCGAACTTGGAGCCCTTAGGATACCACAAGCCAAGGTTTGGTGTGTGAACTAGATATCTCAAGATTCTCTTAACGACCACTAGGTGACACTCTTTCGGGTTAGCTTGAAATCTAGCACACATGCACACACTAAGCATAATATCAGGCCTAGATGCGCATAAGTAAAGTAGAGAGCCGATCATGGAGCGGTATACCTTGATGTCCACGACTTTCCCTTCCTCATTGAGATCAAGATGTCCATTAGTTGGCATGGGAGTTTTGATAGGCTTGGCGTTCACCATGTCAAACTTTCTCAACATATCATGGGTGTACTTGGTTTGGCAAAGAAAAGTCCCTTTCTTCAATTGCTTGATTTGGAAACCAAGGAAGAACTTGAGCTCACCCATCATAGACATCTCGAATCTCTTAGTCATGATCCTACTAAACTCATCACAAAAGGACTTGTTAGTACTACCAAATATTATGTCATCGACATATATTTGGCACACAAAAATATCTCCATTGACTTTATGAGTGAAGAGAGTAGGATCGGCTTTGCCTATTTCAAAGCCTTGTTTAAGCAAGAATTCCTTAAGGCATTCATACCATGCTCTAGGTGCTTGTTTAAGCCCATAGAGTGCCTTTTGGAGCTTGAAGACATGGTTGGGGAACTTGGGATCTTCAAAGCCCGGTGGTTGCTCAACGTACACCAACTCTTGTATAGGTCCATTGAGAAATGCACTCTTCACATCCATTTGATATAGCTTGAAGTTGGGATGGGCTGCATAGGCTAGAAGAATCCGAATGGCTTCAAGCCTAGCAACCGGTGCATATGTTTCTTCAAAGTCCAAACCCTCTACTTGAGTGAAGCCTTGAGCTACCAGTCTTGCCTTGTTCCTTGTCACCACTCCTTCTTCATCTTGCTTGTTGCGGAAGACCCATTTGGTTCCAATGACATTGGTATTTGGTCTTTCCACAAGTGACCATACTTGATTGCGCTCGAAGTTGTTGAGCTCTTCTTGCATGGTCATCACCCAATCTGGATCTCCAAGAGCTTCTTCTACCTTGAGAGGTTCCAAAGAGGAAACAAACAAGTAATATTGACAGAAATTTGCCAAATGAGAGCGTGTCGTTACCCCCTTTCGAAGACTACCAAGGATGTTGTCAACGGGATGGTCCCGTTGAATAGTCTGCTTGAGCCTTGGATGATCTATGGGTTCTGCTCCATCTTCGGCATCTTCTTCATCTTGCTCGAAGATGGGTTGTAGGTTCACTCCACGAAGTGGAGTGGCTGCAGCTGCCCTGGAAGTGCCCAGTACTGCTGGGCTCTGCCCAGCACTGCCGGGGCCCGGCACTGCCGGGGTTGTGTCCGGCACTGCCGGGGACTGTATGTCACCAGTCTCAGTAGGGGCTTCAGCTTGAGGACCATCCTGATCAGTAGCCTGCTGTTCTTGTGGCTAATATCACCAATGGCTAATTGCTTGATTGCTTCGCAAGGTGGTTCCTCATTGCCTACAACAACTTCATCAACTTGCTCTACTTGAGAGCCGTTAGTTTCATCAAACGTCACGTCTATCGCTATTTCAACCTTGCCGGAGGCCTTGTTGAAAACACGATAGGCATGCTCGTTTGATCCATAACCGAGAAGAAAACCTTCATCAACCTTAGATGCGAACTTAGAGGCTTTGGGCTTCTTGTTCAATATGAAGCATTTGCACCCAAAGACTCTAAAGTAGGACACCTTTGGCTTGTTACCGGTGAGCAGCTCATAGGAGGTCTTCTTTCTTCTCTTGTGGAGGTAGAGGCGGTTGATTGCATGGCAAGCGGTATTGACGGCTTTGGCCCAAAAGATATTCGGCGTCTTGTACTCATCTAGCATCGTCCTTGCCATGTCAATGAGTGTTCTATTCTTCCTCTCCACCACACCATTTTGTTGAGGGGTGTATGGAACTGAAAACTCGTGCTTGATGCCCTCCTCATCAAGAAACTCTTCCACTTGGGTGTTTCGGAATTTGGTTCCATTGTCACTTCAAACTTTCTTGATGTTGAAACCGAATTCCCTTTAAGCTCTTCATATGAACATCTTGACCTTCTCTTGCACAACACTCTTGTCATGCAAAAAGAATACCCAAGTGAAACGAGAAAAGTCATCAACAATAACAAGACCATGTTTGTTACCGTCGATGCTTAGGTAGGCAACCGGTCCAAAGAGATCCATGTGGATCAACTCCAATGGATGAGTAGTAGTGTCATAGCTCTTTGGTGGGTGAGGTACGCCTACTTGTTTTTCGGCTTGGCAAGCTCCACATACTCTGTCTTTCTCAAAATCAACATTGGTTAGTCCTAGGATGTGGTTGTCTTTTTGAAGTTTGGCCAAGTTCCTCATCCCAACATGAGCTAGTTGGCGATGCCACAACCAACCCATGCTAGATTTTGCCACTAAACAAGTCTCAAGTCTGGCTTCACTTTTGTTGAAATCAACTAAGTAAAGCTTCCCTTTCAAACGACCCGTAAAGACAATAGAGGAATCCTCCCTTCTAAAGACTTCCACACCCTCATCCGTAGAGAGACAATTGAAACCCATCTCACACAATTGTGAAACGGATAACAAGTTGTAACTTAACGAATCAACATGTAAGACATTAGTAATTGAATGCTCAAGTGTAATAGCAACTTTACCAAGACCTAACACATCCCCCTTGGAATTATCACCGAAAATGATGTTTTCACTTGCATTTGAAGTTGAGGAATATGATGAGAACATACTCCTTTCTCCGGTCATATGATTTGTACATCCACTATCAAGCACCCAACTTGATCCACCGGAGGAGTATGCCTGCAAAACAAGTTTAGTTCCTAGATTTAGGTCCCCAATTGATATTGGGGCCTTGCAAGTTAGTCACAAGTATCTTAGGAACCCATATGAACTTGTCGGTTGTCCTCTTGTTATCACCAACATATTTCACAACAACTTTACCACTGTTGTTGTGTTCTAATATGTAACAAGATGACATGCTCTTCCTTGGGGCTTCTATCTTGGGTTGATGTGCAAACTTGTTCTTGGTCATCCAAATTGATTCCTTTGGTTTCTGAGATCCTTGCTTCGGGTTGGGCACCTGCTTGTGCTGTGTGTGAGACTGAGCAGAAGGGAAACTGGTAGCCTTCCCTTTCTTGGGGCGCGGCACTGCCGGCCTGGGGGCGGCACTGCCGGGGCCCGGCACTGCCGCCTTCTGGCGCGGCACTGCCGCGGTCTGTGCAGGCTGAACTGTACCAATCTGACCCTTCTTCTCAAACCTCACACACTCATAGCCATTCACTGTCATTCTTCCATTAGTCTTGGCTCCTTTTTCGTGCCCCAACCCATCTTTTATGGAAGGACGTTGTCCATTCTTGAACTTGGACTTGCTCTTCTCTTGAGTCTTCTCATTAGCACTTGTGGTAGACTTAACACAACCACTTGCAATGATGTTTGTCAATCTTGCTATCTCCTTTCTCATGGCCTCCATGTTCACAAGGTTAGTGGAATAGACATTCAAATCAACATTATAGCATTTTCCACAACCTTCACTAGTGGAGGGAATAGAAGTGACATTTGCTTTAGGAAGAGGTGAGTTGCTTTCCCAAAGAAGATTATATTGCAACTCAAGTTCTTTGTGCTTTTTATCCAAGCCACAATACTTTTCCTTGAGTGCAACATGAGTCTTCTTTAGGGAAGCATGTTCATCTTGCTCTTTGGCCAAGGCCTCATGCAAGACGTCCAACTCACTTCTCTCTAATGCAAGAGCCTCCTTGCAAGCAATATAGAGATCCTCTTGTTTGATGAGGGCATCCTCTCCTATTGCTAACTCGGCTTGTGCACTCTCTAATTCCTCCATTAGCTTAGTGATAAAGAGTTTGGTTTTCTTGTCCAAATTTTTAGTTATCATGTTTATCTCTTCGTCACTAGAATCATCATCACTAGAGGAATCACTAAGTTCACTACTAGAGATGTCACTAGGTGGAAGAGAGTGTTTAGGAGTCTTTTTCACCTTCTCTTTCTTGGCCATGAGACAAGTGTGGGAGTTGCAATCATCATCATCGGACAAGTTGTTGAATAGTCTTGGTGAAGGAGATGACTTTTGAAATGCTATTGTTGCTATCTTCTCATCTTCTTCACTTGAGGTTTGTGCGGTTGAATCCCATTCATGTCCAATGTGAGCTTCTCCCATGTATCTCTTGTTGTGTTTCTTGTAAGTGCCTTTGTCATCTCTCTTGCTCTTGTTGAAGTTGTTGTCCTTCTTCTCATGTGGGCAATGTGCTATGAAATGATCAGTGCTACCACAATTGTAGCAAGTTCTCTTCTTCTTGTTTGGAAACCTTCTCTTCACAAACTTGTAACCTTCCTTCTTGAGCCCCTTGCGGTATCTTTTCATGAAAAGAGCTATGTCTCCAATTGCTTCAAATTCTTCACCTTCACTTCCATTTTCACTTGAGGATGATGAGCTCTCCTCAACTTCTATTTTCTTCTTTTGTTGCTTGGGCTTGCTTGTAGAGGCTTGCTTGCTTGATTTTGCCTTGCTTGATGTTGCTTGCCTTGTTGACTTGCTAGCCTTAAGTGCCACATCCTTGATTTTCATCCCGTCTAGCCTAGCTTGCAACTCTCCAAGCTTCCTCCTTTCATTTGCCTCTTCTCTTTGCATGTCAAAGGTGATAATCCTCCCAAGCACATCACTAGGTGTGAATTTCTCAAACTTCTTCTTGTCTCTAATTAATGTCACAATGGTCTCATTCCTTGGTGAGTATGCTTACAACATGATCTTCACAACCTTGTGATCATTAATTTCACTACCACCTAGCCCTCTAATCTTGCCAACAATGACCATCAACCTATCGAACATCTCTTATGGACCTTCACCATCACAAATCACAAACCGGTTGAGCTTAGCCATCAACAAGTCAATCTTGGATTGCCTCACTTTGTCTACTCCCTCATGAGCAATGTGCAAAGTGTCCCAAATCTCTTTTGCAACCTCAACTCCCATGACCTTGTTGTACTCATCACCATCCAAAGCACTAAGTAACACACTAGTGGCTTGGGCATTGAGATGAATGTTGCGGAATTCATCTTGAGTGGGGTTCTTCGGATCAACCGGTGCTTCAAGTCCATTGTGCACTATTTCCCAAATTCCTGGATGGAGACCAATAAGATAGGTCTTCAAATGTGCTTCCACTTGGCAAAGTTTGTCTCATCGAAACGAGGTAACTTGCCCGCGGGCACATTGATGAGAGGCCTAGAATCATGGTTAGTCATAGAAGAATAGTTAAAGGAGACGGCTCCATATGACTTCTTGATCTCCTCCTTCTTCTTGTTGTCCTTGGGCATGTAGGAGATGTCATCGTCTCCATCTTCGGTGCTACTTGAGTCATCGCTCAAGTTCACACTCTTCTTTGCTTGGAGCTCTTCCTTCTTCTTCTTTTCTTCTCTTCTCTTGGCTCTTTCTTCTCTTCTAATCTTTCTCTCTTCTTTTCTTTGAGCCTTCTCTTCTCTAGCTTTGCGAGCCGCTGCATCTTCTCTTGCTTTGGCTCTTGCTTCTCTTCTCAACCTTCTTTCTTCCTTTCTTCTTGCGAGCTCTCTGGCCGACACATCCAATTGAGGAAGTGTCTTTTCACTTGCTGTGGAGACGCTTTCGCTGCTGCTACTGGTGTGCACTTCCACTTTGAGTGTGGGTTGCACAACACTAGCGTTACCCGTTCCTCCGTCGGTGGCAATTCTATCGCACGGTGACGTGCTGCTGAGAGACCAGGCTCTGGTACCACTTGTAAGGACCTGTGTGGCCTAGAGGGGGGGGGGGTGAATAGGCCTGTCAAAAATCACAGCTCGAAACTTAATTAGATAAGCCCGGCACTACCGCTCTATGCCCGGCACTGCCGCTCCCCGGCACTGCCGGCCTCAGCCCGGTACTGCCGCGCAGAGTAGAACCTGAGACTGCAATTTGAAATCCAGCCACAGCAAACCAAATCTATATGAATGGAAATGTAGCACTAGGTTTCCTGAACCAGTAGAACCAACTCTAACAAGCCAAATATGTAGTATGAAGTAGATCGGGCCAAACCCTAGAATCTATCACAAGCTCACAAGTATGAAATATGAAAGCAAGTAAGCACAAGAGACAAGTGATTTATCCCGTGGTTCAGCTCGCTACCAAGGCTCACCTACCTCCATGTTGTTGAGGTTGACCACTTAGGTCATGAGCTTTGCAACTCTTCCTCGTTCTCAAGTCAAGGAACCAAATCCTTGAGGTGAGGGGTGATAATACTAGCTGCACAAGCGATTACAAATCTCCCAAGGCCGCCACACAAGTTGGCTAGCTCAAGGGCGCCGCCTAGCCGCCTAGGGTTCCAAGAACCCAAGAGTAATAGAATCAAATCCACCGGCTATGGCTCAAATCAAGTTCTCTAGGAAGTAGATCTCAGCTAGGGCTTCTCTTTGGTGAAGGTTTGAGGCTCTAACTCACTTGGAATCAATGGGAATCGAAGATTGGGTGAGAGAGAGCTTGGGAGCCTTCAATGGGGAGAGGGAGCCTTGTCTAGAGGTAGGAGAAGAGTTATGGTCGTGGGTGACCATTGGGGTGGCAGGGAGATGGAGTAAATATCCCCTGCCTTCCAACGGTTACAATAAGTCGCGGCAGTGCCGGCCTTAGCCCGGCAGTGCCGCGGTCCGGCACTACCGCGCCCTGGGCGGCACTACCGCGCCTACCAGTCAGATAGAGATATATCTGATTTCAGTGCAGCTGTCTTTGGTTAGGAATGAGGATGGCTTGAGCTGGTTTGAGCACATGTCATTCAGCCATGGCAATGTATTTGCATTCCCCCTTGATAGTGCGACAATCCTATAACTCAAATATGTAAGAAAAAGCTTGTTGTAGCACTTTGAGTCTGGAACCGATGAAATGTAGTATGAGGGGTCCACCAACACATATGCACCATCCTTTCTTATTATCAACCTGCTTGTCATCTTGGTAAATCTCATTAGTTCTCCAATCATGTGGTCATTATCACCAAAACCCACAATTAGGGCTTGATTGTACTTACATCAAGGCAAAGGTATAAATAGGGATTTTGTTTTTGGCACTTAAGACACCATAGAGGGTGTGAGTGTGTTTAGTATCGATAGCCATACTATTAAGAGGGGGCTATCTCGGTGATTGCGGTTATCAAGTGCCACTAGGTGAATTCATACATGCATATGCATTAGGACCTAGTGTGCTAACCTCTAATCCTTTGAAAAATGTTTTGAAAATGCTAACACACATGCACAAGGTGATGTACACTTGGTGGTGTTGGCACATTTGCAAAGTAGAAGAAGCTAGAGTTGAAAACGAAGATTTCAGGCGTGACCGGACTCTGCAACACTGATCAGACGTTGTTGCAACATGCATCCGATCATTATTGAAATAGTGACCGGACGTTAGTGCAACATCTGACCGGACGCGATGCTACAACTGTTCACAAGAGGCAACGCGTGTAATAGAGGTGATCGGACGCTGACTGAGTCCGGTCAATAGTGACCGGACGCGTTCGATCGATGAAAAACGTCTCTGGAACCTCTCTGATTTTGACCGGACGCTCAGTGCAACATCGACCGGATGCTAATGCAACATTGATCGGATGCTTCCGGTCGTCCCGAAATCTGCCCATTCGAAGGGGTAACGACTCTATTTGTTTGAGGGGGTATATAAATATGAGTTGGCCGGCTTTAGGAGGTCTCTCTTGATACTCTAACATCTTGGGCATCCCTTTGAGCTAAACATACTCCCTCCCACTCATCTCCTTGCCTGATAGCACGAATCAAAGTGAGATTAAGTGATTCCAAGTGCATTTGCTTGTGTGTTTGCATCTAGTGGCACTTGGGGATCATTGTTGCTGCGGTTTTCTCGGTACTCTTGGTGGTTGCCGCCACCTAGACGGCTTGGAGCAGCGGAGGAGCATTGGCACGAGTTGGTGATTGTTCGTGGCCATCTCCCGGTGATTTGTATGGGGTATTGTGGCTTCCCCGGCGAAGAGCCAAAAGGTAACTCTAGTGGATTGCGCGTGTCATTGAGTTACCTCCATTTGAGGGTCGGTTCTTGTGGCGCTCAAGTGTTGAGCTAGGTTTGTGAACACCTATTAGCCACCGAACCACCAAGTGGTTGGTCGACACAACGGGGAGTAGCGTGCCGGCAAGCACGTGAACCTCGAGAGAAAATCATTGTGTCTCTTGCCTCTTTGGACATCTCCTGAAGTCTCTTGGTATTGAAGGACCGAGAATGCAACCAGAAAGCGACCAGAGGGGGGTGAATGGGAGCTTCAAAATTCCTTTCGGAAACTTGTCGCTACTGTCCCTTAAATCAACCCCAAGAGCAAACCCTAGAGCTCGTAAGTATCCACGACCCTAGAGACAGGGTGGATGCTTCCAAGAAGCACAGCGAGACACTTCACGACTCTAGAAATCCAACGCAAAAGCCGGAAACCAAAACCGACAACGGACAAGCGAACTGCGGACGAAACAGTGCAAGTCAGTACTGACCGGACTCACCCAGCGTCCGGTCAACACCCACCGGACGCGTCCGGTCAAGCAAAAACAGATTTGGGACCTTACTGTTTCTGACCGGACTCACAGAGGAAGCGTCCGGTCTCAACCAGCCTAGCATCCGGTCGTCTGAAAAACCCCGATGAACAGTAGAGCCTATGCGTCCGGTCAGTGATCAAAGATGAGTCCGGTCAACACACAGAAAAGTGCTGCGAAGAACATTCAACGACCGGACTCTGGAGGTGCGTCCGGTCAACCCGAGCCAAGAGTCCGGTCCCCCCGAAACTGCACTATTCGTTCACCGATTCAACTCGATCTCACCCAAAACAAATCCTCTAGGGATAAAACTTGGTGAGAAAAGTCACAAGGAAGATAGTGAGCTATCTCTATGAGATCATGGCTCGAACCTATCCCAAAATCGATGAATCGAAGAAATTCGGGGGAAGGGAAAAAAACTTGACCCGAGAAGAAAATCGATCGATCTACTAGGTCGTGAGGTTAGAGGTGAATTCCTTCAGTGGAAAGAAGTGCCTCACGATCTAGGACATCTCTGTTCAAGCGGAATCACAAAAGACGCAACACGCAAAGAGATTGATCGACGGGAAAATCGTGGAGAAAAGCAACCCGTGAAGAACTCGAACAAAACGTGAATCACAACCACGAATTTGCAACCGTGTGGCTACCACACGCTACAATAGTGAGATTACGGTCTCACTTCCTCAAAATTTCACGGACACAGAGGTATTGTTCTCTTCTCTGTGGATCTCAGTTCGCTACAGCAGAGGATGGGGAGAGCAGGAAAACCTAGAAGGCAAAATAGCAAATGGCTGAGATGGAATGGGAGGAGGGTGTCTCCCTCTACTTATCCTAATTCTATTTCCTACTCTACCCCTCTCTAATTACAAAGCAAGCCAGTTAAACCCTAGGGTTATTCTGGACCAACTCAAGATAGCTGGTGATCTGACGGCCACGCCCGCACAACTGGTAGCATTGCCTCGACGCAACCTCACCGATTGCCGCCACGTGTCGCCACCGCTCCGCTTGTCCTTTTCCCGGACTTCGCCCCCGGTTTTGAGGCCCAAACCGGGAAACCAGCCTTCACGACCAACCCCCGGTTTTGAGGCCCAAACCGGGAAACCAGCCGTCCATCGCCTGAGTTTTGTGGCCCAAACTCAGAAACCCGCAGCACCCAGGTTTTGAGGCCCAAACCTGGAAACCGTCCTTAGCCCGAGTTTTGTGGCCCAAACTCGGAAACCATCAGAGCCTAGGTTTTGAGGCCCAAACCTGGAAACCGTCCACTCGGTGGTTTTTCTGTGGCTCAACCACCAAACCGAGCCGTAGAGGGGATGCACCGCCCGTGCACCCCGTCCACCGACACGTGTCCCCAGGTCCTCGACCCAAGCAACATCGTGCCCCGCAAGTCTCCGCTCGTTGCTGTCCCAGGCTGTCAGCCACCACAGCTGATCCTCAGGCCACTGGTCCCTCAATCCAAGCCTCACGTCCGCCCTTCACCGCTCCCGGTCCATCGGCACGACACGTCTCTACATGACCTTCACCTTGCCCTCGATCACTGTATCCGTGCTCGACACCTGCACAAACACAAGCCAAAGAACATGCGCATTATCCCAGTTGACAATCACTCATCACTCAGAGACTTGGCATGCACCCATGTATCCGTAATCTCCCCCTTGATGAGTGCATTGTCAACTACCAACACAAATCATAATAGAATAGAAGGAGGAAGGAAGAAGGAGAGAGAACTCGACCAAATGACCCAAAAGCATAGCAAAGCCGAAGAAGGTCAAGTGGAAAGAGCAAAACAACTTGGTTCCCAAAGACATGGGCAACGGCTCGACGCAACCAAGCAAAGCAAAGCTAGCCCTCAAGAAGAGGTAGAACAGGCTCAACACCGCTAGCGAGAAAGCTCGACACCAATTGAAAAATCAACTGAAAATCAAGCAGAATAGAGCTAGCCCTCAAGAAAAGGCAGAACGGGCTCAACACCGCTAGCGAGGAAACTCGATACCAACTGAAAAGGGTTAAATACCAATTGAAGACCATAGAAACAAAGGTGCTAGTTCCTCAAGAAAGAGGCAAAAGGCTCAACACAACTAGCTACCAAAAAATGCTCCAAACCAACTGATACCAGCTTAGAAACTCAGCAACGAGCAAACTCCCCCTCAAATAGTGCACACAACCAGGAAAACTCTCCTCAAAGCTCAACTCGGAAAGCAAAAGCCCCTTAGTCGAACAGAGAGCACACATGATTTGTCAATATTTTCTCCCCCTTAGTTGAAAATGCACTATCAAGCAAATTTCTCCCCCTTGACAGAATAGCTCCCCCTTCCAAAATGCATATGAGTCAAAGATGCAAGTTAGCAGCTTCAGGAACATAGTCGATAGAATATGAAGATGCTCGATAAAATGCTGATCCGATGACTCAACAATAGGCACATAATGCTAGCAGAGGTTCAAACTGATCACCAAATACGAAAGATAAGAATTTGAGCAAAGTGAGCAGTTTTAGCCAAAAAGGTATTCACCATCAAAATAGCACCAAACATGTATAGACAGGAAGTCAAACAAGTGCTAAACATGTATACAAGGTGAACTACCCCTAGCAAAGTTCAACCATCATGCTATAGAATGAAACATAGACTTGTGTATCCAAATTTTATCGGAGTTGCAACGGTTAAATTACACAAGTTCAAATTTCAGCATGTGATTGCGAGAGGTTGAAAGCTTGTCATTGCCTAACTTTCAACTGTGCGAAGCCTATGCCGAAGCAATCAGAAGCTTAAAGCAACAGTTTCGGTCATACACTACACAGCTCAAGTTTAACTCAAAGTGGAATGAGAAATAGTCTCGAAACTATGATGTGCTGACAAGCAATCCCATCTCGATCTTTCCAAAATACTTGGCTTGGTTCAGAATTTAAGGCAGAATATGAACATACCAAGCAAGTGAATGACTCAGAACTAGAGACATAGCAACCTAGTATATATGAAAAGCACGAGTGAAATCTACACATCCTACACATGCTAGTTGCATATCTCAATGGTGAACATTTTCAGATTTTAGGTTTATTACACAAGTTCACCGTTCACAAAATAGCTCAGCTTACAACATGTATCAGTGATCAGAAAGAGCATAAGCTATAAGTAAAGCATCAGAGCATACACTATACAGAGCATAATCACATTCTAAGGATTATATACATGAAGCTCTGAATGTAAATATGTAAGATGAAATGCAGAAAAGATGCAAGAAGAAACCAATTGAAAAACAAAAGGACAGTTTATGATACAAGAACCAAAATGTTTCCCCCATCTAAAAGGGGAAACACACACCAAGCTCACCTCTCAACCTAGCAAATGTAGATTGGTCCAAAGGCTTGGTGAAAATATCAGCCAACTGATGATGAGTATCGACATGGCGAAGGTCGATATCACCTTTCTCATAGTGGTCTCGCAGAAAATGGAAGCACACATCAATGTGTTTGGTCTTAGAGTGCAGCACGGGGTTCTTAGCAACGCTAATAGCACTCGTGCTATCACAAAGCAAAGGAACGCGAGAAAAGCTCAGACCAAAATCACGCAAAGTGGCCATCATCCAAAGCAACTGGGAACAGCAGCTAGCCACAACAACATACTCAGCCTCTGTGGTAGACTGGGCGACACTAGACTGCTTGCGAGAAGACCACGATACAAGAGAAGAATCAATAAACTGACAAGTCCCAGAAGTGGACTTGCGATCAATCTGGCAACCAGCAAAATCAGCATCCGAATAACCGCAAAGGGAGAGGGTGGAGGAAGCAGAATACTAAATCCCAAATTCAGGAGTGAAGCATAAGTACCTCATAATGCGCTTGACCGCCTGACGGTGAGAAGTGTGCGGCGACGACTGAAATCGCGCGCACAGACACACCACGAACTGGATGTCCGGGCATGTCGCCGTCAGGTAGAGCAGCGATCCGATCATACTCCGGTACTCCTTCTGGTCCACAGCTTCTCCATCCACATCCGCATCCAGGGCCACCGTGGTCGGCATGGGTGTTGGAAGATGCTTGGCCTCACCCATATCAAACTTCTTCAGGATGTCCTTGGTGTACTTGCCCTGGTGCACGAACGTCCCCTCTCGGGATTGCTTGATTTGCAACCCGAGGAAAAATGTCAACTCGCCCATTGTTGACACTTACTGACGTCGCTACCAAGAGTAGAGATAAACTCTATCCCCGGCAACAGCGCCAGAAATGCTTGTTGGTATAAATTAACGCACACTCTACTTTATCCGCAAGCGCACAGATAAGATCTACCGATGTAGCACTTCACCGGAGTAACCCAGTTTTAATATCGAACCCAAAGGAACGGATAGTGTTAAGTCTCAGGTCTAACCCCTGAGTAGCTAACAAGGACGGAGAATCTAGAAGCATAGAGGGGATCACTAAGGTTGTCTAATTCCAATTTAAGAGTATATGTTTATATTATTCTTAGTGGGGAAGTTGCCATAAAAGGTCAGAAACAGAGTATGAGTCTTTTATGCAAATGTATAATCCTACTGTTAACACGGAATTTTTGCACTATGACAAGTGGGCCAGCACGGCGCAGGTTCGGGATAAATCACCACCTGAGGGATTCGGTAGACAGCAAGCACGGTCGGCTAATCCAATCGATTCGGCAAGGCTGTGGAGGCGACTGGTCAAACGAGGAGTGGATTCGGCAATATGGCGCTGCGGTCGGCTACCTCAGGCTAAGTCGGTTTGCGACAAATACGGCATGTCAGAAGATTTGGCAACAGGAGATCTCGTCATTGTTAGCACGTGCCGATTATTAAGGGAGGCTTGGAGCAGAAGGCATCATATTTTAGATAGTTTCCTGATTTTATCGTTGTAATCGTATCCTTCTAGGACTCGTAGAGCACCAGGGTATAAATATAAACCCCGGAACCACTGTAAACAGGTTCAACAATCAATACAACCAAACCGGCCCCGTGCCATCTTCGAGTCCAAGTCGTGTTCTTCGAGAGGAACCATCGACCCGTCGACCTCCGTAAGTCCCGACAACCTTGCTATTATGTCTAGTATCGTGCGGCGGATTTAGGCATGATGCAAGTAGTCTCGTTTGTTGGTAATGGTCGTGCGGCGGATCATTACTCGATGATGGAAGTCTTAGTTTATGATAAGATTACGAGTAAGTACCGTGCGGCAGGCACTTACTTGGTAACCTTAGCATAAACAAGATAGTTATCGGCTCTATTAGGTTTGGCAAGATCTAATAGATTCATTAAGTTACCTTGTGTTGTACGTATTATAGTGTGTATTTTGTTGTAACACTTTATTGCCCAATCTAGATCTTGCTCGGTTCGGCTTCATCTTGTATAAGATCTATCCTATCCTTTCATATTTATTTTTGTAAGGCCTTTATACGATAGATCTACTATTTGCAATAGCCGATTCGATCATATCTAGATTGCCACGTGGTGAGGGTTCATGCACGTTGAGTATGCTTGATCTATGATACAGCTAGGTGTCGTGCGGCAGGCGCAGGCTTTAGATTAGTTTAATCATGCTTAGTTTGTACATTCAATCCCCATGGACCCCAACTCGGTTGTACAATCGAGATTGGTTAAGCTTTAACTCATATTTAATACACCATGCAAGTACAATTTTCATGCAAACGTATTCGGCAACTCGTTATTCACGTAACTTCATTCATATTGCCGAATAGTCTTTGAGCTTGTTGGCAGATAGCTTTCATAGCTATATGTCGTCGTAAGTGGCTTCAGGGCCGTATATTTTGGAACTGTCTGGTCACACCCGGCATGTTCCAGCTTTGTATTTAACAGTTTCTTTCCCTTGTTAGTTGCAGGGCAAACTGACTGGCACGCACCGGACTTCTGAGCACCCGGGCCACGTTCGAAGCTAGCTTTTTCGGCTTGTTGTGTGATTGGCACAGTGCGCCGCTTTTGGTGTCAACACACATTTTGGCACGCCCGGTGGGACCCTTTTTTCCTGCAGCAATGGTTGAAGTCACCGAAGCCGAGGCCAGCAATAAGGCGGGGCTCGTGCAGGTGCAACTCGCTGAACTACCCGACGAGTACAAAGAGCAGGTGGATAATGCTTGTGCCGAATTCCAGGCCAAGTGCCTAGAAGCCTTCTCCAAGAACAAGAGCGAAAAGGTTCACCGTCTGCACGATCTGCCGAAGCCCGTCCAGCTCAACCCGAATGATCCCGAGGAAGCGGAGGCAGTGCTGAAAATGTCTCGCATAGTCAACGAAGCTGTCTCTGGTGCCATCGGTCGCATGCATGGGGCGTTTCTCAACACTTTCCGCACCATCACGATCGCCCAATTTGGCCCCAAGGCCGACGAACTCATGAAGGCGGAGTTTGGCCCAATAGCGGGGCCACATCTTTTCAACCTGCCGGATCACCTCAAGGGGGCAGGAGCTGCTGGTGAGGAGACCCCGCCTAAGGCTCAATCAAGCGGGATGACCATTCAAGAGAAGCACATGCCAGAGGGCCAATTGCCGACCATGGGTCAGTTCACGTTCGGCACTAAGGGTCAGCCGCCAGAGTCAACACGCAAGATCTCCCCGCAAACCTATAGGCTCATAAAGGACTACTATGGAAACGGGTACCATGAGATGCTTGAGCCTCACAACATAGAGGGCGCCCCACATCCAGGATATGGGAAGTCGATGGCCGAAAAGACCGCCGACTCTAATGTCGATGTCATGTTAGAGAAGATGGCGGATATGATGCAGCGCACTTTCGGCCTGAAGCCTAAGGGCACTTATGCTTACAGGTCTCCGTTCCCCGAATGGTTCCACCGTGTGGCTCTGCCTCCCAGAGTCAAAGTGCCGATAGACCTGTCCAAGTTCTCCAGCTTAGACGACACCAGCACGATGGAGCACGTCAGTCGTTATCTGCTCCAGCTTGGGGAGGCCAATACCGAAGATGCCTTCAGGGTTCGGTACTTCCCGTCGTCACTCACTGGACCGGCATTCGCATGGTTCACATCACTACCGCCGGGCTCTATTCTCTCTTGGGCAGACTTGGAACAAAAGTTCCATACACACTTCTACACGGGCACCAAGGAGAAGAAACTGGTGGACATCATGTACGTGCGCCAGAGGCCAAATGAGACACCACAGGACTACCTGCGCAGGTTCAGGGAAGTCAAGAGCCAGTGCTTCAGCATGCACCTGTCGGACGATCAGCTTCCACCATTGGCCGTGGCAGGCATGCTCCCGAGCATTAGGGACAAGCTGTTCGGTCAAGAGTTTGAAGACTTGGGTCATCTCTCTCGCTGGCTGAATGAGATGACTATCCAAGCGCAAGGCTTCCGGAGGGAAGGGCGCTTCCAGAAGGACAATGTCGCGGCCCAGGTGTATCAGGCTTTCCTGGACGAAGCCGATGACTACACCGACGCTGAAGAAGAGGTGGCCGCTGCAGAGCTCAACTGGGACAAGGAGCCGACCCAGGCCAACAAGCAATGGCTGCGCCAGCAGAAGGGGGCATACGACTTCGACGTCACCAAGGCCGACAAGCTCTTTGAGTTCCTGGTCGCCGAAGGGAGAATTAGGCTACCCCCGGATCACCCGATGCTGCGTCCTGGAGGGGTCAAGGACAAGAAGTACTGCGGTTTCCACAACACTAACACTCATTCTATTAATGATTGCCGTGTGTTCAGGACAAGGATCCAGAAGGCCATCCAGGACGGCCACATCAAGTTCAATGGCAAGATGAAGATCGATGCTAACCCCTTCGCCCAGAACGCCGTGTTCTTCTCAGTGAACATGGTAGCTCCAGAGGACCCCAGGGGCAAGGGCAAAGTCAAAGTCCTCACCTCCGACAAAGCGCGCGAGTCTGGCGCGGTGGACCCTGATCGGCAGGTCACCAGCGATGAATTCTGGCAGCGTATCTAGACCACGAATAGTCGATACGAGCACGGGGAGTCATCTTCCAGGCGCAGGCCTACCCACAGGGATCTCCTCAACAAGTGGCGCCGGGAAGGTGAGAAAGAGCGGAGGCGTCTCCAACGCGAGGAACAGAGATTCACAGAAGAATATCAGCGTGAAGACGGTCACACGGAGGAGTATCGGTACCGTCTGGAGGAGAGGGCCTACCGCAGAGAACGGGCCTACCGCGGGGAGCAGGAACGCCGCCAAGAGCAGGAGCAGGCTCACTGGGACTGCCCGTTCTTCCGCCACTGCTGGAACGAAGGCTTGAAGCTGCCTGCCATCAATAACTGCCCTGAGTGCAGCGATCAGTACAAGGGGTATAGGCAGGCTCGAGTCAACCGCCGTCCCGTCCACGAAAGATTGGGAGCACGCATCCCATTGGACGATCGGCGCCTAAAAATGGGAAGCCCGGATCAGCAAGCCAAAAGATATGCCGATCAGGAGTGGGCGCACCACCAGGACGACAGCGAGGAGGCACAACCCCGCCCATATAGGTGGCAAAAGGGGCAGTGGTGCCCGCTAGGGCTCAGAAAGAGCCAGAAAAGGAGGGTGCAACGCCTCCAGAATAGGGAGTTGGAAGAAGCAGCTGCCGATGGGAAGAAGCAAGAGTGGCGCCCAAAGGAAAAGCCAGACGACACTGACAAAGGCGCTGACGTGGCCATGACTTTCTTCCTTCCCCTGGAATTCATGGCTCGTGCCGGCCCGGGGGCACAGGACGAGGTGTATTCGAACTCTGACGAGGCCGAGCACGACGAGCTCGCGGCACAGCTCGTGTTGTCTCAGAAGGCAGCATTTGACAAACCAGCCAAGCATCGGCATTTAAAGTCGTTGTATGTCAGGGGTACGTCAACGGAAAGCCGCTGACCAAGATGTTTGTCGATGGCCGCGCAGCGATCAACATCATGCCTTACGCCACCTTCAGAAAGCTGGGCATGAATGATGAAGATCTGCTCAGAACGGACATGATACTCCGTGACTTTGCCGGCAATCCCTCTGACACTTGGGGTGCCGTGCACGTGGAACTGATGATTGGATCCAAGACGCTCATCACGACCTTCTTTGTCATTGATGGCAAGGGGGCATATAGCCTGCTTTTGGGCAGGGATTGGATCCATGCCAACTGCTGCATACCTTCGACCATGCACCAAATACTCATTCAGTGGGTTGGAGATGACATCGAGATTGTCCAAGCTGACGACTCGGTGAGTGTTGCTACCATTGAGCCCACTTACTAGGAATTCGACGGAGTAGATTGCTTCTCCGATCGTGTGTGGGGAGAAGATCCTGTCAACATCTACAGCAGGGATCAACAACTGATCCAAGCAATCGGCTCTCAAAGCTTCTTTTAGATGGATAACCCAACCGACAACAGCGAGGGCAAACTGGGACGTGGCTTCACGTCGACCGACAAGTTGGAAGAGGTGGATGTTGGTGACGCAAGTAAGAAGAGGCCGATGTTTGTAAGTTCCAGTTTAGACCCTGATTTCAGAGTGCAATTAGTAGATCTTCTAAAAGAGTTCAAAGATTGTTTCGCTTGGGACTACACAGAAATGCCCGAATTAGATCGGTCCATCATTGAGCATAAATTGCCGATCAAACCCGGGTACCGCCCATATAAACAACCTCCACGTAGGATCTACAAGGAGGAGGTGTTGGCCGACGTGAAAAAGGAAGTGGAAAGATTACTAGAAGCTAATTTCATTCGGCCGTGTCGATATGCTGACTGGATCTCCAATATTGTCCCGGTATACAAGAAGAACAGGAAGATGAGAGTCTGCATCGACTTCAGGAACCTCAACAAAGCCACTCCTATGGACAGTTATCCAATGCCAGTGGCCGATTTGCTAGTAGATGCTTCGGCCGGTTTTGAAATTATAAGCTTTATGGACGGCAATGCGGGTTACAACCAGATCTTCATGGCTGCAGAGGACGTGGCAAAGACCGCCTTCAGGTGCCCTGGTCATATAGGTTTGTTTGAATGGATTGTCATGACCTTTGGTTTGAAAAATGCCAGTGCTACTTACCAGCGAGCCATGAATTACATATTTCATGAGTTGATCGGCAAAATCGTAGAGATCTACATTGATGACGTGGTGGTCAAGTCGGGAAGCAAAGAAAGACACTTAGCCGATTTAAGGAAGACCCTGGAGTGCACAAGGAAACACGGTTTAAAGATGAATCCAACCAAGTGTGCATTTGGGGTGTCGGCCGGAGAGTTTCTGGGATTCTTGGTCCACAAAAGAGGCATCGAGATTGGCAAAAAGAGCATGGAAGCAATTGATAAGGTAGTGCCGCCGACCAATCTCAAAGAACTGCAATCACTGCTTGGCAAGATCAACTTTGTCAGAAGGTTCATATCCAACTTGTCCGAGCGCGTGCTACCATTCTCTCCACTGTTGAAGCTCAAGAAAGATCAGGAGTTCGTGTGGGGTGACGTGCAACAACAGGCTTTCGATGAAATCAAAGAATACATGAAGACACCACCAGTATTGGTTCCTCCACAACTTGACAAGCCTTTCAAGTTGTACGTGGCGGCCGACAACCTAACAATAGGGTCGGCCCTCATGAAAGAATTCGAAGGAAAAGAGAGAGTCGTAGCCTATCTTAGCCGAAAGCTACTGGACCCCGAAACAAGGTATTCGGCTACGGAAAAGTTGTGCTTGTGCGTTTTCTATTCCTGTACCAAGTTTTGGCACTATCTATCGAATGCCGAATGCGTGGTAGTATCAGAGTTTGATGTAATCAAGCACATGTTATCAATGCCGATTTTAAGTGGAAAGATCGGTAAATGGGTGTTAGCTCTTTCTGAATTTGATTTGCGTTTTGAATCGGCAAAGGCTGTTAAAGGCCAGATTATGGCTGATTTCGTCACTCACCATCGTGATCCTAACGCTAACATAGTAACCATTGCCCCCTGGGCATTGTTTTTTGATGGATCATCGTGTAGCAAAGGTGGTGGAGTCGGGATCATGTTGATTTCTCCCAAGGGGGCACCTTTCAAATACTCTATACCGATCGAGTACCCGGTGACTAATAATCAAGCGGAGTATGAGGCACTGCTTCGAGGATTGCGGTTGCTTGTGGATGTTAAGGCAGATGCCGTGGAGATCTTCGATGACTCGGAGTTGGTGATCAGGCAGCTGACAGGTGAGTACGAGTGCAAAAACGACACGCTGCAGGAATATCTCGAAGGTTGCCAAGAGCTCCTTAAACAGTTTCGATCAGCAACCTTGCAACATATTCCTAGGGGCAAAACAAAGAAGCAAACCAGTTGGCTCAGGCAGCATCCGGGTATAGGGAGAATCAAAACATTTTTGCACTTGAGGAAGAGCAAACAACCCCAGAAGATGATCAAGTAATCCCAAGTGATAATCAGGCAATTGAAGACTGGAGAGACAACATTTCCGATTACCTCAGGGACCCATCCAGAGAAGTCTCCCGAAAACTCAGGTACAAGGCTCTTAAGTTTACGCTCTTGGACAATCAATTGTACTACAAATCCATAGATGGGGTTTTGCTTAAGTGCCTGAACCAAGACGAGGCTAGGAAACTGATGTATGAGGTGCACGAAGGCGTATGTGGTGCACACCAGTCGGCTCACCGTATGAGATGGATAATCAGGAGGACTGGATATTTTTGGCCGACTATGCTCGAAGATTGCTTTGAATACTACAGAGGTTGTCAGGATTGCCAGCGATTCGGCAATGTGCAAAGGGCCCCAGCATCGGTCATGAATCCGATCATTAAGCCTTGGCCTTTTAGAGGATGGGGCATTGATTTGATTGGCCAGATCCACCCTCCATCCAGCAAAGGACATAAGTTTGTCCTGTTGGCCACGGACTATTTCGATAAGTGGGTTGAAGCCATCCCATTGAAAAAGGTGACGTCAGAAAATATGGTGTCCTTCGTCAGGGAGCATATCGTCCACCGATTCGGCATTCCTCAATCCATCACTACTGATCAGGGAACTCAGTTCACTTCCTCTGAATTTTGTGACTTTGCCGAAGGGATGGGGATTAAACTCTATAATGCCTCCCCTTATTATGCACAGGCCAATGGGCAGGCAGAGGCTTCTAACAAAATCATGATTAAGATCATTCAAAAGAAGATCGAAGAGAAACCTAAAAGATGGCACTTGGTACTCAACGAAGCTTTGTGGGCTTACCGAATGGCTTGTCATGGGTCGACTCAGACGTGACCATATGAGTTGGTCTATGGGCATCACGCAGTGCTACCGTGGGAGTTGCAATCGGGGTCAAGACGAGTTACATTGCAAAACGATCTAGCCAAAGAGAATTATAAAGATTTAATGATGGATGAGCTAGAGGACTTGCATTTGATTCGTCTCAAGGCCTTGGAAAATATTGAAAAGAACAAGATACGTGTTGCCAAGTACTACAATTCGAAAGTGAAAGAAAAAGGATTCGAAGAAGGAGACTTGGTTTGGAAAATGATCTTGCCGATCGGTGCCAAAGATAAGGTATTCGGCAAATGGTCCCCTAACTGGGAAGGGCCTTTTCGAGTTCTGAGACGTGCTCCGGGTAATGCGTACATTCTGAAAACCCTCCAAGGAGAAGAATTTGCTAGGGCAATTAATGGATGTTATCTAAAGAGATTTCATCCTAGCGTGGAGGTCGGTGCATAACGGAATCAAGGACTAGCGGGCACCGACGACCGATACAAGGTTGTGTCGCCCTTAGCACAAAAATGGCCGATAGAATCTATCGCCCTTAGAACAAAAATAGCCGACACGGCATGTGTTGCCTTTAGCGCGAAAAACGCTAAAACAGAACCAAATGCACGCGGTGCTGTGCAATCAGTTCAATGAAGAGATCGAACACTGGACAGGCACAGAAAGGGAAAACAGATTGTACACGTAAACATGGCAAAATAGAACATTGTTCATAACGAGGGCTGTACAAAGATTTCCTAAAGGTGCAGATCAGTTATCAAACACCTTGTTGATAACCGTCTGCGGGTTGGTGACTATGGCGAGGGCGTGAGCGTGGTCGTCGTAGGAGTCCAGAAAATCGTCGATCTGCTCGACGTCTTCTGGGAACGCCCCGCCGTGGAAACCGACCGGCATCCCGGAGAAGTCCTCCTCCGTGCGGACCGTCAGCGCTGATAGCCCCAGCGCCACGCCGTGGTGCACGCCCTGCAGGGCGACCTGCTCGACGCGGCCGTGCACATTGGCCAGGCGCGCCTCGGCGGTGTCGCCCTGGGCGTTCACCCGATCTGCGACGGCGTTCGCCGCCATCTTCAGGCGCTCCAGCTCTTCAGACAGCGCTGTGAACGACGAGTTGGAATGGATCGGTTAAAAGATCAACAAGAACGACCGAAAGCCGATCTAGGATTGGGTGTTCATACCCGTGATTGCGTCGCAGAACTGCCGGCGCTGGTCCTCCCACTCCAGCTGATCGATCCCGTACTGCTTCGAGACGACGGCCAGCTCCTCCCGGGACTCATCCCGCAGCGCCATGAAGTTCAAGGCGTCGTTGTGGTCGTAGAGGTCGTCGTCGGAGTCCCGGTCTGGGTTCGCCTCCCAAGGATGGGAGTGGTAGGAGAGGTCGTCGGAGGAGCTCGACGAACCCGATGGCGGAGCTCCTGGCCCTCCCGTTGCTGGAGAAGGCCTGGCGTGCCCGCCGGCGGTGGAGATGACGGGAATCCTGCCGGCAAACAGTGACAGGGTGTAAGCGGGGTTTTCAAGAAAGTGCCACAAAGGGCGTAGACGAGAAGTCCTGCCCACGCTGACATCAATGGACCTCTGGGTGATTTTCTCTAATAGCTCATCAGCATTCGTGGTCGAAGTGATGTTCAGACCACTCATCATGAAGACATCAGCTAAAGTGATTGTCATTATGCCATGGCCGAACACAAAAGCATTAAGAGCATCTGACCAAAAATGAGAAGCCGCTATGAGCAATGGTTCATTTTTAGGCATGTCGGCCAGAGACAGTTCCAGAGCATGATGAATGTCTTGGGTTTCCCAGTGAGGACCGGATTTCGCCTGGATTCTTCTATACCAGTTCCTCCAACCGGTGACAGCAGGCAGGGGCCAGTTCTTGAAGGTGTACCACCACCTGTTCGATGAAATGACTCCGTACTTGAAGGGGATTCTGTTGGTTTTCATACCGATGATGTTGGTTGGATTGGAGTTCCCCATTGGACCCAAGAAATAAGAATCGGGATCCGCATCGCATGGAATCAGGATTTCGTCCCTTAGAGCCTAGAAGAAGAATGTGTGCGGGGGAAGCTAAATGAGCCGAATACCAATGTAAATTGACCGAATGCATTAAGAGGAAAAGTGAAGTTCACCTCTGGAATCTCGTCATGGGTCGCCATTGCAGAGCCCGGATGAAAGTTGAAGCTGTTGGCAATTTGGGGAAGACGCGGAGCTTGAGGCGGTGCTGACCTAGAATGCGCGGTGGACTTGCGAACAATTTCAGAACAAATACCTTTGTTCGGAAATTGAGGGGGCATGTGTTAACACGGAATTTTTGCACTATGACAAGGGGGCCAGCACGGCGCAGGTTCCGGAGAAATCACCACCTGAGGGATTCGGTAGACTGCAAGCATGGTCGGCTAATCCAATCGATTCGGCAAGGCTGTGGAGGCGACTGGTCAAACGAGGAGTGGATTCGGCAATATGGCGCTGCGGTCGTCTACCTCAGGCTAAGTCGGTTTGCGACAAATACGGCATGTCAGAAGATTTGGCAACAGGAGATCTCGTCATTGTTAGCACGTGCCGATTATTAAGGGAGGCTTGGAGCAGAAGGCATCATATTTTAGATAGTTTCCTGATTTTATCGTTGTAATCGTATCCTTCTAGGACTCGTAGAGCACCAGGGTATAAATATAAACCCCGGAACTACTGTAAACAGGTTCAACAATCAATACAACCAAACCGGCCCCGTGCCATCTTCGAGTCCAAGTCGTGTTCTTCGAGAGGAGCCATCGACCCGTCGACCTCTGTAAGTCCCGACAACCTTGCTATTATGTCTAGTATCGTGCGGCGGATTTAGGCATGATGCAAGTAGTCTCGTTTGTTGGTAATGGTCGTGCGGCGGATCATTACTCGATGATCGGGAAGTCTTAGTTTATGATAAGATTACGAGTAAGTACCGTGCGGCAGGCACTTACTTGGTAACCTTAGCATAAACAAGATAGTTATCGGCTCTATTAGGTTTGGCAAGATCTAATAGATTCATTAAGTTACCTTGTGTTGTACGTATTATAGTGTGTATTTCGTTGTAACACTTTATTGCCCAATCTAGATCTTGCTCGGTTCGGCTTCATCTTGTATAAGATCTATCCTATCCTTTCATATTTATTTTTGTAAGGCCTTTATACGATAGATCTACTGTTTGCAATAGCCGATTCGATCATATCTAGATTGCCACGTGGTGAGGGTTCATGCACGTTGAGTATGCTTGATCTATGATACAGCTAGGTGTCGTGCGGCAGGCGCAGGCTTTAGATTAGTTTAATCATGCTTAGTTTGTACGTTCAATCCCCATGGACCCCAACTCGGTTGTACAATCGAGATTGGTTAAGCTTTAACTCATATTTAATACACCATGCAAGTACAATTTTCATGCAAACGTATTCGGCAACTCGTTATTCACGTAACTTCGTTCATATTGCCGAATAGTCTTTGAGCTTGTTGGCAGATAGCTTTCATAGCTATATGTCGTCGTAAGTGGCTTCAGGGCCGTATATTTTGGAACTGTCTGGTCACACCCGACATGTTCCAGCTTTGTATTTAACAGTTTCTTTCCCTTGTTAGTTGCAGGGCAAACTGACTGGCACGCACCGGACTTCTGAGCACCCGGGCCACGTTCGAAGCTAGCTTTTTCGGCTTGTTGTGTGATTGGCACAGTGCGCCGCTTTTGGTGTCAACACCTACCGAGCCTACACACGGGTAAGTGGACTATAGAAGAATCAACAAGGCTATAAGAGTCACCCTTGCGAACAACCACTACTACTGGCGTTATAGGAGGCATTTATGAGCTATCAAGTTTAAGCACCACGCTTACACTATCCAATAACTCTAACTCTAGAATGACTAGAATTAAAGTACTCAAAAGAGAGTCACAAACCTTAAGAATAATAAGAACAATAGCTCAAACTTAAATATAGACGTTGATTACCGAAACAATCGCTGAAGCAAGTTGAAGATGAACTTGAATCCGCAGGTACAAGATGAAGAAGTGGATCCGACAGGCTGGAGCTCCTTCTTGATCTCTTCCTCTCTCTCTCTCTCTTCTAGTTCTAATATAAGACTAGGTTCTAATCCTACTAGAGGGGTATCTAGTCTTCTACTTGATAGCTGGCTCTTGATTACAACTAGATGAACTCGATCTAATTCTAGATGAACTAGAAGAGATTCATCTAGAGGGACCTCTACTTCTAATTGAAACCCTAGTTTCTGATGTGGAGATGAATAATGAAGATGGAGATGACTGGAGAGGGGGGTCTGGGGCTGCTTATATAGCCCTGAGGGATCAACCGCAGCCGTTGGATCAAACCGACTTCAGGGACGGTGGAGATGAGTCCTAGGGTTCGGTAGAGGAAGCTTGCAGAAGACGGAAGCCAGCGGGCCTGGGGGGAGACCGGTCGGTCTAAGGGTGGGACCGACCGGTCCCACCTGGCAGCCTCTCGGGGTGTCCCGCCTCGTGGTGTCCTCTGGTGTCCTCTAGAACCTTCTGGAATATTCCTGACGTGACGGTTGCGTTATCTCGCGTCGGTTTCCTTCTTGGGGAAGCAATCAGTGCTGGTTTCCTGGTTTAGTCCCTGCAGAATCACAATTCACCAAAACTCGTGGAATATTGTCAATTAAAACCCTAAACCTTTGTTGGTGATTGAATTCATGCCCTTTTCATATTTATTTATCCTTTAATTTTAATAGATAACCAGTGTCAACACCCATCATGCTCATCTCAAACTCCCTGCTCATAGTGTCTGCAAACTTGGCAACCAAAGCGTGAGAAGAACCACCGAAAATGATATCATCCACGTAAATCTGGACCAAGAGAGTGTCATTGCCTTGCTTGAGGAGAAAAAGCGTTTTATCTACACATCCCATTTTAAAACCCTTAGCAAGCAAAAAGGTTTTCAACCTATCATACCAGGCTCTAGGGGCTTGTTTCAAACCATACAAAGCTTTGTGAAGTTTAAAAACATGGTTTGGAAACTTGGGATCTTCGAAACCGGGGGGTTGTCTAACATACACTTCCTCTTCTATGTAGCCGTTTAGGAAGGCACTCTTGACATCCATTTGAAAAAGTTTAAACCCTTTGGATGCAGCAAAAGCCAAGAGTATCCTAATTGCCTCCAAACGAGCTACAGGTGCAAAAGTCTCCTCATAGTCTATCCCCTCCTTCTGACTATACCCCTGGGCTACTAGTCTGGCCTTGTTTCTCACAACATGGCCATCCTCTCCTTGTTTGTTTTTGAAAACCCATTTTGTCCCAATAGGGTGACACTCAGGAGGAGGAGGAGGAACAAGAACCCAAACCCGATTTCTTTCAAAATTTTCTAACTCCTCATGCATGGCATTGACCCAATCTGGATCAGATAAAGTGTGTCCAACATCTCGGGGTTCAAAATCAGCAACAAATGCAGAATGAGCAAAGTGAGAGATTTGTTGTGACCTTGACCGAGTGACACGTTCGCCGATGCTGCTGATCATCTGTTGAGGAGGGTGTTGGCGCTAGATGTGTCATGGCGCCTCCCGAACTGAGGTAGCCTCCCCCTCAACAGCAGCTGGTGCCTCCTCAGGTACAAAGGGTACCGCTCGAGGTGGCGGATCCCACGGCCCCCAAGATGAAGAAGTGTCGAGGCCGTGAGTCGTAGTAGAAGCCGCTCCTTGCGGCACAACAGGTGGAGGTGGTGCTGGGTCGTCCATCCCTTCAGCACCCTCTTCCTCATCATCAAAAAGAGGCTCACCAACCTCATGATCACCTGCACGCTCAAAACGAGAAGAAGGACAAACCATGGTCTCGTCGAAGGTGACATCTGATGTCTCCATGACTCGGTTAGTGTCAAGGTTAAATACACGATATGCGCGAGTATGAGTGTCATAACCCAAAAACACACCGTCAGAAGAACGAGACTCAAATTTGTCTAGGTTGCCTTTCTTAAGTATAAAACAATGGCAACCAAAAACTCGAAAATAACTCACCTTGGGCAGTTTTCCAAAACGCAACTCATAAGAAGTCTTTTTCAAGAAAGCTCAGAGAAAAATGCGATTGGAAATGTAGCATGCAGTGCTCATAGCTTCGGCCCAATATCGCCTAGGAGTCCTACGCTCATCGAGCATCGTCCTGTCCATCTCTACAAGGGTCCGATTCTTCCTCTCTACGACACCATTCTACAAGCGTGAACACCTATTAGCCACCAAACCACCAAGTGGTTGGTCGACACAACGGGGAGTAGCGTGCCAGCAAGAACGTGAACCTCGAGAAAAAATCACTGTGTCTCTTGCCTCTTTGGACATCTCCCGAAGTCTCTTGGTATTCATATTGTGATTGATCATCTCTTGCCGGTGTCGGTATATCTCTCAATCATTGCATTACATTATTTATTTCTTGTGTAGAGATAATTGTTGCTAGAAGTAGCCTTCTAATTAGAAGTAATTACTTCCTGCTAGCCCACTAGTTTAGGAAGTAGTGACTTAGCCCTTGTGTGACATAGAGATCATAATATACTAGAATTGCTTGGATAGGTGGCTTGCAACACTTGATAGAGCTAGAGCAAAAAGCTTCGCTTCATAATTGTCTAACTAGTTTCTCTAAGTGTTTTGTAGAAAATGTTAGAAGGCTATTGCACACCCCCCTCTAGCCATTTAGGACCTTTCACCGCCAGCCCAAGCTGCGTCCGCACCGCACCCAGACCCTAGGGCACGGACAAGCGTGCCTAGGAGGCCACTACCGCCACCAGGGTGCAGAGCGTGCCGTCGCCTCCCTCTGCTGGATGCTCTCCACGCGTCCCATCGTGGCTCAGACATCGAGGATTGCCGGAGGCCATTGAAACCCTAGCTCGCGCGGTATAAGAAGCCACGACCGCCCTCTGCTTCTTCTCCTTCCTCCTAGCCGCCGCCTTCCTCCTCCACCTCGCTGCACCCATGGCCGCTGCCGGCCCCGGCCCAGTTCTAGCGAGCCAGCAACTGCGACGCGCCCATCAGAGTCACAACCAGCCGCACGGACTCCGCGGTTGCCCGCCGGCCGCCTTGCTCAACGCGCGTCCACGCCAGCCCAACCGTAGCCGCCATACCGCGCCTCGGGCTCGCCTCCGACGCCCACCGTCCTCCCCCTCGGTCCTCCATTCACAGGCCGCCAGCACCGTCGGCTGAACGCGAACGCGCCGCTGCGTCCGCAGCCGGCCACAGCCTGCCTTGATGCTGTGATTGCGATGTCGCCCACGACCTGTTCTACATCCTTGCTCTTTCTTGTTGTGAGCTCGCTGGAGCAGCACCGCCTCGCCCAGCTCCACTTCGTTTGCCTTGCCTCGTCGAGCCCCTACCACCGTCCACTTAGTCGACCATAGAAGGCCGTGGACGAGGTCGGTCACAGCCCCACCAGGTCTCCCTCCGCCTCGGCCAGCTGTGATTTTGCCTGCTGCTCATGCCAGCGCCGAGCATGTCACGTCGATCTACGCCTGCCGCTTAGTCATCGCCGACCAGCAAGGCGGCGACGTTGTCCACTGCACCGGAGTTTCCTCTACATCGTCGGTGGGCCTCTGCATCCCCCAAAAATCCCACCTTTTTCCTCCTCGTCGACCGCATGTCTGAGCCCTGGCCTTCGTGTCATGTTCTTTCACCATTGCAGGGGAGCAGTCAGACTTGTCGTGCCCTCGCCGGAGCTCCGCCGCTCTTCGACTGCTTGTTGCCGTGCCTCGGCCAACGACAGCCGACCTGTAGCAAGCCACGGTCGGCTGAAGCGGACTGCCGGTGGCTATAGCCGACCATAGTTCACCCAGGGTGGCTACAGTTGGCTGGTGGCTCCCTCAGCTAGCCGCGACGTGTCTCGGAGGTCTCCGACACCACTTCACTGAGGCCCAACTCAGTCACTGCCCCAAGGTCTAACCATCGGAACCCCTCGTCGATGCCACCCTCGACGTGACAGAGTTCCCATTCATCTTTTTATCATCTGCATTTTCATATTATGACATCCTATCTATCGATCCATCTATCCATGTAATTTATACCTGCCTGTGCCGAGCCTTCCTGTCGATCTATCTCTTGTGCTATGGAATTGTGCTACTCCATGTGGTATGGTGTGTCAGTTGTTGAGGTTGTGTCAGTGGTGGTTGACAATGCCTTCCAGCCGGTCCTTTGTCTGGTTGTTTGTGGACTGAGCCTTCGAGCTGGTCGAGGGATCGTCCCTCACTCAAACGTTACAGTCGTGGGTTCGTCCCGCCGTGATTGTAACGTTGAGCGTAACTCATACCTCATGTCGTAGTTGTGTCATAATTGTTGTGTGTTTAGTTGGCCTCTTAGTGATATGAGTGTCAACTCTTATTCTTGGCCCTAGGACGTGGCCATTGTGGGCTCGGTATCGAATTCGATACCTATGTGGATTTTACCCGCACACTATAGCCCTCTGTGACCTAGTCTAGCGGGAGAAGGATCGGATGACGACGATCGTGGGACGACAGGCGTCAACTAGTGTAGGTGAATCTCATGGCCGCGAGGTATCTCGCCATGACCATCGGGCTCCACCTGTTCGACTCTTTTCTGACCTAGCCACCTCGTATGCTTGCACCGCTTCGACCATAAGATTCCTCCAACTCTTGCGGTGACAACTGCAACACTATGAGCCGTAGGAATAGCCTTGTGCCGGTTTAGTCGCACGAAGATCATGTGCCTAAGAGTTGGCATAGGTTGAGTGTCTCTAATTCTTCGGCCACCACTCTCTGTCATGGTGTGTCGGTCGACTGAATGCGGAGACCGCGCCTCTCTCTCTCTCTACCTTTTTGTTTGATGTTTGATCCTTACTGATCCAGTAAGGTGTGGATCAAAGCCCGTGGAACCAAGTTCCCCGTCTTTAGTATGTATCTTTTGTGCGTTGGTCATGTTTATGCAGTAGTCTTGCTCTCTTGATCCCATCCCTGTGATTTTCGTCTACTGCTATGGTGTGTGGATCAAAGAAAGGTGGATCCCCGCCTTACTTTGTCTTTTGCTTCTTCGCACTTGAGCCCTCATATGCTTGTACCTATTCTAGACCATGGCGCATCTAGGATCTTGTGGTGACAACCGCACCGCAGAGGACCCTGGGGGTGTCTAGTGCCATTTAGTGCACACAGGTCGAGATACCCTACGAGTGGATTGAGTGCTTGTGATTTCTGGTGTGGCACTCCCGCCAATGTTCGTCTTTCGCTATGGCGCGTGCATGGAAGGGAGTTAGACCACCATTGCTTTTTTCCTTTCTCCTGTTTTGTCCTCTCTTCTCGATTCTTGTTGAGTACAATGGCGTATGGATCGAGCAAGAGGCCGAAATTGCTCCTTCCCCCTGTTGGCCCGCTCTATTCAATCCTGTCCTTAGCTGTGACGATTGGATCAAAGACCGAACCCTCGTTCTAGCCTGCCAAGCTAGAGTCTATGTCATAACCTCGGTTTCGTGCGAGTCGACTCGATTGACCGTAGGAAACCAACTTCACCGAGGATGTGACATAGATGTGCTTAGCTGACCTTCTCCTTGCCACTTGTTGGTATTTCTTAGTGTAAGCAGAAAAGGTCTGCAAGCGCACGGAAGTACCGCTGTAGCACTTCACCCCAAAAGTATTTTAGGGTATCATATTTTTCACAAGGAACGATGTGCTATAGTCTCTGGATATAGATCTCCCGGCTTAAGATGAGAAGAAGAGCGACCCTAGTGTGACGAGGTTTCTCTAGGTAACGTATTCCTAAGTGATCTAGCCTCTAGCTAAGCGTAGCCTACTTCAGTCAACGGGTGGAAACTGGTTTACCAGTTGAAAGGTTCTAGTTTGGTTTTGGTAATTGAGTGACAACTTTAGGTGGACTAATGGTGTTTATGTGAGATACACATGATTAAGTCCACAGGTACATGTGTGTGAGCACTTGAGCCATTGAGGTGAATGGCTTGGACTTGATGTGAAGCTCACACATGTGATGATCATGGAGGACCTTAATGCACATGAAACATGACATGTGGTCATATGGCTAAGATGGTGAAGATCAAGGCAAGGCTTGGTTTGATGGACTGGTTGCGAAGGTGAAGGGCAAGTTGGAGGCTTTGAAGCCGTTGGTACCGAGTGTCGGGAGGCTTAAGCAAGACTTGGCGCCGAAGGACCAAAGCAATGGTGAAGAGCAAGTGAGGTCAATATCGATGGACCATGCAGGCCATGTGATGATATGAAGTGGATCATATCATTCGATGATAGGTTGATGCATGTGTTGCATTAGCACCAAAGGAGATGGAATGGAATGCGCAAGGCAAAGGTATATGTGTCGGACATTTCATTCCACCGGTTATAGGGTAGTAGAGAAGTTGATGACCGGGTATTAGTAGATGGTCGTGTACTATTAAGAGGAGCAAACTTGTTTGCATATTGGTCATCTAGTGCCACTTGAGCGATCTAACATTGCGTTGTTACTAGGATCGAGTGGCGTTGTGAGTACAAGTGAAAATCCTTTGAGAAATGATTGTGAAAATGCTAACACACATGCACAAGGTTGTATACACTTGGTGGTGTTGCACATTTGCAAAGGAGAAGAAGTTTGGAGAAGTTTGGAGAAATCTTTGTTTGAAAAAGAGAAGCGATGGATCTTGGATTGGAAATCTGTACCAATCCTTTGTGTTTTGGATCTTGTATTCATGTGGGTTGTGTATCCCTCTGAATAAGCTTTCCAAAATATCCAAGATCGTCGAAATCGGAGTTCGGAGCTAAGAGTTATGGCCGTTTTAGCAAGGAGTTTAGGTTACTGAAGTCGGTAGTACCGACCCCTTGGTGCGCAGATCGCAGGCTCTCTGTGTTGGGCTATTTTTGGCCTAAAGGTAGTACCGCCATAAGGCTGGTAGTACCGGCCCCGCGTAGTACCGACCCCCCCCCCCCGGTCGGTAGTACCGACGTTTGGAGGAAGTTTGGAGGCATTCTGTGTAGATCTAGATTTGGCCTACCGGTAGTACTGCTATAGTGGTCGGTACTACCGACCCTACTATCGACCGTGTTAGGAAGGCTGTCCTAACGGTCATATTGACCGCCGGTAGTATCGGCCCTTTAGTTGGTAGTACCGACTGTGGTCGTGTGAGCTCGGGAAAAGGGGAAAACGGCTAGTTGGTGGCTCCCCTCTATAAATAGAGGGGTGGCCAGCCCTTGGGAAAGGTTGAGCACCCTAGGGACTTTGTGTCCATGGTTGGGTAGTGCTTGGGAGCCCTCTAACACACATATGCTTATTAGTGCTTATCCGATTGTGTGAGAGAGCGATTCTAGTGCGGTGCATGAGAGATTGCAACAGTTGGCATTAGGTGTTTGAGTTGCAAGCCGGTGGTGCTTATTACTCTTGGAGGTTGCCACCTCCTAGACGGCTTGGTGCTTGTCTCTGTCGTGAAGCCCGCGTGAAGATTGTGCATGGCTCCGGAGAAGCTTTGTGATGGGCATTGTGCTCGCCCCGCGGGAGATCGTGAAGAGCAACTCTAGTGGAAAGAGGCGTGAAGAGCGCCAAGTGGTCCGGTCGGATTGAAAGCTAGAGCTCTTGGTGAGCACTGTGGCGGAACCGTCCTGATTATAAGAACTCAAGTACCGTCTTAGTCAAATCCGTCTGACATCGACTCATACTTGAACCCATATAACCCCGGTAGTCCGGAAATCTCGAAGGATTTCTATCAATATACAACATACAGGATCGCATCGTCCAAGAATTACATTCGCAAGGATACAATACAGAATAATCGAACCGAATTTAAAACATCAGAGTGCGAATTTATGACGGAGTTATTACAAATCTGAATTTAAAAGTGCGGAAGCTTAATTAAGTTTGAAACACGACCACTACACATGTGGTCCAAATAAAACATTGTTTGATAAATCCAACTCAACACAACTCACTCTTCCCTTTTAGATAATGTGCCACTAGAAGTCTCAGACCAGCAAAAGAGAAGGGGAAGCTTCTGGACGACCTGCCCTGGGCCTACTCCTCATCACCTTCCACCGGTAGAGGTAATGCTTACAATAGCCATATACACCTGGCCATCTGCAACAAACGGGATAAACCCTGAGTACGGGAATGTACTCAGCTAGACTTACCCGTCCAACTGAAAATAAAAACACCAAGGATATGCAAGGCCTTTTTGGTGGAGCTGGGATCTTCAGTTGCGAAAAGCTCAATTCGGATAAGTGAGTAATTAATGATATAGATGAGCTGTCACTTTTTAGACTTATTCGTTATTCAAGGTTTGCACCTGAACTATAACACACACTTGAGTCTAACAACAATAATATAACCATATCCAGTTGACTCATCCACATTTTAGTTGAACCTTTAAACATCACATGGAGTTGCATCGTGGTGAAGCTCGCTATAGTTTCCCACTAACCGGGGAGACGGCGACTCGAATCGAATTCCAAACCAGCTGGTGAAAGACCTTTAATACCAGCCCACACTTTCCCCGTCGGGTCCATGCATTGGGCAACCGCTCGACGCTTGTTCCTGGTGGTAATCGTCGCGGTTCAAGCACGGACCGCCCAATTGAAACCTGGCGATGGCCTCACGCAGCAGATCGCATTTCCATATTAGAGGGCGCGACACGGGTCGAAACCGGCCTGAACAGCTTCTAACCGGCTTTGGGGTCGATGATTACACACCCGACATATCCCTAAGTAAAAGGGCGCGTTCAAAAATGAACGAGGGCCAACATCGATACAAACCTACACGATCCAACGGACGGACTGTCCAAGTTTCCAAACTTGTGCGTTGCCTTCCAGTGGACCGTATTTCATCACTACTCAGGTTCTTTTCCACGATAGCAAATATAGCCAACCGTGATCCGGTAAATACCCACCAGGGGTAATACGGAAACATCCTTAACTACTACTTTTATTTAGCAGACTAAGCAATTCTATATGATAAATAAGTACAGGATAACAAGGCAGATGTAAACAGTATCAAGAGGATAATGCATCAAATAGGATTCAATCAACTCCTATACCTAATGCATCACAATATAAAAGGACTCAACTAATTTTAATTGCAAAGATAGGAGGCTTAAAATGCTCCGGGGCTTGCCTTGAGAGAAGACTGAGGCCTCGTGGGAGGGGCACTCAGGCAGGTTAGTGTCTTGCGCGGGGTTGACTTCCTCGGCTTGATGAAGTTCCGGGATCTCCTGCTCGACGTTTGTCTCCTGCTCCTGGTCTTGCTCCTGAACTGTCGATCCTATTGCAATGCGGTTGAAAATGATAAATAAATAATACATGGTGCGAGGTGCGGTGGTAAGAAAAGTAACATTTCTTGCAAACCAACAAAACCAACTTATTGAACCACTTTTGACATTGAGGTAAATACTTATTTATCTCATAAAATAAAATCATTAATTCAACCATTTCCTAATTAGAAATTCAAAAGAAATTCAGGTTTGAACTGCAAGTACATTTTTCTGAACTCAGAAAAATCCACAAAAATTTCAGAAGGCAATTAACACCTGCTGGACTTCACTGAACAATTTTCAGCTAGAAATAAAATACAGAACTGCAGATATAAAAGAACAAATAAACTGCTCAAAAGGTGCTTTGAACTAACTTTTCACACAAAATGTGTCAAACAGCAGATTTCATAATTTTCTAGCTTCAACTACTCATAACATTCTACTGTAGAAAATTTACTGTCAGAACATAAATATACAAGCCTACACAAAATAAAAAAATCTATTCAAAATTAAACCATTTGAACTACAACCCTACTAGAAAAGGGTGCTAAACTCATTTTCATATTTTTCCCAGATTCTACATCACATTTCATACTTATCAAGAAAGTTCCATGAATAGAAACATTATATTATTTTTTACTTACATGAATTCCCAAAGGAAAACACAGAAAAGTACATTTACAAAGCAACTTCAGATTCCTTCACATAACAACTCATGCTTACATTTTTCCTCACTAAAACATCATACACAGAGACTGTATATTTTTCTTACATTTTATTTTGACATATAAAATACCTTAACACTTATTCCATGAAATCAGTCAAAAAGGACTTTAAACCTAACAGAAACTTTTCCACATAAACAGTGCCTCATATATTTTTCATAGATACATAACATGATAAAAACCTACACAAAATTTTCCATGAATTAACTCAACCAGAAAACACACATTTCCATTTATCCAAACAAAAGCTCATAAACTGAATTAAATGAAAACAGTAATAAAACTTCTACCAAAAAATACTTTCATATTTTTCCATGATAGATCTACTCATAAACAGGCTAACAAAACTGAAAATGCTTCATTTGGACTTTTAAAACGAGCTACACAAAAATCAAGCATTTCTAGAAAATAAAACCAAAAAGGAAAACATTTGAATCTTCCCGTTGGCCTACTGCGTGAACCCCGGTCCATGGCCAGTGAGGCTGACGCGCGGGGTCCCGCTGGTCAACGGGACCCACCCTTCAGAGGGCAAAGCAGGGAGAGGGTTGACCGGTGATTGCTCGCCCGGTGAGGTCTCCAGCGGCGGTGTGGGCTCGACGGACTCGTCTCGACGAGGCGCATCGATGGTGTGGATGGTTTGGCCAGCGCACGGCCGTAGCGTGCCGGCGGTGAGCGGTGGCGGACGGTGGCGGTGGCGACATATGGCTACGCCGTTTCCGGGGTCGCCGGTGAAATTGGGGGAGGCGAAAGCTTAAGTAAAACCTAGGGAGCAAGGTTATGGGTTTGGTTGGCTTGAACGGCTCCAGAGGAGCTTGGCCATGTGAGAGGGCCGCGGCGGCGCCCATGGTGCTCGGCCGAGGAGTAGAGGGAGAGAGAGAGCGGTAGCGTTGCGGGTGGAGGGTGTTCTCACCTTGCCTTGGCTCGGTGAGGCTCGAGGACGAAGAAGGGAGGCGGTGGAGCTCGGGTCAGGGAGGAACGACGACGCGGGCTCCGCGGTGGTGAACGGCGGCCGACGGAGGCATGGCGTGTTCCGGTGTCGGGGATGGTCGGCCGGGGGTGGAAGCGTGTGCACCGCGTGTGCAACGGTGAGGCAGAGCGGTGTGCGGAAGGAATCGGAGGAAGGCGCTTCGGTGAGGCCGGAACGGTGAAAGGGGTGGTTGCGGCGGTGATCTCGGCGGCTCGGTGCTCACCACGAGCGCTCGTGAGAGAGAGAGAGGCGAGAGCGTGGGTGGGAGTGTGAGCGCGGGTGAGTGAAGAGCGAAGGTGCTCGGTTTTGCTCGGTCGTGACCGGCCGGGGGTCGTGGCGGGGGCCACGGCCGGCGAGAGGCGCGTGCAGCAGCGGCAGGTGCTGGCGTGCACGGCGAGCGGGCGCGGCAGGCGAGGCGGAGCGAGAGTGGCCGGGGAAATAGCTTGCGTGATCGCGTGGTGCATGATTGGGCGAGGAGTGGGGAGCAGATCCGCGGCAGGCGTTGGCGGCCACGTGGTGCGGACGCCGGCGTACGGCGCGTGGCGGTCGGCGACCGGCGCAGCGCGGGCGAGCGCGGCGCTGGTGGGCCGAAAGGCTAAGCGGGCCGGATGGGAAGCGCGGGAAAGAATTCGTTTCCTTTTTCTTTTTCCAAAAACCTTTCAAACTTTGACCACTCAAAAACAGTTTCAAAAACAAACTACGTTTTGACCCAAAAATAAAAGTTGCTCAAATAATTTTTTCTACAACTTTCATATAGGGAACTTTTCTGATAACCATTTTTACAACTTCACATAAATAAAGCCAATTTTGAGATATAAACCATTTGTTTAACTCATTTTTATTTGATAAACTATTTTGAACTAGGTCAAAATGCCAACATGAAAAGCACTCTACTTAATATTCTTTATTTTATAAACTTATTTGCCAAGATAGAAATCCACTTAAACTATCAAGTCCAATAGAAATCCAAAATCCAAATAAACAAAAAGGCAAAAGCACTCATATGCACATGAAATGATGCAATGCATTGCTTATGCATTTTAGTAGCTAAATGTGGTTCCTAATGCAGTACTTGACACTAGGGTGTCACAGCCCTTACCCCCTTAAAGAATCTCGTCCCGAGATTTGGGTTACGTACCATTTCTTAACAAAAGCGGGATAGTTTACGCGTAAGTACTCCTCGGTTTCCCAAGTCGCATCGTTGGGTCCGTGATTGCTCCAAAGAATCTTGTAAGTCTTCACTGTTCGGTTACGAGTCTCTCGAGTCTTGGTATCCATTATTTCCTGAGGTTGTTCATAGTACTCCAGATCTGATCTGATTGTGACATCTGGGCTTGAACTTCTTCTTGTTCTGGAACTCGAAGACACTTCTTCAACTGGGACACATGAAACACTGAGAAAACTACGCTCATCTCTGGGGGTAACTGCACTTCATAGGCTACTTCTCCCTTTTTAGCTACGATCTGATACGGTCCCACATATCGGGGTGCTAGCTTTTTCTTGATTCCGAAACGTTGGACTTTCCTCATGGGTGAGACCTTGAGGTAAACATAGTCTCCTACTTGAAATTCCAGTGGTCTCCTTCGTGTGTCTGCATAGCTCTTTTGTCTGGATTGTGTTGCCTTGATGTGTTGCTGTACTGTTTGCACAATCTCTTCAGCATCCTTTACATAATCTGACCCATAAAATCCTCGATCTCCTGATTCAACCCAATTTACCGGGGTTCTGCATCTTCGTCCATATAATACTTCAAACGGTGCCATCTTTATGCTTTCTTGATAGTTGTTGTTATACGAAAACTCGGCAAGGGGTAACCATTTCTCCCATGATTCTCCTGAGGATAGAACACAAGCTCTGAGGATATCTTCCAAAATCCGATTCACTCTTTCTGTTTGTCCTGCGGTTTTGGGGTGATAAGCGGAACTTCTTACCAACTTAGTTCCTAGCTCCTTGTGCAACTGTTCCCAAAAACGTGCTATGAACTGAGGTCCTCTATCCGAGACAATCCTTTTTCGAACTCCATGTAACTTCAAGATGTTCTGAATGTACAAGTCTGCATACTGGTGCGGTCGGTGGGTAGTCTTAACTGGTATGAAGTGAGCCACTTTAGATAACCGATCCACGATAACCCAGATAGAATCATTTCCTTTTTGAGTAGTGGGAAGGCCTGTGATGAAATCCATACTAATTTCTTCCCATTTCCACTCTGGGATTGATAACGGCTATAACAATCCGGCAGGCCTTAGATGTATAGCTTTTATCCTGCAGCAAGTATCACACCTTGCGACATAAGCAACGACTTCCTTCTTCATCCTAGACCACCAATACCTTGTTCTCAGATCTTGGTACATCTTACTGCTTCCTGGATGGATAAACAACTTTGAACTATGAGCTTCATTCAGAATTCTTTCTTTCAGTGCCGTGTTCTTTGGAACAACCAACCTCTGGTTATACCACAAATTCCCTGTTCATCGTTTCTGAAGTTCAAAGAACTACTGATTTCTAACCTCTTCTTGATTTGACAGATCTCTTCATCAGTCTTTTGTCCTTCGATGATGTCACTTTCCAGGGTGCACTGTATGGTGATATTGTTTAAATAACGGGGTGCATAAGGTTAAATCCATCTTCCAACAGCGGTTGTAGGGAGTTGCAATGAGTCTTGCGACTCAAGGCATCTGCTACAATTTCGCTTTTCCGGGGTGGTAATGCACTTCAAGGTTGTAATCCTTAATCAACTCTAACCATCTTTCTGCCTCATGTTCAACTCTGGCTGGGTGAAGATATATTTCAGAACTTTTGTGATCTGTGTACACATGACATAGTTTCCCATAAGATAATGCCTCCAGATCTTGAGTGCATGCACTACGGCTGCTAATTCCAAATCATGAGTGGGGTAATTCTCTTCATGCGGTCTCAACTGACGGAAGCATAGGCGATAACTCTTCCATTCTGCATGAGTACACATCCCAGTCCGATCTTGGATGCGTCACAAAACACATCAAAAGGTTCCTTCAAATCTGGTTGTGCCAAAACTGGCGCGAAGTCAACAAAGTTCGCAGAGTGCGAAAAGCTGTTTCACATCTGGAGTCCATTCGAACTTCTTGTTTTTCTGAGTTAGACGAGTCATAGGCTTCGCGATCCTTGAGAAATCCGGAATGAACCGACGGTAGTATCCGGCCAATCCTAAAAGCTGCGTACCTCATGTGTTGGTGGGTGCTTGCCAATCCATAACTTCCTGTACCTTCGTGGGATCCACGAAATTCCTTCCTCTGAAAGGACGTGACCAAGAAAAGGTACCTTCTTTAACCAAAACTCGCACTTGCTAAACTTAGCATACAACTTGTGCTCTCGAAGTCGAGCTAAGACGACTCGAAGATGTTCAGCATGATCTCTTTATTCTTAGAGTAGACCAAGATATCATCGATAAACACCACAACAACTTATCCAGCTCGGCATGAAGACTGAATTCATCAGGTACATGAAATGTGCCGGTGCATTGGTTAACCCGAAGGACATAACTAGATACTCATAGAGTCCATATCTGGTAGAGAAAGCTGTTTTTGGTATATCCTCTCTTCTGATCTTAATCTGATGGTATCCTGACCTCAAGTCGATCTTGGAGAACACTTTTGCCTTTGATAACTGATCAAACAAAATATCGATTTGGGGTAAGGGATATTTATTCTTTATGGTTACTGCATTAAGCAGCCTGTAGTCCACACACATCCTTAAAGTTTTATCCTTCTTCTTTACGAAGATGGCGGGACATCCCCAAGGTGACGAACTAGGGCGTATCAAACCTTTATCCAAAAGCTCCTGCAATTGAACCTTGAGCTCTGCTAACTCTTTAGCGTGCATCCTATACGGCCTCCGAGATATGGGTGCCGTTCCAGGGATTAACTCTATAGCAAACTCCACATCTCTGTCCAGCGGTAGTCCAGGCAACTCATCAGGAAAAACATCCGGAAACTCACACACTACTGAGATCTCAGCTATCTGCTTGGCTGTGATATTGAACAGCACTCCAATCTCATGGGGGTTTCGAGGTAACTTGAACCGAAAAGAAGACCCATTTCTGGGACTAACCATGGACACTACTCTCTCTGCAATGTCTAGATTGACTTTCCAGAGTTTCATCCAACCCATACCCAAGATTACATCCAGACCTAGACCAGGAATGACTATGGGGTCCACTATGGCCTGTTTATCCCAAAGGTCATTTCCACTCCTTTAGCCATTTTACGCGCGGAGAGAACAGCTCCGGCGGAACTTATCTGATATCCCCGTCTAACTCTACTAACTCAAGATTACTTCTTATAACAAAGTTCTCACTTATAAAAGAATGTGATGCTCCAGAATCAAACAGCACAACGGCGGGGCATTGATTAACAAGAAACGTACCAGCGGTGACAGGCTCTCCTTCTGGCACTTCCTTAACAGTGGTATAAGCACATGACCTACGCGAGGTGGAGGCTGGGTGTACTGCTTCTTTGGACGAGGGCACTGACGTGACAGGTGTCCAGTCTGACCACAGTTGTAGCACGGACCAATCACATATGGGGTCTTGGGACCTCCTGCACTTCCTGCCTTAGCTTTGTTCTGCATCAGGGGAGCGGTGTAGGGCTTCTAAAAACCAGGACGGGGACGGTTGGTGGTGATTTTCCTCTGCGGGGGTCAGAACCTTGCTCCAGCCACTGGCGGGCGATACGGGGCGCGTGCTCTGAAAGGGGCCCTCTGTTGAGACGAACCTCCTTCGTTCGCACGACGGTGGTTTTCTGTCGCCAGCCTACTGTCATTGGCCTCTTGATTTAGGCAGTCACTGACGAAGTCACTGAAGGTAGTGCGGTGACTGTTGCCCATTTTTGAAAGCATGGCGGCACTCATGCCATGTTTGAAGCTTGCGATCTTCTTGGCCTCAGTGTTGACAAAGTCTGGGGCGTAGCGAGCTAGGTTGTTGAAGCTGTGCAGATACTCGGACATAGATCTGGTTCCCTGAGACAGCCTCATGAACTCTACAATCTTCATTTCCATCAGACCACTAGGGATGTAGTGGTTGCGCATAGCAGTCGAGAACTGATCCCAAGTGACACGTGCATTTGCAGGCAAGGATGCACGGTACTGGGCCCACCACAAACCTGCGGGTCCTTCCAACATATGGGCGGCGTACTCCGCCTTGAGCTCTTCCGTCAGACGAAGCAGACGGAACTTCTGGGTGATGGAGTTGAGCCATTCATCAGCCTCAAGCGGTTCGGTGACTTCCTTGGACACCGGGGACGGGTGTCCAAGAAGTCACGGTAGGAGCTGTACTGGTTGGGCTCTGGGCCTTGGCGTTGATGCTGCTGCTGCGCAGTGTTGTTAGCGATATTGCGGAGGGTGGCCTCCATATGCCTCTGCATTTCTTCCATGTTCCTTTGGCTGCCCAAGAACTGGCCGAAAAACGCTTCCGGCGTCATCGGCGGCGGTGGGGGAGGTGGCAAGTTCTCCTCCTGTCCTGCCCCCTGTCCGCGTTGGCTGCGAGTGTGTGCCGGCATCTGCATATCCCATTAATAAGCAACCATTAGGTGATGTCATATTGATCATGAATAAATACTGCGCTGTATGTAATTCGAAAATTTAGCACACGACCAAGTATAATTACTCATTTCCATACAACATCACAGAATAATTGCTCGAAATTAGACATGCAAACGACGAATCTCCATAAAAGATGCTAGATCGAAGTCTGGACTTTGTCCAAAAGCCATACATGCCATCAAACATCTAAAACATAAAACCAACACATGTTTAGGGTGTTACATCATCAGCGAGCGTGCTCAAGCTATACAAAAGAAAACGGCTCCTAGCGAATCTAACGCTCAGGTGTCTCCAGCGGCGGATGCGGCATCCTCTGCGTCGGCGTCGATCATCGGCTCGTCAGCGTGATCCTCCTCCGGTGGGGCGTCAGGACCAAGGACCTCTCCGTCCTGGGGATCCTGGGCCTCGGCTGCGGGAACCTCGGCAGCTGCTGGGGCGGCGGCCTCCTGTGCGGCGTGGTGCATCTGATGGACTGCCTCGTGGAGCTGGTCGATATAGGCCTGCTGTCCATGGATCTGTTGTATCAAGAGGTGAGCTCCCTCTCTGAGCTGGTCGAGTGCGGTGCGGGCCTCATCCCTCTGAAGAGTGGTAGTCAGGTACATCTGCTCGGCGATGGTCCTGGCGGTGGTCTCTGCACCTGCGGTAGCACGGGCGTCGTCACGCTCAAGGGTGATCTGCTGAATCTTCTCCTGAAGACGGGCTACCTCAGCGTCGAACTCCTCCTGTAGCTTCCTCTTGCTCTGGTAGGTGGCGTGAGGGTGAAGACACGCTCTCGAGGGTGCGCTCCAAACTCTCACATACACCTAGCAAAGCTCCGGTGGCGCTCATCGCAGGCGTCTCACAGTAGAACCTCTCCTCTGGGCTCCCTGTCAAGACTGACTCCAAAGTCTGCTTCCAGCGCAATGGAAAAAGTGATCCACGGGGAAACACTCCTGCCATAGCGCTAGCTAGGTCGGCGGGGAAACGGGCGATGATATCCTTCAGCACAAGATACGCTGCCCTGTTGGCTCCATCCTTGGCACATGTGCCTTTGGTGATCTCCGTCCATCCTGTCCAGTGAGGCTTGGCGGGCAAAGCTTTGACTTTGATCTCCACCATGACCAAGGAATCCTGCCCGTAGATCTCCTTCTGCCATGAGTACCGGGGCTCCTGTCCTTCCTCATAGCCGACGGCCTGCAGAATCCTCCAAAGGATCGTGGGTAACCCGAAGTAGGACAAGAACGTCTTCCGGGTCAGCTTGGTGGCCAAGCGGTGACGCGGAACTCCTCTTCCTCCGGTGGCCTTGCGAGCAGTCAGCTTAGTCCGGGCCATCTGTAGAAACAAAAAGGGTTTCGAACTCTCGTGAGATGAATATTATGTTGGCAAATTTTTATAGAAAAGACACTTTTAATTAAGGGGAGGTAATGTAAATGCAAGAATTTAAACATGATGCATGATCGTACTTACGTTCTCACTCACTAACATGACTCGTAAGTCCTAACGTTCTAGTCGATGGCAAGAACGATCCCTCATGCGTTATCTACACGTTCTACTCGAGCGCATAGTCAGTGTACCTGCAGAAGATTCATTTCAGCCCAAAGCAATTCCCAATGATAAAACAACTGAGTATTGGCTAACATGCGCAAAATGCATAGAAGCCAACACTAAACACTATGCACCAAAAGAGAAAACACCCTCAAAACATTAATACCCTCGTATGTGTCTGCATGGAGCTCGCACATACTTGGTATAAGAACTCTCACCTAGACCGACGGTTGGACGGTCATGCTCTCATATCTCACAAAATCATTTTATGCATGTTTTCGCGATCCACGCATTCTCTTTTTCCCGAGAATGGACCAACAAATAAAGATCTAGCATGAAGCAAAACCCTAAACCCTGTTAGCAGTTAAGCCACCTGAATCCTAGTAAAGGGCTTAAGGACGAGACTGAGCACACTTAGTAATTGAAAATAGTTTTGAAAATAGTTTTGAAATACCCATTTTAGTTCGAAAATAGCTCTTTGCGGATGCAATAACTTGAACCATGCTCTGATACCAGCTATGGCGGAACCGTCCTGATTATAAGAACTCAAGTACCGTCTTAGTCAAATCCGTCTGACATCGACTCATACTTGAACCCATATAACCCCGGTAGTCCGGAAATCTCGAAGGATTTCTATCAACATACAACATACAGGATCACATCGTCCAAGAATTACATTCGCAAGGATACAAAACAGAATAATCAAACCGAATTTAAAACATCAGAGTGTGAATTTAAGACAGAGTTATTACAAATCTGAATTTAAAAGTGCGGAAGCTTAATTAAGTTTGAAACACGACCACTACACATGTGGTCCAAATAAAACATTGTTTGATAAATCCAACTCAACACAACTCACTCTTCCCGTTTTAGATAATGTGCCACTAGAAGTCTCAGACCAGCAAAAGAGAAGGGGAAGCTTCTAGACGACCCTGCCCTGGGCCTACTCCTCATCACCTTCCACTGGGTAGAGGCAGTGCTTACAATAGCCATAATACACCTGGCCATCTGGAAAAAATGGGATAAACCCTGAGTACGGGAATATACTCAGCTAGACTTACCCGTCCAACTGAAAATAAAGACACCAAGGATATGCAAGGCCTTTTTGGGTGGAGCTGGGATCTTCAGTTGCGAAAAGCTCAATTCGGATAGTGAGTAATTAATGATATAGATGAGCTGTCACTTTTAGACCTATTCCTTATTCTAGGTTTGCACCTGAACTATAACACACACTTGAGTCTAACAAACAATAATATAACCATATCCAGTTGACTCATCCACATTTTAGTTGAACCTTTTAAACATCACAAGGAGTTGTATCGTGGTGAAGCTCGCCATAGTTTTCCAATAACCGGGGGAGACGGCGACTCGAATCGAATTCCAAACCAGCTGGTGAAAGACCTTTAATACCAGCCCACACTTTCCCCGTTGGGTCCATGCATTGGGCAACCGCTCGACGCTTGTTCGTGGTGGTAATCGTCGCGGTTCAAGCACGGACCGCCCAAGTGGAACCTGGCGATGGCCTCACGCGGCAGATCGTATTTCCATACTAGAGGGCGCGACACGGGTCGAAACCGGCCTGAACAGCTTCTAACCGGCTTTGGGGTCGATGATTACAGCACCGACATATCCCTAAGTAAAAGGGCGCGTTCAAAAATGAACGAGGGCCAACATCGATACAAACCTACACGATCGAACGGACGGACTGCCCAAGTTTCCAAACTTGTGCGTTGCCTTCCAGTGGACCGTATTTCATCACTACTGAGGTTCTTTTCCACGATAGCAAATATAGCCAACCGTGATCCGGTAAATACCCACCAGGGGTAATACGGAAACATCCTTAACTACTACTTTTATTTAGCAGACTAATCAATTCTATATGATAAATAAGTACAGGATAACAAGGCAAGTGTAAACAGTAATCAAGGAGGATAATGCATCAATAGGATTCAATCAACTCCTATACCTAATGCATCACAATATAAAAGGACTCAAGTAATTTTTAATTGCAAAAGATAGGAGGCTTAAAATGCTCTGGGGCTTGCCTTGAGAGAAGACTGAGGCCTCGTGGGAGGGGCACTCAGGCAGGTTAGTGTCTTGCGTGGGGTCGACTTCCTCGGCTTGATGAAGTTCCGGGATCTCCTGCTCGACGTTTGTCTCCTGCTCCTGGTCTTGCTCCTGAACTGTCGATCCTATTGCAATGCGGTTGAAAATGATAAATAAATAATACGTGGTGCGAAGTGCGGTGGTAAGAAAAGTAACATTTCTTGCAAACCAACAAAACCAACTTGTTGAACCACTTTTGACATTGAGGTAAATACTTATTTATCTCATAAAATAAAATCATTAATTCAACCATTTCCTAATTAGAAATTCAAAAAAATTCATGTTTGAACTGCAAGTGCATTTTTCTAAACTCAGAAAAATCCACAAAAATTCCAGAAGGTAATTAACATCTGCTGGACTTCACTGAACAATTTTCAGCCATAAATAAAATACAGAACTGCAGATATAAAAGAACAAATAAACTGCTCAAAAGATGCTTTGAACTAACTTTTCACACAAAATATGTTAAACAACAGATTTCATAATTTTTCTAGCTTCAACTAATCATGGACATTCTACTGTAGAAAATTTATTATCAGAACATAAATATACAAGCCTACACAAAATAAAAAATCTATTCCAAATTAAACCATTTGAACTACAACCCTACTGGAAAAGGGTGCTAAACTCATTTTCATATTTTTTCCAGATTCTAATTCACATTTCATACTTGTCAAGAAAGTTCCATGAACAGAAACATTATATTATTTCTGACATGAATTTCCAAAGGAAAACACAGAAAAGTACATTTACAAAGCAACTTCAGATTCCTTCACATAACAACCCATGCTTACATTTTTCCTCACTAAAACATCATATACAGAGACTGTATATTTTTCCCACATTTTATTTTTACATATAAATACCTTAACACTTATTCCAAGAAATCAGTCAAAAAGGACTTTAAACCATAACAGAAACTTTTTCCACATAAACAGTGCCTCATATTTTTCCATAATACATAACATGATAAGAAACCTACACAAAATTTTCCATGAATTAACTCAACCAGAAACACACATTTCCATTTATCCAAACAAAAGCTCATAAACAGAATTAAATGAAAATAGTAATAAAAACTTATAGCAAAAATACTTTCATATTTTCCATGATAGATCTACTCATAAACAGGCTGACAAAACTAAAAGGGCTTTATTTGGACTTTTAAAACGAGCTACACAAAAATAACAAGCATTTCTGGAAAATAAAACCAAAAAGGAAAAATATTTGAATCTTCCCGGTTGGCCTGCGTGAACCCGGTCCATGGGCCAGGTGAGGCTGACGCGCGGGGTCCGCTGGTTAACGGGACCCACCCGTCAGAGAGGGCGAAGCAGGGGAGAGGGTTGACTGGCGATTGCTCGCCGGCGGTGAGGTCTCCGGCAGCGGTGTGGGGCTCGACGGACTCGTCTCGACGAGGCGCATCGGATGGTGTGGATGGTTTGGCCAGCGCATGGCCGTAGCGTGCCGGCGGCGAGCGGTGGCGGACGGTGGCGGCGGCGACATACGGCTACGCCGTTTCCGGCGATCGCCGGTGAAATTGGGGGAGGCGAAAGCTTAAGTAAACCCTAGGGAGCAAGGCTTTTGGGTTGGTTTGGCTTGAACGGCTCCAGAGGAGCTTGGCCATGTGAGAGGGTTGCGGCGGCGCCCATGGCGCTCAGCCGGGGAGTAGAGGGAGAGAGAGAGCGGTAGCGTTGCGGGTGGAGGGTGTTCTCACCTTGCCTTGGCTCGGTGAGGCTCGAGGACGAAGAAGGGAGGCGGTGGAGCTCGGGTCAGGGAGGAACGACGACGCGGGCTCCGCGGTGGCGAACGACGGCCGATGGAGGCACGACGTGTTCCGGTGTCAGGGATGGTCGGCCGGGGGTGGAAGCGTGCGCACCGCGTGTGCAACGGTGAGGCAGAGCGGTGTGCGGAAGGAATCGGAGGATGGCGCTCCGGTGAGGCCGGAATGGTGAAGGGGGTGGTTGCGGCGGTGGTCTCGGCGGCTCGGTGCTCACCACGAGCGCTCGTGAGAGAGAGAGCGAGAGTGAGTGGGTGGGGTGTCAGCGCGGGTGAGTGAAGAGCGAAGGGGTGCTCGGTTTTGCTCGGTCGTGACCAGCCGGAGGTCGTGGCGGGGGCCACGGCCGGCGAGCGGCGCGTGCAGCAGCGGCAGGCGCTGGCGTGCACGGCGAGCGGGCGCGGCAGGCGAGGCGGAGCGAGAGTGGCCGGGGGAATTAGCTTGCATGATCGCGTGGTGCAAGATCGGGCGAGGAGTGGCGGAGGCAGATCCGCGGCAGGCGTTGGCGGCCACGTGGCGCGGACGCCGGCGTACGGCGCGGCGCGGTCGGCGACCGGCGCAGCGCGGGCGGCGTGCGCGCGGGCGAGCGGGCGAGCGCGGCTGGGCCGGCGCGGCGCTGGTGGGCCGAAAGGCTAAGCGGGCCGGATGGGAAGCGCGGGAAAGAATTCGTTTTTCTTTTTCTTTTTCCAAAAACCTTTCAAACTTTGACCACTCAAAAAGTTTCAAAAACTCCAAACTAGGTTTTGACCCAAAAATAAAAGTTGCTCAAAATAATTTTCTCTACAACTTTCATATAGGGCACTTTTTCTGATAACCATTTTTACAACCTCCACATAAATAAAGCCAATTTTTGAGATATAAACCATTTTGTTTAACTCATTTTTATTTGATAAACTATTTTGAACTAGGTCAAAATGCCAACATGAAAAGCACTCTACTCAATATTCTTTATTTTATAAACTTATTTGCCAAGATAGAAATCCACTTAAACTATCAAGTCCAATAGAAATCCAAAATCCAAATAAACAAAAAGGCAAAAGCACTCATATGCACATGAAATGATGCAATGCATTGCTTATGCATTTTAATAGCTAAATATGGTTCGTAATGCAGTGCTTGACACTAGGGTGTCACAAGCACTTCATCGTGGAGAGTGTGGCTTAGTGTCATCACTAGCAAGAGGATCGGTGGCAACCTTGGGCTTGCTTCAACGGGGACTAGCTTGGTGGCATCAAGTGAACCTCAGGATAAAATCTTGTGTCCCCGTCCCTTGTTGCTCTTATTGTTCTTGTTTCCTTGCATATTACGCTTGTTCTTGTGTTCTTCATGTTTTTCTGTAACAACCCAAAAATTCGGACTTTTAAAATTTTTCCGTGATTGTGTGGAGCATGTAGTTGCTAGCTGAATTGGGAATAAATTATAAATAAATTGTTGCATTCATATAGTATTGATTGTAGAAGTTTGTCGAAGATTCATTTTACAACTCGAGTCCTATGTTAGAGAGCACATGACCATAGCAAATCTCCTCCCACCCCTTTACAGACTTTTTCTCCAACTCTGTTGGTTCTAACTCTAAAACTCCAAGTTATAATATCTCATGAAAGAGGAAATTCCTTTTTCCTTTTCTCTTTCCAAACTCACTATCGAATCCTATTCGAATCACTCGTAAAATTTATACCGGATCCCTCCTAAATCTATTCATCGAATGAAAGGACAACTCAACTTTCTCTTGGGCCATCATTTCCCAATTCCCCTCCTTCTTCTTCAACCGACTGGGCCAAGCCCAGCCGAACCGGCCCACCCGCACCACCCCTTCCCTTCTCCTTGCACCAGGCCTAGCCAACCACACATCCTCTCTCCCTCCTTGGCCCAACAGTCGCTTCCTCTCTCCTCTACAGGCCCGCTCGCTCCCTCTTCTTGCTGGCCCAAACCGAGTGCACGGCCCGAGTCATGGCCCACCTGGCCTCCTGAAGCCGTGGCCCAACTGGCCAACCGGTCAAGCCGCCCGCGCCCCTGCCAACCCTAGGAGCAGAGCGCTCCTGGGAGGCCGCCGCCGCCTTCGCTAAAGCCGAGCGCACCACGCTCCTTGCGTTTCCAGGTCGTGGCCGCCGTTCTCTGCCCCCTACCGTGATGCGCACTCCTCCCTCTGCTTATCCTCCAAACCACGTCGCTACCTCCTCTGCCATGGCCACCGCTCCTTCCTCTACAGCGCTGCCATCGCTCTGCTTCACCTCCTCCTGCTCAACCTCGCGCCGCCGCTCTTCTCTTCCCCGGCCAGCCGCAAGGTGCACCACCAGCCGCCTGGCCGTCCAGGCTCTCCGCCCCGACGTCACCGCTGAACCACCGTCGTCCTTGCCGAGCTCACCGAGTCTGCCTCCAACTTCGACGCCTCACACGACCGCTCCACACTGCCCCGACCGCTCGGCACCCCCAGCAGCTCCGCCGGGCCTGAGCACGCCACCGGCCTCCCCTTCCCCATCGTGCTCGTTCTCGACGCCGCGGTCGCGACGCCGACCCGTCGCCACGGACGCCACCAACTTCACCTCGGACGCCACCAGCTTCGCCACGATGCCGACCGCTCCATGCCAAGCCGAGCATCCGCGTCGCGTTTCATCTCCACCGCTGCTGCACCCAAGCCAAGCGTCGTCCTTCAGTCACGCTGCGCCGACGTCGCCCACCATCCTCTCCAACCACTCCAACGCGCAGCTGCGACCGCCCCTGCTGTCCTCGCCATGACCGGACTCCATGATACCGAGACCTCACTGCCACGACTGCCGAGGTCATGGTCATAATCCAGCCAAACGGGAACCCACACTACTAGAGAACAGGCCTTTGGACGATTTGCAAAATCAGCATTAGCCACGGAAAAATTTGCGCCCGGGACTAGAAAGTCCTTTAGCCCCGGTTGGTAACACCAACCGGGGCTAAAGCTCCCCAGCCCAACGGCTCAATTGTCAGAGGGGCCTTTAGTCCCGGTTGGTGTTACCAACCGGGGCTAAAGACCGGCCTTTAGCCCCGGGCCGTAACACCAACCGGGACTAAAGGTTTTGCCCCGGTTGGTGTATGCAGCCGGGGCTAAATGTTGGCATCTTTAGCCCCGGGCCGTAACACCAACCGGGACTAAAGGTTTTGCCCCGGTTGGTGTATGCAGCCGGGGCTAAATGTTGGCATCTTTAGCCCCGGTTGGTAACACCAACCGGGACTAAAAGGTTTTGTTCCGGTTGGTGTACCCAGCCGGGGCTAAATGCCAACATTTAGCCCCGGCTGGGAATAAGGACCGGGGCTAAATGTCCCTCCCTATATTTGAAATGTTCTTCTACCTCCAGCCGTGCCAGAGCTCCTGTCTTCATTTTTCTTCATTCAGTCACTGCTTGCTCTTGCTTGCTTGTTTGCTCTCTTCTCCTCCGGTGATTTTTGTTTGTTAACACATCTCCGGCGATTGATTTATTTCATCACATCTACACCGCCATCGACTCGTTGAAAGGTTACTAGCTTAAGTTATTCATTTTTGTAGCTATTTTGAGTTCATTGACTTGATAGTTCAAATTATTAATCTAAAAACAAAATATGACCGTTTAATTAGTTTATTTTAGTCTTTTAGAGAAATGTGACCGTTTAGAAAAACAAAATATAATACTTTAGTTTAGAAAATGTGACCGGTTTAATTAGTTTTTTTTTGAAATAGAGATCATTTAAATCATTTGTTTACACAAAAATTAGAAATATATAATACTTTAGTTTAGAAAATGTGACAGTTTAATTAGTTTTTTTTTGAGGAATAGAGATCATTTAAATCATTTGTTTACAGAAATTAGAAATATATAATAATTTAGTTTACAAAATGTGACCGTTTTAATTAGTATATTTTATTATTTTGGAGAAATAGAGATTAGTTAAATTAGTTGTTTACAGAAATTAGAAATATATAATACTTTAGTTTACAAAATGTGACCGGTTTAATTAGTATATTTTATTATTTTGGAGAAATAGAGATCAGTTAAATTAGTTGTTTACAGAAATTAGAAATATATAATACTTTAGTTTACAAAACGCAGAAGGATGCCTGCTTGGTATGTTGTTTTCGAGGGCACCAAACCAGGTATTTACACCAGCTGGGCCGAGTGCAGTCAGTATGTCCTCAAAGTTAAGGGAGCTGTGCATAAAAAGTACAAGTCTTTTGAGGAAGCTTCTGCAGCTCTAGATGCTTTTAACTCAAGAATCAACTCAATTCCTACTGCACCTACCCTACCTTACCTTCCTATCCGGTTGGAGTGCAGACAGTACATCTTGTTGGACTGTGATGTGGGAAAAATGTGCAGGTGTTGTTAGTTGCTTTGGTTGTGGCCAAGTGGATTAGGCTGCACTGTTATCTTGATGTAATAATTAATTAATTAGACAAGTTCAACTGCTACTACTTTTATGGCACCAGTGATTCTTACTAAATTTCATGTCAGACATTTTATAATTTTATTTGTTTATAAGAATGAGAGATCGATATAATTATGTGATATGTCATATAATGCAGACGATGACACGTCACTGGATGTACAATGTCGATCGTCGCTCAAAAGAGTTCATTGATGGCGTGCATTATTTTTTAGAGTGGCCGAGGCAAACAAGCGGAATGGTTTTATGTGCTGCCCATGTGCTCTTTGTAATAATTCGAAGGAATATTCTAACTCAAGGAGTCTTCACTCACACTTGTTCAAGTCGGTTTCATGCCAAACTATAGTTGTTGGACGAAGCATGGAGAAACTGGGGTATGATGGAAGAAGGTGAAGAAGAACAATTGGACCCTGACGATGACATTATTGCTCAATACGGTGACTTTGGTGATACTGCAATGGAGGAAGGTGAAGAAGAGGCAAGTGCAGGAGACACAGTCTGAAGATGATGCTCTTGGTGATGTCATTCGTGATGCACAAGGAGATTGCGAAAGTGAAAAGGAGAATGCTAATGAAGGCAAGGCAGAAGGACTTGAGCCAGAGGCAAAGAAAACACAGCCAGGCTGCTGACAGATGGCACATCACAACACTAGATTGCTACAATGGAAGGCACAGAATGGTGTATCTGACAAGGCATTTGGACAATTATTGAAGATTATAAAACAAAAGATGCTTCCGAAGCCTAACGAATTACCCGGCACTACGTACGAAGCAAAACAAGTGGTCTGTCCTTTGGGTTTAGAAATCCAGAAGATACATGCATGTCCTAATGACTGCATCCTGTACCGTGGCAAGGAATACGAGAATTTGGATGAATGCCCTGTATGTAACGCGTCACGATATAAGATCAGGCGAGATGACCCTGGCGATGTTGAGGGTGAAGAACGTCCCCGGAAGAAAATCCCTGCCAAGGTTATGTGGTACGCTCCTATAATACCACGCCTGAAACGTCTGTTCAGAAACAAGGACCATGCAAAGTTGGTGCGATGGCACAAAGAAGACCGTAAGGTAGCAACATGTGAGACACCCTGAAGATGGTCCCAGTGGAGAGCAATAGACAGAGAATTCCCAGAATTTGCAAAAGATGCCTAGAACCTTAAGGTTGGTTTAAGTAGGACGGGATGAATCCTTGGGGGAACAGAGCAGTAGTCATAGCACGTGGCTGTTACTCTATGTATGTACAAACCTTCCTCCGTGCGTTATGTACTTGAAGCGGAAAGTTCATATGAGCCAGTGCTCATCCAAGGCAGAGGCAGCCCTGGGCAACATTTATCGATGTAGACTGAGGCCATAGTTGCGAAAACTCCTACTTTTATGGAGTTGTGTAAGTAAATAAGGTGTACGTGTGTGGGATGATTACAAACAGGAGGAAACAGTTGACCTGGCGAGCATTGTTGTTGTAACAATCCCAATATTGGCTGCTCTAAGAATCTTCAGGGACAGTCAACAAGGGATTAATGATGCACCACATTGTTTTGATGACACATGGATAGTGTCTATTGAAAAAAATGTATAGAAAGGTGTGTATCGTGGCCTCTTTGCGATTTCTTCGATGAATCACCGGTTAGAAAGAAAGCAAGCATTTAAAGGTGAGCCAGCCACCGGAGCAAGCCTCGCAAAAGAACTGGGAGGGAAGATGTACGTGAGAGGACAAGGAATGTGAAGTAGTCTTTGGAGAAAGGGGACGGGAGGAACCTGTTCCGAAAGCCGCTACGGGACACGCACCCACTGGGAAGAAGAAGTCAATATTTTGGGAGCTACCCTATCTGGCATGTACTAGAGGTACGCCACGCGATCGACGTGATGCACCTGACAAAGAATCTTTGTGTAACCTTTCTAGGATTAGGGTGTGTATAGGAAGTCTAGGCTACATTGAGCACGACAAGAGTTGCAGCGCATGAAAAGAACGAGACAACCCTACAGCCAGAGAAGACGATGATGGACGCCATTACTTAAGACCTCGCTAAGCTACACTCTTGACAATGAAAGAGAAGGAAATCATTTGTTTGAATGCCAAACAGAATCAAGGCCCATCTGGATTCTCCTCCAATAAGGGAATAATAAATAGCAAGAGAAGAAAGGAAATTCACTAAACTTACAGTCGCATGACTGAGCCCACGGTGATTATGACGCAATGTGCGTCCGGTGTTGTAAGAGGAATTCTACTTCACATGTACGTCTTGCCAATGTGAATGATCTGTGCATTCCTAAGCATATTTCTAGAAGGCAATTAATCACTAGAACTGGCTACATACTCTACAGAATGTGTGGTTCAGTCTGGGAGCTTTGAGTTGTGGTTCCGCCATCCTTCTTAATATCATGACCACCCCTAGTTAACCTGAGTCAAGGAGATTCATATTCTCGGTACTGTGTTCCTTACAAACATGTTCCCTTTGAAGAGGTCATGGGAAGATAGTACTGAAACATATGTTCACCAAGTGCCGTCGCCAGAAGTGAAGCACGTCCCAAAGGCAACGGAGACAGAGGGTCATTGAGTTGATATGTTGACTTCAATTCCTGACCAATTGACCCAGATTGGTGTTCCGAACTCGCGGCACGAGGGAGGCTGTGGAAAAGGGAACACTAGTGAAGCAAACCATATATCGGTACGGGGGAATGATTATTCATAAAGCGCACTACAACAGTTCTGTCAAAACTAACCCATGGTGGTCGGTCCACCATATACATGTAACACAAGAGTTCCTACGATCCCAATTCCACGCAAAGAAATATAGTGGTAACAAGTAGACACAATGAATACTTTTACACTTGGTTGCGAAAGGATATGGTCTGGTATAACAATTTGATGAGTCCAAACTAATTTGTTGGCTAGGCAACCCATGGCAATGCCTCACGTACGAAAGGGTGTGGATCAATGGGAAACACATTTTACACCGGCCCAAGATCAAAGGACACACCAAACAGTGTGTATCGCGCTTAGATTCCACAGACCCATCTGGGGAAAGAGGGCAAACATATTTGGCCGCATAGAGGAATTTGGGAACGTAGACTACGCACCTGATTTTCAAGCATCCTTGTTCGCTATGCCAAGTGGGTCAAATGCGACCGGAGAGCCGTAGTAAAGTTGAAAGGATATGGAAGACAACATGGATCTCAACAATACTGATACAAAGGTGAACCATTCGTTCCTTGCTGCTGTTGTGAACTCAGTGTTCTAAGTGAGACAGTTACAACAAACCCCAAGAGAGGGAGAAATGTGGATAAGGTGCACCAAAGAGCCCAAACGCCACATAGTCCTTTCAGGCAAAAGAAACTCAGGAGAATGAGGACAAGTTCAGAACATGTCAGAAGATATAAAAAGATGACAGAATCCGCCTTCAAGTGTGACCCCAGACCCAAGCCCTGGCTAATGCGAGGAGACTCCATGGTTACGAGCCAGTGACATGACCCGAGGAACATACTATAGAAAAGATCACCATGTACCCCCGCTTGATAATACAGTTGTGTGTAACTAATAATGATGAGCATAGTCATTGGTTCGTTGATGTCAGTGGTCGAGTGCCCACAAGTTTGGCTCCATTCTGGATTATTGTTTTGGTAGGCCTTAATTGACCTAATTGTGGGTAGAGGTGGGAGTAATTCAATTAAACCGAGAAAAAGAAAGCGAACCATCCCGAAAAACACCCAAAACTTGGTTGTCCCACTCCCCGGTGCAACGTGACAAACCTAAGAAAAATTTTGAGACACAACAGGACACAGAAACGTATAGTGAACTACACAATAGTATCTTTTTAAAATTAATTTAATTTAACAGTGATTTCTGATCTTGCATATTGGACATAAAGATAAACAACCCAATAATGTAACGTTCAAAAGTCAAAACATATTTCCTTATCGAGACCAGTTGTTTCAGAGATTTAAATTTAAACATTATATTTTTGCATTAACCAAAATAAATTGTTATTACATTATATGTTGTATTATAGAAAGGAAAAAAGAATTATGTTACAAAATTTCCCACAATAAAATGTTAAAGGAAACACATGCATTTTAGAGTAATTTTAGCCTAATATTGATATGACTATGCAAGTAACAAGTATTACAACATATTATAGCCAAAGTAATTCGAAAACCCAAAACACAGAAGCAAACCCAAAATAAAGGCGAGAAGACCCTTTAGTCCCGGGCCTTAGCACCACCCGACTAAAGGTACCTGTAACCACAAATAAAAGGGGAGGAAAAGAACCTTAGTCCGGCGTCCGTAACACCACCCGGACTAAAGGCACCTTTATCCCGGGCAGTAGAACACACCCTGACTAAAGGTCCCCCTCTTTAGTCCCGGTGGGCTTATGAACCGGGGCTAAGGTTTTGAGTCCACGGGTGGTTCACCGGCCCGGGACTAAAGGTGTCTGATCCCGCGTATAATAGGGCACAGGGCCCTCCCCTCCAGTCGAACGCAGTGTTGCGCCGCCGCCTCCGTCGTCTCGCCGTCTGCAGTTGTCCCTGACACGCGCCCGTCCTCCTCTCCCCTCGCCGTCGTCTCGCCTCCCTCATCGTCGTCCGCAGTGTCCCGGCCTCCCTCAACGTTGACCGCGCGCCTCTGCTCCTCGCCGTACGTACCGCACTCGTCTCGCTCGCGCGCGCGTTGAGGAGCGATCGCCTTGACTTGTGAGGTGCTGGCGTTTTGTGCAGGTGTTTCGATAGTGAGTGTGTGTTGCAAGTGTGGTGTTGTGGCGTTGTGGTGTGGTGACGTAGTGTGGCGGAGGGGTGCCTGGTGCAGTGTGAGCATTCAGGCGGGAACCAAGGATGTGAACAAAAGAATATATAAATACATATATCGAAAAATAGAATAAATATAAATACATATATATTTTATAGAAAAGAAAAATATGTGTTTGTGCGGGAACCAGGGAACCAGTGTGTGCAGTGTGTGCATGTATGGTGTGTTGCATGTGTAATGTGTTTGTGTGCACGTTGTAGGAAAGAAGAAAAATAAAAATCCATTGATCGAAAATGAAAATGCTTTTACCTAAACAAAACTATTATGTTTACACATTGTAATAAAAGAGATGTGCCGCGGTGACGCGCGTCCGCGCGTCATCCTCACCGTGTGATGCCTCACCGCAACGGATCTTCGTCGTCTCTGTGTCGCCTCACCGCCGACATCATCCTCGCCGTCGTCCTCTCGTCCTCTAACTCAACGGTTTGGCCTTTCATGTGTTAGATGGTAGGAAGATAATCACTTAGGATAATTGGTCTTTAGATATGTCACTTGGATATGAATTTCGATCATGTCGGTATGTTATTTTTACGATATAGTCGTCATGATACTATGTTATTTTTAATGTTGTCCAAAACCTAGACCCCAAACCCTAACCCTAACCCCGAACCCCACACCCATAACCCTAAACCCCCAAACCCGAAACCCCAACACCTAAACCCCAAAACCCCAAACCCTAACCCCCAAACCCCTAACACTAAAGCCAACCCGAAACCCCAAACACGAAACCCTGAACACTAACCACAAACTAAACCCCAACACCCTAAAACCCCAAACCCCTAACCCCAAACCAACAACACTAAACCCTAAAAACCCCAAACGTAAACCTAAACCCGAAACCCAAAACCCGCAAACCCTATGCACCGTTAGTTGTCAATTATCACTTGGAATGTTATAGAAATCAATTGCACTTGATATGACAATTTGACATGTCGGTAGTGTATTTTACGAAGATAGGCCTTCATGTATATCCGTTATTTTTATATGTTGTCAAAACCTAGACCCAACCACCCTAAACCCTAAGACCCAAACCAACCCCTAACCCAAACCCCAAACCGAAACCCCAAACAACGAACCCCTGAACACTAACCCCAAACCTCATCAACGGTGTGTCCTTTGCAAGTGTTAGATGGATGAGAAGATTATCACTTAGATAATTTTGTTCTTTAGATATGGATAAACATTATTATATCGGTTCATGTATAGTTTATGAAAGAATCACATGATTGTATGGAATAATCATTGGATTATGTTTATAGAATATCACTTGGATTGACATTTCGTCATGTCGGTCTAGTGTTATTTTTACGAATATAGTTCTCCTGAGATATGTTTATTTTTAATGTTGCTCAAACTAACCCCAACACCCTAAACACCTACAACCGCCGAAACCCCAAACCCCTAAACCCTAAACCCCCAACCCGAAACCCCAACACTTAAACCCCAAACCCCAAACCTCAACCCAAACCCGAACCCTAAATCCCAAACCACCGAAAACCCAAAACACGAAACCCTAAACACTAAACCACAACCCTAAACCCCCAAAAACCTAAACCCAAACCCCCTAAACCCCAAACCCTAAAACCCCAAACACTAAACCCAACCCTAAACCGAAACCCTATGCACGTTAGTTGCACTTATCACTTGGATATGTTATAAGAATATCACTGGATATGACATTTCGATCATGTGTCGGTAGTGTTATTTTACGAATATGTCTGTCATGGATATATTTATTTTTAATGTTGTCAAAACCTAGACCCCAAAACCCTAAACCCTAAACCCCAAGACCCCAAACCCCTAACCATAAACCCCAAACCCGTAAACCCCAAAACACGAAACCCTGACACAACTAAACCCCAAACCCAAACCCCAACCCAAACCCAACCCAAAACCAACTAAACCCTAAACCCCAACCGTAAAACCCTAAAACCCGAAACCCAAAACCGAAAACCCTAATGCACTTGAATTTGTTGCAAAACTATGGTGTTATTATCTCCATGTCATTCCAGAGAAATGGCCGACCCGTTGAAACATGGATGGATGAACTGTACGTAATTAATCAACAGCGGCGCTAATCGAATGTAGCAGTGAGGTGATGATAACAATAATCAGAGTAGAGATGACGGCAGTCAATACTTTGACATTATGAAGAAATAATGCAAGAAATACTGGCGAGGTATTATACACCTACAAATCTCTATGTGGCACTGAAATCTAAATTATTTATAAATGTATTTGTAATCTACTGTTCCTACATATGTAGCCTCCGGATCGACAACGACTACCGGAAGATAGGACCGTACGAGGTCCGAAGAAGCCGTGGAGGGCCGGTACATTATCTCAGAATTCAACGAGGAAACAGGCCAAGTACTTGGAGAACATGCACAGAGATTTGTTGCCCACTGTGGGTGCCTTGTAAGGGATAAGATCCGATCAGTGCTCGTGAATGGAAGCAAAAGAACAGTGCTCCTGATATAAGTTTTGTCTCTGATCTTGATAAGGAACTTGTTGGCAAGAGGTCCTTGCACATTTCACACTTGAAACAGAAGATATAAATTTGAAGGCCAGAGTTCGGGACTGGGCTATGAAGAAAATGGCACCACTATTCCAGGGCTGGAAGAAGAACTTATACAACAAATTTATCAGAAGGACCAAACTCCGGATTTCAACACTAAGGCCTACGTCAAGTTGAGGCCATTTTGGTATGAGTTTGTAGAATTCAAGAAATCAGAAGAGAGTGAGGCACGGATCAGAAGGAACCAGCAGAATGCCCGACAAAACAATACCACCATCACTTGGGATCAGGTGGCTATAGAGTGCCATTCCTAAATGGGAAAGAATGGAACGAGAGTTGCAACGCCAAGGGCTTGACCCAGAATCGATAAACTGGCCTGAGCGCGCCAAGTATGGTTTTTTGGTCAGGAGGAAGCTGGACCAACAAACAGGAAGGGTACACTATGGCAAAAAACTCCAAAGAGCAGCAGAAAAGATTGTTTATGCTAGAGAATGGCTGCCAGTGGCAGGTTGGCCGCCAAACAGAGACAGGACGAGCTGACTATCGCCCTGGAGAATCTTGAACATGGTGGGAGAACCAGAGGCTATGGGGAGCTGTCATGGGTACATGCCTTCCCTCAGGACAAAGAGACCTATAGAAGCGCGCGAGAAAGAAGGAGAGGAGGCACAGCGATGCGCCGGTTAGAAGAAATGGTATTCAGTCACAGGGCCGCGGCTCTTGAAGCAGTTGAGCGAGAAAAAGCACTTGAAGGCAGAATGAACGAGGAAATAAAAAGGCAAGTGCAGTTAGCAATGCAAAGTCAATCTGCATCAGAGCCGGGAGTCAACATCAGCCCCCCTGAGCAAATGAAAAGCAGTTGCGCTTCCACAGAGGTCCCAGACGCAGCACTGCGCTTTCCTGTGGACGACATCACCGAGCCTCTCACGACATGTGAACTGCACATTCCACAGGGGAATACCACAGTCATGGTGGCTATAGGTGTTGTATCTCCTATCGATCCTACGAAGACACCAAGAAGTCATGGAGCAATAATACCTCCTGGATATGCTAGCGTCTCGGTGGACAGGGTGGTAAAAGGTTACGAGAATGTCGAACTTGAAATTAAAGGAGGTGATGGCGAGAATACATTAGGAGAAGCGGAGAAGACATTCATATGTTGGCGCAAGCGCTATATCATAATTCCTGGCGCATCACCTCCTCCTCCTCAACAACCTATCCCTAGGTGTGTATGAAATTAGTGAATGAAACTTAATAGTATTGGTGAGCTAATAGTATAAATGGATACTCATACCATGTTGTTTTCGCAGCAGGACATCCCCCAACCTAAGTCCAATTCTACATTCACCACATGATCACAGTGTTGCGGACGATGATGATCAAGATCAAATACGACGGGATCCATCATCGCCACCGGCCCCATCTCCTCCACGACGGGATCCAACACCGCCACCGGCCCCATCTCCCCCACGGCGTGATCCAACGCCGCCACCGGCCCCATCTCCTCCACGACGAGATCCACACCGCCACCGACCCAACCCATCTCCTACAAAGCGGGCTCCGACACCGCCACCTGCCCCATCTCCACGGCGGGTTCCAACACCTCCACCGCCAACAAAGAAGAGGCCTGTCACACAACAAGGCGTCAGCCCCACCACCTCCGAAGAAGAAAGCACCTGTGAGAAAACCAGCTCCCAAGATGACAAAACTTGCATATGACATGACCGAGGAGGAGACTGACGCTTGCAGTGCAAAAAGACTGTAACAAGTTCTCGAAGCTGCCATTGCTAGTGGTCGAGCAAAGCGAAACCCGGAGAAGCCGTACCTTTTTGTTCGTCCTGAAAAACTAAGGCAAACTGTGGACGCTCACCAAAAAAAGGTACGTGCTGCCCGTAAGGCTTCGCCAAAATCAGACTATGATCGCACACTTAGCAAATCACTTGAGGAGGCCAAGAAGGCAAAGAAGAGAGCAGGAAAGGGTGTCCCACAGCTCGGGGGAACAAGAGAAGCAATCAGTGCCAGATCTAGTTGTTGATAATGAATACGGTACAAACATGGAAATCATACAACGAGCATATGGAGACGTTGATCCTGCGCAACTGCTCGCATTTTTCGAGGAAAACTGGTTTGAATGTGGAAAACATACTCGGAGAAGCAGGCATCAAAAGTGCTCCAGAAGTTGATAAATGGCAGAGGGCATATGTATATGGCCAAAGTCTATACAACCCAGCGGCCCTGAGGGATCTTGGTACACAGATGCACTTGCTAAATCAGTGGTACCTTACGGCGTGTGGCAGAAAAGCTGATGACTACATTTGCGTCAGAATTAGAGACCATGATTACTTCCGTGGTGATGACATCATATATGTTCAGTTTAATGAGTTACATCAGCTCTGCCACATGGACGCTCTCGACAAATCTCTCGTCAGCTGCTTCTGCCTTGTAAGTGATTGTTTCCTTTAATAATCTCACTTTAGCTTATGTATATGTATAAGTAATTATCCTCACACTGCTAGCAAGCGTTTCTAAACATGTGCAGAAACATGATGAGACAACTAAGGCGTAAAAATGACAAGGAGATTGGTCTCATCGATCCATATATCGTCTTCAAGCACCCAAGCAATACTCACTCGGATGCATGGAAAACTCAAACAGAGAGTAATTTGCGGAGGTTCTTGGTAAACCAAAGGGACAAAAGATATATACTATTCCCCTACAACTTTAGGTGAGTTTTGTTATCATATGCACATTTTATTATAGGTTGACATAAAGATATATATATATATATATGTGTTGACTATATAAACATAAATGCAGTTTTCACTGGATTCTAATGGTGATCGATCTCCACGAGAGTCGTTTGCTAATCTATGACTCTCTGAGAAAACCACAAGAAGATTACCAAGATATGATTAATATTATCCGAGGGTAATGTGATCTATAAATATTGATTCCTGCTATAGCTCTTTAACTCTGCAATAGTTAATTAACGTTCCAATTATTGTGAAGGGTTTGGACTTGGTTTGTTCAGAAACACCGTCCGGATCTGAAAGCGCAACTTCCTGATCCTCTACTCCTAAATGTAAGTTGTAGAGTACCTCCCCGCCTCTTTACCTTAATTAGCATCACTCAGCAGACGCACGCTCAACCGAGAGTACTCTTTTTACATATTGTACAGTGGGTTCTACGGCAGTCACCGGGAAACAATTTATGTGGGTACTATGTTTGCGAGTTTCTGACGGTGTATGAAAAAGAACTCCTTTACAGAGTCAGCAAGTACGTAACATGTAAATAAATTTATTTTATTTTTTGTTGCTATTACATAAATATTATGTATGTTAATACTTTCTTTTTATTTTAATCCAAATTGAAGGAGACATGGTTGAAGAACCAGGTGATGGATAAGGTCCGCCTCAAAGCAATTCAAGAGACCATCGCGGGCTTCCTTAATGACCATGTCCTTAAGTCTGGCACCGAGTATTGGTTTAATAAAGACGAACCAATGAAGCCAACCAAGATGAACACTTGTATGACCTCTAAGTTAGGAACGGTATTATATTTGTGTGTAAATATCAAGTTAAGCATGCATGATGGATAATGTTGTATATTTTATGTACATATGTGTGTATAGCTAGCTCTATAATATATATATATATATATATATGTATAGTTTCATATTTCATTTGTGTGTAATTGTAAATTTTATGTGTTTATATATATTTATTAGCAGCGAAGAATAATACGTGTATTTGAAACTGGCCTAATATAATAGAATATATTAGCAGCGAAGAATACGTATTAGAAAACCTAATGTAATTGTAAAACCAAAAACAATAACCAATTGAAAAGAACAGAAAAAGAAAAAAGAAAAAAGCAGATGGATCTTAGCCCCGGTTGGTAACACCAACCGGGACTAAAGAGGCCAGCAACGGTGGCCCGGCTGGAGGCCCCTTTAGTCCCGGTTGGTGTGTTACCAACCGGGACTAAGGGGCCTCCAGCCGGGCCACCGTTGCTGGCCTCTTTAGTCCCGGTTGGTGTTACCAACCGGGGCTAAAGGTCCCTCCATTAGCCCCGGGCCATGGAACCGGGGCTAAAGGTCGGGGCTTTAGTCCCGATTCCTTAGCCCCGGTTCCATGTCCGGGGCTAAAGGCCAAAATGGCCCGGGGCAATAGGCCTGTTCTGTACTAGACCACCTCCATGACGTCGCCCGCCGCGCCAACCTCCGTGCCGCAACGACGCAGCGACCGACGCCAACCGACCCCGGCCGGATAGCTCCACGGGGGCCTGCCACCGACCTCACCACCAGACGACGTTAACGTTCCCCGCAGCATCATCTCCACCTCGCCCTCGCCAAGCTCCTACGCTGGGTGAGCCTGCAACTCTGAAACCCCTCCGTCTCATGTACAGTGACATGGATGCCTGAGCCCCAGCCTTCGCGCCGATGTCCTACACCCTGCAGGAAAGACGACCCTCACTGCGAGCCTCCGTTGAAGCTATGACGCCTCCCGGATGCTTGCTGTTGCGTCCAGCCGGTGGCAACTAACTTCTAGCAGGCCGAAACCACGTTCGGCCATACCGCGTCGCTGTTCGGCAAAAGTCGCGCCAAATCCCATCGACTCGCCCGATGACTTCCCTGCCGAGTCGCCATTCGGCCAAGGCGCGCCCTGTTCGGTCGATGGTGCCGCATGGTCGAAGACCCCATTTATATCCTGTGAATACTCTTGATGAATTCTTGTAATATGACTCTTGATATCATCCATGCCTGCCCATGCCATCGTGCCGGCTACTTTTGCATGTCCACACTATCAACAAACTCATTATCTCGAATTGAACTATCATCATCTTCGATCGAACCTTTCCTCCAGGAGCACCACGTGCAAAGAATGGAAGACAAGCTATGTGGTTGGCACCACGATGCCAAGACCTAGATGCAAGCGACGTCATCCGTGATTACACAATGAACCATGGTTAGTTGAACGTTCCTCTCTTTCAACCCCTGACCACCAATGGTCGAACGGAACGCGTAGACCGAGTACGATTCCAACCGATGGACACGTGTTGCTCCTCGTTGTAGTCATGTGTAGTCATCGACGTGATTGTGTCGTTGGTGCGGATACATGGGTGTATGCCGAGTCTCGAGTGATGAGTGATACTTGTGTTGTGCAGGTGTCGTGCACGGATACAGTGATCGAAGGCAAGGTGAAGGTCAAGTAGAGACGTGCCGTGCCGATGGACCGGGAGCGGTGAAGGGCGGACGTGAGGCTTGGACTGAGGGACCGGTGGCCTGAGGATCAGCTGTGGTGGCTGACAGCCTGGGACAGCGACGAGCGGAGACTTGCGGGGCACAGTGTTGCTCGGGTCGAGGACCTAGGGACATGTGTCGGTGGACGGGGTGCACGGGCGGTGCATCCCTTCTACGGCTCGGTTTGGTGGTTGAGGCACAGAAAAACCACCGGTGGATGGTTTCCAGGTTTGGGCCACAAAACCTGGGTGCTGCGGGTTTGCCAAGTTTAGGCCACAAAACTCGGGTTAAGGACGGTTTCCAGGTTTGGGCCTCAAAACCTGGGCGCTGCAGGTTTCTGAGTTTGGGCCACAAAACTCAAGCGATGGACGGCGGGTTTCCCGGTTTGGGCCTCAAAACCGGGGGTTGGTCATGAAGGCTGGTTTCCAGGTTTGGGCCTCAAAACCAGGGGCGAGGTCCAAGAAAAGGACGAGCAGAGCGGTGGCGGCACGTGGCGGCAATCGGTGAGGTTGCGTCGAGGCAACGCTACCAGTTGTGCGGGCGTGGCCGTCGGATCAGCACCTACTTCGAGTTGGTCCAGAGTAACCCTAGGGTTTAGCTGGTTCGCTCTGTAATTAGTTAGGGGTAGAGTGGGAACTAGAATTAGGATAAGTAGAGGGAGACACCCACCTCCCATCCCATCTCAGTCATTTGCTCTTTGCCTTCTAGGTTTTCCTGCTCTCCCAATCCCCTGCTGTAGCAATTGAGATCCGCAGAGAACCATAATTCTGTGTACTTGAGATTTTGAGGAAGTGAGACAGTAATCTCACTGTTGTAGCGTGTGGTAGCCACACGGTTGCAGATCGATGTCTCAATTCGCGTTTTGACTTTGTTCTTCGCGTTCTTCATTTCTTCACGATTTTCCCATCACTCGATCTCCCTCTCTACAGCGTCTTTTTGAAATCCACTTGAATCAACTTGTTCTTTATAGTGAGGATATCATTGCCACCGAAGGAATTCATCTAACTCCTCACGAACAAGTAGATCGGGTCGATTCAATTTTCTTGGCGCTTTTTCGGTTCTTATTCCTTCCCTTTAGATTCCCGTTGATTAAGTTGATTTGAGCGGATGATTTCTTGGGGATAGTCTCCTAACTACCTCGTGATCATCTTCTCCAAGTTTGGGAACAAGGGATTTTGTTTTGAATCGATTTGAAGGAGATTTGGAGAAGGGGCGAACAAATTCGCCTTCTCTGTTCGTTCGCGGACAGTCCGCCGTTGGGGCGCGGACAGTCCGCGCGTCGGGGTCGGCCAGACCAGTGGCCTGACTCCGCGCTGTTGGGGCGGACTCGGAACACCTGCGGACAGTCCGCAGTACTGAGTCACGGACAGTCCGGGAAGTGTCCAGGGACTGTTCAACAACCTTGCTATTTTGTTCGATTGGCCGGCGGACAGTCCTCCACCTGAGCCCGGACAGTCCGCCGTTGGGCAGACAGTCCGCGAACTGAACTCTGGACAGTCCGCGAGTTGGCTGAGTGTTGAGTTTTAGTGCGTTTGCTCTCCCGGCTTCTTCGCTTGGTTTCCGGACTTCTCGTTTGGCCCTAGAGTTGACCTAGGAACCTCTCTAGGTATCTTTGCTAGTTGTTAGCATCGGTATTTGGGGATTTCTCGACGTAGCGTTCAATCTACGTTCGGGACTCGGTTTTCAAGGGTCAAACTTGTGCCGGTGCTTTTGGTGTTTTGGTTTGCTCTTGCTTCGTGGTGCCTCGCTGTGATCCAAGGGATCATCCATCCTCTTCCAAGGGTCGTGGGCATCACGGTTCGGTCGAAGCTTTTCGGGGATTGATTTTTGGGACAAAGGCCGAAGTTTCGAAAGAAATTTTTTAGGCTCCCATTCACCCCCCCTCTGGTCGCCTTGCTTTTGCATTCTTGGTCCTTCAATTGGCATCAGAGCGGGTTAAGGATCTTCCACCTTAGCAGGTTCCAGATCCACCGAAGACGACATGGATCGCCGCGTGGGCAAACCGCCGTTTTTCGATGGGACGAACTATGCGTATTGGAAGATACGCATGTCGGTCTATCTTCAGAGCATGGGTGCTTCTGTCTGGGAGATTTGCAACAAGGACGATTACGTGGTCTTGGCTGCTCGTGCTACTCAGCTGCAGATCGATGAGCATGATGCCAATAGCCGAGCCTGTAATGCTCTTTTCTCTTGTCTTAGTGTTTCTGAGTTTGATCGCGTTTCTCATCTCCCCATGGCTCGTGAGATTTGGGCGACCCTCATGCGCTTCCATGAGGGAACTTCTCAAGTCAAATCCCGTCTCTACGAGTCGCACAAACGGGAGTATGAGAACTTTTGACACATGCCTGGCGAGAGCATAGAGAGTTTATTCGCTCGCTTTCAGGTGATTGTCAACAGGATGAGAGCGAACAAGGAGTTGTTGCCTTTCAACAATCATGAGAGAGCTTTGAAGCTTTTGCATACTCTTGATCGGTCGGTGTGGGACTCAAAGGTCCAGGCGATCATCGAATCGTGTAACTATGAGACCCTCACATGCAACGAGCTCTTCAGTAAGCTCAAGTCCAATGAGATTGATGCCATGGCGAGGGCTTCTTATGAGAATCCTTCTGGCCCGTCGATGGCTTTGCTTTCTGGCTCTTCCGCTAACCCCTCTGGAGGATTTGCATTTTCTTCTCTTCTTTCTGTCACAGAGGAGCAGCTAGAGTTCATGGGGGATGACGAGTTGGCTTTGCTCGCTAACCGGTTCTCGTGGTTCCACAACAACTGCATGAACCGTCGCCGCGGAGGAGGACGCTCAGGATGTTTTGAGTGCGGTGACCCCGACCACTTCATCGCCAACTGTCCTAAGAAGAACAAGCAAGCATTTGGGAAGGGCGATCATGGGCACAAGTACGACTTCAGCAAGCGCAAGGAGAAGTACGTCCCCGCGAAGCATAAGTGGAAGGGCGTCTTCAACAAGGAGTACATCAAGAAGAAGTACTTGGAGAAGGCCTAGGCTGAGCAGCGTGCTTTCTTCGCCATGCTCAGCGACGTCGACGACTCGGATGACGACTCCGCTTCTTCAAGCGATGACGAGTCCGAGAAGAAGAAGAAGATCGAGGACAAGCTGAACGACCTCTGCTTCTTCGCCGACAACGAGGGCTTTTGCACCATGGCCCTCGGCAAGGAGGTCGATAGCCAGCTGGAGGAGATCCCTCAGAACGATGACGACGACACCTCCCAGGTATCTCAGACCCCCGACGAGCTTTCTGCTGAGGTCGAGAAACTTACTGCCGCCCTTCTGAGTCAAGATAAGTTGCTTAGGTGTGCTGCTAGAGAGCGGAAGGAGTTTAGGCAGAAGTGGAAGGATACGGTGAAGGAGCTTGAGTTTGCCAAGTCCACCATAGTTGTCTCTGAGGAGGGTGAGTGCGAGATGTGCACCACACACATGACTGACCTTCTCACTTTGAGAGGTAAGTATGTTGCGTTGGTTCGAGAGGTGGATGAGCTTAGAGCTAGATCCTCAATGCTTGGTGCGTGCAAGTCTTGTGCAGGTTTGCAATCCGAGTTGGCACAGAAGAATGCCAAGAGTAACAAGAGAACTCAACGACGATGCGAAGGACTAGTGCCACTAGATTGAACTCTATCAAATCACGCACTAGATCACTCAATCTCACTAGGTTTGATCAAATCAACTTGAGAGATGAGTTGGGAGGCTTGCCAAAACTCACTAGAATGCTTAGGAATCAGAATGTGCAAGAGAGCAACCAAGTGAGCCGGTCAAGCCCCTTAAATAGGCCACCCAAAACGGCCTAGCCGTTGGACCCAAAACAGATGCATCGGACGCACCGGTGTCGGGACCATCGGACGCTCCCCCAGCGTCCGATGCTCCGATGAGCACCACGTGTCCCCCTGCTATGAATTCAGCCCGTTAGATCCCAACGGTCATATCCCTTCGTGCCACGGTTAAAGTGACATCGAACGCGCCGATGCCAGGCATCGGACGCTCCGATGCCGCTGCTCAAATTAGCTCTTTTCTGCGCTACATCGGATGCTCTGACACCATCACATCGGACGCTCAACTCCTGCGTCCGATGACCATGCAGAGAGGTTCCAGAGAGGGCCAAATCACATCGGATGCGTCCGATGGATCCGCATCGAACGCAGGCCTGCGTCCGATGTTCCCTGGAAAGCTAGCTCGCGCCACGTCACCTGCATCAGACTCTGCAACAGTATTTCCTCAGCGTCCGTTGCCAGCGTCCGATGCTACTTCAACAATTGTCAGCAGTTCGGGTTTCCCATCGGACGCTCGGCCCAGCGTCTGATGCTGCCGCCAGCAGCGTCCGATGCCTCTAACTTAGCATCTTTTACTTTCTAACCTCTACCCTTGCTCCCATGTGCCAACACCAAAGTGTTTCAACACTTGTGCACGTGTGTTAGCAATTTGCAAAACATTTTCCAAGGGTTTAGTTAGTCACTCACTAGGTTTATATCATCGATATGTTAGAGAACACCTAGTGGCACTTGAACATCGCATAAGCCATGAATAATCTCCTCTTAATAGTACGGCTATGTATCCTAAATGTGATCACACTCGCTAAGTGTCTTGATCACCAAACCAAAGAACCCTATAGGTTATACCTTTCCTTTTGGGCCTCTTTGCTCATCTCTTCCCTTCTTCTCATGTTTCACCAATGATAGAGCACTTGATCTCTTGAGTGCTTGTGACCATCACCATCCTCCATGGTTGCCACCTTGCTAGCTCCACCACTTGGCTTGGTCACAATCCTTTCTTATAAGCTACACTCATGCTTAGCAATAGGATTAGACCAAATAGGTTTCATCAATTAACCAAAATCAAACTAGGGCTTTCAATCTCCCCCTTTTTGGTAATTGATGACAACCTATACAAAGATATGTGGTTTAAATTTGAGTAACCACATTGATAGTATTAGCTCCCCCTACATATGTGCTATAGAGTATGGTTCTAAATTTGGCACATATGAATGGATATGGAATGTGGATGAGCAATACTACCAATGATGATGCTAAGGCATGAGAATGGACCTTTGAAGCGTGATACCAATCGGAGTGCACATGTTATACCATCCTTAGCACCATTTATTACTAGACATACATTAAAACTCAAACACCTCATGAGATCAACATTATAATAAGGCTCTTGAACCACTTGAAAATACAAAGATACAAGTATGTCTAGTTATAAACCTATTCATGCTAGTGAGTCATTTCATCAATCATGTTCCAACACTAGCATTCACCACATAAGCATGAATATCAAAACAAATAGCAAAATAAATAGCTTATGTAATGCAATCAATCATTATGAATATGCACATTTCAAATGCAACAAGCATGTTTATGAGCTTGCTCCCCTTATTTGTATATTCCGATCCCACTTGAAGGTTTGCTTAGCATGTCCCTCATATCTTTGTCATCATTTTCTCCCCCTTTGTCAACAATTTCCACAAAGGCAGGGCGACTTCAAATTTCATCATAAAATTAATATGTGGGGATCAATCTAAGTCAAGTTGTGGCTTAATCTAGCTCATGAGCATAGGATATTTAACACAGTTTTCTCTAAAGTAAGCTTCTTCACACATCTTACAATGGTTATCTTACGTTGGTTAAACACCCATTGTTCACTTACTAGACCAAAAACTAGAGTTACAAGCTCACAAACAAGTTATATGCTACCACTAGATCAAGTCAAATATAGAAGCAATAGTGGTACCATATATACTTCAAATTCATTTGATTTACCATGAATGAGCCTAAATAAGCAATGTGATGGCTATATGAACTAGATCACAACCTAATAAGAATGAATGCACATGCCAAACAATTTCACCTTTGCTTTCTTGGAGGAGAGGCATGTCATAAGTGGGGGTGCATTCAACTCATGTTGGAGAAGTCTAGGATATTCAATTCATTCCTTAGCTTGCAAAACCTTCTCTCACCTAGTGGCTTGGTGAAGATATCAACAAGTTGATCATCGGTGCCCACACTTTCAATAGATATATCTTTCTTTGCTTGATGGTCTCTAATGAAGTGATGCCTTATATCAATGTGCTTTGTCCTTGAGTGTTGAATCGGGTTGGTGGCTATTTTGACGGCGCTCTCATTATCACATAGCAATGGTACTTGTCCAAACTTGACTCCATAATCTTGCAATGTTGCTTTCATCCATAGCAATTGTGCACAACAACTACCCGCGGATATGTATTCGGCTTCGGCAGTAGAGAGTGCAACACTATTTTGCTTCTTTGATGTCCATGAGACAAGTGATCTTCCAAGCAATTGACAAGTGCCCGATGTGCTTTTCCTATCCACCTTGCATCCCGCATAATCGGAATCCGAGTATCCAATCAATTCAAATTGAGAGCCCTTGGGATACCATAGTCCAACATTAGGAGTGTGCTTCAAATATCTCAATATTCTTTTGGTTGCCTTCAAATGACTTTCTCTTGGTGAAGCTTGGAACCTTGCACACATGCACACACTAAACATGACATCTGGCCTTGATGCGGTCACATAGAGTAGGCTTCCAATCATTGACCGATATAGCTTTTGATCCACCATGTCACCACTAGAGTCACTATCCAAATGTCCATTTGTGCCCATTGGAGTGGTTATTGCTTTTGCTTCATCTAATCCAAACTTCTTGAGCATGTCCTTGATGTACTTGCCTTGACTAACGAAAGTGCCTTTCTTCATTTGCTTGATTTGTAGACCAAGAAAGTAACTAAGCTCTCCAATCATAGACATCTCAAATTCTTTAGCCATCATCTCCCCAAACTCTTCACAAAAGTCTTGGTTGGTTGATCCAAAGATAATGTCATCCACATAGATTTGCAATACAAACAAGCTACTTCCAATCTTCTTGGTGAAGAGAGTGGTGTCAACCTTTCCAATCTTGAACCCTTTTGCTAACAAGAAGTCCCTCAATCTTTCATACCAAGCTCTAGGTGCTTGCTTCAACCCATATAGTGCCTTCTTGAGCTTGTACACATGATTAGGCTTCTTCAAGTCTTCGAACCCGGGAGGTTGCTCAACGTACACTAACTCATTGATGAATCCATTGAGAAAAGCACTCTTCACATCCATTTGATAGAGCTTGATGTTGTGAGCACAAGCATATGCAAGTAAGATTCTAATGGCTTCCAATCTAGCAACTGGTGCATAGGTTTCTCCAAAGTCAATACCTTCCATTTGAGTGTACCCTTGTGCAACCAATCTTAGTTTGTTCCTTATAACAATGCCATCTTCATCTTGCTTGTTCCGGAAAACCCATCTTGTACCAATAATATTTGTGTTCTTTGGTCTTTCCACTAACTCCCAAACATCATCGCGGGTGAAGTTGTTCAACTCTTCATGCATTGCATTCACCCAATCAACATCCATCAAAGCTTCATCAATCTTGGTTGGCTCAATAGATGATACAAATGAGTAGTGTTCACAAAATGAAGCCAATCTTGATCTTGTTTGCACACCTCTTCTTATGTCACCAACAATTTGATCTAAAGGATGATCTCTTGCAATGTGTGTTGGTTGGAGCACTTGTTCCGATTGAGCACTTGCACTTGTACTAGCATCTTGTTGATCTTGAGAATTACTAGAGCTTGCAACATCATTGCCATGCATGGTTGGAGGAAAGAGCACTTGATCTTTGTCATCTTCAATATCAATCACTTGCTTTGGCCTTATATCACCAATATTCATGTTCTTCATAGCTTCTACCAATTGTGTTCCTCTCACATCATCTAGATTATCTTGTTCTTCATGAGAGCCATTGGTTTCATCAAACTCAACATCATGGACTTCTTCAACTATTCTTGTTGTGTTGTTCCACACCCTATATGCCTTGCTTGTAATGGAGTAACCAAGTAGGAACCCTTCATCACACTTCTTTTCAAACTTGTCAAGTCTTGTGCCCTTCTTCAATATGTAGTACTTGCACCCAAAGACCCGGAAATATGCAATGTTGGGCTTTCTATCATTGAGGAGCTCATATGGTGTCTTCTTCAATAGAGGGTGACAATAAAGTCGGTTGCTATAATAGCATGTCGTGTTGATTGCTTCGGCCCAAAAGGAATCACTCACATTGTATTCACTAAGCATGGATCTTGACATATCAATGAGTGTCCTATTCTTCCTTTCAACTATCCCATTGGATTGAGGTGTATACTTAGCCGAGAATTGATGTTTGATTCCAAACTCATCACATAGCTCATCAACTCTTATGTTTCTAAACTCACTTCCATTGTCACTTCTCACTTTCTTGATTCTTCTATCAAACTCATTTTGACTTCTCTTGACAAAGGTTTTGAATACCCCAAACACTTCACTTTTGTCAACAAGAAAGAAGAACCATGTGTATCTTGTATAGTCATCCACTATCACAAAGCCATACTTGTTTCCCCCAATACTTGTATATGTAGTTGGTCCAAACAAGTGCATGCGTAGTGCTCATCATTCCTTTGTTAGGATGGGTGTTTCCAACTTGCTTTCCCATTTGGCATGCACTACATAGCTTGTCCTTTTCAAAGTGAACATCTTTTAGTCCTCTAACCATGTCATGCTTTACTAGCCTCTTTAGTTGCTTCATTCCAACATGTCCCAAGCGCCTATGCCATAGCCAACCCATACTTGATTTGGTGAATAATAAGCATTTTGTCAATTGAGCTTCACTTGCATCAAAGTCCACCAAATAAAGGTTCTCATATCTAAATCCTTTGAAGACCAAATCACTTCCATCAACACTCACTATCTCCACATCATCAACCCCAAATATGCATTTGAATCCCAAATCACATAATTGTGCTACGGACAACAAGTTGAAGTTGAGAGATTCCACTAATAGCACATTGGAGATGCTCAAGTCATTGGATATTGCAATCTTGCCCAAACCTTTGACCTTGCCTTTCTTATTGTCACCAAATGTGATAGCATCCGCATGATCATTGCCACTAGTGTTGATTGATTTGAACATTCTTCCATCTCCGGTCATGTGTTGAGTGCACCCACTATCAAGCACCCAATGCCTTCCTCCCGCTTTATAATTCACCTACAAAGAGATCGATTATTTTTAGGTACCCAAACCTTTTTGGGTCCTCCAAGGTTAGTCACCAAGCTCTTGGGCACCCAAATTGCCTTCTTCTTTGGGTCAACCATGGGTGCACCAATATACTTAGCCTTCACACCATTAGTGCCCTTTGTAAGCATATAACAAGAATCAAGTATAATAGATGAAATATGATCTTTGTTCTTGTTCTTGTTCTTGTTAAAACAATTTTCCTCTATGTGCCCGGATTGCTAGCTGCTTGCAATTATAGCAATACGACCATTGCTCTTCACAAAACTAGTCTTGTGAGGAGCAAAAGCGGCTTTGCCCTTCTTGGGGGTATAGCCAAGTCCCTCCTTGTTGAGTGGACATCTTTGGCTACCCAAGCACTTAAGCAAACGGGCATCTCCACCATAGGCATTGCCTAAAGCATGAGTGAGCTCATACACCTTGTTCTTAAGGTTCTCATTTTCTACCACTAATGATGAATCACATGTAGTAGAAGTAGGCATTTTAGTTGTGCTAGATGATGATGATGCATTGGTGGGAGCAACAATAATAGGAGCATAAAAAGATTCATCAAGAATATCACATGTTACTCCTATGTTGCATGTCTCTACAACATCCTCAATCTTACTTTGATCAAGGAGGGAGAAGTGGGCTTCCTTAATCCTAGTGTGAGCTTGGTCAAGCTTCTCATGGGCTTCCTCTAGCCTCTCATGAGTAGACTTGAGCTCATCAAAGGATTGCTCAAGAGCCTTGTTGGCCTTGCGCAATTCTTTTCACTCCTTCCTCTTAGTCTCAATGTAAGAGTGATCATCTTGTAGCATGCTCATGAGGTCCTCCTTTGAGTACTCCTCATCATCATCACTCTCACTCTCACTATCACTCTCATCGGATGATACCTTAGTGGCCTTAGCCATGAAGCATGTTGATGGAGTGTTGAAGATAGAAGGCTTGCTTGAGATAGCAAGACTAGCCATAACCTTCTTCTTGGTGGTCTTCCTCTCATCATCACTAGAATCATCATCATCGCTTGAGGAAGCATCACTATCCCATGTCACAACATAGGAACCACCCTTCTTCTTTTCCTTCTTCTTCTCTTTCTTTTCCTTCTTTTCTTTCTTGTCTTTCTTCTTGCTCTTCTTGTGATCATCATCTTCATCACTAGAATATGGACAATCCGTAATGAAGTGATCCTTGCTCTTGCATCTATAGCACCTTCTAGTTGTGCTTTTGATTCCATCTCTTCTTTTTCTTGCTCCATAGCCCTTCTTCTTCATGAACTTGCCAAATCTCTTAACAAATAGAGCCATTTCTTCATCATCCATTTCACAACCACTTGAGCTTGCTTCATCATCACTTTCCTCCTTCTTTGCTTTGCCCTTGCTCTTGTTCTTGGAGGATGAAGCCTTGAATGCAACGATTCTCTTCTTCTTTTCTTCCTCTTGGGCTCCCCCATCCCGTTCCACACGATATGTGTCTTGTGTGACTACATCACCTAGTACTTGGTTTGGGGTTACCGTGTCCAATCCTTCTCTCACTAAGATAGTCACCAAAGTATCAAACCTTGGTGGCAAGCATCTCAAGAACTTGTGAGAAAAGTCCTTGTCCTCCACCTTCTCTCCCAAGGCCTTCAAGTCATTGATAATGACTTGCAACCGGTGAAACATCTCCGGTATGCTTTCATCATCTTGCATCTTGAACATGGCGAGCTTGTCCTTGAGAATGTATAGCTTGGCACCCTTGACCGCCTTGGTGCCCTCATATGTTTCTTCTAATCTTTCCCATATTTCATTTGCTCTTTCAAGGTCCTTGATTTGCTCAAACACCTTTGTGTCAAATGCTTCATAAAATAAGTTGATTGCCACATCATTCCATTGAAGCTTCTCTTCTTCTCTTGGAGTGGTACTTGCGGGGTCAATTACCGCAAAATCATTCTCAATCACTTCCCAAATCTTTCTATTCATTCCTCTTGTGAATGCACACATCTTTCTCTTCCAACAATCGAAGTTGGTGCCGTCAAAATGTGGTGGCTTCCCCATATAGTTGATTTGAGCCATTTTAACACCGAAGGATGTTAAGCCTCAAACAAACGGTGACCACAGCTCCGATACCACTTGAAAGGTCCAAATTGGCTAGAGGAGGGGTGAATAGCCTAATTAAAAATCTACAAAATTACTTAGGCAAACACTATTAGTATAACAAATGGCGAAGCTTTTTGCGCTAGCCTAATTGTGTGTTGGAAGCCACCTATCCAACAATTCGACCTAATATTTCTATGTCACACAATCAACTAAAGCTAGTATCAAATGCGTAATAAAACCATCTAGCTCTAGCACAAGAATGATATACAAAGAATGTATATGAAACAAGTGTGTGCACAAGATATACTAAGCAAGCTAAATACAATTAACTAAACAAGATATATGATAAGAGATAGTAACTACACAAAGGAATAGCTCAAAGTAAATATACAAGATAAATGAGCTAGATAGAAGTGGTTTCACCGAGCCTTCGGGATCGTCTAGTAGAGAGCCAATCACGGTGAAATCCACTCGTGATGCCAATCTCCAAGAATGTGAATATGAAGACCAATCACAAAGATATGGAAGCAATCACAATAAGCACACGAGACACCAAGATTTATCTTGAGGTTCATGTGCTTGCCGGCACGCTACTCCCCGTTGTGTCGACCAACACTAGGTGACCCGGTGGCTGATCGGCGCAAAGCCAAGCTCACAAAGAGCGCCACAAGAATCTACCGCTAGTGAGGTAGCTCAATGACACGAGCAATCCACTAAGGATATCTCTTGCCGCTCCGACGAGGTGAGGCTCCAAAACCTCTCACAATCTCGATCGGTGTTGGCCAAGAACAATCACCAATCTTGCCAACAACCACCTCAACACCTCCAAGCCGTCTAGGCACCGGCAAATGCCAAGAGTAACAAGAGAACTCAATGCCGATGCGAAGAACTAGTGCCACTAGATTGAACTCTATCAAATCACGCACTAGATCTCTCAATCTCACTAGGTATGATCAAATCAACTTCGGAGATGAGTTGGGAGGCTTGCCAAAGCTCACTAGTATACTTAGGAATCAGAATGTGCAAGAGTTGCTCCAAATGAGCCGGCCAAGCCCCTTAAATAGGCCACACAAGTCGGCCTAGCCGTTGGGCCAGAATCGGGGGCATCGGACGCACCGATGCTCAACCATCGGACGCTGCCCCAGTGTCCGATGCTCCAGATGGAGCCACATGTCCTCCTGCTATGAATTCAGCCCGTTAGATCCCAACGTGACATCGGACACGCCGATGCCAGGCATCGAACGCTCCGATGCCGCTGCTCAAATTAGCTCTTTTCTGCGCTACATCGGACGCTCTGACACCATCACATCGAACACTCAACTCCTGCGTTCGATGACCATGCAGAGAGGTTCTAGAGAGGGCCAAATCACATCGAATGCGTCCGATGGATCCGCATCGGACGCAGGCCAGCGTTCGATGTTCCCTGGAAAGCTAGCTCGCGCCACGTCACCTGCATCGGACTCTGCAACAGTATTTCCTCGGCGTCCGTTGCCAGCGTCTGATGCTACTTCAACAATTGTCAGCAGTTAGGGTTTCCCATCGGACACTCGGCCCAGCGTCCGATGCTGCCGCCAGCAGCGTCCGATGCCTCTAACTTAGCATCTTTTACTTTCTAACCTCTACCCTTGCTCCCATGTGCCAACACCAAAGTGTTTCAACACTTGTGCACGTGTGTGTGGATACATGGGTGTATGCCGGGTTTCTGAGTGATGAGTGATTGTCAACTGGGATGATGCGCATGTTCTTTGGCTTGTGTTGTGCAGGTGTCGAGCACGGAGACAGTGATCAGAGGCAAGGTGAAGGTCAAGTAGAGACGTGCCGTGCCGATGGACCGAGAGTGGCGAAGGGCGGACGTGAGGCTTGGACTGAGGGACCGGTGGCCCGAGGATCAGCTGTGGTGGCTGGCAGCCTGGGACAGCGACGAGCGGAGACTTGCGGGCACCGTGTTGCCTAAGTCGTGGACTTGGGGACACGTGTCGGTGGACGGGGTGCACGGACGGTGCATCCCCTCTACAGCTTCGGTTTGGTGGTAGAGCCAGAGAAAAACCATCGGGTGGACGGTTTCCAGGTTTGGGCCTCAAAACCTGGGTGCTGAGGGTTTTCGAGTTTGGCCACAAAACTCGGGCTGAGGACGGTTTCCAGGTTTGGGCCTCAAAACCTGGGCACTGCGGGTTAGCTGAGTTTGGGCCTCAAAACTCAAATACTGGTGGGTTGGTTTCCCGGTTTGGGCCTCAAAACCGGGGGTTGGCTGTGAAGGCTGGTTTCCCGGTTTGGGCCTCAAAACCGGGGGTGCGACGTCCAGGAAAGGGACGCGGAGCGGTGGCGGCACGTGGCGGCAATCGGGAGGTTGCGTCGAGGCAACGCTACGAGTTGTGCGGGCGTGGCCGTCGGATCTACCTACCACTGAGTTGGTCCAGAATAACCTTAGGGTTTAGCTGGTTCGCTCTGTAAGTAGAGAGGGTTAGAATAGGAATAGAGTAGGAATTAGGAATAGGTTAAGTAGGGGGAGACACCCTCCTCCCCAACGATCTCAGTCATTTGCTCTCTCGCACTTAGGGTTTCCTGCTCTCCCAATCCCCTGCTGTAGCTAGCTGATGTCCACAGAGAACCTTGCCTCTGTGTACTGTTGATTTTGAGGAAGTGAGGCCGTAACCTCACCATTGTAGCGTGTGGTAGCCACACGGCTGCAGATCGATGTGTTGATTCGCGTTTTGGTTCGTGTTCTTCGCGTTCTTCGTTTCTCCACGATTTTCCCGTCACTCGATCTCCCTCTCTATTGCGTCTTTGCGAAATCCATTTGAATCAACTTGTTCGTTTTGTTGAGGAGGTCATTTCGACCAAAGGAATTCATCTAACTCCTCATGAACAAGTAGATCGGGTTGATTTTGTTTTCGTAGAGCTTTTTCGGTTCATACACCTTCCCCTTAGATTTCCCGTTGATTAAGTTGATTTGAGCAGATGATTTCTTGGGGATAGTCTCCTAACTACCTCGTGATCATTCTCTCCAAGTTTGGGATCAAGGGATTTTGGTTTGAATCGATTTGGAGAAGATTTGAGTTTTGGGCGACCAAAATCGCCCTTTCTAGGTACTCGCGGACAGTCCGCCGCTGTACCAGCGGACAGTCCGCGCATCGGGCTCCAGCCAGATCAGTGGCTGCGGGGCTCGTTCGGACCAGTCTGTTTTGAACTGCGGACAGTCCGCTGTTGTGTTTGGCGGACAGTCCGGGAACCTCCAGGGACTCTTCAGTAGCAGTGCGTTTTTGCACTTTTGACCGGCGGACAGTCCGCCACCAGAGCGCGGACAGTCCGCAGTAGGGGCGGACAGTCCGGGACCCCAGGGCCGGACAGTCCGGGAACCTGCTGAGTGCTCCGGTTTAGTGCGTTTGCTCTCCCGGCTTTTCCGCTTGGATTTCAGACTTCTTGTTTGGCCCTATAGTTAACCAAGAAACATTTCTAGGTATCTTTGCTACTTGTTAGCATTGGTATTTAGGGATTCCTCGACGTAGCCTCCAATCTACGTTCGGGACTCGGTTTTCAAGGGGTGAACTTGAGCCGGAGTTTTTGGTCTTTGGTTTGCTTGAGCTTTGTGGTGCTCCGCTGTGACCTTAGGGATCATCCACCCTCTTCTAAGGGTCGTGAGCATCACGGTTTCGGTCGTTGCTTCTCGGGGTAGATTTTGGGACATTTGGCCTAAAGTTTCGAGAGAAATTTTATTGGCTCCCATTTGTGGCGGAACCGTCCTGATTATAAGAGCTCAAGTACCGTCTTAGTCAAATCCGTCTGACATCAACTCATACTTGAACCCGTATAACCCCGGTAGTCCAGAAATCTCGAAGGATTTCTATCATCATACAACATACAGGATCGCATTGTTCAAGAATTACATTCGTAAAGATACATCACAGAGAAACGGAACCGAATTTAAAGTATCAGAGTGCGGATTTAAAATAGAGTTATTATAATACCAAATTTAAAAAGTGTGGAAGCTGAAATAAGTTTGAAGCACGACCACCACACATGTGGTCCAAATAAAACATTGTTTGATAAATCCAACTCACACAACTCACTCTTCCCTTTTTAGATAATGTGCCACTAGAAGTCTCAGACCAACAAAAGAAAAAAGGAAGCTTCTAGACGACCCTGCCCTGGGCCTACTCCTCATCACCTTCCACCGGGTAGAGACAGTGCTTACAATAGCCAAAGTAGACCTGGCCATCTGTAACAAGCGGGATAAACCCTGAGTACGGGAATGTACTCAGCTAGACTAACCCGTCCAACTGAAAATAAAGACACCAAGGGTATGCAAGGCCTTTTTTGGTGGAGCTGGGATGTTTAGTTGCGAAAAGCTCAAATTCAGATAAGAGGTAATTAATGAAATTGCTGAGTTGTCACTTTTTAGACCTATTCCTTATTTTAGGTTTGCACCTGAACTATAACACACTCTTGAGTCTAACAAACAATAATATAACCATATCCAGTTGACTCATCCACATTTTAGTTGAACCTTTTAAACATCACATGGAGTTGCATCATGGTGAAGCTCGCCATAGTTTTCCACTAACCGGGGGAGACGATGACTCGAATCGAATTCCAAACCAGCTGGTGAAAGACCTTTAATACCAGCCCACATTTTCTCCGTCGGGTCCATGCATTGGGCAACCGCTCGACGCTTGTTCGTGGTGGTAATCGTCGCGGTTCAAGCATGGACCGCCCAATTGGAACCTGGTGATGGCCTCTCGCGGCAGATCTCATTTCCATACTAGAGGGCGCGACACGAGTCGAAACCGGCCCGAACAACTTCTAACCGGCTTTGGGGTCGATGATTACAGCACCGACATATCCCTAAGTAAAAGGGCGCGTTCAAAAATGAACGAGGGCCAACATCGATACAAACCTACACGATCCAACGGACGGACTGCCCCCAAGTTCCAACTTGGTGCCTTGCCTTCCAGTTGACCGTATTTCATTACTACTCAGGTTCTTTTCCACGATAGCAAATATATCCAACCGTGATCCGGTAACTACCCATCAGGGTATTACGGGAACATCCTTAACTTCTACTTTTATTAAGCAAGCTAAGCAATTCTACATTGTAAATAAATAATAGGATAACAAGGTAGATATTAATCAATAACCAAGGAATGGTAATGCAACAAGTAGGATTCATTCCAACTCCTAAACCTAATGCATCACAATATAAAAGGACTCAAGTAATTTTAATTGCAAAAGATAGGAGGCTTAATATGCTCCGGGGCTTGCCTTCGGAGAAGACTGAGGCCTCGTGGGAGGGGCACTCAGGCAGGTTAGTGTCGGCCGCGGGGTCGACTTCCTCGGTTTTATGAAGTTCCGGAATCTCCTGCTCGACGTTTGTCTCCTGCTCCTGGTCTTGATCCTGAACTGTCGATCCTATTGCAATGCAGTTGAAAATGATAAATAAATAATTTGTGGTGCGAGATGCGGTGGTAAGAAAAGTAACATTTCTTGCAAACCAACAAAACCAACTTGTTGAACCACTTTTGACATGGAGGTAAATACTTATTTATTTCATAAAACAAAATCCATTAATTTACCTATTTCTTATTTACAAATTCAAAAGAAATTCAGGTTTGAACTGCAAGTGCATTTTTTTGAACTTCGAAAAATCCACAAAAATTCTAGAAGGCAATTAACACCTGCTGGACTTCACTGAACAATTTCTAGCCAGAAATAAAATACAGAACCGCAGATATAAAAATAACAAATAATTGCTCAAAAGGTGCTTTGAACTAACTTTTTACACAAAAAGTGTTCAACAGCAGATTTCATAATTTTTCTAGCTTCAACTACTCATAAACATTCTACTACAGAAAATTCACTGTCAGAACATAAATATACAAGCCTACACAAAATAAACAAATCTACTCCAAATTAAACCACTTGAACTACAATCCTACTGTCAAAGGGGGCTAAACTCATTTTCATATTTTTCCCAGATTCTACTTCACATTTCATATTTATCAAAGAAGTTCCATGAACAGAAACATTATATTATTCCTTACATGAATTTCTAAAAGAAAACACATAAAAGTACATTTGTAAAGCAACTTCAGATTCTTCCATACAACAGCTCATGCTTAATATTTTTCTTAGCCCGAACATGACATACTGAGACTACACAATTTTTCCCACATTTTATTTCGACATATAAAACACCTTAACATTTATTCTAGGAAATCAGCCAAAAAGGACTTTTAATCATAACAGAAACTTTTTCTACATAAATAGTGCATCATATATTTTTCACAGGTGCAAAACATGATAATAAACTTACACAAATTTTTTCAGGAATTATCTCAACCAGAAAACAAATATAATCATTTATCTCAACAAAAGCATATAAACTGAAATAAATAGAAACAGTAAAATAAACTTTTACCAAAAATACTTTCATATTTTTCCATGATAGATCTACTCATAAACAAGCTAACAAAACTGAAAGTACTTTATTTGGACTTGTAAAACGTGCTACACAAAAATAACAAGCTTTACTGGAAAATAAAAGTAAAAAGGAAAACATTTGAAATCTTCCCGGCCCACTGCGTGAACTCGGTCCATGGGCCAAGTGAGGCTGACGCGCGGGGTCCGCTGGTCAACAGGACCCACCCGTCAGAGAGAGGAAATAGGGGAGAGGAGTTGACCGGCGAATGCTCGTCGACGGTGAGGTCGCCGGCGGTGAGGCTAGGCTCGATAGACTCGTCTCGACGAGGCGCATCGGATGGCGTAGATGGTTTGGCCAGCGCACGGTCGTAGCTCGCCGGCGGCGAGCAATGGTGCACGGTGGCGGCGGTGGCACTCGGCTATGCCGTTTTCGGCGGTCACCGGTGGAATTGGGGGAGGCGAAAGCTTACACGAACCCTAGGGAGGCTATCGGAGAGCTTGGTTTGGCTAGAGGAACTCCGATGGAGCTTGGCCACGTGAGAGGGCCGCGGCGGTGCCCATGGCGCTCGGCCGGGGAGTAGAGGGAGAGAGAGAGCGGTAGCGTTGCGGGTGGAGGGTGTTCTCACCTTGCCTTGGCTCGGTGAGGCTCGAGGACGAAGGAGGGAGACGGTGGAGCTCGGGTAGGGGAGGAACGACGATGCGGGCTCCGCGGTGGCGACGACGAACCGAAGGGGGCGCTTCGTCCTCCGGCGGCAATGGGGCTTGGTCGGGGAAGACGACGTGCGCACGGCGTGTGCACGGTGTAGGCGGAGAGGCTGGCGAGAGGAATCGGAGGGAGATGCTCCGGTGAGGCCGGAACAGAGAGGGGAGGTGGCAGTGGCGAACGGTGGCGAGGGTGGCGGATGCTTGCGCGTTCGTGGGAGCAGAGAGGGAGAGCGAGGGTGAGCGAGCGGAATGGCAAGTGGGGAGAGGGGAGTGTGGTGCGCTCGGGGTTTTGGTCGGCTTGGCCGGCCGGTGGTCGTGGCGGGGCCACGGCGGCGCGGCGGGCGAGGCGGTGGCAGGCGCTGGCGTGCACGGCGAGCGGGCGCGACACGCGAGACGAGCGCGGAGTGGGCGAAACCGATCGCTTGCATGATCGCGCGGAGGGGAATGGGACGAGGAGTGGCCAGCGAGGATCCTCGGCAGGATGCGGCGGACACGTGGCAAGCGGAGCCGGCGTACGGCGCGGCCGTCAGGCCTGACCGGCGCGTCGCGCGGCGCGCGCGGCGCGCGGGAGCGGGCGCGGGCGGAGCTGGGCCAGCGCGGCGCTGGTTGGCCGAAAGGCTGAGCGGGCCAGAAAGGTGGGCGCGGGAAAAATTCTTTTTCCTTTTTCTTTTTCCAAAATCCTTTCAAACTTTGACCACTCAAAAACAGTTTCAAAAACTTCAAACTAGGTTTTGACCCAAAAATAAAGTTGCTCAAAATAATTTTCTCTACAACTTTCATATAGGGCACCTTTTCTGAAAACCAATTTTACAACCTCCTCATAATTAAAGCCAATTTTGAACATAAACCATTTTGCTTGCCTCATTTTTATTTGATAAACTATTTTGAACTAGATCAAAATGCCAAATGAAAAGCACTCCACTCAATAGTCTTGATTTTATAAAACTATTTGCAAAAACAGAAATCCACTTTAACCATCAAATCCAATAGAAATCCAAAATCCAAATAGATAAACAAAAGGCAAAAGCACTCTTTATGCATATGAAATGATGCAATGCATTACTCATGCTCTTTAGTAGCTAATTGTGGTTCCTAATGCAATGCTTGACACTAGGGTGTCACAGCCCTTCCCCCCTTAAAGAAATCTCGTCCCGAGATTTGAGTTACGTACCATTTCTTAACAAAAGCGGGATAGTTTACGCGTAAGTACTCCTCGGTTTCCCAAGTCGCATCGTTGGGTCCGTGATTGCTCCAAAGAATCTTGCAAGTCTTCACTGTACGGTTACGAGTCTCTCGAGTCTTGGTATCCATTATTTCCTGAGGTTGTTCATAGTACTCCAGATCTGATCTGATTGTGACATCTGGAATCCGAACCTCTTCCCGTTCTGGAACTCGAAGACACTTCTTCAACTGGGACACATGGAACACTGGGAAAACTGCGCTCATCTCTGGGGGTAACTGCACTTCATATGCCAATTCTCCCTTTTTAGCTATGATCTGATACGGTCCCACATATCGAGGTGCTAACTTCTTCTTAATTCCAAAGTGTTGGACCTTTCTCATAGGTGAGACCTTGAGATAGACATAATCTCCTACTTGAAATTCCAGGGGTCTCCTTCGTGTATCAGCATAGCTTTTCTGTCGGGACTGTGCTGCCCTGATATGTTGTTGTATGGTTTGCACAATCTCTTCAGCATCCTTTACATAATCTAACTCATAAAATCCTCGATCTCCTGATTCAACCCAATTTACCAGGGTTCTGTATCTTCGTCCATACAAAACTTCAAAAGGTGCCATCTTTATACTTTCCTGGTAGCTATTGTTATAAGAGAACTCGGCGAGGGGTAACCACTTTTCCCATGACTCTCCGGAGAAAACACAAGCTCTGAGGATATCTTCCAAAATTTGATTCACTCTTTCTGTTTGTCCGGCGGTTTGGGGATGATAAGCGGAACTCCTTACCAACTTAGTTCCTAACTCCTTGTGCAACTGTTCCCAAAAACGTGCTATGAACTGGGGTCCTCTATCAGAGACAATCCTTTTTGGAACTCCGTGTAACCTTAAGATATTTTGAATGAACAAGTCTGCATACTAATGCGGTCGGTGGGTAGTCTTAACTGGGATGAAGTGAGCCACTTTAGATAACCGATCCACGATAACCCAGATAGAATCATTTCCTTTTTGAGTGGTGGGAAGACCTGTGATGAAATCCATACGAATCTCTTCCCACTTCCATTCTGGAATAGATAACGGCCGTAACAATCAGGCAGGTCTTAGGTGTATAGCTTTTATCCTGCAGCAAGTATCACACCTTGCGACATAAGCAGCGACTTCCTTCTTCACCCTTGACCACCAATACCTTGTTCTCAAATCTTGGTGCATCTTACTGCTTCCTGGATGGATAGACAACTTTGAATTATGAGCTTCATTTAGAATTCTTTCTTTCAGCTCCGTGCTCTTTGGAACAACCAACCTCTTGTTATACCACAAGATTCCCTGTTCATCAGTTCTGAAGTTCAAAGAACTACTGATTTCTAACCTCTTCTTGATTTGACAGATCTCTTCATCAGTCTTTTGTCCTTCGATGATGTCACTTTCTGTCGGGGGTCCACAAAAGGGGTACCCCCAATCAACTCAAACTAATAGGTTAAACCTAGAACGCCGGTAAATAACAAACCTAACTAGTCTAACCCCTTAAAGAGACCAATCCCTCGAGGCCCACAACGCTGGCCCGCCAAGCCAGGCCTCAGGCGAACGCGCGCTCTCCGTCTCGCCCGAGTTCACCGAGCCAGGCCTCGGGCTGACGCCCATTCTCCATCTCGCCCGAACCCTCCGAAGCCAGGCCCCGGGCGAGCGCTCCACTAAAACCTCGAGTCTTGGTATTTAGGGCTCGAGCCCCCCACAACCGAACACCATGCCTCGAGACCCCACGTGGGGACCTCGAGCCTCTATGGCACAGCAGCCTATCCCTCGAGACGCTTATGCTTCCCTCGAGCGGCGCAGGCATCTGATGCCAGCCCCATACCGCGCATTTAATACATCCACCTACTCCAGTCACGTCCTCTGCAGCCCGACGTGTACCACAGTAACCAGGGAAGAGTCAAGTCTCGTTTTCACCACAAGCATGGGCAAAAAGGCGCCAGTACGACACTGTTAACCCATACCCTACACTGTTGCACGTCCAAACCACGTCTCGAGGCCCGGATGCCCACTGCTCAATCAATTTTCACGGGACTTGTCCATACCTGCGGGGGCTCGGGCCCCCCGTAGGCGCCACCTCGAGGCCGGCTCCGCGCCCCTCGAGCCCTAAACTACTTTCATGCTATTGGAAGACAGGTATCCCAAGACCCGGAGGGACCCCGTCGTGTCCTGTACGTGCCGGAATGGGTGCTGCACGGCTTCTACATCGTCACGCCATCACGTCCACGCCCGGGATGGAGGCCACGCCCCAAGGACGCCTCAACAGCAACGCCCTCATCGGCTCCAGTGGCCCCGACAAGACAGGGTTCCTACCCCTCTCCGTATTGGGCATCGTACGCCCCGACACCTGTAATACCCTTGTGTAACCCTGGCCTCCCCTTGCTCTATAAAAGGGGACACCAGAGCCCTCATTCCACGGTTACAAACACGTTAGAACGCACATACGCCCACACACCCTCACACTTGAGTTCGGACTCTGGTCCACGCTCGCCAAGCTTGTATTCGCCCCTGTACAAGCACTTAGGTGCAAGTAATACAAGAACCTCCTCCCCCGCTGGACATAGGGCCTTCTTTGCCCGAACCAAGATAAATCCTTGTGTCATCTTGCATCACCATCCAGGAAGAGAGCACGCGAACATATTACTCGTTGGTGTCACACCCCCGGGTCCGAAACACCGACAATTGGCGTGCCAGGTAGGGGCCTTCGCGTGTCGAGACGGTTTCTCGCCGTTTCCTGGATGGCTGCTTCGACTCCTTCGTTCTCTGCCGGTGCCGTCATCTGGTTCGGGAGCCTCGAGTTCCTGGCCACCGACAACGGCAACGAGCTGACCTTGCTCTCCATGGAGGGCCCGAGTGGAGGGCGTGTCACGCCACCCCGTGCGAGGAGCGTGGCACGTCGCCCACACCACCACGCGTCACCACCCCGTGAGCGGCGCCGTCGTCGCCATCGTCGCCAGGCACAGGCGGTGCCAGCGGCGTACACCCACTTCCCCGTGGCCGGCGCGGAGTTCCCGATGAGGAGCCTGCCCGGCGCACGGCCGGAGACTTCCAGGGCGCGCCCGCTCCCACCCAGCGACTTCGCGTTCATCATGCGCACGGACCAGGAGCCAGGCCAGAGGCCTCCGAGCCGCGCACCGTCGACGGCACCCGGCCTCCTCCCGCACGGGGTGTACCGCGCTCGACGCCGGCGGTTCCCGTTCGGCCTCGACAACTCCGCAGCAGCCTACGCCCGCCAGCTCAACGAGCGCCGTCGGGACCGACCGCCGGCAGAGCAGCAGGAGCGCCCGGGCGTGCTACTGCAGGCCATGGCCAACCTAGAGATCGTCCACCCCGCGCACGTCGACCGCGGCTTCTCCCGAGCCATTGAACCACCCCGGCGAGCCACCGTCGGAGAATGGTACCGCGAGCTGCGGTCCCAGCATCCGCCAAGGCGGCACACCGTCGACAGCTCCGACTCCGACGAATACGACTACCACGACACCGACCTCTGGGATCCCACCAGGGAGTGCTTCCAACTCGAGGGGGTCGTATGCGATACCGAGGACGGAGGCGATGACGGCAGGCCGACGCTCGATCTAGAGGGCCCCAGCGACGTGGCTGCGGCAGGCGGATCACGTGTTCAGGGGAGGAACGAACCTCCAGCACCGGCTGCACCGCCTCAGCACGACGATGGTCGGGCGGCGCAACTCGCGCAGGTGCAGGAGGCAATCACCAAAGCCGAGGAAGAACGGCGACACCTGCTGCAGCTCCGGCAGACTCTGATGCAGGAACCACCCCAGCCCCGAGGAGCCGGAGCTCGAGGTCGGGCTCGGGAGGTCCACCGGCGGATCCTCGAGGACGGGGCACCAGCATGCCCCGAGGTATGCTTCCCGCGAGCCAGGCAGAACGTGGTGGCGGCGGCGATGATGCTCCGTGATTTACCCGCCGTCTCCAACCCTGACGCCTGGAGCATGCTTGGGGAAATGAAGAACCTCCTAGAGACAGCCGCTGTGCAGCAGGCCGAGAGCTCGGTGTGGCAGAACCTCCTGAATTAAGTGGCCCACATGCACCTATCATTGTCCTAAAGACCTCTGATTGGCGTGCATGAGTTCCAAATGACTCGAGAGATCTGTCGGGTGTCCTCGGGAAACCCGAATCATCCACGTTACATTCTTTTCAGGACTTCCCTCATCAAGCATCACAGTATTACAACAGTTTTACAGATAAGATAGATCAGAGTAAAAGCGGAAAGAGTATATAACATAGATCGAAACTTAGGTTTAAAAGTTTACAATCCATAAGTACTTATTACATAAAAGGTTCGGAACTTCATATTACATATACCACACAAATTTTTGTTACTTGCCCAAGGTCAAACATCAGAGTCATTATCACTCTCCTCCACAAGAATGAAGAAACATTGACCACCAAAAGGATGATCAATGAACTCACCTGCAACAAAGGTTAACAAACCTTGAGTACATAAGTACTCAACAAGACTTAACCGTCTAGAAAAGAGGAGAAGACTCAGGTATGAAGGCTATAGGGATTCAAGGTAAGGCTTTAGCAAGATCAAAACATTTCTTTTGCATAAAAGCTTACTAATAGTAAAGCCTATTTTCAAGTTTTAACTCAAGATTAAACTTTATAACTATCCAAAGATTCTCAAACTTTCATAAGCATACCACACCCTTCGTTCTCATTCCATAAAGATCCCATTCATTACTACGGTGCGAGTCAGTGGATTGAGGCTCCATATCCGAGGAAACACGACGATTCGAATCGTTTAAACCCAGCTGGGGATTCAAATATGTTAAAATATCCCCTTTCGGTTTATTTGAAATTACTTCAGATTTTTGAATATAAGTTGAAAATATGTTAAAATATCAAATGCTTAGAATTCAAAACTGAACATCTTTTATTTTTGCAACATAAGCAGAATATGCTTAGATTTTGAATTAGGGGTTGCAAATCTAAAGGGGACAATTAGGGCAAAAGGGTATTTTCACAATTACTTTTGATTTCTTATAAGAACTTGAAAAACTTTATACATCAAAGTTGATCCTTATCAAAAATGGAGCAACTTTGCTATTTGAAGCTTACTCAAATTCTTTTTAGATTTTGATTGATAAGAAAGGGGATAAAACAGGATTTTCAATTTAATTAAATTATTTAATTGGATTTCAACCAAAAATTGAATTATACCTCAATGGTGACTTGAAACATGTTCCAAATACACCTTTGAGACATAATACCAAGGTTTGGTCCAAAATTCAATTACTAAATAAGAAATTACCATAGTACCCTTATATAGCATAAAAGCATTATTCACCACATAACAAAACATAAACTAGGGTTTCAAACTTAAGCACTTCTTATCAACTAAGCACAAGCATGATGAATTAAACTTGTTTTTAGTGAATGCATAATTCGGTTATCAACTCAAATGAAATGCCAGTGCATATGATGACATGTCAGGTTTTAGTTTGCTTAACACCAGAGTGTTACAGCTCCTTCCCCTTAAAGAAATCTCGTCCCGAGATTTAACCTGTAGTCTAACTAATGGAAAAGGAAATGTGTCAGGCACTTCCATTACTAACCTTTACATAAAGCAGGGGATATGTCATCATATTACAGATCACAAGGACTAGATAGAAGAAAGAAACTCAGGAAAACTTTCTAAGAGAAACTCTTCCGACTCCCACGTGGCTTCTTCTTCAGTATGTTGATTCCATTGAACTTTGTAGAACTTGACAGTTCTTTTTCGAGTAACTCGATCTTTCTGATCAAGAATCTTGATAGGATACTCTAAGTATGTCAGATCAGGCTCTAATTCAATCTCTTCAACATGAATAACATGATCAGGCACTTGAAGACATTTCTTTAATTGAGAGACATGGAACACATTATGAACTAACGATAGCTGTGACGGTAAATCAAGTTGATATGCCACCTTTCCACATCTTTTAAGGATCTGATAGGGACCTATATATCATGGTGCCAATTTTCCTTTGATTCCAAATCGAGTAACTCCTTTCATTGGTGATACCTTGAGATAGACATCATCACCAACTTTAAAGGTAAGAGACCGACATCTCTTATCGGCATAACTCTTTTGCCTAGATTGTGCTTTCCTCATGTTCTCTTGAATCAATCTGACTTTTTCTTCAGCTTCTTTAACTAAGTCAACTCCGAAGAGACTACGTTCTCCAGGTTCCGACCAGTTCAAAGGTGTTCTGCATCTTCTGCCATACAGAGCTTCAAATGGTGCCATCTTAATGCTCTCTTGATAACTATTATTGTAAGAGAACTCTGCGAACAGCAAACATTCATCCCATTTCTCTGAATAATTGAGTACACAGGATCTTAACATATCTTCTAAGATTTGATTAACTCTTTCAGTTTGGCCCCCAGTCTGTGGATGATAAGCTGTACTATGCAAAAGCTCGGTACCCAAGGACTTATGTAAGTGCCTCCAGAAAACATTGACAAACTGTGTCCCTCTATCAGACACGATAGTCTTTGGAATGCCATGTAGACTTACAATTCTGTCAAAATATATCTTGGCATAGGTAGATGCTGGATATGTTGTTTTAACAGATATGAAATGAGCGGATTTGGTCAGACGATCAACAATGACTCATATGGAATCAAACCCTTTTGATGTCTTAGGCAGACCCACTATGAAGTCCATACTAATGTCATCCCACTTTCAAGATGGAATTGACAAAGGTTGCAATTCTCCAGCAGACCTAAGGTGAACTGCCTTCACTTTTTGACAAGTATCACATTTAGCTACATAACTAGCAATTTCAAGTTTCATCTTAGTCCACCAGAATCTTTGTTTCAGATCATGATACATCTTATTACTGTCTGGATGTACTAAAAATCTTGTTGCATGAGCTTCATCAAGAATCTGCTTTCTGAGTTCAGGAACCTTTGGAACTACTAACCGATCCTTAAACCAAATCACTCCAGCTTCATCTATTTTGAAATTGGAATTCTGCTCAGAGTGAATCTTTTCTTTCAGATGGATCATACCCTTGCTTTCCTTCTGGGCTGTAATGATCTGATCTTTAATGGATGATTGAACGGTCACATTTGCAAGATTTCCTTGTGGAATCATTTCAAGGCTTAACCTTTCAAACTCATAGCACAAGGTAATATCTATCGGCTTGACTTCCAGACAATTGCAATGATTCTTTCGACTGAGTGCATCTGCCACTACATTGGCTTACCCGGGTGATAGTGTACTTCAATATCATAATCTTTTATCAGTTCTAACCATCTTCTCTGACGCATATTCAACTCAGACTGAGTGAAGATGTATTTCAAGCTTTTATGATCAGTGTATATGTGACAAGTATTACCCAACAAATAATGTCGCCAGATCTTTAGAGCATGGACTACAGCTGCCAACTCTAGATCATGTGTTGGATAATGTTCTTCGTGCCGCTTAAGCTGTCGTGAAGCATAGGCAATAACTCTGCCTTCTTGCATCAGTACACACCCAATGCCTTTGCCTGAAGCATCACAATAAACATCAAAGGATTTTTCAATATCTGGCTGAGCTAAAACTGGTGCAGTTGTCAATAACTTTTTCAGAGTCTGAAAAGCTTCTTCACACTCCGTTGACCATACAAACTTGGTGTCATTCTTTAACAATGTTGTCATTGGTTTAGAGATCTTGGAGAAGTCAGGGATAAATCTACGATAATACCCTACTAATCCTAGGAAACTCCAAACTTGATGTACTGACGTTGGTGACTTCCAGTCAAGAACTTCTTGGACTTTGCTTGGATCTACTGCAACACCTTCAGCTGACAGAACATGACCCAAGAATTGAACTTTGTATATCCAGAACTCACATTTACTGAATTTAGCATATAACTGATGTTCTCTCAGGTGAGTCAACACTATCCTGAGATGTTCTGCATGCTCTTCTTTGGTTTTGGAAAAGATAAGAATGTCATCAATAAACACAACCACGAACTTATCCAGCTCTGGCATAAACACTGAATTCATCAAATACATGAAGTGTGCTGGGGCATTGGTCAGACCAAAAGACATGACTAGATATTCATATAGACCATATCTGGTAGTGAATGCTGTTTTCGGAACATCTTCTGGTTTGATTTTGATTTGATGATACCCTGATCTCAAATCTATCTTCGATAATACTTTTGCACCAGCAAGTTGATCAAAGAGAAGATCAATACGGGGCAAAGGATACTTATTCTTGATTGTCACTTCATTCAAGGGACGATAATCAACACATAGCCTCAAGGTATGGTCCTTCTTCTTCACAAAGATCGCTGGACAACCCCAGGGTGATGAACTAGGTCGAATGAAACCTTTATCTATCAAACCTTGCAACTGAGTTTTCAATTCTGCTAACTCTTTTGGTGGCATTCTATAAGCTCTTCTGGCTATTGGTGCTGTTCCTGGTTTGAGTTCTATCTCAAACTCCACATCACGATCAGGTGGCAGACCAGGTAAATCTTCTGGGAACACATCAGGAAACTCACAGACCACGGGAATGTCTTTGATTTCCTTAACAGAGGTAGCACACACTCGCTCAATTGTTCTCTTAAGAGTAGGAAGATGGATAAGAAGTTGAGACTTGCTATTAGGTAAGTTGAGCTTGATGGTTCTATTCAAGGTGTCTATCACTGCACCTCTCTGGTTCATCCAGTTCATACCCAAGATCACATCTATACTTGGATCTTTTAAAACTATCATGGAGGTTGGAAATATATTTCCACCCAGATCTATAGGTACCTGATGTACCATTTCCTTAGTACATAGTCGACCCCCAGGTGACTGTATAAAGAATTTATCTTTGGTTTCACCAATAGGTATATTATGCTTCTCCGCAAATGTTCTATTCATGAAAGTATGTGATGCACCAGAATCAAAAAGTGTAAGTGCTGGGTGTTGAGCAACAAGGAACATACCAAGCATAACAGGTTCTCCTTCAGGAATAGCTTCTATCTGCGTATGGAAAACCTTTCCTGTTTTCTGAGTACCCTTACCCTTCTGATTATTTTGTGCATTTCCCTTGTTCTGGTTTGCTTGCTGATTTCCCGCTGGCCTTAGCACATTGATATTGGGAACATTCTGCCTTGGATAAGGACAGTCATGAGAGAAATGTCCAACCTTTCCACAATTGTAGCATGGATAACTTGTAGCTTGTGGCACTAGTGGACGAATAGCAGGAACATTCGACTGACGTTGAACATTGAAAGGCATAGCAGGCCTTACAAAAGTCCTCTGAGAATTCTGCTGCTGAGGCGGACGGTAAGATGGACGATAAGATGGGCAGAACTGTTGGACTGGATGATATACGAGCCTCTAATGCTTTTTGTTGCCGCCAGATGATCCAGACCCTGACACAAATCCCTTCTTTTTCTTAGCCTCCTTATGCTTGCGATTCTTTTCTTCACTAGCTATAGCAACATTCACTGTCTCATGATAATTCATATTGCCACAAGTTGTCATCATAGACTGAAGCTTTGTGTTCAATCCTCTCATGAAACATGACTTCTTCTTCTCATCAGTGTTGACCTGGTCAAAGGCATATTGGGACAGATGATTAAACTTCCCAATGTACTGCATAACTGGCTCATCTCCCTGACGGAGAGCTAAGAACTCTTCAAGCTTCATCTTCATAACTCCATCTGGAATATAATGAGCCCTGAAGGCCTCCTTAAATTCAGCCCAAGTAATTCGATGGCCGGCTGGTTGAACAGCTAGTAAATTTGTCCACCAAACCCCTGCGGCTCGTCGAAGTTGCTGAGCTGCAAAAGCTGGCTTCTGAACTTCAGTGCAATTTATAAGACTGAATTTTTGTTCCATGGTGCGGAGCCAATCATCAACTTCAAGAGGTTCATCAGCTTTTGTGAACACTGGAGGACGGGTGTCAGTGAAATCGACATATGTTGTCTCTTCCCTGTTATTACGGCCACGACCACGTTGACCACCATTCTGATTTTGTGCTAACAGAGTTGTTGCATTGACCAATGCTGCAATTGCATCAGCCAAAGAGGGTGGAACTGGTGGTGCATTAGGGATATCATCCCCACCATGGGAAGAACTAGCACCACGAGTATTAACAGGCATCTGTTTAAAACAAACCATACTTTGATTAACATTCATATTTATACATCATAACATGCATACCATGCTCAACTTATTTATCATACAAGTCCGCTCTGGGGCAGGACTACTGAAACCACTATCTTACATATCTGACCGTACCAGAGGTTTTCTGACTAACTAGGTTACAAAGTCAGAAAGATCACACTGTGATATATCTCAAGGTTACTCAACCTCTAGATCTATCACTCCCCCTCAGAGACAAGCTCATACTCCACAGGCTCTAACTCCTCATCTTCTTCTTCCTCTTCTTCCACCTCAGATTCATTTTCAGGAGTAGGTGGCGTAGCAGGTTCTGGCTGCAACTGTGCAGTCAGCTCCTCCACCTGCCTATGAAGATCAGCATGATGGATCTGCATGAGGTTCTGATTGTCCCTCATTACATCTACTCGGGTTCGTGCCCGATTCCTCTGCTCGACGGCCTTCCTCCACTTGCACTCATACTCTTGATGCTGCTCGTGGTGGTACTGCAACTGATCACGTAACTCTTCCTTCTCTCTGGTGCCCCTCATCCTTTCTCCATTCGCCCTTGCCAACTCCATGTACAGACGGTCTACTTCTGCCTGAAGTTGTGACGAGACACTGTTACTACCTTCACCTTCTTCATAAGCAACCACTGGCTGCTTCCCACACTATCTGCGGGTTCATCATCTCTTGGGGCAAGAACGTGTCGAGGAACACCGCGAGGTCCGGTACACTTGCGTGCAGTCTGTTTGGTACGGACCATCTGCTAAAATATTTATATTTTGAATATTAGAACTATATATGTTCCAAGATTAAGAGACAGAGTTTTATAATTAGATGGACATATAGACTCTATTTAGATACAACTTCTAAGAGGGAAAGTTAATTATATGTTATCAATCATGATGCATGAATCGTACTTACAAACAAACACACATCAAACAAATAATTACTTTTAAGTAGTCACTTATAATAAAGTGAATAACTTTCTTTTCAAAATTAGGGCAATATTATATTGTTATAAACATTGTTCCTTAGATATAACTATCACCATAACTATACTAAAAACATATCCATTAAGATAGAAGGATAAGTCTAAACAACGAATTAAGGCAAGTCAAAAGCATAAGAGAAGTCTAGAAGCAATTTGGACTCAAACTAATTTGGAATTTAGTTTGGCTCAAAACTTTTGAAGTTTTCAAAAATAAATACTGTTATACTTTCTAAGGGAACCTGCTCTGATACCAGCTGTGGCAGAACCTCCTGAATTAAGTGGCCCACATGCACCTATCATTGTTCTAAAGACCTCTGATTGGCGTGCATGAGTTCCAAATGACTCGAGAGATCTGTCGGGTGTCCTCGGGAAACACGAATCATCCACGTTACATTCTTTTCAGGACTTCCCTCATCAAGCATCACAGTATTACAACAGTTTTACAGATAAGATAGATCAGAGTAAAAGCGGAAAGAGTATATAACATAGATCAAAACTTAGGTTTAAAAGTTTACAATCCATGAGTACTTATTACATAAAAGGTTCGGAACTTCATATTACATATACCACACAAATTTTTGTTACTTGCCCAAGGTCAAACATCAGAGTCATTATCACTCTCCTCCACAAGAGTGAAGAAACATTGACCACCAAAAGGATGATCAATGAACTCACCTGCAACAAAGGTTAACAAACCTTGAGTACATAAGTACTCAACAAGACTTAACCGTCTAGAAAAGAGGAGAAGACTCAGGTATGAAGGCTATAGGGATTCAAGGTAAGGCTTTAGGAAGATCAAAACATTTCTTTTGCATAAAAGCTTACTAATAGTAAAGCCTATTTTCAAGTTTTAACTCAAGATTAAACTTTATAACTATCCAAAGATTCTCAAACTTTCATAAGCATACCACACCCTTCGTTCTCATTCCATAAAGATCCCATTCATTACTACGGTGCGGGTTAGTGGATTGAGGCTCCATATCCGAGGAAACACGGCGATTCGAATCGTTTAAACCCAGCTAGGGATTCAGTACCACATGACATATGTAGAACTTAATCTTGCATACGTCAAGCCTATCTATAGATCCTCCCATACAAGAACGGGTCCAGCGTCACCCGAGAGTACAGTACACCTCGAACCCGACTATCTCATAGCCCCGAGGGTACACGCTACTCCCGCCATCTCTCCACTCCCAGTACGCGGTTGGCCGTTCTCAAGTATCAGAATAACTATAGACGAGGCTTACCACCGCATGTGGGCTGTACTCAAAGGTCTCAATCACAGCAGGCCAACAACGATAAGGTCCTATGTTGAGTAACCTTACAACAAGACTCCATTCTTGATGCAAGTTACTACAATTATCATGTTGTCTCAAGATTCATGATTTCCAAAACATAGCAACCATTTTTAAAAGCACCTACTATATTGAAGTAGTGAAGCATGACTAAGCATACTAAGCATTTTCATAAAACGGTATCAAGGTTAAGTATTGGAATCATCAAGGTCGGTAATGCATCAAATAGGACTCACGCAACTCCTATTCACTTAATGCATTATATTAACTCAAGTGAGATAAATAACTTTATAAAATACAAGGATAGGTTTAATGTCCGGGGCTTGCCTTGTTGATTAGCGAAGTCCGGAGACTCAGAAAAACCAGAAGGATCCAAACTCTCAGAAGAAACCCACTATGGATCCGATTCTTCCGAAACGAGATCTACACGTAGAAGTGCATATGCATGATCAATGGGATGCTTATGACATGATCATGGTAAAGATGGAAATTTTCTAAGCTGTAGACATATATTCGTATAATCTTTTATCACGGTAAAGTTGCAAAGCAACAAAACCACTTTAGCTATTAAGCTTCATATTATTACTAAGCAAATTTTATTATCTCTATTAAGCAAGGTTAGGTAACTAACAAGCAACAAAAGGTCATTAGCATAAAGGAATCCATAACTAGGGAGCAATTCTTGCTAGTTTTCCACTAGTTGTCAAACAATTCCAAAAGTCACACAAATCTAAAATGATTAACTATTTTTTTTATTTTATAAGTCATTTTAATTAGCCCTTTATTTATACACAAATCATGCTTATTCAAACAGAGCTGAAATTAATCATGAAGGTAAATTTCAGTGACACAAACTCACATGTCAAATTGCATGATTTTTGGAGAAACACAGAAAATCACATAATTCATCAAAGTTGCATTTATTAATTAAAGCACAGATTTTATTGGCATAGCAAAAGTGCTCCAAACACAAGTTTCATAATTTTTATATTAGCAAAGACATGCTATCATCTATCATGTCAAATTTCACAATAAAGAGAGCTATAAAAAAATTATAGCAAAAATAACAAAACTAGCTACTGTGCATAAAGCCATAAAAAGAAAAACGCCATTCTAGCCCAAACTGGGCTTTCGGCCCAGTCCAACGCGGCCCGACGCACGCGAAAGCCGGCCCAGCCTGGCTCCCGCCCGCGCGCTCTGGCACTTTTGCAGAAAAGCCCTTCGGCTTAAACGAAACTAACCCGCAGTCCATGGCACTATTTAACTGAGTCACGGACTTTGCAACCAACACCCTGTAAAAAGTCGTCTTCGCAAACGGGAGGTCCTGAACCCTGGCCCGAGCGAACGGCGGCGCACCGAGCGCCGGCGAGCCTTACGCCGGCCAACTCCGGCCAGTAGAGACCTAACGGACGCGAGCACCAGCACCGGCGAGTCACCCGCGGCCGATAGAGCCCCTAACCCTAAACGCTACTACTCCAGAGAGGTTTGGCCACGCACGGCGGCGGACCGAACCGCGGCGGAGCTATTCCGGCGAACTCAGGCTGGTAGCAGAAGAACGGAGGGGGTAGGAAGCTTTAGTAGCTCACCCTGATGCTGGCCACGTAGTTGGTTCAAGCGGAGGATGAACGGGAAGACGAGGTCCACGGAGCAGTGGCTCGCAGCGGCGAACTCCGGCGAGGCAAGCGATGTTCCGGCGAGACCTGAGCACCAAATGGAAAACCACCAAGCCGATGAGTAACCTGGGGTCAAGACGAAGCAGAAACACGAGACAGGGAGAGAAGAGGAGTGCCCAGTTGGGCTGACCACGGTGAGGTCGAGCTCGGCGGCGTTTTTGCTCGGCGGGAAGAAGAACGGCGAGCACGAGCTCTCTAGGGCAGTAGAGGTAGAAGTGATGGGTTCCGGAGAGACGCAAGGAAGTAAGGGAGTTATAGCCGCGGTGAATTTGGATGGGGATACTCAGAGACGGTGCATTTGAGTATTGGGTGAGCTGAAGCCCGTCGGTGCCCTAGGTGGCAAGACGGCGACGGCGAGCGCAGGAGGAGGTGCCACGACGCGAGGAAGATCGCCAGCAGCTGCTTGACATCGCCACAAACACGGTTGCGAGCTTATTCGGGAGAGATCAATGCTTATCGCGCCCACAACACCAATCAAAGCTCGGCTTCTCACCGCCATGAACAGGAGACTGAACTTATCTCCCCCTTCTCCTTTATACCCTTTCGGTTTATTTGAAATTACTTCAGATTTTTGAATATAAGTTGAAAATATGTTAAAATATCAAATGCTCAGAATTCAAAACTGAACATCTTTTATTTTTGCAACATAAGCAGAATATGCTTAGATTTTGAATTAGGCTTTGCAAATCTAAAGGGGACAATTAGGGCAAAAGGGTATTTTCACAATTACTTTTGATTTCTTATAAGAACTTGAAAAACTTTATACATCAAAGTTGATCCTTATCAAAAATGGAGCAACTTTGCTATTTGAAGCTTACTCAAATTCTTTTTAGATTTTGATTGATAAGAAAGGGGATAAAACAGGATTTTCAATTTAATTAAATTATTTAATTGGATTTCAACCAAAAATTGAATTATACCTCAATGGTGACTTGAAACATGTTCCAAATACACCTTTGAGACATAATACCAAGGTTTGGTCCAAAATTCAATTACTAAATAAGAAATTACCATAGTACCCTTATATAGCATAAAAGCATTATTCACCACATAACAAAACATAAACTAGGGTTTCAAACTTAAGCACTTCTTATCAACTAAGCACAAGCATGATGAATTAAACTTGTTTTTAGTGAATGCATAATTCGGTTATCAACTCAAATGAAATGCCAGTGCATATGATGACATGTCAGGTTTTAGTTTGCTTAACACCAGAGTGTTACACTCGGCGTCACGCCAGCGCGGGGCAGCCTCAGGGAAGCCGGTGGACACGCCCCGCAACGAGCGCGAGGCCTCCGTCCACCAGCCGGACGCCTCTCGAGCTAGGCCAGTCCGCGAACGGATCATCGACAACCGGCCACCTCGAGACCCCAATGACGCCCGCAACGACATCAACCGACGGCGCAAGGACAAGGGGCCCAAGAGCGTGGCTATAGTGCCCATCGAGGGGGGCGCTACGACAGTGACGAGGACCGGCAAGTCCTCGAGCCCCCGGGCCCCAGAGTCTTCAGCCGGGCCATCCGCAGCTCAACCCTCCCCGACCGCTTCCGACCGCCGACCAACATCGTGAAGTATCACGGGGAGGTCGAGCCCAAGCTCTGGCTCTCGGACTTCCGCCTAGGCTGCCAACTGGGCAGAGCGAAGAACGACGACCGTGTGATCATACGCCAACTCCCACTTTACCTCTCAGACACCGCCCGCCGGTGGCTCGAGGGGCTCCTGCCGGATCGGATCAATGACTGGGCCGACCTAGTCAGGGTCTTCGACGGGAATTTCAAGGGGACTTGCGTGCGCCCAGGCAACCCCTGGGACCTACGACATTGTAGGCAGGCGGCGGACGAGCCCCTCCGCGACTTTGCTCGGTGGTTCTCGAAGCAGCGCCTCGAGCTCCCCCACGTGCCTGATGAGGATGTCATCTCAGCGTTCCTCGCGGGCACGACATGCCAAGAGCTAGTTCGTGAGCTAAGACGCTACCGTCCCAGGACGGTCGAGGACCTGATGGATCGTGTCACCAGCTTTGCCTCAGGCGACGAGGCAGTGGGGGCATTCTTTGGCCGTTCCACGGACAAAGGTAAGGCGGTGGCCACGCCGGAGGGCTCGAACAAGGGCAACGATGCCAAGAACGACAACAATAACAACAACAAAAAGAAGAAGAACAAACGCAAAGGTCAGAAGGCGAAGCGCGACGCCAATGACGACGACGACGAAGAGGTGCTCGCAGGCGCCCTCGAGCCTAAGAAGCCCCGAGGCCCCCCCTGACGGGACTGTTTTCGACCAGATGCTCGAGGACCCCTGCACTTATCACAGGGGCCCCATAAATCACAAGTTAAAGGACTGCCGACTGTTGAAAGGCTACTACTCCAAGCTCGGCGATAAGAAAGAGGACGCGCCTAAGGGCAAGGATAACAATCGGCGCGGCGGTGGGGACGCGGACGGCAACTTCCCCCCGGTGCGCGACTGCTACATGATCTACGGGGGGCTGACCGTCGGGCTCTCAGCTCGAGAAAGAAAGAAGGAGCGCCGGGAGATCTTTGCACTCGGCCACGACGCCCCCCTGTATCTTGACTGGTCTGATGCGCCGATCACGTTCGACCGTGACGACCATCCAGACCGTGTCATAAACCCGGGGGCGTACCCCCTCGTCGTCGACCCCGTCATCGTCGACGTATGGTTCTCCAAGGTGTTGATGGATGGGGGCTCGAGCCTCAACATCATATACCTCGAGACCCTCGACCTCCTGGGGATTTCAGAGGGACAGCTCCGACCCAGCGTTGGGGGGTTCCACGGAGTCGTGCCAGGGAAGAAGGCCCACCCCCTCGGGCGCATCGACCTGCCGGTTTGCTTTGGCACGCCAGCTAACTTCCGCCAGGAGACGCTCACCTTCGAGGTGGTTGGATTCCAAGGGACCTACCACGCCATCATCGGCCGGCCAGGCTACGCCAAGTTCATGGCTGTTCCTAACTACACGTACTTGAAGCTCAAAATGCCGAGGCCAAAAGGGGTCATCACCGTCGACACATCCTATGAGCACGCGTACCACTGCGACGTGGAGTGCGTCGAGCGTGGGGAGGCAAACGTCCAGCTCGACTTGCTCAAAGCCCTAGCCGCCCTGGCCACCGAGGAGGCCCCTGAAGTAAAGCGCCACACTGGCACCTTCGAGCCGGCAGAGCACACCAAGCAGATACCCGTCGACCCGACCTCGACCAATGGCAAGACGCTGACCGTCAGTGCCAGCCTCGAGCCTAAATAGGAAGTAGTGCTCGTCGACTTTCTCCGCGCGAACATCGACATGTTTGCGTGGGGACCCTCGGACATGCCGGGCATACCAAGGGAAGTCGCCGAGCACGCCTTGGAGATCCAGGCCGGGTCCAGACCGGTGAAGCAACGCCTGCGCCGCTTCGACGAGGAGAAGCGCAGGATCATCGGCGAGGAGGTGCACAAGCTTTTGGCGGCCAGGTTCATCAAGGAGGTATTTCACCCAGAGTGGCTAGCTAACCCTGTACTAGTTAGGAAAAAGAATGGAAAAATGCGGATGTGTGTAGACTACACTGGTCTGAATAAAGCATGTCCAAAAGTTCCATTTCCTTTACCTAGAATTGATCAGATTGTCGATTCCACTGCGGGGTGTGAAGTACTTTCATTTCTCGATGCATATTCCGGCTACCACCAGATTAGGATGAAAGAATCCGACGAGCTCGCTACCTCCTTTGTTACGCCTTTTGGTATGTATTGCTACGTTACAATGCCCTTCGGCCTTCGAAACGCCGGGGCAACGTACCAACGTTGCAAGCAGCATATCTTTGGCGAACGCATAGGCAAAACCGTCGAGGCCTACATCGATGACATCGTGGTTAAAACCAAGAAAGTCAGGAACCTCATCAGCGATCTCAAGGCCACGTTCAAATGCCTCCGGGCCAAGAATGTGAAGCTCAACCCCGAGAAATGTGTCTTTGGTGTGCCTCGAGGCATGCTACTTGGCTACATTGTCTCACAACGGGGGATCGAGGCCAACCCCGAAAAAACCTCAGCAGTCACGAGGATGGGCCCACTTCGAGACCTCAAGGGTGTACAGAAAGTGACAGGCTGCCTAGCCGCTCTCAGTAGATTCATCTCGAGGCTAGGGGAAAAAGCGCTACCCCTCTATCACCTGCTGAAGAAGACGGAACGCTTCGCGTGGACTGTCGAAGCCGAGGAGGCCTTTACCAAGTTGAAGGGGTTGCTGACTTCCGCGCCAATCCTCGTGCCACCGCGACCGGCCGAGGGTGATGATCGCCCCGAGCCCCTCCTCCTCTATGTGGCCGCAACCACTCAGGTGGTCAGCGCGGTCATAGTCGTCGAGAGGCACGAGGAAGGTCATGCGTTGCCGGTCCAACGACCGGTGTACTTCACCAGTGAGGTGCTCTCCGAGGCCAAGGTCCGGTACCCGCACATCCAGAAGCTGCTCTACGGCATCATCATCACAAGGCGCAAGCTCCAGCACTACTTCCTCGCTCATCCCGTAACGGTGGTGTCATCCTTCCCCCTCGGTGAGATCATATCAACAATCGGGAGGCCACGGGGTGAATCGCCAAGTGGTCCGCCGAGCTAATGGGGGAGGCCATCACCTTCGCCCCGCGAAAAGCCATCAAGTCGCAAGCATTGGCGGATTTCGTTGCTGAGTGGACCGACACCCAGCTCCCACCAGCACAAATTCAAGCTGAGCTCTGGACCATGTACTTCGACGGATCCCTCATGAAGACGGGGGCAGGCGCAGGCCTGCTCTTCATCTCACCCCTCGGAATCCACATGCGCTACCTGCTGCGCCTACACTTCCCCGCCTCCAACAACGTCGCTGAGTACGAGGCCCTCGTCAACGGGCTGCGCATAGCCCTCGAGCTTGGGGTCCAACGCCTCGACGTTCGAGGGGACTCGCAACTCGTCGTCAACCAGGTCATGAAGGCCTTGAGCTGCATCGATCCCAGGATGGAAGCATATTGCGGGGAGGTGCGCAAGCTAGAAGATAAGTTCCACGGCCTCGAGCTCAACCACATAGCTCGAAAGTACAACGAGGCCGCAGACGAGCTGGCAAAGTTGGCGTCCACGCGCGGCACGGTTCCACCAGACGTCTTCTCGAGGGATATCTTCGAGCCATCCATCAAAATCGGCCCGGGGGCTGGCTCCTCGACGCCACCCCCCGAACCAGACACGGGGGCTCGACCTTCAACGCCACCCCTCGAGAACGACCCCTCGACATCCACTGAGGCGATGCAGATCGACGCACCCGCCTCTTCTTCATCACGACCCCTCGACTGGCGGACGCCCTTCCTCGACTACCTGACGCAAGGCGTGCTACCAGAAGACAAGACGGAAGCCCGACGCATCGCTCGAAGGGCCAAGACCTACGTCATCTACGGCGACGAACGGGAGCTATAACGTCGAAGCCCATCAGGAATCCTTCAACGCTGCATCCCCCTCGAGGAGGGACGCAGGCTCCTCGACGACATGCACTCGGGGGCCTGCGGCCATCACGCAGCGCCGAGGACCTTGGTAGGGAACGCCTTCCGACAAGGCTTCTACTGGCCAACCGCCATCTGAGATGCCAAGCGCCTGGTCCAAGCTTGTCAAGGGTGTCAGTTTTACGCTAAGCAAACGCATCAACCCACGCACGCCGTGCAGATGATCCCCATTACCTGGTCGTTTGCCGTCTGGGGGCTCGACCTCGTGGGTCCCCTCAAGATGACAACCGGAAAGTACACGCATGTGCTCGTGGCCATCGACAAATTCACCAAGTGGATCGAGGCCAAGCCCATAGGCGACCCCACCTCTGAGAAAGTCGTCGAGTTCATCGCAGACATCATGTATCGGTTTGGGGTGCCTAACGTCATCATCACCGACAACGGCACCCAATTCACGGGCAAAAAGTTTACCAACTTCTGCGACGACAACAACATTCGCGTAACCTGGGCCTCGGTCGCATACCCTCAATGCAACGGGCAGGTCGAGCGCGCCAACGGCATGATACTCCATGGGCTGAAGCCGAGGCTGTTCAAAACCCTCAAAAATTTCGGAAAGGGGTGGGCTGCAGAGCTCCCCTCGGTGCTGTGGGGCCTTAGGACTACGCCGAGTCGAGCCACCGGGTTCACTCCGTTTTTCCTAACTTACGGCGCCGAGACCGTCCTGCCTACGGACCTCGAGTACGGCTCCCCTCGACTTTGAGCCTACAACGAGCAAACCAACAATGAAAGGCTCGCCAACTCCAAGGACCAGCTCGCGGAGGCCCGAGACGTGGCGCTCATCAACTCCGCGCGCTACCAGCAAACACTTCGACGCTACCATGACAAGCACGTGCGCAAGAGGGACCTGGCGGTGGGGGACCTCGTGCTTCGACGGCTGCAGGATAATCGAGGGCGCCACAAGCTTACCCCTCCATGGGAGGGCCCATACACCATAGTTGAAGTGCTCAAGCCAGGAACGTACAAGCTCTACGACGACCAAGGGAGAATCCTGGCAAACGCGTGGAATATATCTCAGCTACGTCGCTTCTACCCTTGAAGGCCTCGAGGCCTCATTCATTTTGTTGCTTTGTACAAACACGCCCAAAATGAATTAACAAACTCGTGCATCGTCTTTCATTTTGCTTAGCAACTTGAGGTAGCCTCGACCCTGCCATGCTCAGGGTCGAGCCTCCCTCGGGGGCTGACGGGGGGACCTCCCCCCAGACTCCGGAAAGAATGCGTGTTTTCTTTTCAAAAATTCGACCCTCGTCTCGACTCGTGCCTCGAGTGAACTAGCGACGTCTAAGTCCTAAAATACCTCGAGCCTCCAAGGGTCGGGAGGCGTCGACGTAGACGGCCACCTACGCCCCCGGGCTACGGTACCCTACCTACGCCTCCCCTCGAGGGGCTCACGACGTATCAAAGGAACACAGACTAAGCTAGCAGAAACTCGAGCTTGCAACAAAGAGAAGTGGTCAAATAAATTTGAAAAGAAAACAACCCCTTAAACTAAACAAGTCATATATACATACGGGTCTCGACGGACCCTCATTCATGTCATAAAATTCTTACAAGGGCCTCGACGCCCTAATTTGGCACGCAGGCCCTAATCTTCGTCGGTGTGGTACTCCTCCCCGAGGTCTTCCATGGCGGGCTCAGCCTCGACACCCGAGCTAGAGGGAGGAGGGTCCTCGACACCGCTGCTGGCGTCAGGACGCAGCACGTCCTCCTCGAAGATCTTCGCGAGCGACGTCCCCGGCCTCTCCATCTTCTCCAAGATTTTGTCGACACGGCGGTTGTTCCACTCCTCGTCCTTCCCCTCGATCTCGATGAAGCCATTGGCGACAACGTGGACCGGGAAGCGGAAGCCGGAACGGACGACCGCGAGCGTCTGCTTGACGCCATGATGGAGAGCTTGCCGGACACGGTCCCGCGCCGCTACGTCGAGGAAGCACAAGGCATCGACCAAGGCGTCGCCTCGGGCCACCGCACCTTCTGCCACAGCCACCGGAGGAACACCCCACATGGAGCCGAGCCGGTCGAGGGAAGTGCGAGCCCGCTCCGCCACCATCGTCTCGTCTTGGAGTTGGTCCAAGAGAGCCTGGTTCGTCCCGCGGAGCTCCTCGACCGTCTTCTCGACCCCTGCGCAACGAACGAGGAAGAGTGAGACTGCTGCGTAACAAAAAACTTCGAGGCCCAAACAAGGACAAGGTGTAAGCCTCACCATCGCAATGTTGCCCCAGTGCAGCGAGGTCACTGGTAAGGCCCTCAGCGCGCTGCTCGAGCCTGCGCTTCTAGGCCAGCATGAGGAGCTTATTGGACCTAAGCTCCTCGATCAGCCTGCCCGCCTCCACGAGGGCCAGATCCTTTCGGATCACCTCCTGCCGCGCCGCCCCCTCGGCAGCTCGGGTGACACCGCTCTCGGCGTCTTCGGCCTCCTTCTTCGCCACCTCCGCTGCGGACCGAGCGGCGGTGGCATCACATTGAGCATCCTCGGCCTATTTTCTCGCCGCCTCCGCTGCGGTTCGGGCAGTGGCGGCCTCGCCACGGGCGTCAGCGGCCTCCTGCTTCGCCGCCTCAGCTTTAGCCCGGGCGGAGGTGGCCTCGCTTCGGGCGTCCGCGGCCTCCTTCCTCGACGCCTCGAGAGCGGCGGCGGCCTCCTCCTTAGATCGAGCGACCTCACCTCGAGCCGCCCGGACCTCCGCCTCCGCCTCGTTGAGCCGGCTCGCCATTTGGGCATTCCGGCTCAGCTCAGCTCGGAGATCTTGAAGCTCCGCCTCAGCCCTCGCGAGGGCGGCGGACACCTGTGCGGACCGGCCCGCCTCCTCGGAGCAGGACCGCTCCGCCTCCGCCATGAGCTCGGCCACCTCCCGGAAGATGGACCGCACCTCGCGCGGGGCCCCCCGCTGGACCGGTTGCTCGACGGAGACCATGGCGAGGGACGGGCTCGGCGCGTCGGGAAACGGCCATACTGGTCGGTCAAGCTCGATGTCGGGCAGATAATCCTCCGCCCCGAGCTGCCCCAGCTGCGGCCCGCTGCCCAACGGGATGGGCCCCGGCTCTTCCCTGGCCGGGTCCTCCGGCGTCTGGTCAGCGCTAGCCGGCGCCTCGGGCGCCTCCACCATCGTTGAGCCCGCGGCGAGGAGCGGCCCCTGCTCCAGCTCGTTCAGGAGGTCCTCCACCGTCGGCTCCTTCTCCGTCAACGCCTCTCCCCCCTTTCCCTCCTCCGCAGCCCGGCTCGTGTCGGTCGGGGCCTCGAGGGGCGCAGTCTCCTCGGCCCCAGACACCGGCGGGGCCGTGCTCGCCCCAGGCGCTTCCCCCGGAACAGACGTCATGGTGGGGGGAAGGGTGGCGCTCCCAGCTGACGCCATCACGGGAGGAGGAGGAGGGGGAGGAGGCAGCGCCTCAGTGGACGTGGTGGTGGCGGGCTCGATGCCATAAGCTGCGGCCCCTGCAATATGAGATGACAGTGATATCAGAACCGGGAAGGATGCCTCGACCCCTGCGGTCGATGGCGACGGCGTCACCAAAATTCGCGACGATCATCTGGCTTCCTCGAGCCATGGCAGCTCGAGCCTTCTCCAGCCAAGCGGCTTCTCTAGCAGAGGAAGGTGTCATACCTCGAGGTTCCTGTGCCTCGACAGGGCTCGAGGTCTTGGCCCGCTTGGACGCAGCGAGGTCCACCTCCTGGTAGGAGCGCTTCCCCCTGAGAAACCAGAGATGGCATGCATCGTCAAAAGTAAAGAGGTAAAGCCTCACTACCGACGAGATCCAAGAAAATTACACTCCCAAAGCGGCGGCTGGGCTTCTTCCCGGAATCGCCGGACCCACTCGGGGGCTTCGAGCCCACCCCACGGCTCGAGCCCTGCGCTTGAGCCGTCTCCGCAGGGCTGGGATGGGGGGAGGGCTCCCGATGCCTCCCGTGGCTCGACCTCGAGGGAGAGCCCTCCTTCCGCCCCACATCACGGGAGGGCGACCGTACCTCCCTCGTGCTGTCGTCGCGGCGCCTGTCCCGGCGCGGGCTCCGGGACCTGCTCCGACGCTCGTGCTGGCGGTCGCCCCCCCCCCCCCCGCGTCCATTTCTGTGTCCCGGCGGCGGTGCGGCGATGGACTCCGGGGACGCTCACGCCCCTGGTCACGAGACGCCCGGGGGCTCCCTCCCCGACGCTCGTGATGGTGCGGGCTCGACGCCTTCTCCTAACGCCCGCTCCTCCGCGGGCTCGACCCCGACCTCGATGGTTCGCGGCGGTCGGGCCCGGAGCCCCTCCCGATGTGGTCACTGCCCCTCGAGGCTCGGCCCTTCTCGAGACCCCCCGCCTGGGCTGACGCGGGGGCGGCCGCCGTTGGTGCTACGGCGGAGGCGCTCCGGGTTCGGGGCTTCCTCACGACGGGGGGCGCGTCCGGCCGGGAGCTCGACGTGCCCTGGGCCTCTGATGAGGCGGAGCTGGGCGTGGCCTTCTGCTGCTTCACCCCGCGCGGTACCTTCGCTGGGGGGACCTCGTAGATGTTCTCCTACATAGGGGAGCGGTCAGCCCAGATGTCGCCGAGCCCCGCGCGTCTCAGGCGCGCGTCCATCCCCTCGTCGTCACTCTCATCATCATCATCATCATCATCATCCTCCGAGCTCGAGGAGCTGAGCTCGGGGGACTCGTCCCCAGGCTACCGATTGCGGCGAGCCTTCGCCAACCTTTGCTCCCGAGCCAACCGACGCAAGTTTTTGTTTTTCTCTTTCTTCTTGCTCGAATCCTTGTTCTCTTTTTCCTTTTGGGCAGAGAGGCGCCTCACCTGTGTCTCCGCAGCGTCCTCCCTCACCGGGGGCCTCGAGGCACGACACGTGAACGTCCCCTGCGAAAAAAGGAAACGTGATTCGAAGAAGAAAGAAGGAGGGGAGGCTCGAGACGGGCTAGCTCGATGGGGACCTACCAGGTCGAGGTACCCCTCATCGGGCGCCATGGGGATTAGCTTGGTACTCTCCGGGGCGAACGACCCATGGATCGTGATCGACACCCGAGAGATGCCCTCGCTGCAAGGCAATCCCTCCTCGGCCATCCTCGACCCGCTCAGCGCTTCGGCCGTGGCCTTCTCCCCCATTTGATACAGGAAGAGGGGGCGGTCCGCCAAAGGGAGGACCCTCCGTTGGTGGAACGCCCAGATGACCGCCGGGACGGTCAACCCCTCCTCGTCCACCAGCTTCTTCATCAGCTTCATCAGCGGCACCAGGTGGCGCTGCCTGTCTGCCACGACGCCCCAGACCCACTGGTCCGGGTGCCGGTCGAGCACCCTGCCGGAATACTGCGGGAGGAGCCCTCCCTCGTTCCGCAGATAGAACCAGTGCTCCTCCCACCCCGACTGGTTGGTCGAGAGCCTCTGGTGGAGATACTCGCGGGGGACGCCGGCCGTGAAGGACCGAAAAGCTACCCGAAAGCGACCAGAGGGGGTGGTGAATGGGAGCTTCAAAATTTCCTTACGGAAACTAGATGCCACTGTCCCAAAATCAACCCCAAAAGCGAACCCTAGAGCTTGCTAATGTCCACGACCCTAGATGTAGGGTGGATGCTCCCACGAAGCACAGCGGGACACTAGACAACCCTAGAAAGCCAACGCAAAAGACGAAACTCGAATCCAATCAAGAGCGAACGAACCGCGAACGAAACGGCGCGAAACAGCAACGACCGGACTCTGCCTGCGTCCGGTCAGCTGGGACCGGACGCGTCCGGTCGTCAGAAATCGGCTCTGGGAGCTCTCTGTTCACGACCGGACTCACTAGTACGGAGCGTCCGGTTGTGAACAGAGCGTCCGGTCAGATCAAACAAACACGATGAACAGGAACCTAGGCGCGTCCGGTCAATCGATAAACACAGGGTCCGGTCATGAGTGTCCGGTCAAAACAGAAACTCTGTACGCAACGCTCAACGACCGGACGCACTGGTCAGCGTCCGATCACTTCGCGACCAGCGTCCGGTCACCCCGCAGCCCCTCTGTTCTTCTACCGATCCGACTCAAACTCACCCAAAACGCATCCTCTAGGGATCAAACTTGGTGAGTGAAGTCACAAGGAGGTTAGTGAGCTATCTCTAAGAGATCATGGCTCGAACCTAACTCCAAATCGGTGAATCGAAGAATTTTGGGGGAAGTGAGAAAAAGTGACCCGAAACGAAAAATCGATCGATCTCCTAGACCGTGAGGTTAGAGGATGATTCCTTCGGTGGAAAGAAGTGCCTCACGATCTAGAACAACTTGGTTCAAACGGAATGGCAAAAGATGAACCGAGCAAAGAGATCAAGCGACGGGAAAATCGTGGAGCAAAAGGATTTCGTGAAGAACACAAGCAAAACGGAAATCACAGCCACGAACTCGAATTAAGGACGCAAATCAAGCCATCGATCTGTGCTCCAAGGTGAGGATACGGCCTCACTTCCTCAACTCAACAGTACACAGAGTGGAGTCTCTCTGCGGATCTCAACTAGCTAAAGCAGGGGATGGGAGAGCAGGAAACCCTAGCAAATGAAGGCACTAACTGAGATAGCTAAAACTGAGATAGGGAGGAGGGTGTCTCCCCTGGACTACTTATACTAACCTAGACTAAGCCTATTTCTTACTCTACCCCTCTCTAAACTAATTACAGAGCGAACCAGCTAAACCCTAAGGCTATTCTGGTCCAACCCGCGGTGGTAGGTAGATCCGACGGCCACGCCCGCTCGAACCGAAGCGTTGCCTCGACGCAACCTCTGGATCGCCGCCACGTGCCGCCCTCGCTCTGCACCCCCGGTTTTGTGGCCCAAACCGGGAAACTAGCCTTTTCCAGCAACCCCCGGTTTTGAGGCCCAAACCGGGAAACCAGCCTCCAGCCTGAGTTTTGTGGCCCAAACTCAGAAACCCGCAGCGCCCGAGTTTTGAGGCCCAAACTCGGAAACCGGCCCACGCCCAGGTTTTGAGGCTCAACCTGGAAACCGTCGCGCCCAGGTTTTGTGGCTCAACCTGGAAACCCAGCACCCAGGTTTTGAGGCCCAAACCTGGAAACCGTCCACCCGTTGGTTTTTCTCTGGCTCAACCAACAAACCGGCGTCGTAGAGGGGATGCACCTCCGTGCACCCCGTCCACCGACATGACCGCATTTCTTCACTTGTCGTCGCCACAGGCTGCCAGCCACCACAGCTGATCCTCCGGCCTCTAGTCCCTCAGTCCAAGCCTCACGTCCGCCCTTCACTGTCCGATACATCGGCATGGCACGTCCGCCGCACGGCACGCCCATCCTTCATCGCGCCCAGTCCATCGGCACGACACGTCTCAACTTGACCTTCACCTGCCATCGATCACTGTCTCCGAGCTCGACACCTGCACAACACAAGCCAAAGAACATGCGCATCAAACCCGTTGACAATCACTCATCACTCAGAGACTCGGCATACACCCATGTATCCGCAATCTCCCCCTTGATGAGTGCATTGTCAACTACACACACAAATCATAAAATGAAAGAAGAAGGTAGGAGGAAGGAGAGGAAGAGAACTCAACCAAATGACCCAAAAGCATAGCAAAGCCGAAGAAGGTCAAGTGGAAGAAGTGAAAACTTGGTCCCCAGAGACATGGGCAACGGCTCGACGCAACCAAGCAAAGCAAAGCTAGCCCTCAAGAAGAGGTAGAACAGGCTCAACACCGCTAGCAAAACACCAATTGAAAATCAGAGCTAAAAATGGCAAAAATGCTAGTCCCTCAAGATAGAGGCACAGAAGCTCAACACAACTAGCACGAAAACCACTCCGACCTATTGAAAAACAAACGAAAGGTCTCTGAACCAATCAAAATCCAACTCGACGACAAATGAGGAAAATGTTTGCTAGTCCCTCAAGACAGAGGCAACGGCTCAACACAACTAGCAAAACTCCCCTCGACAAGTGCAAGCAACTAGGGACTCCCCCTTAGCAAAAGCTCCCCCTTAATTGAACGCCAGGAGACATATGATTTGCAAAAACTCTCCCCCTTAGTTGAAAATGCACTTATCAAGCACAAACTCTTCCCTTAAGTCAACACAACTCCTCCTTCCAAAATGCATATGAAGTCAGAAATGCAAGTTAGCAGCTTCAGGCATATAATCAAAAGAGTGCAAAGATGCTCTAATCGGTACATCTCCAATGGCACAACTAAGCACTTACATAGCGAAGGCTCAAACTGATCACACATACGAAATATAAAGCATATGAGCAGGTGAGCATTTTTTAGCCAAAAAGATAGTCACCATCAAAATAGCACTACACATGTATAGATAGGAATCCAGACAAGTGCTAAACATGTATACAAGGTGAACTACCCCTAGCAAAGTTCAATCATCATGCATAGGAATGAAGCATATACTTGTGATTTCAGTTTTATATCGGAGTTTGCAGCGGTGAAATTACACAAGTTCAATTTTAGCATGTGATTGCGAGAGGTTGAAAGCTTGTCATTGCCTAACTTTTCAACCGTGCGAAGCCTATGCATATGCAATCGGAAGCTTAAAGCAACGGTTTCGGTCATACACTACACGGCTCAAGTTTAACTCAAAGTGCAATGAGAAACAGTCTCGATACCGTGAGGTGTTGACAAGCAATCCCATCTCGATCTTTTCAATTCACTAAAGCTTGGTTCAAGTTTTAAACATGATATGAACAGACCAAGCAAGTGAATGACTCAGAACTAGAGACATAGCAACCTAGCATATATGAAAAGCAGGAATGGACTCAACACACCCTACACATGCTAGTTGCATACCTCAATGGTGATCATTTTCAGATTTATATACATTAGGCAAATTCACCATTCCGAAATTGCTCAGCTCATAATATGTACTAGTGATCAGGAAGAGCATAAGCTACAAGCATCAACATAAGCATCAGAGCATACTAAACAGAGCATATTTACATTCTAGTGATTATAAACATGAAGCTCAGGATGTAAATGCGTATGCTAAAAAGCAAAGAAAAGAAACTCAAAATAAAAAAGTCAGTCTATACAAGATCCAAAAGGTTTCCCCCATCTAAAAGGGGAAACACACACCAAGCTCACCCCTCAACCGATTAAAGGTTGATTCGTCTAAAGGCTTGGTGAGAATATCAGCCAGTTGGTGATGAGTATCGACATGGCGAAGGTCGATATCACCCTTCTCCTGGTGGTCTCGCAAGAAATGAAAGCGCACATCAATGTGTTTGGTTTTCGAGTGAAGCACGGGGTTCTTAGCAACGCTAATAGCACTCGTGCTGTCACAAAGCAACGGCACGCGAGAAAAGCTCAACCCAAAATCACGCAAAGTGGCCATCATCCAGAGTAACTGGGAACAGCAGCTAGCCGCAGCAACATACTCAGCCTCCGTGGTAGACTGGGCGACACTAGACTGCTTGCGAGAAGACCACGAAACAAGAGAAGACCCAATAAACTGACAAGTCCCAGAAGTTGACTTGCGCTCAATGCGACAACCAGCAAAATCAGCATCGGAATAACCACAAAGCGAGAGGGTGGAGGAAGCAGAATACCAAATCCCGAACTCAGGTGTGAAACGAAGGTACCTGAAGATGCGCTTCACCGCCTGACGGTGAGAAGTGCGCGGCGACGCCTGAAAGCGCGCGCACAGACACACCGCGAACTGGATGTCCGGGCGTGTCGCCGTTAGGTAGAGGAGCGACCCGATCATACTGCGGTACTCCTTCTGGTCCACTGCTTCTCCGTCCACATCCGCATCCAGGGCAGTCGTCGTCGACATGGGTGTTGGAAGAGGCTTGGCCTCACCCATATCGAACCGCTTCAGCAAGTCCTTCGTGTACTTGCCCTGGTGCACAAACGTCCCCTCTCGGGATTGCTTAATTTGCAACCCGAGAAAGAATGTCAGCTCGCCCATCATGCTCATCTCGAACTCCCTGCTCATAGTATCTGCAAACTTGGCAACCAAAGCGTGAGAAGAACCACCGAAAATGATATCATCCACGTAAATCTGGACCAAAAGTGTGTCTTTGCCTTGCCGGAGGAGAAAGAGCGTCTTATCTACACATCCCATTTTAAAACCCTTAGCAAGCAAAAAGGTTTTCAGCCTATCATACCAGGCTCTAGGGGCTTGTTTCAAACCATACAAAGCTTTGTGAAGTTTAAAGACATGGTTTGGAAACTTGGGATTTTCAAAACCGGGGGGTTGCTCAACATAAACCTCCTCCTCTATGTAGCCGTTTAAAAAAGCACTCTTGACATCCATTTGAAAAAGTTTGAAACCCCTGGATGCAGCATAAGCCAAGAGTATCCTAATAGCCTCCAAACGTGCTACAGGAGCGAAGGTTTCCTCATAATCTATCCCTTCCTTCTGACTATAGCCTTTCGCTACAAGCCGGGCCTTGTTTCTAACAACGTGGCCATCCTCTCCTTGCTTGTTTTTAAATACCCATTTTGTCCCTATAGGCTTACAGTCAGGTGGAGGTGGAACTAGAACCCAAACCCGATTTCGCTCAAAGTTCTCTAACTCCTCATGCATGGCATTGACCCAATCCGGATCCGTCAATGCGTGTCCAACATCTCGGGGCTCAAAATTAGCAACAAAAGCAGAATGAGCAAAGTGAGAGATGTGCTGTGACCTGGAGCGAGTGACTCGCTCGCCGATGTCGCCGATCATCTGCTCAGGGGGGTGCTGGCGTTGGATATGTCGTGGCGCCTCCCGGGAAGAAGTGACCTCCCCCTCAACAGTAGCTGGTTCCACCCCAAGTACAAAAGGTACCGCGCGAGGTGGAGGATCCCACGGCCCCCAGGAAGAAGAAGTGTCGGGGCCGTGAGTCGTCGTCGAGGCCGCTCTTTGCGGCGCGGCAGGTGGAGGGGGTGCTGGATCATCCATACCTTCAGCACCCTCGTCCTCCTCATCAAAAAGAGGCTCTCCAACCTCATGATCACCTGCACGCTCAAAACGAGAAGAAGAAGAAACAAGAGTCTCGTCGAAGGTGACATCTGATGTCTCCATGACTCGGTTAGTATCAAGGTTAAGTACACGATATGCTCTAGTGTGAGTGCCATAACCCAAAAATACACCGTCAGAGGAGCGAGACTCAAATTTGTCCAAGTTGCCCTTTTTGAGTATAAAACAATGGCAACCAAAAACTCGAAAATAACTCACCTTGGGCAGTTTGCCAAAACGCAACTCATAAGAAGTCTTTTTCAAGAAAGCTCTCAGAAAAATGCGATTGGAAATATAGCATGCAGTGTTCATAGCTTCGGCCCAATAGCGCCTAGGAGTCCTATGCTCATCAAGCATCGTCCTGGCCATCTCAACAAGGGTCCGATTCTTCCTCTCTACAACACCATTTTGGGGCGGTGTGTAGGGGGAAGAAAACTGATGCTCCAAGCCAAGGCGGTTACAAAACTTCTCAAAATCCGAATTTTTGAATTCGGAACCATTATCACTTCTAATAGCTCGCATCGAGTTCAAAGGGAACTCGTTCTGAAGACGCAAAATCAGATTGCGAGCGAAGGAGAAAGTCTCAGTCTTCTCAGTCAAAAAGAAGACCCACGAATATCTCAAAAAGTCATCAACAACAACCAAAACATACCACTTGCCACCAACCGAGCTCACCCGAGCCGGACCAACAAGGTCCATGTGTAAAAGCTCTCCGGGGTGCGAGGTCATGACCTTAGTCACTGGATGGTGGGGAGCGGCAACCATCTTCCCATGTCTGCAAGAATGGCAAACTAGATCCTTCTCCATCGAAAGCTTGGGCAATCCTCGGATTAGGCCAAGTGAGCTAAGTCTTGCAAGCAAGTCGAAGCTTAAATGACCGAGCCTCCTATGCCACTTCCAAAGATCGGAGGAAGAAGGACTAGCCAAAAGACAGCGAGAAGAACCAAACGACTCCGAAAAATTCGCGCGAAAGACTTTCCCAAAGGGCGAAATCAGACATACAAGGTCGCCCTGAGGATCTAAGATGCGACTAAGGTTCGGTTTAAAACGAATCTCATAGTCATCATCAAAAAGTTGCGAAACAGAAAGAAGGTTAAAATGCAGGTTAGAAACAAGAGCAACATCGCGCAACACAAAGTGCTCATTAACCCGCACCGTCCCACGAGACAATACCTTACCTTTACTATTGTCGCCGAAGGTTATGTACTCCTTTCCGGCGACCGGGCTAAGGCTGGAGAACCACTTGGCGTTTCCGGTCATGTGCCTCGAGCAACCAGAATCCACCAACCAAATGTCCTCCAACCGTCTCACCTACATCAATAAAAAGACATAGGGTGAGCATACGGTCCAACACTGGGGTTAGTGAAATAAGGGGAAAACCAGTGTTGGGCCGGCTGCTCAAAAGAAGGGTTAGTGTAAAAACCATTCCTAGCACGTCTACGAGGGAAGCCATCACCATGCTGAGGAAAACGTGGTCCGCTAGGGAAGAAGCGCTCACCGCGGTACTCAAACTGCGGTGGGGGAAAGCGCTCGACTAAGCCTCCGCCACGGGGTCCAAAACCTGCAACTGCAGGCTCCCGTCGGGCACGCTCTCTACGAGATCTACGCCTAGGAGCCTGGGGCTCAACTGCTCTAGCGTCTCTCCTCGGAGCTCTCTCCTGCCTAGGCCTAACAAACTGAGGTGCTGGACCTCTAGGCCTAGTTTCCCTCCTAGGGGCTCTCATCTCCTGCCTAGGCCGGGGACCTTGATGTCCGGACCTAGCAGCTCTCCCCTGAGCCTTCGGCACATGTCCACCATGAGCTGGATGGTACATGTACGGGTTCTCCATCTCCCGAGCACGGCGCGCCTCCCGCTTGCGCCGGAAACAGAACTCGATCAAGTGACCATCCCTCCCACAGAAATCACACTGGTACCTCACCGCACGCAAAGGGGGTTGTTGGTGACCAGGGCTGTGGGTGTGGCTCACTTTGCCTTTGCCCTTCTGTGGCAACTCCTCACGAATGGGTGGCATAGCGTCAAGCTTGTTTCTGAGGTGGTTTGGCTTGGGTGCCCAAACTGGGTTCTTGGGAGGAGCTCTCGGGGGTTCCTCAACCACACCATCTTTGGTGATAGGCTTGGCTGGCTCTTTGAGTGGAAGCTTGGCAAGTTTGGGAGTAGTGGTGAAATTGGGCTTCTCACATGGGTTCAGACCACTAGACTCTCCAATCTTCCCAAAAACTGAGAGATCAACACTCTGAGCAAAACCTACACCAGGGGCACCAACAGCTCGCTTGAATTGGGAGATCATCATCCCGAGCTGTGGCTCACTACTGGAGACCCATGACAAGATGGACCGAAGGTATGTGTTTTCTTCCTCGGTTTGCATCTTGCCATGCTTCACATTGGCAATCTCCATCTCCAGGCCCTCACACAAAGCACACCTCGAGACACAAGTGCTATCTGAGCTGGCCTTCTCTAAAGACTCAAGCTTGGCATTTTTCTCTGCCAACTCAGATTGCAAGACAGGACAAGTCTTGCACGCACCCAACAGCTGCGGCCTAGCACGGAGCTCATCCACCTCTCCAACCAACGCAGCATACTTACCTCTCAGAGTGAGAAGGTCAGTCATGTGCGCGGTGCATGACTCGCACTCCGCCTCCTCCGACACTACCACGGTGGACCGAGCGAACTCAAGCTCCTTCACCGTGTCCTCCCACTTCTGCCTAAACTCCTTGCGCTCTCTAGCGGCACGCCTAAGCAACTTATCTTGGCTAAGGAGGGCAGCAGTCAACTTCTCAACCTCGGAGGAAAGCTCGTCGTAGGTGAGAGATACCTGGGAGGTGTCGTCGTCGTCGTCGTTCTAAGGGGTACGCTCCGGCTCGCCGTCGACCTCATCTCCGAGCGCCATGGTGCACAGGCCTCCGTCGCCGGCGAAGAAGCACAAGCCGTTGAACTTGTCTTCCAGCTTCTTCACGGACTCGTCATCGCTGGAGCCAGCGGAGTCGTCATCCGAGCTGTCGACGTCGCTGAGTGTGGCGAAGAACGCACGCTGCTCAGCTTGCTGCTTCTCCAAGTACTTCTTCTTGATGTACTCTTTGTCGAAGCCGCCCCGTTTCTTGTGCCTTGGGGGGACGTGCTTCTCCTTGTACTTGGAGTCGTGCTTGCGCCCATGTTCGCCCTTGCCCGAGTGCTTGTTCTTTTTCTTGGGGCAGTCGGCGATGAAGTGGTCGGGGTCGCCGCACTCGTAGCATCCCGTGCGTCCTCCTCCTCGACGACGGTTCATGCGGTTGTTGTGGAACCGCGAGAACCGGTTGGCAAGCAAAGCCAACTCGTCGTCTCCCAAAGACTCCAGCTGGTCCTCTGTCACAGAAAAGAGAGAAGAAAGCGCAAAGCCAGCTGAGGGGTTAGAGGAAGAGCCGGAAACCAAAGCCATGGACGGGCGAGAAGGAATTTCAAAAGAAGCCCTCGCCATAGCATCAATCTCACTGGACTTGAGCTTACTGAAGAGCTCGTCGCAGGTGAGGGTCTCATAGTTCGGCGATTCGATGATTGCCTGAACCTTGGAGTCCCACACCGAACGGTCAAGAGTGTGCAAAAGCTTCAAAGCACGCTCATGATCGTCAAATGGCAACTGCTCTCTGTTAGCCCTCATCCTGTTGACAATCACCTGAAAGCGAGCGAATAAACTTTCTATGCTCTCGCCAGGTTGATGTCTAAAGTTCTCATACTCACGCTTGAATGACTCGTAGAGTCGGGTTTTGACTTGAGAGGTGCCCTCATGGAAACGCATGAGGGTGTCCCAGATCTCCCGAGCCGTAACGAGGTGAGAAACACGATCAAACTCACCCATGCTCAAACAAGAAAAGAGAGCATTACGGGCTCGGCTATTGGCATCGTGCTCATCGATCTGTTGCTGAGAAACACGAGCAGCCAAGACCACGTAATCAGCAAAGTTGCAAATATCCCAAATAGACGCACCCAAACTCTGCAGATAGGCCGACATGCGTATCTTCCAATACGCATAGTTCGTCCCATCAAAGAACGGCGGTTTGCCCACGCCGCGATCCATGTCGCCTTCGGTGGATCTGGAACCGGCTAAGGTGGAAGATCCTTAACCCGCTCCGATACCAATTGAAGGACCGAAAAGCTACCCGAAAGCGACCAGAGGGGGGGTGAATGGGAGCTTCAAAATTTCCTTACGGAAACTAGATGCCACTGTCCCAAAATCAACCCCAAAAGCGAACCCTAGAGCTTGCTAATGTCCACGACCCTAGATGTAGGGTGGATGCTCCCACGAAGCACAGCGGGACACTAGACAACCCTAGAAAGCCAACGCAAAAGACGAAACTCGAATCCAATCAAGAGCGAACGAACCGCGAACGAAACGGCGCGAAACAGCAACGATCGGACTCTGCCTGCGTCCGGTCAGCTGGGACCGAACGCGTCCGATCGTCAGAAATCGGCTCTGGGAGCTCTCTGTTCGCGATCGGACTCACTAGTACGGAGCGTCCGGTTGTGAACAGAGCGTCCGGTCAGATCAAACAAACACGATGAACAGGAACCTAGGCGCGTCCGGTCAATCGATAAACACAGGGTCCGGTCATGAGTGTCCGGTCAAAACAGAAACTCTGTACGCAACGCTCAACGACCGGACGCACTGGTCAGCGTCCGATCACTTCGCGACCAGCGTCCGGTCACCCCGCAGCCCCTCTGATCTTCTACCGATCCGACTCAAACTCACCCAAAACGCATCCTCTAGGGATCAAACTTGGTGAGTGAAGTCACAAGGAGGTTAGTGAGCTATCTCTAAGAGATCATGGCTCGAACCTAACTCCAAATCGGTGAATCGAAGAATTTTGGGGGAAGTGAGAAAAAGTGACCCGAAACGAAAAATCGATCGATCTCCTAGACCGTGAGGTTAGAGGATGATTCCTTCGGTGGAAAGAAGTGCCTCACGATCTAGAACAACTTGGTTCAAACGGAATGGCAAAAGATGAACCGAGCAAAGAGATCAAGCGACGGGAAAATCGTGGAGCAAAAGGATTTCGTGAAGAACACAAGCAAAACGGAAATCACAGCCACGAACTCGAATTAAGGACGCAAATCAAGCCATCGATCTGTGCTCCAAGGTGAGGATACGGCCTCACTTCCTCAACTCAACAGTACACAGAGTGGAGTCTCTCTGCGGATCTCAACTAGCTAAAGCAGGGGATGGGAGAGCAGGAAACCCTAGCAAATGAAGGCACTAACTGAGATAGCTAAAACTGAGATAGGGAGGAGGGTGTCTCCCCTGGACTACTTATACTAACCTAGACTAAGCCTATTTCCTACTCTACCCCTCTCTAAACTAATTATAGTGCGAACCAGCTAAACCCTAAGGCTATTCTGGTCCAACCCGCGGTGGTAGGTAGATCCGACGGCCACGCCCGCTCGAACCGAAGCGTTGCCTCGACGCAACCTCTGAATCGCCGCCACGTGCCGCCCTCGCTCTGCACCCCCGGTTTTGTGGCCCAAACCGGGAAACCAGCCTTTTCCAGCAACCCCCGGTTTTGAGGCCCAAATCGGGAAACCAGCCTCCAGCCTGAGTTTTGTGGCCCAAACTCAGAAACCCGCAGCGCCCGAGTTTTGAGGCCCAAACTCGGAAACCGGCCCACGCCCAGGTTTTGAGGCTCAACCTGGAAACCGTCGCGCCCAGGTTTTGTGGCTCAACCTGGAAACCCAGCACCCAGGTTTTGAGGCCCAAACCTGGAAACCGTCCACCCGTTGGTTTTTCTCTGGCTCAACCAACAAACCGGCGTCGTAGAGGGGATGCACCTCCGTGCACCCCGTCCACCGACATGACCGCATTTCTTCACTTGTCGTCGCCACAGGCTGCCAGCCACCACAGCTGATCCTCCGGCCTCTAGTCCCTCAGTCCAAGCCTCACGTCCGCCCTTCACTGTCCGATACATCGGCATGGCACGTCCGCCGCACGGCACGCCCATCCTTCATCGCGCCCAGTCCATCGGCACGACACGTCTCAACTTGACCTTCACCTGCCATCGATCACTGTCTCCGAGCTCGACACCTGCACAACACAAGCCAAAGAACATGCGCATCAAACCCGTTGACAATCACTCATCACTCAGAGACTCGACATACACCCATGTATCCGCAGGCCGACGAAGGTCCGGTCCGCATGGTGATGGCGAGGGAGCCAGCGCGCACGAGCCGCTTCCCGCTGGGCTTCTGCGTCTTGGTGAAGAGCTCGCCCCGGAAGATGTGAACGAACATCTCCCAATGCGGCTCCATCTTCAAATACCCCTCGCACAACGCAGCGAAGATGGCGGCGTGCGAGATCGAGTTGGAGGAGAAGTGGTGAAGCTCCACCCCGTAGTGGTGGGTTAACGCCCGCATGAAGCGGCTCGGCGGGACGCCAAGCCCCAGGCGGTGGTAACGGGTGAAGCTCACCATGTACCCCTCCGGCGGGTGCGGCTCCCGGTGGTCCTCTGATGGGATGACCCACCACGCAGATCCCTCCTCTGGGTTGGGACGAAGAAGCCCCTGAGCCACTAGCGAGTCCATCTCACGTTGCGTCACCTTCGACCGTCTCCAGGCCTCGGCCGGCTGCGGCGAGGTCTTGTCGGCCATGGCAACGATGAGGTGGGCTTTGACGACGAACGAACGGCCGGGGAGGTTGCTGGCTGCGGGCTCAGGAGGAAGGGGTGCGGGAACTGTGGCGGCTATGGAGGCAAAGGCAAAGAGAAGAGCCCTCTCCCCCTCTCTCGGTATTTATACGAAAGAACACCAACAGGCGAGGCGTCCCATGGCGACGAAAAAGGTAACCGCATAACATTTAATGCGCCCGCCTAACTATGTCTCGAGCCGGATGCAGGGTACACGCAGCAGCTCTCCATTCGCTCCACTACCCGAGCCCGCCACGACCGTCGCCCCGGCTTCGCGTCCGCCGCCCTCCCCGGCAGATTTCGCCTAAAAAGGCACGCCCAATGGGCAGAAGGATTCCCAGATGACGGAGGCTTCTTCACGAAGGTAAAAACAGGCCCCGGCCCTAAGCCTCGAAGCAGCGAAGGCTGGCCCTCGAAGAGGGTTCGACAGCCGGCTTCGAGCACCCGAGTCAGGGACACCAAGGGGCGCCACTCGCGGCATCACTCGAGGGCCAAGCCCTCGAGGCCCTTCATGTGTATCCAAGGCAGGGAGCACGACGTGCAGTGAGATCCCCTCCGAGGGAGGCATCGAGCCACTGGGCCCTATCGAATGGACCCGGCACTCCTGCAGACTGAGCACCCATGCTTCATGAGATGGCCTCCGGGCTACAGTCGACCCCTATCGAACGGGGCACGAGGTCTCACTTGGCTTCCCCGTTACCAGCTCACCGGGAACCTCGATACTCGCCCGCTCGTGGTAGTACGAGGCATCCCACCTCGCATCCGATCGAAAGGACTCGCGGGATGACAAGCCAGGGCAACCGGCGTGCCGGACAGCTCGAAGAGCCGGCCGGCCGGTTCAGCCTGGCACCCCTCAACGAAAGGGGGTCTAAAAAACTCGGGGGCTCGACACTCCCGAACCTAAAAAATGCAACTAACACTCACACAAGAAAAAGCCCACGAGGGAGTCTTAACCACTCCCCCGTGGCCTCGGGGGCTACACCCGCGGGTGTCACGCGCACGACACCCACGGGATCAAAGCAGCCAAACCCTCGAGAACCGGCTAGCTAACCCTCGAGGTCCCAGTTGAGAGCCCCTGCTCGAGTGCGAGCACTCAAACAAGGGCTCGGGGGCTACTGTCGGGGGTCCACAAAAGGGGTACCCCCAATCAACGCAAACTAATAGGTTAAACCTAGAACGCTCGGTGGGAAGACCTGTGATGAAATCCATACGAATCTCTTCCCACTTCCATTCTGGAATAGATAACGGCCGTAACAATCAGGCAGGTCTTAGGTGTATAGCTTTTATCCTGCAGCAAGTATCACACCTTGCGACATAAGCAGCGACTTCCTTCTTCACCCTTGACCACCAATACCTTGTTCTCAAATCTTGGTGCATCTTACTGCTTCCTGGATGGATAGACAACTTTGAATTATGAGCTTCATTTAGAATTCTTTCTTTTAGCTCCGTGCTCTTTGGAACAACCAACCTCTTGTTATACCACAAGATTCCCTGTTCATCAGTTCTAAAGTTCAAAGAACTACTGATTTCTAACCTCTTCTTGATTTGACAGATCTCTTCATCAGTCTTTTGTCCTTCGATGATGTCACTTTCTGTCGGGGGTCCACAAAAGGGGTACCCCCAATCAACGCAAACTAATAGGTTAAACCTAGAACGTCGGTAAATAACAAACCTAACTAGTCTAACCCCTTAAAGAGACCAATCCCTCGAGGCCCACAACACTGGCCCGCCAAGCCAGGCCTCAGGCGAACGCGCGCTCTCCGTCTCGCCCGAGTTCACCGAGCCAGGCCTCGGGCTGACGCCCATTCTCCATCTCGCCCGAACCCTCCGAAGCCAGGCCCCGGGCGAGCGCTCCACTAAAACCTCGAGTCTTGGTATTTAGGGCTCGAGCCCCCCACAGCCGAACACCATACCTCGAGACCCCACGTGGGGACCTCGAGCCTCTATGGCACAGCAGCCTATCCCTCGAGACGCTTATGCTTCCCTCGAGCGGCGCAGGCATCTGATGCCAGCCCCATACCGCGCATTTAATACATCCACCTACTCCAGTCACGTCCTCTGCAGCCCGACGTGTACCACAGTAACCAGGGCAGAGTCAAGTCTCGTTTTCACCACAAGCATGGGCAAAAAGGCGCCAGTACGACATTGTTAACCCATACCCTACACTGTTGCACGTCCAAAAAACGTCTCGAGGCCCGGATGCCCACTGCTCAATCAATTTTCACGGGACTTGTCCATACCTGCGGGGGCTCGGGCCCCCCGTAGGCGCCACCTCGAGGCCGGCTCCGCGCCCCTCGAGCCCTAAACTACTTTCATGCTATTGGAAGACAGGTATCCCAAGACCCGGAGGGACCCCGTCGTGTCCTGTACGTGCCGGAATGGGTGCTGCACGGCTTCTACATCGTCACGCCATCATGTCCGCGCCCGGGATGGAGGCCACGCCCCAAGGACGCCTCAACAGCAACGCCCTCATCGGCTCCAGTGGACCCGACAAGACAGGGTTCCTACCCCTCTCCGTATTGGGCATCGTACGCCCCGACACCAGTAATACCCTTGTGTAACCCTGGCCTCCCCTTGCTCTATAAAAGGGGACACCAGGGCCCTCATTCCACGGTTACAAACAAGTTAGAACGCACATACGCCCACACACCCTCACACTTGAGTCCGGACTCTGGTCCACGCTCGCCAAGCTTGTATTCGCCCCTGTACAAGCACTTAGGTGCAAGTAATACAAGAACCTCCTCCCCTGCTGGACATAGGGCCTTCTTTGCCCGATCCAGGATAAATCCTTGTGTCATCTTGCATCACCATCCAGGAAGAGAGCACGCGAACATATTACTCATTGGTGTCACACCCCCGGGTCCGAAACACCGACACTTTCCAAGGTGCAGTGTATGGTGATATTGTTTAACATAACGGGGTGCATAAGGTTAAATCCATCTTCCAACAACGGTTGTAGGGAGTTGCAATGAGTCTTGCGACTCAAGGCATCGGCTACAACGTTTGCTTTTCCCGGGTGGTAATTCACTTCAAGGTTGTAATCCTTAATCAACTCTAACCATCTTCTCTGCCTCATGTTCAACTCTGGCTGGGTAAAGATATATTTCAGACTTTTATGATCCGTGTACACATGACATAGGTTTCCCATAAGGTAATGCCTCCAAATTTTGAGTGCATGCACTACGGCTGCCAATTCCAAATCATGAGTGGGGTAATTCTCTTCATGTGGTCGCAACTAACGAGAAGCATAGGCGATAACCCTTCCGTTCTGCATGAGTACACATCCAAGTCCAACCTTGGATGCGTCACAAAACACATCAAAAGGTTCCTCCAAGTTTGGCTGAGCCAAAACAGGCGCGGAAGTCAACAACGTTCGCAGAGTGCGAAAAGCTGCTTCACACTCTGGAGTCCATTCGAACTTCTTGTTTTTCTGCGTTAAACGGGTCATAGGCTTGGCTATTCTTGAAAAATCCGGAATAAACCGACGGTAGTATCCTGCCAAACCCAAAAAGCTGCGAACCTAAAAAACACTTGTGGGTGCTTCCCAATCCATAACCTCTTGCACTTTAGAAGGGTGTACAGAGATCCCTTCCCCTGAAAGGACGTGACCAAGGAAAGGTACCTTCTTTAACCAAAACTCACACTTACTGAACTTAGCATACAACTTGTGCTCTCTAAGCCGGGTCAAAACAACTCGTAGATGCACAGCATGATCCTTCTCATTCTCAGAGTATACCAAGATATCATCGATGAACACTACAACAAACTTATCCAACTCCGGCATGAAGACCGAATTCATCAGGTACATGAAATGTGCCGGTGCATTGGTCAATCCAAAGGACATAACTAGATACTCATAGAGTCCGTATCTGGTAGAGAAAGCTATTTTTAGTATATCTTCTCTTCTGATCTTAATTTGATGGTATCCTGACCTCAGGTCGATCTTGGAGAACACTTTCGCCTTTGACAACTGATCAAACAAGACATCGATTCGAGGTAAGGGGTACTAGTTCTTTATTGTTACTGCATTAAGTGGTCTGTAGTCGACACACATCCTTAAAGTTTTATCCTTCTTCTTCACAAAGATAGCGGGACATCCCCAAGGTGACGAACTAGGGCGTATCAAACCCTTATCCAAAAGCTCCTGTAACTGAACTTTGAGCTCTGCTAACTCTTTAGCATGCATCCTATACGGTCTCCGAGATATGGGTGCCGTTCCAGGGACTAACTCTATAGCAAACTCCACATCCCTATCCGGCGGTAGTCCAGGCAACTCATCAGGAAAAACATCCGGAAACTCACACACTACTAAGATCTCAGCTATCTGCTTGGCTGTGATATTGAACAACACTCCGATCTCATGGGGGTTTCGAGGTAACTTGAACCGAAAAGAAGACCCATTTCTGGGACTAACCATGGACACTACTCTCTCTGCGATGTCTAGATTGAGTTTCCAGAGTTTCATCCAACCCATACCCAAGATTACATCCAGACCTAGACCAGGAATGACTATGGGGTCCACTATGGCCTGTTTATCCCCAAAGGTCATTTCCACTCCTTTAGCCATTTTACGCGCGGAGAGAACAGATCCGACGAAACTTATCTGATATCCCCGGTCTAACTCTACTAACTCAAGATTACTTCTTATAACAAAGTTCTCACTTATGAAAGAATGTGATGCTCCAGAATCAAACAGCACAACGGCGGGGCATTGATTAACAAGAAACGTACCAGCGGTGGCAGGCTCTCCTTCTGGCACTTCCTTAACAGTGGTATAATGCACATGACCTACGCGAGGTGGAGGCTGGGTGTACTGCTTCTTTGGACGAGGGCACTGACGTGACAGGTGTCCAGTCTGACCACAGTTGTAGCACGGACCAATCACATATGGGGTCTTGGGACCTCCTGCACTTCCTGCCTTAGCTTTGTTCTGCATCAGGGGAGCGGTGTAGGGCTTCTAAAAACCGGGACGGGGACGGTTGGTGGTGATCTTCCTCTGCGGGGGTCGGAACCTTGCTCCAGCCACTGGCGGGCGATACGGGGCGCGTGCTCCGAAAGGGGCCCTCTGTTGAGACAAACCTCCTTCGTTCGCACAACGGCGGTTTTTTGTCGCCAGCCTACTGTCATTGGCTTCATGATTTAGGCAGTCACTGACGAAGTCACTGAAGGTAGTGCGGTGACTGTTGCCCATTTTTGAAAGCATGGCGGCACTCATGCCACGTTTGAAGCTTGCGATCTTCTTGGCCTCAGTGTTGACAAAGTCTGGGGCGTAGCGAGCTAGGTTGTTGAAGCTGTGCAGATACTCGGACATAGATCTGGTTCCCTGAGACAGCCTCATGAACTCTGCAATCTTCATTTCCATCAGACCACTAGGGATGTAGTGGTTGCGCATAGCAGTCGAGAACTGATCCCAAGTGACACGTGCATTTGCAGGCAAGGATGCACGGTACTGGGCCCACCACAAGCCTGCGGGTCCTTCCAACATGTGGGCGGCGTACTCCGCCTTGAGCTCTTCCGTCAGACGAAGCAGACGGAACTTCTGGGTGATGGAGTTGAGCCCTTCATCAGCCTCAAGCAGTTCGGTGACTTCCTTGAACACCGGAGGACGGGTGTCCAAGAAGTCACGGTAGGAGCTATACTGGTTGGGCTCTAGGCCTTGACGTTGTTGATGCTGCTGCGCAATGTTGTTAGCGATATTGCGGAGGGTGGCCTCCATGTGCCTCTGCATTTCTTCCATGTTCCTTTCGCTTCCCAGAAACTGGCCGAAAAATGCTTCTGGCGTCATCGGCGGCGGTGGGGGAGGTGGCAGATTCTCCTCCTGTCCTGCCCCCTGTCCACGCTGGCTGCGAGTGTGTGCCGGCATCTGCATATCCCATTAATAAGCAATCATTAGGTGATGTTACATTGATCATGAATAAATACTGCGCTGCACATAATTCGAAAATTTAGCACACGACCAAGTATAATTACTCATTTCCATACAACATCACAAAATAATAGCTCGAAATTAGACATGCAACGACGGATTTCCATAAAAGATGCCAGATCGAAGTCTGGACTTTGTCCCAAAAGACATACATGCCATCATACATCTCCAACATAAAACCAACACATGTTTAGGGTGTTACATCATCAGCGAACGTGCTCAAGCTATACAAAAGAAAATGGCTCCTAACTAAACTAGCGCTCAAGCGTCTCCAGCGGCGGATGCGGCGTCCTCTACGTCGACGTCGATCATCAGCTCATCAGCGTGATCCTCCTCCGGTGGGGCGTCGGGACCAAGGACCTCTCCGTCCTGGGGATCCGGGGCCTCGGCTGCGGCTGGGGCGGCGGCCTCCTATGCGGCATGATGCATCTGGTGGACTGCCTCATGGAGCTGGTCGATGTAGGCCTGCTGTCCATGGATCTGCTGTATTAAGAGGTGGGCTCCCTCTCTGAGCTGGTCGAGCGCGGTGCGGGCCTCATCCCTCTGAAGAGCGGTAGTCAGGTGCATCTGCTTTGCAACGGTCCTGGCAGTGGCCTGTGCTGCTGCTGTAGTACGGGCGTCGTCACGCTCAAGAGTAATCTGCTGAATCCTCTCCTGAAGGCGAGCTACCTCGGCATCGAACTCTTCCTGTAGCTTCCTCTTGAAATTCCCGTCGAAAACCCTAAGTAGGTCGGCCCAGTCGTCGATTCGATCCGGCGGGAGCCCCTCGAGCCACCGGCGGGCGGTGTCCGAGAGGTAAAGTGGGAGTTGGCGTATGATCACACGGTCGTCGTTCTTCGCTCCGCCCAGTTGGCAGCCTAGGCGGAAGTCCGAGAGCCAGAGCTTGGGCTCGACCTCCCCATCATACTTCACGATGTTGGTCGGCGGTCGGAAGCGGTCGGGGAGGGTTGAGCTGCGGATGGCCCGGCTGAAGACTCTAGGGCCCGGGGGCTCGAAGACTTGCCGGTCCTCGTCGCTGTCGTAGCGCCCCCCTCGATGGGCGCTATAGCCACGCTCCTGGCCCCCTTGTCCTTGCGCCGACGGTTGATGTCGTTGCGGGCGTCGTTGGGGTCTCGAGGTGGCCGGTTGTCGACGATCCGTTCGTGGACTGGCCTAGCTCGAGAGGCGTCCGGCTGGTGGACGGATGCCTCGCGCTCGTTGCGGGGCGTGTCCGCCGGCTTCCCCGAGGCTGCTCCACGCCGGCGTGACGCCGAGCTCTCGGCCTGCTGCACAGCGGCTGTCTCGAGGAGGTTCTTCATTTCCCCGAGCATGCGCCTGGCGTCGGGGTTGGAGACGGCGGGCAGGTCACGGATCATCATCGCCGCCGCCACCACGTTCTGCCCGGCTCGCGGGAAGCATACCGCGGGGCGTGCTGGTGCCCCATCCTCGAGGATCCGCCGGTGGACCTCTCGAGCCCGACCTCGAGCTCCAGCTCCTCGGGGCTGGGGTGGTTCCTGCATCAGGGTTTGCCGGAGCTGCAGCAGGGGTCGCCGTTCTTCCTCAGCTTTGGTGATTGCCTCCTGCACCTGCGCGAGTTGCGCCGCCCGGCCGTCGTCATGCTGAGGCGGTGCAGCCGGTGCTGGAGGTTCGTTCCTCCCCTGAACACGTGATCCGCCTGCCGCGGCCACGTCGCTGGGGCCCTCTAGATTGAGCGCCGGCCTGCCGTCGTCGCCCTCGTCCTCGGTATCGCATACGACCCCCTCGAGTTGGAAGCACTCCCTGGTGGGATCCCAGAGGTCGGGGTCGTGGTAGTCGTATTCGTTGGAGTCGGAGCTGTTGACGGCGTGCCGCCTTGGTCGATGCTGGGACCGCAGCTCGCGGTACCATTCTCCGACGGTGGCTTGCCGGGGTGGCTCGATGGCTCGCGAGAAGCCGCGGTCGACGTACGCGGGGTGGACGATCACCAGGTTGGCCATGGCCTGCAGTAGCACGCCCGGGCGCTCCTCCTGGCCTGCCGGCGGTCGGTCCCGACGGTGCTCATTGAGCTGGCGGGCGTAGGCTGCTGCGGAGCTGTCGAGGTCGAACGGGAACCGCCGGCGTCGAGCGCGGTACACCCTGTGCGGGAGGAGGCTGGGTGGCGTCGACGGTGCATGGCTCGGAGGCCTCTGGCCTGGCTCCTGGTCCGTGCGCATGATGAACGTGAAGTCGCTGGGCGGGCGCGGGCGCGCCCTGGAAGTCTCCGGCCGTGCGCCGGGCAGGCACCGCCTTGGGAACTTCGCGCCGGCCACGGGGAAGTGTGTGTGCACCGCCGGCACCGCCTGTGCCTGGCGACGATGGTGACGACGGCGCCGCTCACGGGATGGCGACGCGTGGTGGTGTGGGCGACGTGCCACGCTCCTCGCATGGGGTGGCGTGACACGCCCTCGACTCGGGCCCTCCGTGGAGAGCAAGGTCAGCACGTTGCCGTTGTCGGTGGCCAGGAACTCGAGGCTCCCGAACCAGATGATGGCACCAGCAGAGAATGAAGGAGTCGAAGCAGCCATCCAGGAAACAGCGAGAAACCGACTCAACACGCGAAGGCCCCTACCTGGCGCGCCAACTGTTGGTGTTTCGAACCCGGGGGTATGACACCAACGAGTAATGTGATCGCGTGCTCTCTTCCTGGATGGTGATGCAAGATGACACAAGGATTTATCCTGGTTCGGGCAAAGAAGGCCCTACGTTCAGCGGGGGAGGAGGTTCTTGTATTACTTGCACCTAAGTGCTTGTACAGGGGCGAATACAAGCTTAATGAGCGTGGACCGGAGTCCGGACTCGAGTGTGGACGTGTGTGTTGTCTATCGGAGTTGTGTAACCGTGGACTCGCGTCTTGTCCTCCTCACGCGAAGGGCCCTGGCGTCCCCTTTTATAGAGCAAGGGGAGGCCAGGGTTACACAAGGGTATTATAGGTGTCGGGGCGTACGATGCCCAATACGGAGAGGGGTAGGAACCCTGTCTTGTCGGGGCCACTGGAGCCGACGTGGGCGTTGCTGTTGAGGCGTCCTTGGGGCGTGGCCTCCATCCCGGGCGCGGACGTGATGACGTGACGATGTAGAAGCCGTACAACACCCATTCCGGCACGTACAGGACACGGCGGGGTCCCTCCGGATCTTGGGGTACCTGTCTTCCAATAGCATGAAAGTAGTTAGGGCTCGAGGGGCGCGGAGCCGACCTCGAGGTGGCGCCTACGGGGGGCTCGAGCCCCCGCAGGTATGGACAAGTCCTGAGGAAATTGATTGAGCAGTGGGCATCTGGGCCTTGAGACGTGGCTTGGACGTGCAACGGCGTAGGATATGGGTTAACAGTGCCGTACTGGCGCCCTTTTGCCCATGCTTGTGGTGAAAACGAGACTTGACTCTGCCCTGGTTACTGTGGTACACGTCGGGCTGCAGAGGACGTGACTGGAGTAGGTAGATGTATTAAATGCAGGCGGTATGGGGCTGTCATCCGATGCCTGCGCCGCTCGAGGGAAGCATAAGCGCCTCGAGGGATAGGCTGTTGTGCCAGAGAGGCTCGAGGTCCCCTGCGTGGGGTCTCGAGGTATGGTGTTCGGTTGTGGGGGGCTCGAGCCCTAAATGCCAGGACTCGAGGTTTTAGTGGGGCGCTCGCCCGGGGCCTGGCTTTGGAGGGCTCGGGCGAGATGGAGAACGGGCGTCAGCCCGAGGCCTGGCTCGGTGAACTCGGGCGAGACGGAGAGCGCGCGTTCGCCCGAGGCCTGGCTTGGTGGGCCAGCGTTGTGGGCCTCGAGGGGTTGGTCTCTTTAAGGGGTTAGACTAGATAGGTTTGTTATTTACAGGCGTTCTAGGTTTAACCTATTAGTTTGCGTTGATCGGGGGTACCCCTTTTGTGGACCCCCAACAGTAGCCCCAAGCCCTTGTTCGAGTGCTTGCACTCGAGCAGGGGCTCCCGACTGGGATCTCGAGGGTTAGCTAACTGGTCTCGAGGGTTTGGCTGCTTTGAGTCCGTGGGTGTCGTGCGTGCGACACCCGCGGGTGTAGCCCCCGAGGCCACGGGGGAGTGGTTAAGGCTCCCTCGTGGGCTTTTTCTTGTGTGAGTGTTAGTTGCATTTTTTAGGTTCGAGAGTGTCGAGCCCCCGAGTTTTTTAGACCTTCTTTCCTCGTGGGTTGCCAGGCTAAACCGGCCGGCTGGCTCTTCGAGCTGTCCGGCACGCCGGTTGCCCTGGCTTGTCATCCCGCGAGTCCTTTCGATCGGATGCGAGGTGGGATGCCTCGTACTACCACGAGCGGGCGAGTATCGAGGTTCCCAGTGAGCTGGTAACGGGGAATCCAAGTGAGACCTCGTGCCCCATTCGATAGGGGTCGACTGTAGTCCGGAGGCGATCTCATCAAGCATGGGTGCTCAGTCTGCAGGAGTGTCGGGTCCATTCGATAGGGCCCGGTGGCTCGATGCCTCCCTCCGAGGGGATCTCACTGCACGTCGTGCTCCCTGCCTTGGATACACATGAGGGGCCTCGAGGGCTTGGCCCTCGAGTGGTGCCGCGAGTGGCGCCCCTTGGTGTCCCTGACTCGGGTGCTCGAAGCCGGCTGTTGAACCCTCTTCGAGGGCCAGCCTTCGCTGCTTCGAGGCTTAGGGCCGGGGGCCATTTTTACCTTCATGAAGAAGCCTCCGTCGTCTGGGAATCCTTCTGCCCGTTGGGCGCGCCTTTTTAGGCGGAAACCGTCGGGGAGGGCGGCGGACGCGAAGCCGGAGCGACGGTCGTGGCGGGCCCGGGTAGTGGAGCGAATGGAGAGCTGTCGCGTGTACCTGTCAACCGTCTCGAGACGTGGCTAGGTGGGCGCATTAAATGCATGCGGTTACCTTTTTCATCGTGGGAGACCCCATCCGTTGGGGTTTTCCCTTATAAATATCGAAAGAGGGGGAAAAGGAACCCTTTACTTTGCCTTCGCCTTCACCGCCGCCGTAGCCTCCACGCGTCCTCTCCCTCGAGCTAGCAATTGGGAATCTTCCCGGCCGTCCGTCCGCCGCTCAGATCCGCGCCGTCGCTGCCATGGCCGCCCAAGTGTTGCCGCCTGAAGATTGGAGTCCGACGAAGGTGACGCAGCAGGAGCTGGAAACGTTGGTGGAGCGGGGGCTTCTCCGTCCCAACCCGCAGGGGGGCCCTGCGTGGTGGATTCTCCCATCGGCGGACCACCGGGAGCCGCACCCGCCGGACGGGTACGTGGTGAGCTTCACGCGTTACCACCGTATGGGGCTCGGCGTCCCGCCGAGCCGCTTCATACGGGGGCTAGCCCACCACTTCGAGATGGAGCTGCAGCACTTCTCCCCCAACTCCATCTCGCACGCCGCCATCTACGCCACCGTGTGCGAGGGGTACTTGAAGATTGAGCCACACTGGGAGATGTTCGTCCACCTCTTCCAGGGCGAGCTCTTCAACAAGGCTGCAAAGCCGAGCGGGAGGAGGCTCGCGCGCGTGGGCTCCCTCACCATCACCGCAAGGACCGGGCCTTCGTCGGCCAACGTTCCCCGCGACTACCTCCGCTACAAGCTGTCCACCAACCAGGCGGGGTGGGACGACCACTGGTTCTACCTGCGGAATGTGGACGGGCTTCTTCCGCAGTACACCGGCAGGGTCATCACCCATCGCCCGGAGAAGTGGAACTGGGGCGTCGCGGCGGACAGGCAGCGCCACCTGTTGCCGCTGATGAACACGATGCAGACGCTGGTGGAGGACAAGAAGCTGACTGTCCAGGCAGTTATCTGGGCGTTCCATCAGCGGAGGGTCCTTCCTCTGGCGGACCGCCCCCTTCTCATGTTTGAGATGGGGCCAAACGCCTCGCTCGAGGCACTGAACCAATCGAGGATGGCCGAGGAGCTTATGGCGCCCTCGATTGTCTTGCAGCCGTCGAAGCACGAGGTCCCCCACCGCCAGGTCCCTCTTGCGCACGTGCTTGTCGTGGTAGCGTCAAAGTGTTTGCTGGTAGCGCGCGGAGTTGATGAGCGCCACGTCTCGGGCCTCCACGAGCTGGTCCTTGGCGTTGGCGAGCTTTTCGTCGTTGGTTTGCTCGTTGTAGGCTCGAAGTCGAGGTGAGCCGTACTCGAGGTCGGTAGGCACGACGGCCTCGGCGCCGTAGATTAGGAAAAACGGAGTGAACCCGGTGGCTCGACTCGGCGTAGTCCTGAGGCCCCACAGCACCGACGGGAGCTCTGCGGCCCACCCCTTTCTGAAATTTTTGAGGGTCTTGAACATCCTCGGCTTCAGCCCATGGAGTATCATGCCATTGGCGCGCTCGACCTGCCCGTTGCATTGAGGGTATGCAACCGAGGCCCAGGTTACGCGAATGTTGTTGTCGTCGCAGAAGTTGGTGAATTTTTTGCCCGTAAATTGGGTGCCATTGTCGCTGATGATGACATTGGGCACCCCAAACCGGTACATGATGTCTGCGATGAACTCGACAGCCTTCTCGGAGGTGGGGTCGCCTATCGGCTTAGCCTCGATCCACTTGGTGAACTTGTCGATGGCCACGAGCACGTGTGAGTGCCCTCCACTTGCCTTTTTGAGGGGACCCACGAGGTCGAGCCCCCAAACGGCGAATGGCCAAGTAATTGGGATCATCTGCAGGGCATGTGCGGGTTGGTGCGTCTGCTTGGCGTAGAATTGACACCCATGGCATGCTCGGACCAAGCGCTTGGCGTCTCCAATGGCGGTCGGCCAATAGAAGCCTTGACGGAAGGCGTTCCCAACCAGGGTCCTTGGTGCTGCGTGGTGGCCGCAAGCCCCTGAGTGCATGTCGTCGAGGAGCTTGCGTCCTTCCTCGAGGGGATGCAGCGCTGAAGGATCCCGGTCGGGCTTCGTCGGTACAGCTCCCGCTCGTCGCCGTAGATGACGTAGGTCTTGGCCCTTCGAGCGATGCGTCGGGCCTCCGTCTTGTCTTCTGGTAGCACGCCTTGTGACACTCTAGTGTCAACCACTGCATTAAGGCACTGCATTTAGCTACTAAAGAAACATGAGCAACGCATTGCATCATTTCATGAGCATGAGAGTGTTTTGTCTTTTGTTTATTTATTTGGATTTGGATTTCTATTGGACTTGGTTATTTTAGTGGATTTCTGTTTTGGCAAAGAGTTTTATAAAATAGAGAATATTGAGTAGAGTGCTTTTCATGTTGGAGTTTTGACCTAGTTTAGATTAGTTTGTAATTAAAAATAAGTCAAACAAAATGGTTTATACTTTAAAATTGGCTTTGTTTATGTGGGGGATTTAAAAATGGTTTTCAGAAAAAGTGTCCTATATGAAAGTTGTAGAGAAAATTATTTCGAGAAACTTTTATATTTGGGTCAAAACCTAGTTTGGAGTTTTTGAAACTGTTTTTGAGTGGTCAAAGTTTGAAAAGAATTTGGAAAAAGAAAAAGGAAAACGATTTCTGCCGCGCCCCACCTTTCGGCCCATCTGGCCTTTTCGGCCCGACTCGCGCGCGCCGGCCCAGCTCGGCCGCGCACCCCGTGCCGCTCGCCAGCGTTCGCCCGCGTGCCGCGCGCGCCGCGCGCTGCTGCCGCTGACATGCCGCGTCGTACGCCGGCCGCAACCGCCACGTGGCCGCCGCATGCTGCCGAGGATCCTCGCCGGCCACTCCTCGCTCGATCCTCTCTCACCCGAGCACGCAAGCTATCTCCCCCGGCCACTCTCCGCTCGCCTCGCCTACCGCACCCGCTCGCCGTGCACGGCATCACCGCGCTGCCTCGCCGACCGCGCCGCCGTGGTCCCGCCACGACCACTGGCCGGTCAAGCCGATCAAAACCCCGAGCACCCCTTCACTCCCTCGCTCACCCGCGCACACAACTCGCACTCGCTCTCTCACTCTCGCTCGCATTCTCGCCCGTGCACGAACACGAACCGAGCGCTCCCCGCTCGCCGCGACCACCGCCGCAACCACCCCTCTCCGTTCTGACCTCGTCGGAGCACCTCCCTTCGATTCCCTCCGTACACCGCTCCGCCTACACCGTGCACACGCCGTGCGCACGTTGTCATCCCCGACCGAGCCCCTTCGCCGCCGGAGGACGAAGCGCCTCTTTCGGTCCGTCAGTCGCCACCGCCGAGCCGCAACGCCGTTCTTCCCCAACCCGAGCTCCACCGACTCTTCTCCTTCATCTTCGAGCTTCACCGAGTCAAGGCAAGGTGAGAACACCACCCAGTCTCAACGCTACCGTCTTCTACCACCCGTTTCTCTCCGGCCGAGCGCCATGGGCGCCGCCGCGGACCTCGCTCGTGGCCAAGCTCCTCTGGAGCCACCCGAGCCAAACCAACCCCGTAGCTTTGCTCCTTAGGGTTCTCTTGAGCTTTTGCCTCCTCCAATTTCTCCGGCCGCCGCCGGAAACGGCGTAGCCGCGCGTTGCCGCCATCACCGTGCGCCGCCACTCGCCGCCGGCATGCTCCGGCCGTGCGCTAGCCAAACCACCTACACCACTCGATGCGCCTCGTCGAGACGAGTTCGCAAGCCTAGCTTAACCGCCGGCGACCTCACCGTCGGCGAGGAATCGACGGTCAAACCTCTCCCCTGTTTCCATCTCGCCCGAGCCCTCGAGCCAGGCCTCGGACGGGCGTTTGTTTTTCCGTCTCGCCCGAGCCCTCGAGCCAGGCCTCGGACGGGCGTTTGTTTTCCGTCTCGCCCGAGCCCTCGAGCCAGGCCTCGGATGGGCGTTTGTTTTCCGTCTTGCCCGAGCCCTCGAGCCAGGCCTCGGACGGGCGTGTGTTTTTCCGTCTCGCCCGAGCCCTCGAGCCAGGCCTCGGACGGGCGTGTGTTTTCCGTCTCGACCGAGCCCTCGAGCCAGGCCTCGGACGGGCGTTTGTTGTCCGCCTCGCCCGCGCCTCGAGCCAGGCCTCGAGCAAACCCTCGGGCACTGTCTCGTTCGAGCCGGGCCTCGAGCGAGCACACCTATTCCGTACGCCGAGTGTTTTCCAGAAAACGTTTTCCAAAATATTTTTCTATTTCCCGTAAATGCTTGTTTATTTTGTAGATCCTATTTTGTTAGTCCAAATGGAGTGCTTTCAGTTTTGCTAGTTTGTTTATGAGTAGATCTACCTTGAAAAAATATAAAAGTATTTTTGGTAGGAGTTAATTTTACTGTTTTCTTTTATTTCAGTTTATATGCTTTTGCTAAGATAAATGGTTATATATGTTTTCTGGTTGAGATAATTCCTGTAAAATTTTGTGTAAGTTTATTATCCTATTTTATACATGTGAAAAATATATAATGCACTATTTATGTAGAAAAAGTTTCTGTTATGGTTAAAAGTCCTTTTTGGCTGATTTCTTTGAATAAAGGTTAAGGTGTTTTATATGTCGAGATAAAATGTGGAAAAATTTGTACAGTCTCTGTTTATAAGGTTCAAGCTAAGAAAAATTAAAGCATGACCTATTGTGTGGAGAAATCTGAAGTTGCTTTACAAAGGTGCTTTTCTGTGTTTTCCTTTGAAAATTCATGTAAGAAATAATATAATGTTTCTGTTCATGGGACTATCTTAATAAGCATAAAATATGAAATAGAATCTGGGAAAAATGTGAAATAGAGTGGTGCACCCTTTTACAGTATGGTTGTAGTTCAAAGTACCTTTTTGGGCAGTTTGCTTGTTATTTTTATATCTGCAGTTCTGTATTTTATTTTTGGCTGAAATTTGTTCAGTGAAGTCCAGCAACTGTTGTTTGCCTTTTGGAATTTTCGTGGATTTTTCTGAGTCCAGAAAAGTGCACTTGCAGTTCAAACCTAAGCTTCTTTTGATTTACTAAATGGGAAATAGGTGAATAAAAGGATTTTGTTTTATGAATTAAATGAGTATTTACCTCAATGGTTCAACAAGTTGGTTTTATTGGTTTGCAAGAAATGCTCTTTCTCATACCACACATCTCGCACCCCGCATTTAAATATTTATTATTCGTCGCATGCAATAGGATCGACACTCCCGGAACCCGATCAGGAGCCAGAGACAAACGCCGAGCAGCAGATCCCGGAGCTCCAGCAAGCCGAGGAAGTCAACCCTGCCAGCGACACTAACTTGCCCGAGTGCCCCTCCCACGAGGCCTCGGTCTTCACCCAAGGCAAGCCCTGGAGCATTCTAAGTCTCCCAGTATTTACAATTAAAATTACTTGAGTCCTTTTATATTGTGATGCATTAGGTCTAGGAGTTGAATGAATCCTATTTGCTGCATTACCATTCCTTGATGATTGATTAATATCTACCTTGTTATCTTGTTATTTATTTGCAATGTAGAATTGCTTAGCCTGCTTAATAAAAGTAGTAGTTAATGATGTCCCCATAATACCCTGATGGGTATTTATTGGATCACGGTTGGCTATATTTGCTATCGTGGAAAAGAACCTGAGTAGTAATGAAATACGGTCAACTGGAAGGCAGGGCACAAGTTTGGAAACTTGGGGCAGTCCGTCCGTTGGATCGTGTAGGTTTGTATCGATGTTGGCCCTCGTTCATTTTTGAACGCGCCCTTTTACTTAGGGATATGTCGGTGCCGTAATCATCGACCCCAAAGCCGGTTAGAAGCTGTTCGGGCCGGTCTCAATCCGTGTCGTGCCCTCTAGTATGGAAATTGCGATCTGCCGCGTGAGGCCATCGCCAGGTTCCAATTGGGCGGTCCGTGCTTGAACCGCGGCGATTACCACCACGAACAAGCGTCAAGCGGTTGCCCAATGCATGGACCCGACGGGGAAAGTGTGGGCTGGTATTAAAGGTCTTTCACCAGCTGGTTTGGAATTCGATTCGAGTCGCCGTCTCCCCCGGTTAGTGGGAAACTATGGCGAGCTTCACCACGATACAACTCCATGTGATATCTAAAGGTTCAACTAAAATGTGGACAAGTCAACTGGATATGGTTATATTATTTATCTGCTAGACTCAAGTGTGTGCAATAGTTCAGGTGCAAACCTAGAAGAAGGAATAGGTATAAAAGATGACAGCTCATTAACTTCACTAATACTTCGCTTATCTTAAATTGAGCTTTTCGCGAATTCAAGATCCCAGCTCCACCCCAAAAAGGCCTTGCATGTCCTTGGTGTCTTTATTTTCAGTTGGACGGGTAAGTCTAGCTGAGTACATTCCAGTACTCAGGGTTTATCCCGTTTGTTGTAGATGGCCAGGTCTACTTCGGCTATTGTAAGCACTGCCTCTACCCAGTGGAAGGTGATGAGGAGTAGGCCCAGGGCAGGGTCGTCCAGAAGCTTTCCCCTTTTCTTTTGCTGGACCGAGACTACTAGTGGCACATTATCTTAAAAAGGGAGGAGTGAGTTGTGTCGAGTGGATTTATCAAAACAATGTTTTATTTGGACCACATGTGTGGTGGTCGTGCTTTAAACTATTTCAGCTTCCGCACTTTTAAACACGGTATTGTAATAACTCCGTTTTAAATTCGCACTCTGATATTTTAAATTCAGTTTCGTTTTCGTTATGATGTATCTTTACGAATGTAATCCTTGAACGATGCGATCCTGTATGATGTATGGTGTTAGAAATCCTTTGAGATTTCCGGACTACCGGGGTTGTATGGGTTCAAGTATCGGTCGAAGTCAGACTGTTGGCGCAAAAAGTGGCGCTCTGCGCCAAGCACACTGCAAGCCGGAGAAGCTGGCTTCAATTGTGGCCCGGGTGCTCAGAAGTCCGGTGCGTGCCAGTCAGTTTGACCTGCAACTAACAAGGGAGATAAACCGTTAAATACAAAGCTGGAACGTGCCGGGTATGACCAGACAGTTCCAAGATGTACGACCCTGAAGCCACTTACGACGACATATAGCTATGAAAGCTATCTGCCAACAGGTTTAAAGGTTATTCGGCAATATGAACAGAGTTACGTGAATAACAGGTTGCCGAACACGTTTGCATGAGAATCGTACTCGCATGACGTATTATATATGAGTTAAAACTTAACCAATCTCGATTGTACAACCGAGTTGGGGTCCATGGAGATTGAACATACAAGCTAAGCATGACTAAGCTAATCTAAAGCCTGCGCCTGCCGCACGACACCTAGCCTTGTCATAGATCAAACACGCTTAACATGCATGAACCCTCACCACGTGGCAACCCAGATACGATCCAATTCGGCTATTACGAACAGTAGATCTACCGCATAACAGACCTTCCAATAATAAGCGTGAAAGAACAGAGCAGATCTATAAGGATGGAGCCGAACCGGACGGTATCTAGACTGGGCAAAAGTGTTATGATGAGATAAACGTAACGAAACAAATAACACAAGGTAACTTAATGAATCTATCAGATTGCCAAATCTAACAGAGCCGATAACTATCTTTACTCATGTCTCAATCCGCCGCATGATACAAGACATAAACAAAGACCTCCCGTCATAAGCTTAAATCCGCCGCACGATACTAAGCTTAACGTACGAGACTACTTGCACCATATCTAAATCCGCCGCACGATACTAGACATGATAGCAAGGTTGCCGGAACTTACGGAGGTCGACGGATCGATGGCCCCTCTCGAAGAACACGACGACACGACTTGGACTCGAAGACGGCACGGGGCCGGGGTTGGTTGTATTGATTGTGAACAGATTTACAATAGTCTTAGGGTTTATATTTATACCCTGGTGTCCTACGAGTCCTAGGAGGACACGATTACAACGACAAAACAGGAAACCTATCTGAGTCCTAGAAGAACACGATTACAATGATAAATTAGGAAACTATCAAAAACATGATGCCTTTTGCTCCAAGCTTCCTTTAATAACCGACATGCGCTAAAATGATGAGATTCCCGTCGCCAAATCTTCTTGATATGTTGTATTCGTCGCAAACCGACTTGGCTTGAGGTAACCGACCGTAGCGTTACGTTGCCGAATCTGCTCGCCGTTGACTAATCGCTTTCACAGCCTTGCCGAATCCATTGAGTTAGCCGACCGCGTCCGCCGTCTGCCGAATCCTTCAAGCGGCGGCGTTCGCCGAATCATCATAGTGCCGGTCCACTTGTCATAGTGCGAAAACTCGGTGTTAACACATGCCCCCTAATTTTGGGATAAATGTTTTATTCTAAAATTCATTTTCTCCTTTTCGCACCACTGTAGAGTTTCTGGAAGCATCCGACTTCCTTTATCATTAATCATCACAGCTGCCGACTCGCCTTCCGACGCACTCGAGATCCTTTAAAAATTCCCCATGTACTTTGGCCATTTGTAACATATCTGCATTTTGCATCCAATCGGTTACCGTTCTGATGACATCGTGTTTAACCGTGTGAACCTGTTCGGCAATCTGGCCAAAGTTTGTCTCGAACATCCAAATCGGCAGTTTCGCCGAAGACAGGCGCTCTATTCTCCGCCGAACACGTACGTGAGTGCACTCAGACGGCCTACGTAGCCCATTACTGTAGAAGTCCATCTTGGGAAATGGAAAAAACCCAATCCGTCGGTTGGCATTCGACATAAATCGTCCCTAGAGACCTGCCTTCTCCCAATCTTGCATCCGCCCCTTTAGTACTCTCGCCGCCTCGGCTTCCTTCTTCGTTCCGCCCCAGAAAACCCTAACTTTCCGAGTGCAATGGCGAGCCATGATGACCGCGGCAAACGCCCGGCGACCGAGGAAGCCGAAGGGAACCGCGCTCGGCGCCTCCGTCGGCGCGGGTAGGACTCCTTGCTTACGTCCTTTGTGGCAGTTTCTTGAAGATTTCGCTCATGCACGGTTGCTGCTTGCTGACAGGGTCCCCGTTATTTCCTCCACCGGCGGGCATGCCCGGCCTTCTTCAGCGTCGGGGAGGCCAGAGGTTCCACCGTCGGATTCGCCAAGCTCCTCCGACAGCCTCTCCTACCACTCCCATCCTTGGGAGGCGAGCCCGGACCGGGATTCCGACGGCGGTCTTTACGACCACAACGACGCCCTGAACTTCATGGCGCTGCGGGACGAGTCCCGGGAAGAGCTGGCCGCCGTCTCGAAGTAGTATGGGATAGATCAGCTGGAGTGGGAGGACCAGCGCCGGCAGTTCTGCGACGCAATCACGGGTATGAACACCCAATCCTAGATCGGTTTTCGGTCGTTCTTGCTGATCTTTTAACCGATCCATTTCAACTTGTCGTTCATAGCACTGTCTGAAGAGCTGGAGCGCCTGAAGATGGCGGCGAACGCCGTCGCAGACCGGGTGAACGCCCAAGGCGACACCGCCGAGGCGCGCCTGGCCAATGTACACGGCCGCGTCGAGCAGGTCGCCCTGCAGGGTGTGCACCATGGCGTGGCGCTGGGGCTGTCGGCGCTAACGGTCCGCGCAGAGGAGGACTTCTCCGTGACGCCGGTTGGCTTCCCCGGCGGAGCAGGTCCGGAGGACGTCGAGCAGATTGATGATCTTCTGGACTCCTACGAGGATCATGCTCGCGCCCTCGCCGCGGTAACCAATCCGCAGACGGTCATCAACAGGATGTTCGATAACTGATTTGCACCTTTTGCACATTCCCAACTACGAACAATATTCTATTTTGCTATGTTTATACGCACAACTTGTTCTCCTGTCCTGCGCTTGTTGAGCGTTTGTTTTATCTAGCCGATTGCACAGCACCGCGTGCACCTGGCCCTGTATTTCTGCGTTTTTTGTGCTAGAGGCGACACATGCCGTGCCGACTGTTTTTGTTCTAAGGACGATAGAATCTATCGGCCATTTTTTGCGCTAAGGGCGACACCACTTTGTATCAGCCATCGGTGCCCGCTAGTCCTTGATTCCGTTATGCACCGACCTCCACGCTAGGATGAAACCTCTTTAGATAACGTCCATTAATTGCCCTAGCAAACTCTTCTCCTTGGAGGGTTTTCAGAACATACGCATTACCCGGAGCACGTCTCAGAATCCGAAAAGGCCCTTCCCAGTTAGGGGACCATTTGCCGAATACCTTGTCTTTGGTACCGATTGGCAAGATAATTTTCCAAACCAAGTCTCCCTCTTCGAATCCTTTTTCTCTCACTTTCGAGTTGTAGTACTTGGCAACGCGTATCTTATTCTTCTCAATATTTTCCAAGGCCTTGAGACGAATCAAATGCAAATCCTCTAGCTCATCCATCATCAAATCCTTATAATTTTCTTTAGCCAGATCGTTCTGCAATGTAACTCGTCTTGACCCCGACTGCAACTCCCACGGTAGCACTGCGTGATGCCCGTAGACCAACTCGTATGGCGACGTCTGAGTCGACCCATGACAAGCCATTCGGTACGCCCATAAAGCTTCGTTGAGTACCAAGTGCCACCTTTTAGGTTTCTCTTCGATCTTCTTTTGAATGATTTTAACCATGATTTTGTTAGAAGCCTCTGCCTGCCCATTGGCCTATGCATAGTAAGGAGAAGAATTATAGAGTTTAATCCCCATCTCTTCGGCAAAGTCACAAAACCCCGAGGAAGTGAACTGAGTTCCCTGATCGGTGGTGATGGACTGAGGAATGCCGAATCGGTAAATGATATGCTCCCTGACGAAAGACACCATGTTCTCTGACGTCACCTTCTTCAATGGGATGGCTTCAACCCACTTAGTGAAGTAATCCGTGGCCAACAGGACAAACTTATGTCCTTTGCTAGATGGAGGGTGAATCTGGCCGATCAAATCAACGCCCCATCCTCTGAAAGGCCAAGGCTTAACGATCGGATTCATGGCCGATGCTGGAGCCCTCTGCACATTGCCGAATCGCTGACAATCCTGGCAACCTCTGTAATACTTAAAGCAATCTTCGAGCATAGTCGGCCAAAAATATCCAGTCCTCCTGATCAACCATCTCATACGGTGAGCCGACTGGTGTGCACCACATACGCCTTCGTGCACCTCATACATCAGTTTCTTAGCCCCGTCTTGGTTCAGGCATTTAAGCAAAACCCCATCTATGGATTTGTAGTACAATTGATTGTCCAAGAGTGTGAACTTAAGAGCCTTGTACCTGAGTTTTCGGGAGACTTTCCTGGACGGGTCCCTGAGGTAATCGGCAATGTTGTCTCTCCAGTCTTCAATTGCCTAATTATCACTTGGGACTGTTTGATCACCTTCTGGTATTGTTTGCTCTCCCTCAAGTGCAAAAATGTTTTGATTCTCCCTATACCCGGAAGCTGCCTGGGCCAACTGGTTTGCTTCTTCGTTTTGCCCCCTAGGAATATGTTGCAAGGTTGCCGATCGAAACTGTCTGAGGAGCTCTTGGCAACCTTCGAGATATTCCTGCAGCGTGTCGTTCTTGCACTCGTATTTGTCGGTCAATTGCTTGATCATCAATTCCGAATCACCGAAGATCTCCACGGCATCTGCCTTAATGTCCACAAGCAACCGCAGCCCTCGGAGCAGTGCTTCGTACTCTGCTTGATTATTAGTTACCGGGTACTCGATCGGTATAGAGTACTTGAAGGGTGCCCCCTTGGGAGAAATCAACACTATCCCGACTCCACCACCTTTGCTGCACGAGGATCCATCAAAAAACAATGCCCAAGGGATAATGGCTACCATGTTAGCATTAGGATCACGGTGGTGAGTGACAAAATCAGCCATAATCTGGCCTTTAACAGCCTTTGCCGATTCAAAACGCAAATCAAATTCAGAAAGGGCCAAAACCCATTTACCGATCCTTCCACTTAAAATCGGCATTAATAACATGTGCTTGATTACATCAAATTCTGATACTACCACGCATTCGGCATTCAGTAGATAGTGCCGAAACTTGGTACAGGAATAGAAAACACACAAGCACAACTTTTCCGTAGCCAAATACCTTGTCTCGGGGTCCAGTAGCTTTCGGCTAAGATAGGCTATGACTCTCTCTTTCCCTTCGAATTCTTGCATGAGGGCCGACCCTATCGTTAGGTTGTCGGCCGCCACGTACAACTTGAAAGGCTTGTCGAGTTGTGGAGGAACCAATACTGGTGGTGCCTTCATGTACTCCTTGATCTCATCGAAAGCCTTTTGTTGCACGTCACCCCACACGAACTCCTGATCTTTCTTGAGCTTCAATAGTGGAGAAAATGGCAGCACGCGCTCAGACAAGTTGGATATGAACCTTCTGACAAAGTTGATTTTGCCGAGCAGTGATTGAAGTTCTTTGAGATTGGTCGGCGGCACTACCTTATCAATTGCTTCCATGCTCTTCCTACCGACTTCGATCCCCTTTTTGTGGACCAGGAATCCCAGAAACTCACCAGCCGACACCCCAAATGCACACTTGGTTGGATTCATCTTTAAACCATGTTTCCTCGTGCACTTCAAGGTCTTCCTTAAATCGGCTAAGTGTCTTTCCTTGCTTCTGGATTTGACCACCACATCATCAATGTAGATCTCTACGATCTTGCCGATCAGCTCATGGAATATGTAATTCATGGCTCGCTGGTAAGTGGCACCGACATTTTTCAAACCAAAAGTCATGACCATCCATTCAAACAAACCTATATGGCCGGGGCACCTGAAGGCGGTCTTCGCCACATCCTCTGCAGCCATGAAGATCTGATTGTAACCTGCGTTGCCGTCCATAAAGCTTATGATTTCAAAACCGGCCGAAGCATCTACTAGCAAATCGGCCACCGGCATTGGATAACCGTCCATAGGAGTGGCTTTGTTGAGGTTTCTGAAGTCGATGCAGACCCTCATCTTCCCGTTTTTCTTGTACACCGGGACAATATTGGAGATCCACTCCGCATATCGACACGGCCGAATGAACTTAGCTTCTAGTAATCTTTCCACTTCTCTTTTCACGTCGGCCAATACCTCCTCCTTGTAGATCCTACGCGGAGGTTGTTTGTATGGGCGGTATCCAGGCTTGATCGGCAACTTATGCTCAACAATGGACCGATCCAATCCGGGCATCTCTGTGTAGTCCCAAGCGAAACAATCTTTGAACTCTTTTAGGAGATCTACTAGCTGCACTCCGAAAGCAGGGTCTAAATTAGAACTTATGAACATCGGCCTTCTTTTACTTGTGTCGCCAACATCCACTTCTTCCAGTTGGTCGGCCGATGCGAAGCCACGTCCCAGTTTGCCCTCGCTGCTGTCAGTCGGGTTGTCCATCTAAAAGAAACTTTGAGAGCCGACTGCTTGGATCGGCTGTTGATCTCTGTCGTAGATGTTGACAGGACCTTCTCCCCACACACGATCGGAGAAGCAATCTACTCCGTCAAATTCCCAGTAAGTGGGCTCAATGGTAGCAACACTCACCGAGTCATCAGCTTGGACAATCTCGATGTCATCTCCAACCCACTGGATGAGTATTTGGTGCATGGTCGAAGGTATGCAACAGTTGGCATGGATCCAATCACTGCCCAAAAGCAGGCTGTATGCCCCCTTGCCGTCAATGACAAAGAAGGTCGTGATGAGCGTCTTGGATCCTATCATCAGTTCCACGTGCACGGCACCCCGACTGTCAGAGGGATTGCCGGCAAAGTCACGGAGTATCATGTCCGTTTTGAGCAGATCTTCATCGTTCATGCCCAGCTTTCTGAAGGTGGCGTAAGGCATGATGTTGATCGCTGCACCGCCATCGACAAACATCTTGGTTAGCGGCTTTCCGTTGACGTACCCCTTGACATATAATGGCTTCAAATGTCGATGCTTAACTGGCTTGTCAAATGCTGCCTTCTGAGACAACACGAGCTGTGCCGCGAGCTCGTTGTGCTTGGCCTCGTCGGAGTCCAAACGCGCTTCGTCCTGTGCCCCCTGGCCGATTGGAGCCATGAATTCCAGGGGAAGGAAGAAAGTCATGGCCACGCCAGCGCCTTTGCCATTGCTGTCTGGCTTTTCCTTTGGACGCCACTCTTGCTTGTTCCCACCGGCAGCTGCTTCTTCCAACTCCCTATTCCGGAGGCGTTGCACTCTCCTTTTCTGGCTTTTCCTGAGCCCTGGTGGGCACCATTGCCCCTTTTGCCACCTATATGTGCGGGGCTGTACCTCCTCGCTGTCGTTCCGGTGATGCACCCACTCCTGGTCGGCACATCTTTTGGCTTGCCGACCCGGGTTCCTCATTTTTAGGCGCCGATCGTCCATTGGGATGCGTGCTCCCAACCTTTCATGGACGGGACGGCGGTTGACCCGATCCTGCCTATACCCCTGGTACTGATCGCTGCATTCGGGGCAGTTGTTGACGGCAGGCAGTTTCAAGCCTTCGTTCCAGCAATGGCGGAAGAACGGACAGCCCCAGTGAGCTTGCTCCCGCTCTTGGCGGCGTTCTTGCTCCCAGCGATGGGCCTGTTCTCTGTGGTAAGCCCTCTCCGCCAGACGATACCGGTGCTCCCCTGTGTAATCGTCTTCGCGCTGATGCTCCCTCGTGAGCTCCTGTTCTTTGTGTTGGAGACGCCTCTGCTCTTTCTCCTTTTGCCGGCGCCACTTGTTAAGGAGATCTCTGTGAGTAGGCCTGCGCCTGGAAGACTCTTCGTGCTCGTATCGGCTATTCGCGACTTGGGCGTGCTGCCGGAGCTCATCACCAGTGATTTGCCGATCGGGATCCACTGCGCCAGACTCGCGCGCCTTGTTGGAGGTGAGGACCTTGACCTTGCCCTTGCCTTTGGGATCCTCCGGGGCTACCATGTTCACTGAGACGAACACGGAGTTCTGGGCGAAGGGGTTGGCATCGATCTTCATCTTGCCATTGAATTTGATGTGCCCATCCTGGATGGCCTTCTGGATCCTGGTCCTGAACACGCGGCAATCATTAATAGAATGAGTATTAGTGTTGTGGAAGCCGCAGTATTTCTTGTCTTTGACGCCTCCAGGACGTAGCATCGGGTGATCCGGGGGTAGCCTGACTCTCCCTTCGGTAATCAGAAACTCGAAGAGTTTGTCGGCCTTGGTGACGTCGAAGTCGTATGCCCCTTTCTGCTGGCGCAACCACTGCTTGTTGGCCTGGGTCGGTTCTTTGTCCCAGTTGAACTCTGCAGCGGCCACCTCATCTTCGGCATCGGAATAGTCATCGGCTTCGTCCAGGAAAGCTTGATACATCTGGGCCGCGACATTGTCCCTCTGGAAGCGCCCTTCCCTCCGGAAGCCTTGCGCCTGGATAGTCATTTCATTCAGCCGGCGAGAGAGATGACCCAGGTCCTCGAACTCCTGGCCGAAGAGCTTGTCTCTGATGCTTGGGAGCATGCCCGCCACGGCCAATGGTGGAAGCTGGTCGTCCGGCAGGTACATGCCGAAGCACTGGCTTTTGACTTCCCTAAACCTGCGCAGGTAGTCCTGCGGTGTCTCATTCGGCCTCTGGCGCACATACATGATGTCCACCAGCTTCTTCTCCTTGGTGCCCGTGTAGAAGTGCGTATGGAACTTCTGTTCCAAGTCTGCCCAAGAGAGAATAGAGCCCGGTGGCAGAGACGTGAACCAAGCGAACGCCGGCCCAGTGAGCGAAGACGGGAAGTACCGAACCCTGAAGGCATCCTCGGTATTAGCCTCCCCAAGCTGGAGTAGATAGCGACTGATGTGCTCCACCGTGCTAGTGTCGTCTAAGCTGGAGAACCTGGACAGGTCTGTCGGCACCTTGACTCTGGGAGGTAGAGCCACACGGTGGAACCATTCGGGGAACGGAGATCTGTAAGCATAGGTACCCTTAGGTTTTAGGCCGAAAGTGCGCTGCATCATATCTGCCATCCTCTCTAGCATGACATCGACATTAGAGTCAGCGGTTTTCTCGGCCGTCGGCTTCCCGTATCCTGGATGTGGGGCACCCTCTATGTTGTGAGGCTCAAGCATCTCATGGTACCCGTTTCCATAGTAGTCCTTTATGAGCCTGTAGGTTTGCGGGGAGATCTTGCGTGTTGACTCTGGCGGCTGACCCTTAGCGCCGAACGTGAACTGACCCATGGTCGGCAACTGGCCCTCTGGCGTGTGCTTCTCTTGAATGGTCATCCCGCTCGATTGAGCCTTAGGCGGGGTCTCCTCACCAGCAGCTCCTGCCCCCTTGAGGTGATTCGGCAGATTGAAAAGGTGTGGTCCTGCTATAGGGCCAAACTCGGCCTTCATAAGTTCATCGGCCTTGGGGCCGAATTGGGCGATCATGATGGTGCGGAAGGTGTTGAGAAATGCCCCATGCATGCGACCGATGGCACCAGAGACAGCTTCGTTGATCATATGAGACATTTTCAACACTGCCTCCGCTTCCCCGGGATCATTCGGGTTGGGCTGGACGGGTTTCGGCAGATCGTGCAGACGGCGAACCTTTCCGCTCTTGTTCTTGGAAAAAGGCTTCTAAGCACTTGGCCTGGAATTCGGCACAAGCATCCTCCACCTGCTCTCTGTACTCGTCGGGTAGTTCGGTGAGCTGCACCTGCACGAGCCCCGCCTTGTTGCTGGCCTCGGCTTCAGTGACTTCGACCATTGCTGCAGGAAAAAAGTGTTGGTCCCACCGGGCGTGCCAAAAAGTGTGTTGGCGCAAAAAGTGGCGCTCTGCGCCAGGCACACTGCAAGCCGGAGAAGCTGGCTTCAATTGTGGCCCGGGTGCTCAGAAGTCCGGTGCGTGCCAGTCAGTTTGACCTGCAACTAACAAGGGAGATAAACCGTTAAATACAAAGCTGGAACGTGCCGGGTATGACCAGACAGTTCCAAGATGTACGGCCCTGAAGCCACTTACGACGACATATAGCTATGAAAGCTATCTGCCAACAGGTTTAAAGGTTATTCGGCAATATGAACAGAGTTACGTGAATAACAGGTTGCCGAACACGTTTGCATGAGAATCGTACTCGCATGACGTATTATATATGAGTTAAAACTTAACCAATCTCGATTGTACAACCGAGTTGGGGTCCATGGAGATTGAACATACAAGCTAAGCATGACTAAGCTAATCTAAAGCCTGCGCCTGCCGCACGACACCTAGCCTTGTCATAGATCAAACACGCTTAACATGCATGAACCCTCACCACGTGGCAACCCAGATACGATCCAATTCGGCTATTACGAACAGTAGATCTACCGCATAACAGACCTTCCAATAATAAGCGTGAAAGAACAGAGCAGATCTATAAGGATGGAGCCGAACCGGACGGTATCTAGACTGGGCAAAAGTGTTATGATGAGATAAACGTAACGAAACAAATAACACAAGGTAACTTAATGAATCTATCAGATTGCCAAATCTAACAGAGCCGATAACTATCTTTACTCATGTCTCAATCCGCCGCACGATACAAGACATAAACAAAGACCTCCCGTCATAAGCTTAAATCCGCCGCACGATACTAAGCTTAACGTACGAGACTACTTGCACCATATCTAAATCCGCCGCACGATACTAGACATGATAGCAAGGTTGCCGGAACTTACGAAGGTCGACGGATCGATGGCCCCTCTCGAAGAACACGACGACACGACTTGGACTCGAAGACGGCGCGGGGCCGGGGTTGGTTGTATTGATTGTGAACAGATTTACAATAGTCTCAGGGTTTATATTTATACCCTGGTGTCCTACGAGTCCTAGGAGGACACGATTACAACGACAAAACAGGAAACCTATCTGAGTCCTAGAAGAACACGATTACAATGATAAATTAGGAAACTATCAAAAACATGATGCCTTTTGCTCCAAGCTTCCTTTAATAATCGGCATGCGCTAAAATGATGAGATTCCCGTCGCCAAATCTTCTTGATATGTCGTATTCGTCGCAAACCGACTTGGCTTGAGGTAACCGACCGTAGCGTTACGTTGCCGAATCTGCTCGCCGTTGACTAATCGCTTTCACAGCCTTGCCGAATCCATTGAGTTAGCCGACCGCGTCCGCCGTCTGCCGAATCCTTCAAGCGGCGGCGTTCGCCGAATCATCATAGTGCCGGTCCACTTGTCATAGTGCGAAAACTCGGTGTTAACACAGACGGATTTGGCTAAGATAATACTTGAGCTTTTATAATCAGGACGGTTCCGCCACACGCCTTGCGTCAGGTAGTCGAGGAATGGCGTCCGCCAGTCGAGGGGTCGTGATGAAGAAGAGGCGGGTGCGTCGATCTGCATCGCCTCAGCGGATGTTGAGGGGTCATCCCCGAGGGGTGGCGTTGAAGGTCGAGCCCCTGTGTCTAGCTCGAGGGGTGGCGTCGAGGGGCCAGCCCCCAGGCCGATTTTGACGGATGGCTCAAAAACGTCCCTCGAGAAGACGTCTGGCGGAACCGTGCCGCGCGTGGACGCCAACTTTGCCACCTCGTTCGCGGCCTCGTTGTACTTTCGAGCTATGTGGTTGAGCTCGAGGCCGTAGAACTTATCTTCTAGCTTGCGCACCTCCCCGTAGTATGCCTCCATCTTGGGATCGACGCAGCTTGAAGCCTTCATAACCTGGTTGATGACGAGCTGCGAGTCTCCTCGGGCGTCGAGGCGTCGGACCCCGAGCTCGAGGGCGATGCGCAGCCCATTGACGAGAGCCTCGTACTCGGCGATGTTGTTGGAGGCGGGGAAGTGCAAGCGTAGCAGGTAGCGCATGTGGACTCCGAGGGGTGATATGAAGAGCAGGCCTGCGCCTGCCCCCGTCTTCATGAGGGATCCGTCGAAGTACATGGTCCAGAGCTCGGCTTGAATCTGCGCCGGCGGGAGCTGAGTGTTGGTCCATTTAGCAACGAAGTCCGCCAATGCTTGCGACTTGATGGCTTTTCGCGGGGCGTAGGTGATGGCCTCCCCCATTAGCTCGGCGGACCACTTGGCGATTCGCCCCGTGGCCTCCCGATTGTTGATGATCTCACCGAGGGGAAAGGACGACACCACCGTTACGGGATGAGCGAGGAAGTAGTGTTGGAGCCTGCGCCTTGTGATGATGATGCCGTAGAGCAGTTTCTGGATGTGCGGATACCGGACCTTGGCTTCGGAGAGCACCTCACTGGTGAAGTACACCGGTCACTGGACCGGCAATGCATGACCCTCCTCGCGCCTCTCGACGACTATGACCGCGCTGACCACCTGAGTGGTTGCGGCCACATAGAGGAGGAGAGGATCGGGGGGGATCGCCACCTTCGGCTGGTTGCGGAGGCACGAGAATTGGTGCGGAAGTCAGCAACCCCTTCAACTTGGTTAAGGCCTCCTCGGCTTCGACAGTCCACGCAAAGTGTTCTGTCTTCTTCAGCAGGCGGTAGAGGGGTAGCGCTTTTTCCCCTAGCCTCGAGATGAATCTGCTGAGAGCGGCTAGGCATCCTGTCACTTTTTGTACACCCTTGAGGTCTCAAAGTGGGCCCATCCTTGTGACTGCTGAGATTTTTTCGGGGTTGGCCTCGATCCCCCGTTGTGAGACAATGTAGCCAAGTAGCATGCCCCGAGGCACACCAAAGACACACTTCTCGGGGTTGAGCTTCACATTCTTGGCTCGGAGGCACTCGAACGTGGTCTCGAGGTCGCTGATGAGGTCCCCGACTTTCTTGGTTTTGACCACGATGTCATCGACGTAGGCCTCGACGGTTTTGCCTATGTGTTCGCCAAAGATATGTTGCATGCAACGTTGGTACATTGCCCTGGCGTTTCGAAGGCCGAAGGGCATTGTAACGTAGCAATACATACCAAAAGGCGTAACAAAAGAGGTAGCGAGCTCGTCAGATTCTTTCATCCTAATCTGGTGGTAGCCGGAATACGCATCGAGAAATGAAAGTACTTCGCACCCCGCAGTGGAATCGACAATATGATCAATTCTAGGTAAAGGAAATGGAACTTTTGGACATGCTTTATTCAGACCAGTGTAGTCTACACACATCCGCATTTTTCCATTCTTTTTCCTAACTAGTACAGGGTTAGCTAGCCACTCTGGGTGAAATACCTCCTTGATGAACCCGGCCGCCAAAAGCTTGTGCACCTCCTCGCCGATGATCCTGCGCTTCCCCTCGTCGAAGCGACGCAGGCATTGCTTCACCGGTCTGGACCCGGCCTGGATCTCCAAGGCGTGCTCGGCGACTTCCCTCGGTATGCCCGGCATGTCCGAGGGTCCTCACGCAAACATGTCGATGTTTGCGCGGAGAAAGTCGACGAGCACTGCTTCCTATTTAGGCTCGAGGCTGGCACTGACGGTCAGCGTCTTACCATTGGTCGAGGTCGGGTCGACGGGTATCTGCTTGGTGTGCTCTGCCGGCTCGAAGGTGCCAGCGTGGCGCTTTACTTCAGGGGCCCCCTCGGTGGCCAGGGCGGCTAGGGCCTCAAGCGAGTCGAGCTGGACGTTTGCCTCCCCACGCTCGACGCACTCCACGTCGCAGTGGTACGCGTGCTCGTAGGATGTGTCGACGGTGATGACCCCCTTTGGCCCCAGCATTTTGAGCTTCAAGTACGTGTAGTTGGGAACCGCCATGAACTTGGCGTAGCCTGGCCGGCCGATGATGGCGTGGTAGGTCCCTTGGAACCCAACCACCTCGAAGGTGAGTGTCTCCTGGCGGAAGTTAGCCGGCGTGCCAAAGCAAACCGGCAGGTCGATGCGCCCGAGGGGGTGGGCCTTCTTCCCTGGTACGACTCCGTGGAACCCCCCAACGCTGGGTCGGAGCTGACCCTCTGAAATCCCCAGGAGGTCGAGGGTCTCGAGGTATATGATGTTGAGGCTCGAGCCCCCATCCATCAACACCTTGGAGAACCGTACGTCGATGATGACGGGGTCGACGACGAAGGGGTACGCCCCCGGGTTTATGACACGGTCCGGATGGTCATCACTATCGAACGTGATCGGCGCATCAGACCAGTCAAGATACCGGGGGGCGTCGTGGCCGAGTGCAAAGATCTCCTGGCGCTCCTTCTTTCTTTCTCGAGCTGAGAGTCCGACGGTCGACCCCCCGTAGATCATGTAGCAGTCGCGCACCAGTGGGAAGTTGCCGTCCGTGTCCCCACCACCGCGCCGATTGTTATCCTTGCCCTTAGGCGTGTCCTCTTTCTTATCGCCGAGCTTGGAGTAGTAGCCTTTCAGCAGTCGGCAGTCCTTTAACTTGTGATTTACGGGGCCCCTGTGATAAGTGCAGGGGTCCTCGAGCATCTGGTCGAAAATAGCCCCGTCAGGGGGGCCTCGGGGCTTCTTAGGCTCGAGGGCGCCTGCGAGCAGCTCTTCGTCGTCGTCGTCATTGGCATCGCGCTTCGCCTTCTGACCTTTGTGTTTGTTCTTCTTCTTTTTGTTGCTGTTATTGTTGTCGTTCTTGGCATCGTTGCCCTTGTTCGAGCCCTCCGGCGCGGTCACCGCCTTACCTTTGTCCGTGGAACGGACAAAGAAGGCCCCCACTGCCTCGTCGCCTGAGGCAAAGCTGGTGACGCGATCCATCAGGTCCTCGACTGTCCTGGGACGGTACCGTCCTAGCTCATGAACTAGCTCTTGGCATGTCGTGCCCGCGAGGAACGCTGAGATGACGTCCTCATCAGGCACGTGGGGGAGCTCGAGGCGCTGCTTCGAGAGCCGCCGAGCAAAGTCGCAGAGGGGCTAGTCCGCCGCCTGCCTGCAACGCCGTAGGTCCCAGGGGTTGCCTGGGCGCACGCAAGTCCCCTTGAAATTCCCGTCGAAAACCCTGACTAGGTCGGCCCAGTCGTCGATCCGATCCGGCGGGAGCCCCTCGAGCCACCGGCGGGCGGTGTCCGAGAGGTAAAGTGGGAGTTGGCGTATGATCACACGGTCGTCGTTCTTCGCTCCGCCCAGTTGGCAGCCTAGGCAGAAGTCCAAGAGCCAGAGCTTGGGCTCGACCTCCCCGTCATACTTCGCGATGTTGGTCGGCGGTCGGAAGCGGTCGGGGAGGGTTGAGCTGCGGATGGCCCGGCTGAAGACTCTGGGGCCCGGGGGCTCGAGGACTTGCCGGTCCTCGTCGCTGTCATAGCGCCCCCCTTGATGGGCGCTATAGCCACGCTCCTGGGCCCCTTGTCCTTGCGCCGGCGGTTGATGTCGTTGCGGGCGTCGTTGGGGTCTCGAGGTGGCCGGTTGTCGACGATCCGTTCGCGGACTGGCCTAGCTCGAGAGGCGTCCGACTGGTGGACGGATGCCTCGCGCTCGTTGTGGGGCGTGTCCGCCGGCTTCCCCGAGGCTGCTCCGCGTCGGCGTGACGCCGAGCTCTCGGCCTGCTGCACAGCGTCGGTCTCGAGGAGGTTCTTCATTTCCCTGAGCATGCGCCTAGCGTCGGGGTTGGAGACGGCGGGCAGGTCACGGAGCATCATCGCCGCCGCCACCACGTTCTACCCGGCTCGCGGGAAGCATACCTCGGGGCGTGCTGGTGCCCCGTCCTCGAGGATCCGCCGGTGGACCTCTCGAGCCCGACCTCGAGCTCCAGCTCCTCGGGGCTGGGGTGGTTCCTGCATCAGGGTTTGCCGGAGCTGCAGCAGGTGTCGCCGTTCTTCCTCGGCTTTGGTGATTGCCTCCTGCACCTGCGCGAGTTGCACCGCCCGGCCGTTGTCGTGCTGATGCGGTGCAGCCGGTGCTGGAGGTTCGTTCCTCCCCTGAACACGTGATCCGCCTGTCGCGGCCACGTCGCTGGGGCCCTCTAGATCGAGCGCCGGCCTGCCGTCGTCGCCCTCGTCCTCGGTATCGCATACGACCCCCTCGAGTTGGAAGCACTCCCTGGTGGGATCCCAGAGGTCGGGGTCGTGGTAGTCGTATTCGTCGGAGACGGAGCTGTTGACGGCGTGCCGCCTTGGCCGATGCTGGGACCGCAGCTCGCGGTACCATTCTCCGACGGTGGCTTGCCGGGGTGGCTCGATGGCTCGCGAGAAGCCGCGGTCGACGTACGCGGGGTGGACGATCTCCAGGTTGGCCATGGCCTGCAGTAGCACGCCCGGGCGCTCCTCCTGGCCTGCCGGCGGTCGGTCCCGACGGCGCTCGTTGAGCTGGCGGGCGTAGGCTGCTGCGGAGCTGTCGAGGCCGAACGGGAACCGCCGGCGTCGAGTGCGGTACACCCCATGCGGGAGGAGGCTGGGTGGCATCGACGGTGCATGGCTCGGAGGCCTCTGGCCTGGCTCCTGGTCCGTGCGCATGATGAACGCGAAGTTGCTGGGCGGGCGCAGGCGCGCCCTGGAAGTCTCCGGCCGTGCGCCGGGCAGACTCCGCCTCGGGAACTCCGCACCGGCCACGGGGAAGTGGGTGTGCGCTGCCGGCACCGCCTGTGCCTGGCGACGATGGTGACGACGGCGCCGCTCACGGGATGGCGACGCGTGGTGGTGTGGGCGACGTGCCACGCTCCTCGCACGGGGTGGCGTGACACGCCCTCCACTCGGGCCCTCCGTGGAGAGCAAGGTCAGCTCGTTGCCGTTGTCGGTGGCCAGGAACTCGAGGCTCCCGAACCAGATGACGGCACCGGCAGAGAACGAAGGAGTCGAAGCAGCCATCCAGGAAACAGCGAGAAACCGACTCGACACGCGAAGGCCCCTACCTGGCGCGCCAACTGTCGGTGTTTCGAACCCGGGGGTATGACACCAACGAGTAATGTGATCGCGTGCTCTCTTCCTGGATGGTGATGCAAGATGACACAAGGATTTATCCTGGTTCGGGCAAAGAAGGCCCTACGTCCAGCGGGGGAGGAGGTTCTTGTATTACTTGCACCTAAGTGCTTGTACAGGGGCGAATACAAGCTCAATGAGCGTGGACCGGAGTCCGGACTCGAGTGTGGACGTGTGTGTTGTCTATCGGAGTTGTGTAACCGTGGACTCGCGTCTTGTCCTCCTCGCGCGAAGGGCCCTGGCGTCCCCTTTTATAGAGCAAGGGGAGGCCAGGGTTACACAAGGGTATTACAGGTGTCGGGGCGTACGATGCCCAATACGGAGAGGGGTAGGAACCCTGTCTTGTCAAGGCCACTGGAGCCGACGTGGGCATTGCTGTTGAGGCGTCCTTGTGGCGTGGCCTCCATCCCGGGCGCGGACGTGATGACGTGACGATGTAGAAGCCGTACAGCACCCATTCTGGCACGTACAGGACACGGCGGGGTCCCTCCGGATCTTGGGGTACCTGTCTTCCAATAGCATGAAAGTAGTTAGGGCTCGAGGGGCGCGGAGCCGGCCTCGAGGTGGTGCCTACGGGGGGCTCGAGCCCCCGCAGGTATGGACAAGTCCCGTGGAAATTGATTGAGCAGTGGGCATCCGGGCCTTGAGACGTGGCTTGGAGGTGCAACGGCGTAGGGTATGGGTTAACAGTGCCGTACTAGCGCCCTTTTGCCCATGCTTGTGGTGAAAACGAGACTTGACTCTGCCTTGGTTACTGTGGTACACGTCGGGCTACAGAGGACGTGACTGGAGTAGGTAGATGTATTAAATGTAGGCGGTATGGGGCTGTCATCCGATGCCTGCGCCGCTCGAGGGAACCATAAGTGCCTCGAGGGATAGGCTGTTGTGCCAGAGAGGCTCGAGGTCCCCTGCGTGGGGTCTCGAGGTATGGTGTTCGGCTGTGGGGGGCTCGAGCCCTAAATGCCAGGACTCAAGGTTTTAGTGGGGCGCTCGCCCGGGGCCTGGCTTTGGAGGGCTCGGGCGAGATGGAGAACGGGCGTCAGCCCGAGGCCTGGCTCGGTGAACTCGGGCGAGACGGAGAGCGCGCGTTCGCCCGAGGCCTGGCTTGGTGGGCCAGCGTTGTGGGCCTCGAGGGGTTGGTCTCTTTAAGGGGTTAGACTAGACAGGTTTGTTATTTACAGGCGTTCTAGGTTTAACCTATTAGTTTGCGTTGATCGGGGGTACCCATTTTGTGGACCCCCGACACATGCGTTATCTACACGTTCTACTCGATCGCATAGTTAGTGTACCTGCAGAAGATTCATTTCAGCCCAAAGAAATCCCAATGGTAAAATAACTGAGTATTGGCTAATATGCGCAAAATACATAGAAGCCAACACTAAACACCATGCACCATCATAGAAAACACCCTCAAAACATTGATACCCTCATATGTGTCTGCGTGAAGCTCACACATACTTGGTATAAGAACTCTCACCTAGACCGACGGTTGGACGGTCATGCTCTCATATCTCACAAAATCATTTTATGCATGTTTTCGCGATCAACACATTCTCTTTTTCCCGAGAATGGACCAGCAAATAAAGATCCAGCATGAAGCAAAACCCTGAACCCTGTTAGCAGTTAAGCCACCTGAATCCTAGTATAGGGCTTAAGGACGAGACTGGACACACTTAGTAATTGAAAATAGTTTTGAAATACCCATTTTAGTTCGAAAATAGCTCTTTGCGGATGCAATAACTTGAACCATGCTCTGATACCAGCTGTTGCGGAACCGTCCTGATTATAAGAGCTCAAGTACCGTCTTAGTCAAATCCGTCTGACATCGACTCATACTTGAACCCATATAAGCCCGGTAGTTCGGAAATCTCAAAGGATTTCTATCATCATACAACATACAGGATCACATTGTTCAAGAATTACATTCGTAAAGATACATCACAGAGAAACAGAACCGAATTTAAAGTATCAGAGTGCAGATTTAAAATAGAGTTGTTACAATACCAAATTTAAAAAGTCCGGAAACTGAAATAAGTTTGAAGCACGACCACCACACATGTGGTCCAAATAAAACATTGTTTGATAAATCCAACTCACACAACTCACTCTTCCCTTTTTAGATAGAAGTCTCAGACCAACAAAAGAAAAAGGGAAGCTTCTGGACGACCCTACCCTGGGCCTACTCCTCATCACCTTCCACCGAGTAGAGGCAGTGCTTACAATAGCCAAAGTAGACCTAGCCATCTACAACAAGCGGGATAAACCCTGAGTACGGGAATGTACTCAGCTAGACTTACCCGTCCAACTGAAAATAAAGACACCAAGGGTATGCAAGGCCTTTTTGGGTGGAGCTGGGATTCTTAGTTGCGAAAAGCTCAAATTCAGATAAGAGGTAATTAATGAAATTGCTGAGCTGTCACTTTTTAGACCTATTCCTTATTCTAGGTTTGCACCTGAACTATAACACACACTTGAGTCTAACAAACAATAATATAACCATATCCAGTTGACTCATCCACATTTTAGTTGAACCTTTTAAACATCACATGGAGTTGCATCGTGGTGAAGCTCGCCATAGTTTCCCACTAACCGGGGGAGACAGCGACTCGAATCGAATTCCAAACCAGGTGGTGAAAGACCTTTAATACCAGCCCACATTTTCCCCGTCGGGTCCATGCATTGGGCAACCGCTCGACGCTTGTTCGTGGTGGTAATCGTCGCGGTTCAAGCACGGACCGCCCAATTGGAACCTGGTGATGGCCTCTCACGGCAGATCACATTTCCATACTAGAGGGCGCGACACGGGTCGAAACCGGCCCGAACAGCTTCTAACCGGCTTTGGGGTCGATGATTACAGCACCGACATATCCCTAAGTAAAAGGGCGCGTTCAAAAATGAACGAGGGCCAACATCGATACAAACCTACACGATCCAACGGACGGACTGCCCCCAAGTTCCAACTTGGTGCCTTGCCTTCCAGTTGACCGTATTTCATTACTACTCAGGTTCTTTTCCACGATAGCAAATATAGCCAACCGTGATCCGGTAACTACCCATCAGGATATTACGGGAACATCCTTAACTTCTACGTTTATTAAGCAAGCTAAACAATTCTACATTGTAAATAAATAACAGGATAACAAGGTAGATATTAATCAATAACCAAGGAATGGTAATGCAGCAAGTAGGATTCATTCCAACTCCTAAACCTAATGCATCACAATATAAAAGGACTCAAGTAATTTTAATTGCAAAAGATAGGAGGCTTAATATGCTCCGGGGCTTGCCATGAGAGAAGACTGAGGCCTCGTGGGAGGGGCACTCAGGCAGGTTAGTGTCGGCCGCGGGGTCGACTTCCTCGGTTTGATGAAGTTCCGAAATCTCCTGCTCGATGTTTGTCTCCTGCTCCTGGTCTTGATCCTGAACTGTCGATCCTATTGCAATGTAGTTGAAAATGATAAATAAATAATTCGTGGTGCGAGATGCTGTGGTAAGAAAAGTAACATTTCTTGCAAACCAACAAAACCAACTTGTTGAACCACTTTTGACATTGAGGTAAATACTTATTTATTTCATAAAACAAAATCCATTAATTTACCTATTTCTTATTTAGAAATTCAAAAGAAATTCAGGTTTGAACTGCAAGTGCATTTTTCTGAACTCAGAAAAATCCACCAAAATTCCAGAAGGCAATTAACACTTGCTGGACTTCACTGAACAATTTCTAGCCAGAAATAAAATACAGAACTACAGATATAAAAATAACAAATAACTGCTCAAAAGGTGCTTTGAACTAACTTTTTACACAAAAAGTGTTCAACAGCTGATTTCATAATTTTCTTAGCTTCAACTACTCATAAACATTCTACTGTAGAAAATTTACTATCAGAACATAAATATACAAGCCTACACAAAATAAACAAATCTACTCCAAATTAAACCATTTGAACTACAATCCAACTGTAAAGGGGGCTAAACTCATTTTCATATTTTTCCCAGATTTTACTTTATATTTCATATTTATCAAGGAAGTTCCATGAACAGAAACATTATATTATTCCTTACATGAATTTCTAAAAGAAAACACAGAAAAGTACATTTGTAAAGCAACTTCCGATTCTTCCATACAATAGCTCATGCTTAACATTTTTCTTAGCTTGAACATGACATACTGAGACTACACAATTTTTCCCACATTTTATTTCGACATATAAAACACCTTATGATTTATTCTAGAAAATCAGCCAAAAAGGACTTTTAATCATAACAGAAACTTTTTCTACATAAATAGTGCATCATATATTTTTCACAGGTGCAAAACATGATAATAAACTTACACAAATTTTTTCAGGAATTATCTCAACCAGAAAACATATATAACCATTTATCTCAACAAAAGCATATAAACTGAAATAAATAGAAACAGTAAAATAAACTTTTACCAAAAATACTTTCATATTTTTCCATGATATATCTACTCATAAACAAGCTAACAAAACTGAAAGTACTTTATTTGGACTTGTAAAACGTGCTACACAAAAATAACAAGCTTTACTGGAAAATAAAAGTAAAAAGGAAAACATTTGAAATCTTCCCGGCCCACTGCGTGAACTCGGTCCATGGGCCAAGTGAGGCTGACGCGCGGGGTCCGCTGGTCAACGGACCCACCCGTCAGAGAGAGGAAACAGGGGAGAGGAGTTGACCGGCGAATGCTCGTCGACGGTGAGGTCGCCGGCGGTGAGGCTAGGCTCGATAGACTCGTCTCGACGAGGCGCATCGGATGGCGTAGATGGTTTGGCCAGCGCACGGCCGTAGCTCGCCGGCGGCGAGCAATGGCGCACGGTGGCGGCGGTGGCACTCGGCTATGCCGTTTCCGGCGGTCGCCGGTGGAATTGGGGGAGGCGAAAGCTTACACGAACCCTAGGAAGGCTATCGGAGAGCTTGGTTTGGCTGGAGGAACTCCGATGGAGCTTGGCCACGTGAGAGGGCCGCGGCGGCGCCCATGGTGCTCGGCCAGGGAGTAGAGGTTGAGAGAGCGGTAGCGTTGCGGGTGGAGGGTGTTCTCACCTTGCCTTGGCTCGGTGAGGCTCGAGGACGAAGGAGGGAGACGGTGGAGCTCGGGTCGGGGAGGAACGACGAAGCGGGCTCCGCGGTGGCGACGACGAACCGAAGGGGGCGCTTCGTCCTCCGGCGGCGATGGGGCTTGGTCGGGGAAGACGACGTGCGCACGGCGTGTGCACGGTGTAGGCGGAGAGGCTGGCGAGAGGAATCGGAGGGAGATGCTTCGGTGAGGCCGAAACAGAGAGGGGAGGTGGCGGTGGCGAACGGTGGCGAGGGTGGCGGATGCTTGCGCGTTCGTGGGAGCAGAGTGGGAGAGCGAGGGTGAGCGAGCGGAATGGCAAGTGGGGAGAGGGGAGTGTGGTGCGCTCGGGGTTTTGGTCGGCTTGGCGGGCCGTTGGTTGTGGCGGGGCCACGGCGGTGGCAGGCGCTGGCGTGCACGGCGAGCGGGCGCGACAGGCGAGGCGAGCGCGTAGTGGGCGAAACCGATCGCTTGTGTGATCGCGCGGAGGGGAATCGGACGAGGAGTGGCCGGCGAGGATCCTCTGCAGGATGCGGCGGACACGTGGCGAGCGGAGCCGGCGTACCGCGCGGCCGTCAGGCCTGACCGGCGCATCGCGCGGCGCGCGGGAGCGGGCGCGGGCGGAGCTGGGCCAGCGCAGCGCTGGTGGGCCGAAAGGCTGAGCGGGCCGGAAACGTGGGCGCGGGAATTTTTTTTTCCTTTTTCTTTTTCCAAAATCCTTTCAAACTTTGACCACTCAAAAACAGTTTCAAAAACTTCAAACTAGGTTTTGACCCAAAAATAAAAGTTGCTCAAAATAATTTTCTCTACAACTTTCATATAGGGCACCTTTTCTGAAAACCATTTTTACAATCTCCTCATAATTAAAGCCAATTTTGAACATAAACCATTTTGCTTGCCTCATTTTTATTTGATAAACTATTTTGAACTAGATCAAAATGCCAAATGAAACTATGCATATTGGAAGATACGCATGTCGGCAATAGTCTTGATTTTATAAAACTATTTGCAAAAACAGAAATCCACTTTAACCATCAAATCCAATAGAAATCCAAAATCCAAATAGATAAACAAAAGGCAAAAGCACTCTTTATGCATATGAAATGATGCAATGCATTACTCATGCTCTTTAGTAGCTAATTGTGGTTCCTAATGCAATGCTTGACACTAGGGTGTCACACCATTTACCCCCCCCCCCTGGTCGCCTTGCTATTGCATTCTCGGTCCTTCAATTGGTTTCGGAGCGGGTTAAGGATCTTCCACCTTAGCCGGTTCCAGATCCACCGAAGGCGACATGGATCGCGGCGTGGGCAAACCGCCGTTCTTTGATGGGACGAACTATGCATATTGGAAGATACGCATGTCGGCCTATCTCCAGAGCATGGGCTCTTCTGTTTGGGAGATTTGCAACAAGGCCGATTACGTTGTTCTGGCTGCTCGTGTCTCTCAGCTTCAGATCGATGAGCACGAAGCCAATAGCCGGGCACGTAACGCCTTGTTCTCCTGTTTGAGCATGTCTGAGTTTGATCGCGTTTCTCACCTCCCCACGGCTCGTGAGATTTGGGCGACCCTCATGCGCTTCCGTGAGGGAACCACTCAAGTCAAATCCCGTCTCTACGAGTCGCATAAGCGGGAGTATGAGAACTTTCGACATATGCCTGGCGAGAGCATAGAGAGTTTATTCGCTCGCTTTCAGGTCATTGTCAACAAGATGAGAGCGAACAAGGAGCTGTTGCTTTTCGATGATCATGAGAGAGCCTTGAAGCTTTTGCACACTCTTGATCGGTCGGTGTGGGACTCAAAGGTCCAGGCGATCATCGAATCGTCTAACTATGAGACCCTCACTTGCGACGAGCTCTTTAGTAAGCTCAAGTCTAGTGAGATTGATGCCATGTCGAGGGCTTCTTATGAAAATCCTTCCGGCCCGACTATGGCTTTGGTTTCTGGCTCTTCTGCTAACCCCTCTGGAGGATTTGCACTCTCTTCACTTTTCTCTGTCATAGAGGACCAGCTGAAGTCTTTGGGGGATGACGAGTTGGCGATGCTCGCCAACCGGTTCTCGCGGTTCCACAACAACCGCATGAATCGTCGCCGCGGAGGAGGACGCTCAGGATGCTACGAGTGCGGCGACCCCGACCACTTCATCGCCAACTGTCCCAAGAAGAAGAACACATCTGGGAAGGGCGATCATGGGCACAAGTACGACTCCGGCAAGCGCAAGGAGAATGACGTCCCCGCGAGGCACAGGCGGAGGGGCGGCTTCGACAAGGAGTACATCAAGAAGAAGTACTTGGAGAAGGCCTAGGCTGAGCAGCGTGCATTCTTCGCCACGCTCAGCGACGTCGACGGCTCGGATGACGACTCCGCTTGCTCAAGCGATGACGAGTCCGAGAAGAAGAAGAGGATCGAGGACAAGCTGAACGGTCTCTGCTTCTTCGCCGATGACGACGGCTTCTGCACCATGGCCCTTGGTGATGAGGTCGACGGCAAGCTAGAGGACTCCCCTCCGAACGACGACGACAACGACACCTCCCAGGTATCTCTCACCCACGACGAGCTTTCTGCTGAGGTCGAGAAGCTTACTGCCGCGCTCCTTAGTCAGGATAAGTTGCTTAGGCGTGCCGCTAGAGAGCGCAAGGAGTTTAGGCAGAAGTGGGAGGACACGGTGAGGGAGCTTGAGTTTGCCAAGTCCACCGTGGTCGTGTCTGAGGAGGCCGAGTGTGAGATGTGCACCACGCACATGACTGACCTTCTCACTTTGAGATGTAAGTATGCTGCGTTGGTAGGAGAGGTGGATGAGCCGAAGGCTAGACCTTCTCTGTTGGGTGCATGCAAGACTTATCCTGTCTTGCAATCTGAGATGGCAGAGAAGAATGCCGAGATTGTCTCTTTTGAAGAGGCCAACTCAGGTAGCACTTGTGTGGCTAGGTGTGCTCTCTGTGAGGGTTTGGAGATGGAGATAGCCAATGTGAAGCATGACAAGATGCAAACCGAGGAGGAAAACACATACCTTCGGACCATCTTGTCATGGGTGTCTTGTGGTGAGCCGCAGCTCGGGATGATGATCTCCCAATTCAAGCGAGCTGCTGGAGGTCCTGGTGTAGGTTTTGCTCCGGGTGTTGATCTTTCTGCTTTTGGGAAGATTGGAGAGTCGAGTGGTTTGAACCCGAGTGAGAAGCCCAACTCCACCACTACTCCCAAACTCACCAAGCTTCCACCCAAAGAGCCTCTCAAGCCCAACACCAAGGATGGGGTCTTTGTTGAGCCTCCAAGAGCTCCACCCAAGAACCAAGTGTGGCATCCCAAACCCAACCACCTGAAGAACAAGCTTGATGCGATGCCACCCATCCAGAAGGAGTGTTTGCCACAGAAGGGCAAGGTGATCCAAACCCACAACCGTGAGTACCAACAACCCCCTTTGAGAGCGGTGAGGTACCATTGTGAGCACTGTGGGCGAGATGGACACTTGAGCGAGTTCTGCTTTCGACGCAAGAGAGAGGCGCGCCGTGCTAGGGAGATGAACAATGCGGACATGTACCATCCTCTCCATGATGTGCATGCGCCGAATGTTCAGAGGAGAGCTCCGAGGAGAGATGCTAGGCCTAGAGGTGCAGTGCCTCAAGTTCCTAGGCCTAGGCCTCGTAGAGAGCGTGCCCGGCGGGAGCCTGCTGTTGTAGGCTATGGACCCCGTGGCAGTGGCTTTGTAGTTGAGCGTTTTCCCCCACCGTGTTTTGAGTATCGCGGTGAGCGCTCCTTCCCCAGCAGACCACGTCTGTCTAAACGTGGTGATCGCTTCCTTCGTAGGTGTGCTAGGAATGGTTTTTTCACTGATCGTTCTTTTGAGCAGCCGGCCCAACACTAGTATTCTTCCCACTTTACTAACCCCAGTGTTGGCCCGTATGCTCACCCTATGTCTTTTTATTGATGTAGGTAAAACGATTGGAGAACATTTGATTGGTGGATTCCGGGTGTTCGAGGCACATGACCGGAAACGCCAAGTGGTTCTCCAGTCTTAGTCCGGTCGCCGGAAAGGAGTATATCACCTTCGGCGACAATAGCAAAGGTAAGGTGCTGTCTCGTGGGTCTGTGCGAGTTAATGAGCACTTTGTGTTGCGCGATGTTGCTCTTGTTTCTAACTTGCATTTTAACCTTCTTTCTGTTTCGCAACTTTTCGATGACGACTATGAGATTCGTTTTAAACCGAATCTCAGTCGTATTTTGGATCCTCAGGGCAATCTTGTGTGTTTGATTTCGCCCTTTGGAAAAGTCTTTCGTGCGAATTTCTCGGAGTCTTTTGGCACTTCTCGTTGTCTTGTGGCTGGACCTTCCTCCTCTGATCTTTGGAAGTGGCATAGGAGACTTGGACATTTGAGCTTCGACTTGCTTGCAAGGCTTAGTTCACTTGGCCTAATCCGAGGATTGCCCAAGTTGCATATGGAGAACGATCTTGTTTGCCACTCGTGTAGACATGGGAAGATGGTTGCTGCTCCCCACCATCCAGTGACTCAGGTCATGACCAAGCGCCCTGGAGAGCTTTTGCACATGGACCTTGTTGGTCCGGCTCGGGTGAGCTCGGTTGGGGGGAAGTGGTATGTGCTTGTTGTTGTTGACGACTTTTCGAGATATTCGTGGGTCTTCTTTTTAGCTGAGAAGACCGAGACTTTCTCCTTTGCTCGCAATCTGATTTGGCGTCTTCAGAACGAGTTCCCTTTGAACTCAATGCGAGCAATTCGGAGTGATAATGGTTCCAAATTCAAGAATTCGGATTTTGAGAAGTTTTGTAACTCTTTGGGTTTAGAGCATCAGTTTTCTTCCCCCTACACACCCCCTCAGAATGGTGTTGTAGAGAGGAAAAATCGGACCCTTGTAGAGATGACCGGGACGATGCTCGATAAGCATAGGACTCCTAGGCGATATTGGGCCGAAGCCATGAGCACTGCATGCTACATTTCCAATCGCATTTTTCTCCGAGCCTTCTTGAAAAAGACTTCTTATGAGTTGCGTTTTGGAAAACTCCCCAAGGTGAGTTATTTTAGAGTTTTTGGTTGCCACTGTTTTATACTCAAAAAGGGCAACCTGGACAAATTTGAGTCTCGCTCTTCTGACGGTTTGTTTTTGGGTTATGGCACTCATACTCGTGCTTATCGTGTACTTAACCTTGACACTAACCGAGTCATGGAGACATCCGATGTCACCTTCGACGAGACCATGGTTTGTCCTTCTTCTCGTTTTGAGCGTGCAGGTGATCATGAGGTTGGCGAGCCTCTTTTTGATGATGAAGAAGAAGGTGTTGAAGGCATGGATGACCCAGCACCTCCTCCTCCACCTGCTGTGCCGCAAGGAGCGGCCTCAACGACGACTCACGGCCCCGACACGTCTTCTTCCTGGGGGCCGTGGGATGCGCCACCTCGAGCGGTACCTTTTATACCCGAGGAGGCACCAGCTGCTGTTGAGGGGGAGATCACTTCTGCACGGGAGGCGTCCTGACATATCCAGCGCCAACACCCCCCTCAGCAGATGATCAGCAACATTGACGAACGGGTCACTCGGTCCAGGTCTCAAATCTCTCACTTTGCTCATTCTGCTTTTGTTGCTGATTTTGAGCCCCGAGATGTTGGACACGCTTTGACGGATCCGGATTGGGTCAATGCCATACATGAGGGGTTGGAAAACTTTGAGAGAAATCGGGTTTGGGTTCTAGTGTCTCCACCTTCTGAGTGTCATCCTATTGGGACAAAATGGGTTTTCAAAAACAAACAGGGAGAAGATGGCCATGTTGTGAGAAATAAGGCCAGACTCGTAGCCCAGGGATATAGTCAGAAGGAGGGGATAGACTATGAGGAGACGTTTGCTCCTGTAGCTCGTTTGGAGGCTATTAGGATACTCTTGGCTTTTGCTGCATCCAAAGGTTTCAAACTTTTTCAGATGGATGTCAAGAGTGCCTTCTTAAACGGCTACATAGAAGAAGAAGTGTATGTTAGACAACCCCCCGGTTTCGAAAATCCCAAGTTTCCAAACCATGTCTTTAAACTTCACAAAGCTTTGTATGGTTTGAAACAAGCCCCCTAGAGCCTGGTATGATAGGTTGAAAACCTTTTTGCTTGCTAAGGGTTTTAAAATGGGATGTGTAGATAAGACGCTCTTTCTCCTCAAGCAAGGCACTGATTCACTCTTGGTCCAGATTTACGTGGATGATATCATTTTCGGTGGTTCTTCTCACGCTTTGGTTCCTAAGTTTGCAGATACAATGAGCAGGGAGTTCGAGATGAGCATGATGGGCGAGTTGACATTCTTTCTCGGGTTGCAAATTAAGCAATCCCGAGAGGGGACATTTGTGCACCAGGGCAAGTACACCAAGGACTTGCTGAAGCGGTTCGATATGGGTGAGGCCAAGCCTCTTCCAACACCCATGTCGACGACGACTGCCGTGGATGCGGACAAGGATGGAGAAGCAGTGGACCAGAAGGAGTACCGAAGCATGATCGGGTCGCTGCTCTACCTGACGGCAACACGCCCGGACATCCAGTTCGCGGTGTGTCTGTGCGCGCGCTTTCAGGCGTCGCTGCGCACTTCTCACCGTCAGGCGGTGAAGCAGATTTTTAGGTACCTTCGTTTCACACCTGAGTTTGGGATTTGGTATTCTGCTTCCTCCACCCTCTCCCTTTGTAGTTATTCCGATGCCGATTTTGCTGGTTGCCATATTGAGCGCAAGTCCACTTCTGGGACTTGCCAGTTTATTGGTTCTTCTCTTGTATCGTGGTCTTCTCGCAAGCAGTCTAGTGTCGCTCAGTCTACCACAGAGGCTGAATATGTTGCTGCGGCTAGCTGCTGTTCCCAGTTGCTTTGGATGATGGCCACTTTGCGTGATTTTGGTCTGAGCTTTACTCGTGTTCCTTTGCTTTGTGATAGCACGAGTGCTATTAGCGTTGCCAAGAACCCCGTGCTTCACTCGAAGACCAAACACATTGATGTGCGCTTTCATTTTTTGCGAGACCACCAGGAGAAGGGTGATATCGACCTTCGCCATGTCGATACTCATCATCAACTGGCTGATATTTTCACCAAGCCTTTAGACGAATCAACCTTTAATCGGTTGAGGGGTGAGCTTGGTGTGTGTTTCCCCTTTTAGATGGGGGAAACATTTTGATTTGTGTATACTAGACTGACTCCTTTTCGTTTGCCTTTCTTTTCTTTTGCATTTCAGCATACGCTTTTACATTCTGAGCTTCATGTTTATAATCATTAGAATGTAACTATGCTCCGATGCTTATGTTGATGCTTGTAGCTTATGCTCTTTCTGATCACTAGTACATGTTGTGAGCTGAGCTATTTTGAAATGGTGAATTTGCTTAATAACTTAAAATCTGAAAATGTTCACCATTGAGATAGGCAACTAGCATGTGTAGGATGTGTTGAATTCACTCGTGCTTTTCATATATGCTAGGTTGCTATGTCTCTAGTTCTGAGTCACTCACTTGCTTGGTATGCTCATATCTTGTTTAAAAATTGAACCAAGTCTTTAAGTGAATTGAAAAGATCGAGTTGGGATTGCTTGTCAACACATCACGGTATCGAGACTGTTTCTCATTGCACTATTGAGTTAAACTTGAGCCGTGTAGTGTATGACCGAAACCGTAGCTTTAAGCTTCTGATTGCTTCGGCATAGGCTTCGCTCGGTTGAAAAGTTAGGCAATGACAAGCTTTTAACCTCTCGCAATCACATGCTAAATTTGAACTTGTGTAATTTCACCGCTGCAACTCCGATTTAAATTTAAAATCACAAGTGTATGTTTCATTCTATAGCATGATGATTGAACTTTGCTAGGGGTAGTTCACCTTGTTTACATGATTAGCACTTGTTCGGATTCCTGTCTATACATGTTTAGTGCTATCTTGATGGCGAATACCTTTTTGACTCAAAACTGCTCATTTTGCTCATATGTTCATATTTCGTATTCGGTGATCAGTTTGAGTCTTTGCTAGCTTGTATGCTTATTTGTGCCGTTGGAGTCGTACTTTGTAGAGCATCTTTGCATTCTTCTGAATATATTCCTGAAGCTGCTACCTTGCATTTTGACTCATATGCATTTTGGAAGGGGGAGAGCTTCTCTTGTTGGTGCCTTTGCTGAGGGGGAGAACTTTCACTTGATTAGTGCATTTTCAACTAAGGAGGAGAAATTGCAAATCATATGCTTCCCGGGTGTTCATTTGAGGGGGAGTTTCCAGGGGGAGAAATTTTTTCAAATCTTGTGCCTCCCATTTTTGGACCCAGGGGGAGCTTTGCTGCTTCTTGTTTGCCGAAAGGCATTGGTATCGAGCTTTCTTTGCTAGTTGTGTTGAGCCTCTGTGCCTCTATCTTGAGGGACTAGCATTTTGCTTCGATTTTCCAATTGGTGTTTGCTAGCGGTGTTGAGCCTATTCTACCTCTTCTTGAGGGCTAGCTTTGCTTTGCTTGGTTGCGTCGAGCCGTTGCCCATGTCTTTGGGGACCAAGTTGTCTTGCTCTTTCCACTTGACCTTCTTTGGCTTTGCTATGCTTTTGGGTCATTTGGTCGAGTTCTCTCTTCTTCTTCCTCCCTCCCTTCTATTTCATTATAATTTGTGTGTGTAGTTGACAATGCACTCATCAAGGGGGAGATTGCGGATACATGGGTGTATGCCGGGTTTCTGAGTGATGAGTGATTGTCAACTGGGATGATGCGCATGTTCTTTGGCTTGTGTTGTGCAGGTGTTGAGCACGGAGACAGTGATCAGAGGCAAGGTGAAGGTCAAGTAGAGACGTGACGTGCCGATGGACCGAGAGTGGCGAAGGGCGGACGTGAGCCTTGGACTGAGGGACCGGTGGCCCGAGGATCAGCTATGGTGGCTGGCAGCCTGGGATAGCGACGAGCGGAGACCTCGTGTCGGTGGACGGGGTGCACGGACGGTGCATCCCCTCTACAGCTTCGGTTTGGTGGTAGAGCCAGAGAAAAACCATCGGGTGGACGGTTTCCAGGTTTGGGCCTCAAAACCTGGGTGCTGAGGGTTTCCGAGTTTGGCCACAAAACTCAGGCTGAGGACGGTTTCCAAGTTTGGGCCTCAAAACCTGGGCGCTGCGGGTTTGCTGAGTTTGGGCCTCAAAACTCAGATGCTGGTGGGCTGGTTTCCCGGTTTGGGCCTCAAAACCGGGGGTTGGCTGTGAAGGCTGGTTTCCCGGTTTGGGCCTCAAAACCGGGGGTGCGACGTCCAGGAAAGGGACGCGGAGCGGTGGCGGCACGTGGCGGCAATCGGGAGGTTGCGTCGAGGCAACACTACGAGTTGTGCGGGCGTGGCCGTCGGATCTACCTACCACTGAGTTGGTCCAGAATAACCTTAGGGTTTAGCTGGTTCGCTCTGTAAGTAGAGAGGGGTAGAATAGGAATAGAGTAGGAAGTAGGAATAGGTTAAGTAGGGGGAGACACCCTCCTCCCCAACGATCTCAGTCATTTGTTCTCTCGCACTTAGGGTTTCCTGCTCTCCCAATCCCCTGCTGTAGCTAGCTGAGATCCACAGAGAACCTTGCCTCTGTGTATTGTTGATTTTGAGGAAGTGAGGCCGTAACCTCACCATTGTAGCGTGTGGTAGCCACAAGGTTGCAGATCGATGTGTTGATTCGCGTTTTGGTTCGTGTTCTTCGCGTTCTTCGTTTCTCCGCGATTTTCCCGTCACTCGATCTCCCTCTCTAGTGCGTCTTTGTGAAATCCGTTTGAATCAACTTGTTCGTTTTGTTGAGGAGGTCATTTCGACCAAAGGAATTCATCTAACTCCTCACGAACAAGTAGATCGAGTTGATTTTGTTTTCGTGGTGCTTTTTTGGTTCATACACCTTCCCCTTCGATTTCCCGTTGATTGAGTTGATTTGAGCGGATGATTTCTTGGGGATAGTCTCCTAACTACCTCATGATCATTCTCTCCAAGTTTGGGATCAAGGGATTTTGGTTTGAATCGATTTGGAGAAGATTTGAGTTTTGGGCGACCAAAATCGCCCTTTCTGGGTACTCGCGGACAGTCCGCCGCTATACCCGCGGACAGTCCGCGCATCGGGCTCCAGCCAGATCAGTGGCTGCGGGGCTCGTTTGGACAAGTCTGTTTTGAACCGCGGACAGTCCGCCGTTGTGTTTGGCGGACAGTCCGGGAACGTCCAGGGACTCTTCAGCAGCAGTGCGTTTTTGCACTTTTGACCGGTGGACAGTCCGCCACCAGAGCGCGGACAGTCCGCAGTAGGGGCGGACAGTCCGGGACCCCAGGGCCGGACAGTCCGGGAACCTGCTGAGTGCTCCGGTTTAGTGCGTTTGCTCTCCCGGCTTTTCCGCTTGGATTTCGGACTTCTTGTTTGGCCCTATAGTTAACCAAGAAACATTTCTAGATATCTTTGCTACTTGTTAGCATTGGTATTTAGGGATTCCTTGACGTAGCCTCCAATCTACGTTCGGGACTCGGTTTTCAAGGGTTGAACTTGAGCCGGAGTTTTTGGTCTTTGGTTTGCTTGAGCTTTGTGGTGCTCCGCTGTGATCTTAGGGATCATCCACCCTCTTCCAAGGGTCGTGAGCATCACGGTTTCGGTCGTTGCTTCTTGGGGTAGATTTTGGGACATTTGGCCTAAAGTTTCGAGAGAAATTTTATTAACTCCCATTCACCCCCCTCTGGTCGCCTTGCTATTGCATTCTCGGTCCTTCAGTGTGTTAGCAATTTGCAAAGCATTTTCCAAGGGTTTAGTTAGTCACTCACTAGGTTTATATCATCGATATGTTAGAGAACACCTAGTGGCACTTGAACATCGCATAAGCCGTGAATAATCTCCTCTTAATAGTACGGCTATGTATCCTAAATGTGATCACACTCGCTAAGTGTCTTGATCACCAAACCAAAGAACCCTATAGGTTATACCTTTCCTTTCGGGCCTCTTTGCTCATCTCTTCCCTTCTTCTCATGTTTCACCAATGATAGAGCACTTGATCTCTTGAGTGCTTGTGGCCATCACCATCCTCCATGGTTGCCACCTTGCTAGCTCCACCACTTGGCTTGGTCACAATCCTTTCTTATAAGCTACACTCATGCTTAGCAATAGGATTAGACCAAATAGGTTTCATCAATTAACCAAAATCAAACTAGGGCTTTCAGCCGTGCAAAGGAGATGAACAACACGGACATGTACCATCCTTTCCATGATGTACATGTGTCGAATGTCAGAGGCGTGCTGCTAAGCCTAGAGGTCCAAAACCTCAAGTTCCTAGGCCTAGGCCACGAGGAGGACGTGTGCGGCGGGAGCCTGCAGTTGTGGGCTATGGACCCCGTGGCGGTGGTTTTGTAGTTGAGCGTTTTCCTCCACCGCGTTTTGAGTATCGCGATGGACACTCTTCCCTCAGCGGACCACGTTTTCCTATAAGTGGTGATCGCTTTCCCCGTAGGCGTGGTAGGAATGGTTTTGCTACTAAACGTTCTTTTGAGCAGCCGGCCCAACACTGGTATAATTCCCATTTTACTCACCCCAATGTTGGACTGTATGCTCACCCTATGTCTTTTATTGATGTAGGTAAAATGATTGGAGAATGTTTGGTCGGTGGATTCCGGGTGCTCGAGGCACATGACCGGAAACGCTAAGTGGTTTTCTAGTCTTAGTCCTATTGCCGGAAAGGAATTTATCACCTTCGGCGACAATAGCAAAGGTAAAGTGTTGTCTCGTGGGTCGGTGCAAGTTAATGAGCACTTTGTGTTGCGTGATGTTGCTCTTGTTTCTAACTTGCATTTTAATCTTCTTTCTGTTTCACAACTTTTCAATGATGACTATGAGATTCGTTTTAAACCGAATCTCAGTCGCATTTTAGATCCTTAGGGCAATCTTGTATGTTTGATTTCGCCCTTTGGGAAAGTATTTCGTGCGAATTTCTCGGAGTCGTTTGGAGTTTCTTGTAGTCTTTTGGCTGGACCTTCCTCCTCTGTTCTTTGGAAGTGGCATAGGAGACTCAGTCACCTGAGCTTCGACTTCTTGCAAGGCTTAGCTCACTTGGCCTAATCCGAGGATTGCCCAAGCTATGCATGGAGAAAGATCTTGTTTGCCATTCTTGTAGACATGGGAAGATGGTCGCCGGTCCCCACCATCCAGTGACTCAGGTCATGACTAAGTGCCCTGGAGAGCTTTTACACATGGACCTTGTTGGTTCGGCTCGGGTGATCTCGGTTGGGGGGAAGTGGTACATGCTTGTTGTTGTTGACGATTTTTCGAGATATTCGTGGGTCTTCTTTTTATCTGAAAAGACTGAGACTTTCTCTTTTGCTCGCAATCTGATTTTGCGTCTTCAGAATGAGTTCCCTATGAACTCAATGCGAGCTGTTCGTAGTGATAATGGTTCCGAATTCAAGAATTCAGACTTTGAGAAGTTTTGTAACTCTTTGGGTTTAGAGCATCAGTTTTCTTCCCCCTACACACCGCCACAAAATGGTGTTGTGGAGAGGAAGAATCGGACCCTTGTAGAGATGGCCAGGACGATGCTCGATGAGCATAGGACTCCTAGGCGATATTGGGCTGAAGCTATGAACATTGCATGATATATTTCCAATCGCATTTTTCTTTGAGCTTTCTTGAAAAAGACTTCTTATGAGTTGCGTTTTGGAAAACAACCCAAAGTGAGTTATTTTAGAGTTTTTGGTTGTCATTGTTTTATACTCAAGAAAGGCAACTTGGACAAGTTTGAGTCTCGTTCTTCTGACGGTGTATTTCTGGGTTATGGCACTCATACTCATGCATATCGTGTACTTAACCTTGATACAAACTGAGTCATGGAGACATCCGATGTCACCTTCGACGAGACCATGGTTTGTCCTTCTTCTCGTTTTGAGCGTGCAGGTGATCATGAGGTTGGCGAACCTCTTTTTGATGACGAGGACGAGGGTGCTGAAAGGATGGATGATCCAGCACCACCTCCACCTGCTGTGCCGCAAGCATCAACTTCTACTACGACGACTCACGGTCCCAACCCCTCTTCATCAACTACCTGGGGGCCGTGGGATCCGCCACCTCGGGCTGTACCTTTTGTACCCGAGGAGGCACCAGCTGTTGTTAAGGGGGAGGTTTCTTCAGCTCGGGAGGCGCCACGACACATTCAGCGCCAACACCCACCTCAACAGATGATCGACAGCATCGGCGAACGTGTCACTCGGTCAAGGTCACAACAAATCTCTCACTTTGCTCATTCTGCATTTGTTGCTGATTTTGAAACCCGAGATGTTGGACATGCTTTATCTGATCCAGATTGGGTCAATGCCATGCATGAGTAGTTAGAAAATTTTGAAAGAAATCGGGTTTGGGTTTTGGTTCCACCTCCTCCTGAGTGTCACCCTATTGGTACAAAATGGGTTTTCAAAAACAAACAAGGAGAGGATGGCCATGTTGTGAGAAACAAGGCCAGACTTTTAGCCCAGGGGTATAGTCAGAAGGAGGGGATAGACTATGAGGATAATTTTGCTCCTGTAGCTCGTTTGGAGGCAATTAGGATACTCTTGGCTTTTGCTACATCCAAAGAGTTTAAACTTTTTCAAATGGATGTCAAGAGTGTCTTCCTAAACGGCTACATAGAGTAAGAGGCTTATGTGAAACAACCCCCCCGGTTTCGAAAATCCCAATTTTTCAAACCATCTTTTTAAACTTCACAAAGCTTTGTATGGTTTGAAACAAGCCCCTAGAGCCTGGTATGATAGATTGAAAACCTTTTTTCTTGCTAAGGGTTTTAAAATGGGATGTGTGGATAAAACACTTTTTCTCCTCAAGCAAGGCAATGACACTTTGTTGGTTCAGATTTACGTGGACGATATCATCTTTGGTGGTTCTTCTCATGCTTTGGTTGCCAAGTTTGCAGATACTATGAGCAGGGAATTTGAGATGAGCATGATGGACGAGTTGACATTCTTTCTTGGGTTGCAAATCAAGCAATCCCGAGAAGGAACGTTTGTGCACCAGGGCAAGTACACCAAGGACATCCTGAAGAAGTTCGATATGGGTGAGGCCAAGCCTCTTCCAACACCCATGTCGACCACGACGTCCCTAGATGCGGATGTGGATGGACAAGGTGTGCACCAGAAGGACTACCGGAGTATGATCAGGTCGCTACTGTACCTGACGGCGACACGCCCGGACATCCAGTTCGCGGTGTGTCTTTGCGCGCGATTTCAGTCGTCGCCGCGCACTTCTCACCGTCAGGCGGTCAAGCGCATTATGAGGTACTTATGCTTCACTCCAGAATTTGGGATTTGGTATTCTGCTTCTTCCACCCTCTCCCTTTGCGGTTATTCTGATGCCGATTTTGCTGGTTGTCGAATTGATCGCAAGTCCACCTCTGGGACTTACCAGTTTATTGGTTCTTCTCTTGTATCTTGGTCTTCTTGCAAGCAGTCTAGCGTCGCCCAGTCTACCACAAAGGCTGAGTATGTTGCTGCGGCTAGCTGCTGTTCTCAATTGCTTTGGATGATGGCCACTTTGTGTGATTTTTGTCTGAGCTTTTCTCGCGTTCCTTTGCTTTGTGACAGCACGAGTGCTATTAGCGTTGCTAAGAACCCCGTGTTGCATTCTAAGACCAAACACATTGATGTGCGCTTTCATTTTCTGCGAGACCACTATGAGAAGGGTGATATCGACCTTCGCCATGTCGATACTCATCATCAGTTGGCAGATATTTTCACCAAGCCTTAGGACCAATCAACTTTTGTTAGGTTGAGAGCACTACTACACGTTTGATTAACCGAGACACCACCCTGTAGATGTCCGAGGCGGGAAAGGGCGCCCGCCTTGGTTAATATTTAACCGAGGTGGGCAACTTTGAACGGCTCGGTTAATATATTAACCGAGGCGGGCAATGGAAGCCAACCACCTCGGTTAACACCCATTAACCGAGGCGGTTGCTTTAAGTTCCCCACCTCGGTTAATGTATTAACCGAGGCGGTTTCTTTAAATCGCCCACCTTGGTTAATGGGTGTCAACCGAGGCGGGCTTTTGTTATTTGCCCGCCTCGGTTATTCTGTGCATATAAATGCAAAGCGTCGCCGCCCCACCTTCCCCTTCCTCACGACTTCACCATTGTTGACAGGTTTTGAGGTCCCAAACCCTCAAAAATATCTATTTTTTGTGGGGGAAGTTTTACAGTTCAATTGTGTCAAGTTGTTGACCGCAGGTGATTATATGTTTGACTCTAAACCTCTCTCTTTTAATTTGCTCTTGTCTTCTTAGATTTGGGTGCTCTCTAGATCTAGATCTAGATCTAGATCTAGAATTAATTTTATTTAATCTGCCTTTTGTATGTCTTTTGCTATAGGTTTTGCTTGCATAATGGAGAGGTCCGAGTGGATGTACCGGTCATCAAGATTAGATTTGTCATACCTAGCCCATGTTAAAAAGTTTATTGTCACTGCTCGGAAACACAGTCAAAGTATGAATCCATAAGGACGACGTATCATTTGTCCGTGTTCAAAATGCAAGAACCTTCTGTTGCATGAAGACAGTGTTGTGCAGTCTCATTTGATCAGATATGGTTTTGTTCCAGATTACACAGTCTGGAGGTTTCACGGTGAAGCAGATGTTAGTATCACTGTATCCAGACATAGCTCGTCAATGACGATGATGGCGAATGTAAACCACGATGGAGGAGACCAAGAACCGCCAGCTACCGGTGATAATGTTCGTGATTACCTCACCATGGACGATTTAGTGCAAGACATGGCCGATGGCGGGGATGATGCAGATGATGGTGAGAGGGTTCGTGCGATGGAGCCTGAGGATGTTGAGCTTTTTGAGAAAATTGCTAACAACCTTGATAAGGATGACATTCTGTTTGGGAGCCATAGGTGGCTTGAGAATTTTAGAGAGATGAAGCAGGCGGCAATTGATCCGCTATATGAGAACTGTCTGAAGCAGTGGACGGCGTTGTGTTTTAACCTCCAGATGCTCATGTTGAAGGCTCGACATGGCTGGTCAGACACTAGCTTCAATGAGCTCTTAAGTATCCTTGGTACCACATACCCAACGCCTAACAAGGTGCCCGCTAATACGTATCGAGCGAAGAAGCTTATCCGGCCAGTGTCAATGAATCTTAGAAAGTTTGACGCCTGCCCTAACCATTGCATCTTGTATCGTGGCCAGTATGAGAGCTTGGTGAGTTGCCCTAGGACTCAGACTGTGCCGAGGCTCACCCGGATATATAAGGGGAGCCGAGCGCAAGTCCTAGATCATCGAATATTGAATCATAATAATACACAAGGCGCACGCCGCACTGGACATAAGGTATTACGCTACTTAGCGGCCCGAACCAGTATAAATCGCTGTCTCTGTGTACTCGCCGGGTCCTACGAACACCGATCCCCACTGAACAAATCGTCTGAGATTACTCAAGACGAGTTGCCGGTTAACAAACACCGACAGCTGGCGCGCCAGGTAGGGGCTTTCGGCGATTCAACGATCAAGAGCCCGGCGAACCGCGACAACATGTTCTCGGCGGGATCAATTTTCGTTTTTGGCTCGTGGACTTGCATTGCGGACGATCAAGGAAGGCTACATAGCAGACTCAACACCGAATCAAAGCCGCAAGCCACGCCAAAGATGGATCTCCTCGTCCAGAACCTAGCAAATCTGCAAATTCAAGAACCGCAGCATTCGAAAGATAGCCCAAAGGCATCCGATTCCTACTCGGACTCAAAGTATGAGGAGAAGGACTCGGATCCCATCCATGGCATCTCCTTTGGCCTGCGGAACATCGCTAAAAGCTTTCAAGACCTGATTGGAGCAAAATTCAAAGATAATCAGCAGATACCTTTGACGGGAGCTCAACAAGGACTCGTTTTTAGCTCTACCAAGGAGGGTAACATCGTCCATTGGCCAGTCCAGCCTGCCCCGGCTAGACTGATTAGCACAATTGACCAACAACTTCCGTATCAGCACAGACATCAGCTCCCTCTTGAGGAACGCGACACCTCAACGGAACTAATCTCCAGCACTTCTACCCTAGAGTCTGTGACACCATGATCACACCAAGGTGACAACCGTGAAGTCTTCATGGCGGGGCATCAGTCATCTCTGCGACCACCAACCCCACCAGATGTCTTTCAAGATGACGAAACCCTGAGTATGATCTCTGACAACGACCCGGAGGGGCTCGGAGAAACCGAGTCCTCGAAGGCTGAAAGAATCCACAAAAATCAAGCAAAAGAAGCCCGCAGGAGGCGAGCAACTCACCACAAGGAAGCTGTAGACCGCTACCATGCATGACTAGAAGAGTATAACACCCGGAGGCATCTGGAAGTAGAGGCGGAGCGTCAAGCTCGCACTGAAGACATTCATTCCCAGGATGATCTCAACAGATGGTGGCCTGATTGCTCCCGCAACCTTGAACCCGAGTTCATGAGGGTCGCCGGCCACAAAGTCTTCCAGACTCCCTATCAAAACATACTAGCTCTAGCTACGGAGATGGGAGCCAAGACCAATCGCACCCCCGATGAAGAGCGACGGTTGGTCATGCTTCAGACCACCGCACTCCAACTACGGGGACAGAATCTTGACTCCCTAACTGACGAGCAGGCTTCATCCCACCCGAGCCAGAGGCGGCCGATTCAAGAACGACTCGGACGTATCCCAGCAAGGAGCCGTCTAGGAAACCGAGTACCCGATCAAGCTGAAGGAGGGGCCGAATCTTCATACAGAGGAGTCGCAGTCGCGGCATCCGACGCAGTTGATCGTTTCCCCTGCTTTTCCCAACGGCTTCGAGCAGTCTCGTTCCCGCGAAAATTCAAACCTGGGAACTACTCAAAGTATGACGGGAAGACAGAACCAAAACGGTGGCTCAGGCTCTACGCTCAAGCAGTCAAGCTAGCTGGCAGAAGCAATGATGTCAAAGCACTCTACCTCCCAATGGCTTTAGAGACAATGCCGCTTGCTTGGTTCGATAGACTTAAGCCCGAGTCCATCGACACCTGGGAACAACTACATCGTATCTTCGTTGAAAACTTTGCTGGTGTCCCAGAGAGATCGGATCCCCGGACTAAGCTCAGAACCTGCAAGCAGCAGAAAAATGAATCAATGCGGGAGTACTATAGGCGATTCTCAGAAACCCGCTCTACAGTTTCCGACATCACAGACAGAGAAGTAATTAACCTCTTCGGCAATGGCATTTGCGAAAGATATAATTATAAAGATTTCATTAAGCAGGACCCGACCACCGCGGACGAGTTTCATCGGGCTGTAAACTCCATGATGGCAACAGAAGAACGCACATAGGAGCGCTTCCCCGACAGAAACACACAAGGTGATCGAGGGAACAATCAGAGAGGTAACCAACGAAAGGGCAGGAGACAACACTGTTGCCGCCATGGAACCTCAGAAGAAGGGAAACAAGCCATACACCTTCGACGACTTACTCGACGGGCCCTGCCCTTTCCACCCCAAAAGTGGACATCAAGCTAGGCACTGCCGACAGCTCAAGGAGAGAGGCTTGAATCCCGACTTCAATAAAAACAAGAAAGATAAAGGCAAGAAGACAGCTGAAGATCCTCAGCAAGAACCCGGTGGTTTCCAGCACCCAAAAGGAACTATCAATGTTATCTTTGGGGGAGTAACTACCAGCGACAGCAAGAGGCTCCAAAAGCTCTCTCTGCGAGAGATCATGTCTACGGAACCAGCGACGCCCAAATATCTCAACTGGTCCGAGCATCCAATCAGTTTTTCTAGAGCAGATCAATGGACCAGCGTTTCCAATGCAGGGCATTACCCGCTAGTCTTGGATCCCACGGTCGCTGGATTCACACTTGGTAGGGTACTCATCGATGGCGGAGCAGGACTCAATGTCATCTTTGCAAGCACCCTACGAAAGATGAACCTAGATCTCGCAACCCAGCTTACACCATCAACCGCTCCTTTCTACGGCATAGTACCCGGAAAAGCGGCTGTACCACTCGGAAGGATCATACTACCCGTCACTTTTGGAACTCCAGTCAATTACAAAACAGAGTACATCAATTTTGAGGTAGACGACTTCGAGTCATCATATCACGCCATATTTGGGCGACCGGCTATTGCCAAGTTTATGGCAGTACCCCACTACCCGTACCTCTTATTGAAGATGCCAGGTTCCAAAGGAATCTTAACCTTCAGAGGCGACCTGAAGCGATCATTTGATTGCGACACAGAGGCTGTCCAAATCGCTGAAAAAGCTCAACTCGCCCTGGAAGTGCAAGAACTCGCTCAGATGGTGCATAATACCAAGCCTGAAGATTCAGAGATCCCAACTAAGAAGGCGGGTACTATTCAACCATCAGCAGAAGTCTCCACAAAAGCTATTGATCTAGAGACCGGTGATCCCTCCAAGACAGCGGTTATCAGTGCTCACCTATCTGAAGAATAGGAAATCGCGCTCACCAAGTTCCTTAGAGCAAACAAGGACATATTTGCTTGGAAACCAGCAGATATGCCTGGGGTCCCAAGGAACTTGGCTGAGCACAAATTGGAGTTAAAAGAAGGCTCTAGACCTGTCAAGCAAAGATTACGACGATTCTCACCAGAGAAAAAGGAGGCAATTAAGAAGGAAATAGCCAAGCTACTCTCGGCCGGATTCATCAGAGAAATCCTTCACCCCGAGTGGCTAGCTAACCCAGTACTAGTCAAGAAGAACTCTGCTGAGTGGCGCATGTGTGTCGACTACACGGACCTCAACAGGCATTGTCCAAAGGATCCTTTCGGATTACCAAGGATAGACCAAATAGTCGATGCTACCGCAGGCTCCGCCTTACTATCCTTCTTGGATTGTTACTCCGGGTACCACCAGATTGCCCTCAAAGAAGAAGATCAACCCAAGACATCGTTCATTACTCCTTTCGGAGCATACTGTTACAAAACTATGTCCCTTGGACTAAAAAATGCGGGGGCTACTTATCAACGTGCGATCCAAGATTGTCTGGGTGATCAGATTGGCCGCAATGCAGAAGCTTATGTTGATGATGTAGTCATAAAAACAAAGGATCCGACTACCCTGATATCAAACCTCGAGGAAACCTTCAGCAGATTACGTACTTCTCAATGGAGACTCAATCCAACCAAATGCGTCTTCGGGGTACCCTCAGGGCAGTTACTCGGATTCCTTGTTAGTCATCGAGGCATCGAGGCTAGTCAAAAGCAGATCACAGCCATCATCAATATGAAGCCACCGACCTCTGTTAGGGATGTTCAGAAGCTCACCGGGTGCATGGCCGCGTTAAATCGGTTTATCTCACGGCTAGGAGAAAAGGGACTACCTTTCTTCAAGTTGCTTAAAGCTGGGGATAAATTTCAGTGGACGGAAGAAGCGGATAAGGCTTTTGAACAACTCAAAGGCTACCTTACTAATTCTCCTATACTGACGCCGCCAGAGCCCAGGGAACCAATGATGTTGTACATCGCAGCAACCACACACGTTGTCAGCACAGCAGTCGTGGTGGAGCGCAAAGATGACAAGCACATCTACAACATCCAACGACTAGTTTACTACATCAGCGAGGTACTCTCCGACTCAAAGGTTAGGTACCCGCAAGTACAGAAACTGCTCTATGCATTACTCATATCATCAAGGAAGCTGCGGCACTACTTCGAAGCTCACGAGATCACGGTAGTCACGGATTTTCCTTTATGAGAAATCCTCCACAACCATGATGCTACTGGAAGGATTTCCAAGTGGGCAGTCGAACTAGGGGCACTCAACATCAAATTCACCCCCAGGAAAGCTATCAAGTCACAAGCCTTAGCTAATTTTGTCACCGAGTGGACAGAAATACAGCAGCTTCAAGACATCGCTATTCCTGACCACTGGAAGATGTACTTTGATGGGTCCCTAAAACTTGGAGGAGCAGAAGCCAGGGTTCTTCTTGTGTCACCCGCTAGAGAACAACTCAAATATGTTCTGCAAATACTATGGCCGGCTACCAACAACGAAGCGGAATATGAAGCATTACTCCACAGACTCAAACTAGCTGTCACCTTGGGTATCAAGAGACTACTAGTCTATGGCGATTCCTCCGTGGTCATTTACCAAGTCAATAAAGATTGGGATTGCACCAAGGAAACAATGAACGCTTACTGCGCTGAAGTTCGCAAGCTAGAGAAACATTTTTCAGGACTGGAACTCATTCATATTACTCGGGACCTCAATGTGGCAGCAGATATCCTCGCAAAATTAGGTTCTGATAGAGCGCAGGTTCCTAGTGGTACCTTCGTACATGAGTTATCCAAACCTTCAATCCAAGAGAAGGAAGAGTTCGAGCCAGTACCTTCCAGCCAGGTCCTATCCTTCTCACCCGACTGGACACAAGTATTCATCGACTACTTCAAAGAGCATAAGCTGCCGAGTGACAAAACTACAGCAGAGCAAGTCACCAGGCGTAGCAAGAACTATGTCCTAGTCGGGGACAAGCTATATCGACGTGGAGCTTCATCAGGGGTCCTCCTCAAGTGTATTACACCAGAAGAAGGCAGGGAAATACTGAATGAAGTCCACTCAGGGTGCTGCGGTAATCACGCAGCCTCAAGTACGTTAGTTGGAAAAATCTTCAGGACAGGCTACTATTGGCCCTCAGCTTTGAAGGACGTAGAAGGCTTAGTCCGTCATTGTCAATCATGCCAGTTTTTTGCCAAGCAGCAGCATGTACCCGCACATGAGCTGATATGCATCCCTCCGTCATGGCCCTTCTCATGCTGGGGACTCGATATGGTGGGTCCTCTCAAGCGTGCTCCAGGCGGATTCGAGTACCTCTACGTCGCTATCGACAAGTTCACAAAATGGATTGAGTACATGCCCTTGGTCAAATTCAATGCATCCAAGTCAGTCCAATTCATGCAGAGCATTTTTCATCGCTTTGGAATGCCGCACAGAATCATCACTAATCTTGGATCCCCCTTTATGGCTACCGAATTCAAATCATGGGCCACTGACTGCAGAATAAGGATAGACTACGCATCGGTATCTCACCCACAGTCCAATGGCCAAGTTGAACGAGCGAACGCCCTGATTCTCGCAGGATTGAAGCCAAGGCTCTTCGACCTTTTAAAGGATCATGGCAAAAAGTGGGTTGAAGAACTGCCCAAGGTAGTCTGGGGGCTACGAACACAACGAAGTCGGGCAACAGGCCACACTCCTTTCTTTCTGGTATATGGCACTGAAGCAATTCTCCTGGCTAATTTAATCTGGAATTCCCCACAAGTAGAACAGTACAATGAAGGCAAAGCTGATGATACCAGGCGGCTAGAAGTCGACAGCCTTGAAGAAGCCCGACTAACCGCATTGTTCCAGTCAGCAAGATACCTTCAAGGGATGAGGCGCTACTACGATAAGAACGTCCATCACCGCACCTTTCAAGTGGGCGACATGGTGTTAAAGAAGATTCAGAACACTACTGGACGCCACAAGCTCATGAGTCCATGGGAAGGTCCCTACATTGTATCCAAAGTAACAAGACCCGGGTCATTTGAGCTAGTCACTGAAGATGGATCTCCGTTGCCAAATTCATGGAATATTGAGCACTTGAAGAAATTCCATACTTAAGGACTACGCTACAAATCTGGCTCAGGGCAATTGTATTTATTAGTCGGATAATAATAAAGTTTGAAGTTCATCAGAAACAAGAACTTTGCAATTTATCCAGGCTCTATGTCTCTTTATGACTAGTCAGTCGCACAACAAAGTCTCTGCAATAGCAGGGCTCACCTCCGATTAATATTGATTACTCAGATAGACTGGTTCAGCGGAAACCATACTAGAGTTACGAGCTTCGAGCTCAATACAACTCGCAAGGTAGTACGGCTTAACACCCGGCTATCAGCCTATAGCGAATATGGAATCCACCATAGTGGAGACTAGTTCCTATAAGGCATAACAAGGCGTGATAGTACTCACCCTGTTGCATACCTACTGGACAGAGGTCCACCTACCTTCGCACTCAAGCTGCGATCCCCAAGAGGATACAATCCGCCCAGAAGGAACCAACATTACGGTCCTTCAAGAGGTGCCTGATCAGAATTATCCCTTGACCAAGGGTACTAAGAGTAGTACTCGGGCAAGACTAAGTTCTCTACGCAATAGTTAGAGAAACGAAGTCACACGACCCAAACTAAAGTGCTAGAGAGCACTCGGATAGACTTGTCTAGTTAGACGCCTGGTCATACATCCACAATAAGTAAATTCAACCAGTGGCTAAAGAAATTTGCCGCAATAAGGAGTTGGACAATATGCAGTTCACAAGAATCAAAAGTAATAAATATTTTTGATATCTTCTACAAATTGTTTACAGGAGATACAAGCTGCGCTTAAAGGACTAAGGAGACTATATTACTCCACAAGATCTAAGATCCGCGAGTACTCCTCTGCAACAGCTTTCACCTCCTCCTGCATCGCCGCAAGATCTTCGTCGCCTTTGCCTTTAGGAAGGGTCATCAGAGCGCCCAGCTCAAAGGTCGGAAGATGCAGTCGCAGAGTCGCCATCAGACCCTGCACCACGGAGATCGACATATCTTTGATATATTGGGCCAGCCGCTTGGGTGCAGCCTTGGCACGATCCACCAAAGTCTCCTCGACTCCTTTAGGCGCCGGAATCATGTTGAGCAGGGGTTCGACGGCTTGCTCTAAAGCCTTCAGGGAATCTCGTGACTCCTTTGTAGACTTCAAAGCCTGCAGAAGATCCCGGTCAGCACCCTCACGCATCAGTTTGGCTTCTTGAAGAGTATTTTGCGCGTTAGCAAATACCTCCTCAAGCTCTGCCTGCTTCCGGTTGAATGCGTTTTGCCACCCCGAAGCCAACTTGTTTGCATCTGCATCAATATTAGTCGGTTATCATACAATCAAACTAATAATATGGACAAGATTAGCAAGCAATCTTCAAACATACCTTCCAGCTGTTTCTTGGAAGATTTCCTTAGCTCCTTCACCTTTTGCTCTGTGGAGGCGGCTTTGGCAATCAGCTCATTTTCGCGAGCATTGGCAGCATCACGCTCCGCCTTGAGGTTACTTTGGAGTTCATTGATGCGGTTACTTAGCACTTGGGTGGCTACTTTCTGGCTGATCTGCTCCTGAGCAATATAATCCTTGAGTTCTTGGTTTTCACAGGACATCTCCTGGCAGATTCGGGTAATTTGATCCCGGACCTTGAAGTCAAAGGCCTACAGCACAATTATATTATAAGTACTCGGACGAGTCTACCAAACGAAAAGAAGAGATTGAGAATCTTACCTCAACGAACTGGTGAAGAGTTTCAACAGGAGCCTTCACCAGATCACTCAGTTCCTTCAGCCGGGTAAGATCCTGATCATACCCAAATACGTCGAGAGTCGCCCCTTGGCGCGACGACTCAGGCACATCAAGGGACCCTTCCCGTTGATGGGCTGCAGTCTCTGCGTGGACATCCGCCAAGACCATATCCAGAGTTGGCTCATCAGGCCGTCGTGTACGAAAAAACCAGTCATTCCAAGCCCGGTCAAATTCCAATTGAGCGGGAGAGCGAAAGATGGAGTACGACCAACCAACCTGGGGCAATGGAAGAGTACTCGCGTCAGGAGCAGCGTCGGCCTGAGCCTCAAACGGAGAAGAGCCAGGCAGTGCGTCTACCTGATTGGAGGCTGGCGGCACGCTAGAGTCATTCTTGGCTAGCGGCTCCGACTCCTCTACCGTCTGAGGAGCAGGGACGGCATTCAAAGTTGTTCCAGCCGGCTTCGCTTTCCTACAAACAGACGAGTACATGTGTTGGCATCAGAAGCTTGTGAGTTTTCCTACAAGTATGAAGACGTGACTTACTTTGCGAGCTTTAAGGGCTTTGGTAACTTTAAGAGCAGCTGCGGGTCTGAAGCAGAAGAATCCTCAGCAACCGCACTACTTGAAGTACCTTGATCTACTCCAATGTCTGATACAGTATTACATATAAGATAAGAGGTTATCAACAATCAAAAGGACTACAAAGTACTCGGGTTTTCCCTTACCAGGAGGACCCGGCTTACAATGCTTTTCAGCCAATTCTGGTGATAAAATTACTTTGCGACAAGCACGGCGATTACCAGTGCGAGCCTTCTTATGGATGGGGCCTCTGACTTCCAGCTGAGGAGTTGGTGACCGTTTCCGGCTACCTCTGGCTTCCGGGTCTATAAGCAGGACATCAGAGTCAGTTGAATCTGTGTCAAGCCAGTCAAGATCTTCAGGCGAGCTTGGTTTAGTAGGCAAGTCCTCACTTCGGATAGGACCCTCCAAGGCTATGCCTCCGCCTTCTTGAGTCAGTGGAGGCAGGGAGGACAGTCATTGTTTTCTCTCCCCTGACCCTACACGCAAGGAGCATACAGTCAGGTCAGAAGGTTATCTATTCAGAAACTCCAACGACGCTACAGTTTAATTACTCACCGGAGGAGGCGGATTAATGGCAGAGAATGTCACCATCACAGGAGCCAAGTGTTCACGGCTCTTAAGTAGCCGGTTCACCCTCCATAAGACCTCAAAATCCGACAGCTGTTCAACAGCATGACGACCCGGGTCATTCTTCCCAAGGTACTCGAACCCAAAGTTCGCTCGCTGTTGAAGAGGGTGGATGCGTCGGGCAACAAAATCTTGGACGACGTTGAATCCAGTCAGTCCGTCGATTATCAAAGCATCTATCATCATGAGGAGGGGTTGAATAGTTCTGAGCTCTTCAATCGTGAGTTTCTCCTTCCACTCACGGCACTTCTGTGGTGGCCATCCATCACGACGACGAAGAGCTGAGGGTGGGTTACCCATGTAAAACCACCCGCTAGCCCAGTCTTTTACAGACTCCGATAAATCAATAGTTATGTACTGATTGGCTACTTCTAGCCTAACCTGAAGACTAGCTCCTCCGACTACTTCGGTCTTAGCGTCACTAGGTTGACACTTGAACCAGAAAAAGTAGCAGAAAAGGGTAAAATTGGGACAAATCCCCAAGAAAGCTTCGCAAAGGTGGGCAAAGATTGCAATATGAAGAACTGCATTGGGAGTAATATGGTTTAGAGTCAAACCATAATAATGCAGTAGTCCACGGAAGAAATCCGACGCAGGAAGCCCCAATCCCCGCTCTACGAAGGATTTGACATCACGATCTCCGTAGTGTTGGGGGCAGGAGCTCGATGGTCGATGGGTACACTCCAGCCATCGAGTAGCTGCGCTCGCAGGTACCCTTGCTGCGCCAGGAAGGCCAGTTCTGCTAAGGTGGTGTCCGGCTTCTTCCACGCCAAGACATCAGTTGGAGGGTTTGGATGCCTAGGCTTTCTAGTGATGGTGATCTTGGGCTTCTTCTCAGTCGCAGACTACCTCTTGGGACCCATGTTGGTGACGAGAGATTTTCTATGCATCAACTGACAGTTGGTTAAGGAATTTGTGGTCTGAAGGCAAGAGTTTGGTTTGAAGGCAAGAGCTTGATGAAAGCGTGAAAAAAGCGCAAGCCTGGTGGCGGCGTGTTATAGATCTGTTTCGATAACCGTTCGGCTTTCGTAAACGGCGTCATGGCAACGTTAGTAACCCTAACGGCTGGGAGCACGTGTCAGACGGCATCAGACACGGAGGACAGAAGTGGTAAACAGACAAGTTTTCCATTCGCAAGATACAGATAGTACTCAGATAACAGGACAGAGGACTCGGAAAATATTCCAAGTACCCGGATCTTTGTTATTATTACTCGGAATTACAATAGAGATACATGGAAGCATCTTGAGGTACAACAACTTTCAATAAAAGTACAATCAAGGTGTAAAACGCTACTCTAGTGAATTCAAGGTACATAGTCTTGATGCCTATTGCACCAAGGACCGGGTTCAGTGAGACGTAGTAAAGCAAACACAGAACCTTGGGTAGACACTATCTTTTCAGTGCATCCCAAGTGGGTCTTTGGTACCACCCCAGTACTCAAGGAACTCAGGCAAGACCATCACCCTCGCTGCCCCTTTTGACAACCTGTGACTCCGAGGTTATCTACGAGTGGTAGTCACAAGAGTTCTTTTAGGCGCACTTCTGTGTCCCTCTGCTCGCGACCACTTGGAAACCACCCTAACGGATGGTCCTTTCACAAGAGTTCTTCTGGACACCTCATCTATTCTACAGAAGGAAGACACCCGGGGGCTCGGTCATCTCTGCTACTGTTACTACAATACTCATGGGACTAAGAGAAGTTCTACACCCAAAAGGATGAGAGTCCTTCGCTTCCCAAGCAGGGTATTTATAGGCAGTTTCTCCTTGGTCTATGGACATGGTCTACCAACAAGAGTGACTGCTGAAGCAATAATTCAACCAATGTACTGTGGTGCATGTGAAGCTCAGCATAGGTAACAGAGCCAACACTCATACGCACTTCAAGATGAAGACGACAAAGTTTGCAGTTGCAGAAAACGACAAACATCATTACTATGTACAGCTGGAACAGTTACCAGTCAATTATTGCTGGACTCACGGTTATTTTTATTCAGTGGGGGGTGATACGGGATGTTTGTTGAAAACATTACCCACCTGAAGCTGAATAATTATTACTCGGAGGGTTCAAGCAACAAACTGGTGTCATGATCCGACTACTCAAGACCTTAATAGATTATGCAGTCGTACATTTTGGTAGATCCCGAATGCCGAGTACTATAGTACTCGAACTTCAGGCTCGGGGGCTACAGGATATAATTTATGAAGGAAATGTTTTTTCTTATTCAAGAATTATTCAGGGAAGGCTCTAGAACATCCTCAAAGTTATTAAAAATAACAAGAGGCTCAGGGGCTACACCCTATGGGTGCGCTTTTCATGAAAAAGCGCACACCAAGAAGAAATTTCTTTAAAACCTTGGAGCACTTCAGGATTTCTCAAGACATTACTCGAGGATTCTCAAGAAGAAGCTAGAAGAAAACGTCGTGAAGAAATGACAAAGAGCTCGGGGGCTTGATGGACTAGGATGTCAGAGATATCATCTATCGATGATTACTCTGATTAATCCAGGACGGTTTAGAGATCCGAAGACTTGTAATGAAGTATACTTGGACTAGGACTCTAATCTGTAACTTAGCCAAATTGTAAAAAGGAGTCTTGCAATTAGAATAGGACTCTATCTTTGTAACCGGCTAGGACTCGGACTGTGCCGAGGCTCACCCGGATATATAAGGGGAGCCGAGCGCAGGTCCTAGATCATTGAATATTGAATCATAATAATACACAAGGCGCGCGCCGCACTGGACATAAGGTATTACGCTACTTAGCGGCCTGAACCAGTATAAATCGCTGTCTCTGTGTACTCGCCGGGTCCTACGAACACCGATCCCCACCGAACAAATCGTCTGAGATTACTCAAGACGAGTTGCCGGTTAACAAACACCGACACATGGCTGTGTCAGAAACGCAGGTATCTTCTATTGACCATGATTATTTCAGGCCCAAAGCAGCCTGGGAATGATATAGATGTGTTCCTGGATCCACTCATGGAGGATATGAAGAAACTATGGGATGAAGGGGTTAAGATGATGGACGCATCGCTAAGAAAGGAGTTTACTCTAAAAGCCATCATTTTTGTGACCATCATCGATTACCCTGGGCTCTTTTCACTTTCAGGGCAGATAAAAGGAAAGAGCGGTTGTGCAGTTTGCATCGATGGTACCTGCTATGTCTACCTCAAAGGATCCTGCAAGATGGTGTACATGTGGCACAGACAATTCCTTGTCAGAAGTCACAGGTACCGGCAAGCTGTGATGAATAAGTACTTTGACAATAAGGACGAGGACCAACGTGACGAACCGCCGCAGACAAGGTATGGTGAAAAGGTGTGGGACATTGTTAAGGAGATGGAGGTCGAGTTCGGGAAGAAGAAAAAAGAGGATCCAGAGGGGGCCAAAAAAAGAAAGAGGAAGCGAGATAAGTTGGAGGATCCGCTTGTCGTCGTCCCATTCAAGAAGAAGTCATGTTTCTTCAAGTACCTATCATACTGGAAGGAGCTGCAAACACCTCATGCCATCGATTGCATGCACTTGGAGAAGAATGTTTTTGAAAGCACAATCGGCGTGCTGCTAGACATAAAGGGAAAGACAAAGGATGGTCTCAAGTCACGGATGGATCTTGTTAACCAAGGCATCCGGCCAGACCTTCACCCGGAACCACCACTAAACGGTAAAGTCGAAATACCCGGAGTGGCCTACAACCTAACGAAAGATGAGAAGAGGGCAGTGTGCAATTGGCTAAAGGGTGTCAAGGTGCCGACCGGTTTCTCTTCCAACATCAAGAGTCTGGTATCGATGAAAGACCTCACAATGACCAACTACAACTCACACGACTGCCACATCATGCTAACGGTGTTCCTTCCAATTGTGATTAGGGCTATCGGTCCAGAGTACGTAAAGATGGTGATCACACGAATGTCATACTTCTTTAACCGCATCACCTAGAAGGTCATTGATGTAGCTGAGCTACCAGTACTAAAACAGTTCATCGCGGAGACTCTTTGCCAGCTAGAGATGTGCTTTCCACCATCTTTCTTTGATATTATGCCACACCTAATGATGCACATGGTTGATCAGATAGAACAACTTGGGCCCGTGTACCTGCACCAAATGTGGACGTACGAGCGGTTCATGTCAACCCTCAATAGATACGTTCTTAACAGTGCTCACCCAGAAGGTTCCATGATCGAGGCATACACAACCGAAGAGGCTGTGAACTGCTGCATGAAATACATTCGAGATGGAAGAGCGATTGGGTTGCCCGTCCATCGACATGAAGGTAGAACCTCAGGAATTGGGTGCACAGGGAAAAAAGTACGCACAGATATAGAGAACGAAACAGTGCAACAAGCTCATCACAACGTGCTTCATCAATTAGTGGTCATGGATCCCTACGTTGAAAAGCACCTGGAAGTGATCCGCGCCGCTCATGATGGATCTTGCACAGAGGTATGGGTCCAGAAACAACACAAGAAAAGCTTCATGACATGGCTGAAGCAACATCCCGACATACCGCATGGAGGATCTGATGATGATGATGAGACCATTGTGAGGCTTGCATCCGGCCCATTCACCCAAATTACCACATGGCAAGGATTTGACATCAATGGATATAGGTTTCACACAAAAGAGAAGGACAAGAAGAGTGCGTCCCAAAATAGTGGTGTTCGATATGAGGGCATCGATGAGTCGACGGGGCTAAGCAGGACATACTATGGGCAGGTTGAAGAGATATGGGAACTTAACTATGGTAGTGACCTACAAATACCTGTGTTCCGTTGCCAGTGGGTCAGGCCGAAAGGAGTTGACATGGACGATTATGGACTAACAACCGTTGAGCTCCATAGCGTCGGCTACAAAGATGACCAGTGGGTACTAGCTAGTCGCGTTGCGCAAGTAGCCTACTATGTGATGCCCAATGACAGCAAGAGACGACATGTGGTTGTTTCAGGTAAGCAGAGGATCGTGGGAGCTGACGGGGTCTAGAGTCCCAAAGAATACAACAACTATGCAGAGCTCGGGCTCTTTACAAATCATCCACGTAAGATCAAGGCCATCGAGGCCCGTTTCAACAAGACAAAGATGATGCCATGGGCTCGCAAAGACGGAGAAAAATTTACTGTGAAAGCGCCTACAAAGAAATGAAATGTATGTCACACATATATGTAATAATGCAGGCAATGACTAAATTAATGAGAAGTTATTATTATAATTAATGGAACTCATTTGGAGAGATCCGAACTCTTTTGTGTGTATTTCGTTCGATCACTACACTTACTACTACTACTACTACTACTACTACTGCTGCTGCTGCTGCTGCTGTTGCTGCTGCTGCTGCTGCTGCTGCTACTTAACCGAGGGCGGGCGCCCTTATTTGCCCGCCTTGGTTACTGGCTGGCTATATAACCTAGCCAGCCACGCCTCCGAGCCCTTACTCGCCTCGCTCTCCACTCCTCCCTCCCCGAAGGGCTGCCGCGCCGCGCCATCGCCACCGAGATTTCTGAGCGCCCTTCCGTCCATCCCCGACACTGGTAGCGCCCCTGGTGCCCATCTGGACCTCCTCGGCGCCGGTCCCCACATCCGCGACACCACCGACAGCCCCCAACGTCGCCTCCTCGACGCCGCACCACCCTCGGCGCCGCCACCGTCCCCACAGCGTCGCCTCCTTGGGGGCCTTGGTTCCCGTCCCTGGCTCCTCAGCCTCCTCGGTGCCCATTCCCTCCTCGTCGTCCTCCTCGGCGGCCTCGGTTCCTGTCCCCGCCTCCTCGGCGGGCTTGGACCCCGTTGTCCTCGCCGCCCATCTCGGCCTCCCCGGTGCCCGGCTCCGCCTCCCTGACGCCCCCGCCCATGAACCCTAGCGCCGCCTCCTCGGGGGCCTTGGTTCCCGTCCTTGGCTCCTCGACCTCCTCGGTGCCCGTTCCCTCCTCGTCGTCCTCCTCGGCCTCCTCGGTGCCCGTTCCCTCCTCGTCGTCCTCCTCGGTGGCCTCGGTTCCTGTCCCCGCCTCCACGGCGAGCTTGGACCCCGCTATCCTCGCCGCCCATCTCGGCCTCCCCGGTGCCTGGCTCTGCCTCCCCGACGCCCCCGCCCATGAACCCTAGCGTCACCGCCATTCGCTGGCACTCCGCCATCGACTGTATGTTGAAACTCGGTTTCTTCCTCCACTGAGCCCCTCTAATTTTTGTTTCTTAAGTTCGGATTGCTGCCTGTGATGCCAAAACGCGAGCTCGATTTGTTTGATTCAACTGAGCAGATGCCACTGCCAAGACTCTAGCTTGATTTGTTGTCATTTTTGATAAATTGGGATAAATTTGAGATGAATTTGAGAGAATTTGAGATAAATTGGGATGTCCTTGGCCTTTGTTTGGGACAGAAGAGCTGAGTATTTTGGGGGCTCAGTTTGGTTGCTACTACTACCACAGTGGTTGTGGTACTATTACTACTAGCCTACTACTACTACTACTATACTCCTACTTCTACTACTACCCTACTACTACTACTACTCTACTCTACTCTACTCTACTCCTACTACTACTCTACTCTACTTTACTCTACTCCTACTACTATTACCTTACTACTCTACTCTACTCTACTCTACTCTACTCTACTCTACTCTACTCTACTCTACTTCTACTTCTACTACCACAGTGCTTGCAATGATGATTGGAGACTTTTTTATTTCATGTACATCGAGTTTTCTCAATACCATTTGAGGGTTCTCCTTGGCCTATGATGCAATCTTTCCCATATTAGTCTTTGTTGTTGTCATGTGTCCTATTTAACCGTGGCTGACATCCATTCCCAAGCAACTGGTGTAGGCTTACCTCCCTGATGGCTGGGATGGATGTCTCCCATAGTTACATAGCTCCCATGAACTTGTCTGACGCTTCTTATACTTATTTGCCACCAGTGCTGAGGCCTTTGTTTGCTACTTATATGCCACCAGTGATGCTTACTAAATTTTTTGATGGCCAATGAAGCAACTTGATTTTAGGAGGTGGTTGCCTGTTCTGTGGTTAACTCTGAATTGGTTTTCATGATTGACATCAATGAATGTTTATTTGCTTTCGAATTGCAAGGCAACCACTAATGAATGTTTATAATCTGAGGCCTAATTGAATTGCTTTCTGCCTATGATGAATGCATTGCCACTTTTTGATGGATTCAGTGGTTGTTGGTTATGATCTTGGACTTGTGAGGTACTGGACCATTGTAACTCCTCTTATGGTTTTCATGATTGTCATCAAGCCATGTGATACGTCCATGCCTAGCTATATGAAACAAGTTCAGTGGCTTGGTTGGATGAGTCACATGGTTCCATGGCTGTCATGATGTTATATCTCTATAATCTATATGAAACATCTTTTAGCTCCAAGTCCAATGTTTTTTGAAATGGCAATACAATCTGAGGCAAATTTTCATTGTATCTTGCTCTCCAATCCTCTCCTCTACTTCCCTCTCCTCTATTCTTTCTTCTATGTTGTGCTCTTATACTGCTCAACTACAAATGCAGAAGGATGCCTGCTTGGTATGTTGTTTTCGAGGGCACCAAGCCAGGTATTTACACCAGCTGGGCCGAGTGCAGTCAGTATGTCCTCAAAGTTAAGGGAGCTGTGCATAAAAAGTACAAGTCTTTTGAGGAAGCTTATGCAGCTCTAGATGCTTTCAACTCAAGAATCAACTCAATTCCTACTGCACCTAACCCTACCTTACCTTCCTATCAGGTTGGAGTGGCAGGCAGTCCATCTTGTTGGACTGTGATGTGGGAAAAATGTGCAGGTGTTGTTAGTTGCTTTGGTTGTGGCCAAGTGGATGAGGCTGCACTGTTATCTTGATGTAATAATTAATTAGACAAGTTCAACTGCTACTACTTATATGCCACCAGTGATGCTTACTAAATTTGGGTGTCATGAACTTGTTTATTTGCTTTCGAATTGCTTTGGAATTGCTTTCTGCCTATGATGAATGCATTGCCACTTTTTTGATGGATTCAGTAGTTATTGCTTATGATCTTGGACTTGTGAGGTACTGGACCATTGTAACTCCTCTTATGGTTTTCATGATTGTCATCAAGCCGTGGGACACGTCCATGCCCAACAAACTACCGTTCATACAGGATGGCCTGATGGCTGGGCTGGACGAGTCTCACGGTTCCATGGTTGTCATGATGTTGTATCTCTATAATCTATATGAAACATCCTTTAGCTCCAAGTCCAATGATTTTTGAAATGGCAATACAATCTGAGGCAAATTTTCATTGTATCTTGTTCTCCTATCCTTTACTACTGATCTACTCTACTACTACTCTACTCTACTCCTACTCCTTTTAAAGATGTGTTGAGGCAGTGGCATATGCAATGATGTGTACTCTTTTATGTTGAGGTAGCGGCTATGATGATCAAATGTCCCCTATACTTGTAAGCTCCTAAACTAGGATGGTTTGGATACAAGCAACCAGTTTAGAAGCGATGTGATGACAGTGGGGCTTGTTGACGGAAGTTATAGCATGTTTTACCTTATCAAAATACCGTCAACAGTCCTCGGTTTCAAGGAAGTATAGCATATCGTGAGCATATTTATTACTAATAAGTTCCACTTGTACTCTTAGCTTGTGAACTTGTAGGAGATGGCAAAATGAACAAAATGAGGATAGGTGGGCCCACCAAGGGGGTCAGCCGACCCGACCTTGGTGGCCACCTCGGCCAAGGTGACATGGCACGATCCAAGAGAAGCATGCTCAGGCCAATATCAACCCTTGGATCAAACATGTGCTTTTACTCAATGGTGCAAGATGAGAAGCACATTGATTCATGGGTCCACACCGAAACCAAATGCAACCATCACCACAAGACTTGCTCCATGACATGTAGGGTCACCAAGGGAGAGAAGATGGTGGGCCAGCCCTGTAATAGGGGGGTCGGCCGACCCCCCCCCCCCCTTGGTGGGCCCTGGCTACACTATTCAGCCTGGTGATGTCAGCACCTTCTAGAAGCAAAGTGGTGGACCCACCTGTCATTGGCTGGGGTCGGCCGATCCCAGGGTGAGCCCCATCCAATGTCTGTTGTTTGCACATGTTTCACACGTGAAGAAATCAAGGCCATCCATCCATGGCGGTTGCTATGGCGGTTTGATCCAATGGCCAAGGAAGGAGAGCACGCGGATCGCTGACGTGGCACTGGAGTAGCCGCTACTCCACCTCCAAGCTATAAATACCCCCCTAGAGCTTTTCATTTGTATGCATCCAAGGAGAGAAAGCCTACTTAGTATCTTTAGTGTTAGAAGAGAGGGAAGGGAGTGAGGAGTTCCACGGAGGAGTCCCGGCCTGTCGGGAGTCTTCTCCAAGGTGCGCCTCAGCGGATGCGATTCTTCTTGTAAGTGTTACATCTGAGTCCTTCTAGTATTTAATATTCTGGTCTGGTAATTTACGTTTACAGTTCTTTTACTTGGCACATTGCTTTACTTTGTTGAAATGCTCTAGGCCTATTAAGCTTAGCTTTAGAGTAGTAAGATTAGTGTAGACGTGGTGTCTAGGCTATATCTTGCCAGTGTGGACTTCTTATCGCACTTGTGTAGACGCCTAGTGGTAGGGTGACAGATGTGACACCCTAGTGTCAAGCACTGCATTAGGCACTGCAATTAGCTACTAAAGAAGCATAAGCAATGCATTGCATCATTTCACGTGCATAAGAGTGCTCTTTTTGCTTTTGTTTAATTGTTGGATTTTGGATTTCTATTTGACTTGATGATTTAAGTGGATTTCTACTTGGGTAAAGAGTTTTATAAAATAGAGAATATTGAGTAGAGTGCTTTTCATATTGGAGTTTTGACCTAGTTCAGATTAGTTTGTTAAATTAAAATAAGTCAAACAAAATGATTTATACTTCAAAATTGGCTTTACTTATGTGGAGGATTTAAAAATGGTTTTCAGAAAAAGTGTCCTATATGAAAGTTGTAGAGAAAATTATTTTGAGCAACTTTTATATTTGGGTCAAAACTTAGTTTGGAGTTTTTGAAACTGTTTTTGAGTGGTCAAAACTTTGGAAAATTTTTGGAAAAAGAAAAAGGAAAAGAATTTTTCCCTGCGCCCCACTTCTAGCCCATCTGGCCTTTTGGCCCAGCCCGCGCGCGCCTATCGCCCGCGCAGCGCCGGCCCAGCTCCGCGCCGCGCAGCGCCGGCCCAGCCAGCACCCGTGCCGGCCCGCTCCCGCGCTGCACACCGCCGCGCCGGCCCACGCGCGCGTGCCGCTCGCCCCGCCCGCACGCCGCGCCGCGTCAGCCGACACGGCCGCGCCGTACGCCGGCCAAAGCCGCCGCGTGGCCGGCGATGCCTGAGCAAATCCCGCGCGGCCACTCCCCTTCCGATCTTCTCCCACCGGAGCACGCCAGTGATCCTCGCCCACCAGTCACCGCTCGCCTCGCCTGCCGCACCGCCCTCGCTCGCCGCGCCATCGCGCGTCGCCCACCGACCGTGGCCCCCGCCACCACCACCGACCGCCCGAGGCCCCGGCCAAAACCCGAGCACCCTTCGCCCTCTCTCTCACCCGCACACACGCTCTCACTCTCGCTCGCACTCTCACCCTCGCACGAACGCGAGCCGAGCGCTCCCCCGCTCGCTGTGACCACCGCCGCAATCACCCCTCTCCGTTCTGACCACCACCGTCCATCGCCGTCCGATTCCTCCTGCACGCTGCTCTGCCTCGCCATTGCATGCCCGGTGCTCGCGCTAGCGCCATCAACCGAGCCTCGTTGACACCGGAGTTCGAAGAGCGCCGCCGCGGACGCCATCGCCACCGCTGAGCCCGCGACGCCGTTCCTCCCCGACCTGAGCGCCACTGCCTCCTCTCTTTCGTCCTCGAGCCTCACCGAGCCAAGGCAAGGTGAGAACACCAACAAGCCTTAACGCTACCGCCTCTCATCTCCCTCTTCTCCCCGGTCGAGCGCCATGGGCGCCGCCGCGGCCCGCTCACGTGGCCAAGCTTCCCTGGAGCCATCCGAGCCAAACCAACCCCCTTGGTAGCCTCCTTAGGGTTCGTAGAAGCCTCTGCTTCCCCCAATTTTTCTGGCGACCGCTCGCTCCTTAGGGTCCGCCGTCGCTCGCCGCCGGCGCGCTACGGCCGTGCGCTGGCCAAACCAACACCACCACTGGATGCGCCTCGTCGAGACGAATCTATCTAGCCTAGCCTCGCCGCCGGAAACCTCACCGCCGGCGAGCAGCCGCCGGTCAACCTTCTCCCCCTGTTTCTCTCTCTCTGACGGGTGGGTCCCGTTGACCCGTGGACCCGCGCGTCAGCCACTCACCGGTCCATGGACCAAGTTCACGCAGTGGCCGGGATGAGTTCAAACATTTTCCTTTTTTACTTTTATTTTTCCAGAAATGCTTGTTATTTTTGTTTAGCTCGTTTTAAAAGTCCAAATGAAGTACTTTCAGTTTTGCTAGCTTCCTTACGAGTAGATCTATCATGGAAAAATATGAAAGTATTTTTGGTAGAAGTTTATTTTCCTTTTTTTATTTAATTTAGTTTATATGCTTTTGTTGTGATAAATAGAAATAAGTGTTTTCTGGTTGATATAATTCCTGGAAAATTTTGTGTAACGTTCATTAACCTGTTTTGCACCTGTGAAAAATATATGATGTACTGTTCATGTAGAAAAAGTTTATGTTATGATTAAAACTCCTTTTGAATGATTTCTTAGAATAAATGTTAAGGTATTTTATATGTCGAAATAAAATATGGGAAAATTTGTATAGCCTTTGTTTATGATATCCAAGCTGAGAAAAATACAAGCATGAGCTATTGTATGCAGAAATCTGAAGTTGATTTACAAAGGTGCTTTTCTGTGTTTTCCTTTGGAAATTCATGAAAGAAATAGTATAATGTTTCTGTTCATGGAACTTTCTTGATAAGCATAAAATGTGAAGTAGAATCTGGGAAAAATGTGAAATTGAGTTTTGCACCCTTTTCCAGTAGGGTTGTAGTTCAATTGGTTTAAATTGGGATAGATTTGTTTATTTTGTGTAGGCTTGAATGTTTATGCTCGGACCACAAGTTCTCTACAGTAGGATGTGTATGAGTAGAAGAAGCTAGGAAAATTATGAAATCTGCTGTTTGACACTTTTTGAATGAGGAGCTAGTTCAAAGCACCTTTTTGGGCAGTTTGCTTGTCATTTTTATATCTGCAGTTCTGTATTTTATTTTTGGCTGAAATTTGTTCAGTGGAGTCCAGCAACTGTTGTTTGCCTTCTGGAATTTTCGTGGATTTTTCTGAGTCCAAAAAAGTGCACTTGCAGTTCAAACCTAAGTTTCTTTTGAATTATTAAATAAGAAAAAGGTGAATAAATGGATTTTGTTTTATAAATTAAATAAGTATTTACCTCAATGTCAAAAGTGGTTCAACAAGTTGGTTTTGTTGGTTTGCAAGAAATGCTCTTTTCATACCACACATCTTGCACCCGCATTGTAATTATTTATTAATCGTCGCATGCAATAGGATCGACCCCTCCGGAGCCCGACCAGGAGCCAGAGACAAACGCCGAGCAGCAGATCCCGGAGCTCCAGCAAGCCGAGGAAGCCGACCCCGCCTGCGACACTAACTTGCCCGAGTGCCCTTCCCACGAGGCCTCGGTCTTCACCAAAGGCAAGCCCCGCAGCATATTAAGCCTCCTATCTTTTGCAAATTAAATTACTTGAGTCATTTTATATTGTGATGCATTAGGTTAGGAGTTGGAATGAATCCTACTTGCTGCATTACCATTCCTTGGTTATTGATTAATATCTACCTTGTTATCCTGTTATTTATTTACAATGTAGAATTACTTAGTCTGCTTAATAAAAGTAGTTGTTAAGGGTGTTTCCGTAATACCCTGATGGGTAATTACCGGATCACGGTTGGCTATATTTGCTATCATGGAAAAGAACCAGAGTAGTAATGAAATACGGTCAACTGGAAGGCAAGGCACAAGTTTGGAAACTTGGGGCAGTCCGTCCGTTGGATCGTGTAGGTTTGTATCGATGTTGGCCCTCGTTCATTTTTGAACGCGCTCTTTTACTTAGTTATATGTCGGTGCCGTAATCATCGACCCCAAAGCCGGTTAGAAGTTGTTCGGGCCGGTCTCAACCCGTGTCGTGCCCTCTAGTATGGAAATTGCGATCTGCCGCGTGAGGCCATCGCCAGGTTCCAATTGGGCGGTCCGTGCTGTGAGCCGCGACGATTACCACCACGAACAAGCATCGAGCGGTTGCCCAATGCATGGACCCGACGGGGAAAGTGTGGGCTGGTATTAAAGGTCTTTCACCAGCTGGTTTGGAATTCGATTCGAGTCGCCGTCTCCCCCGGTTAGTGCGAAACTATGGCGAGCTTCACCACGATACAACTCCATGTGATGATTAAAGGTTCAACTAAAATGTGGATAAGTCAACTGGAGATGGTTATATTATTGATTGATAGATTCAAGTGAGTGCTCTAGTACAGGTGAAAAACCTAGAATTAAGGAATAGGTCTAAAAATGGCAGCTCATCATTATCATCAATTACCTCTTATCTGAAATTGAGCTTTTCGCAACTAAAAGATCCCAGCTCCACCCAAAAGACCTTGCATACCCTTGGAGTCTTTATTTTCAGTTGGACAGGTAAGTCTAGATAAGTACATTCCCGTACTCAGGGTTTATCCCGTTGTTGCAGATGGCCAGGCCTACTTCGGCTATTGTAAGCACTGCCTCTACCCAGTGGAAGGTGATGAGGAGTAGGCCCAGGGCAGGGTCGTCCAGAAGCTTCTCTTTTTCTTTTGCTGGTCTGAGACTGTGGGTGGCACATTATCTAAAAAGGGAAGAGTGAGTTGGTTTTATTTGGACCACATGTGTAGTGGTCGTGTTTCAAACTATTTCAGCTTCCGCACTTTTAAAATTCAGTATTGTAATAACTCCGTTTTAAATTCCGCACTCTGGTGTTAAATTCGGTTTCATTTTCGCTGTGATGTATCTTTACGAATGTAATCCTTGAACGATGTGATCCTGTATGATGTACGGTGATAGAAATCCTTCGAGATTTCTGGACTACCGGGGTTATATGGGATCAAGTATGAGTCGAAGTCAGACGGATTTGACTAAGACAGTACTTGAACTCTTATAATCAGGACTGTTTCACCACAACAGACACAGCCAGTGCTTGGAGTTCCTCTCAAGTGTTGTAGGCAAGTTGAAAATAATAGTTGGGTAGCAGCATTGCCGCCTTAGTAGTTGTTAGGTGGAAAACCTTTTAATCAACTACTATTTCGTCCTTCGCCCCCAGTAAGGAATGAGGTGGTAAACCTCAGTACTCTTAGAAAACCAGCACCAGATATTGATATTAGGAAGACCTCTCTATCCCAGTTATCATATACCCTTTGATCATCCTTTGACGACCCTACTTCTAGTTAATCCACTTCACGTTCCCTGTGGAAATACGATACCTGGAATACTCCTGGTGAAAGGCTACAATTGACTACCGTACGCTTGCGGTATATCCGTTTGCCACTTCTGGTGTCAACAAGTCATTTCTGGCGCCGTTGCCGGGGATAGATTAAAACTCTATTCTTAGTAGCGACGTTAAGAAATACCAACAAGCCTTTCTGGCGCCGTTGCCGGGGAACGGTAGCTGTGTTAGCTAGAACAAAGTCGTTAAAGTTATCGTAGTTTGATTAGAACTTTTATTTCATAAATCAATATGGATCAAATAACCCTTTTTGACTACGCTGCTCCATCGGGCGCTGAGTTGGAGCCGCCTAGTTCATCTCATGCCGTTTTGGCAGTTCGCTATGAGCTTCGCCCCAGCCTTATAGTGATGGTTCAGGAGAATCCCTTTTCGGGAGAAGTAGACGAGAATCCGTATACCCACCTATGTGATTTCGAACAACTTTGTTCGTGTATTCACATCCAAGGGATGAGGCGAGTCACTCTTAAGTGGAAGCTATTTCCGTTCTCGTTAACGGAAAAAGCTAGACGCTGGTATACTCGCTACGTTGGTAGTGTGAACGGAGAATGGGAGAAACTGCAAGCCATGTTCTGCTTAACGTACTTTCCCATATCCCGCGTAGCTCGTCTTCGTAGAGATGTGCTAAACTTCAAACAAGACGAGAAGGAATCTCTAGGTGCAGCCTGGGCACGACTTACAGACTTAGCATCCTCTGGCCCAGATTTAGCTATAACTGAGCCAACCCTTATGCAACATTTCTATCTCAGTGTTAGCCAAAACTCCTCACAATTCCTTGATTTAGCCTCTAAAGGAGCTTTCCTCCATTTACCCATTAGTGAAGGTAAGGAAGTCCTTGCGACCATTCTCAAGAACACCCCCTACACCGATGACCATGGTGAAACTCTAGAGGGAGATCAAACTCCTAGGGATGAACCCACGACAGCCGAAACTCCTTTACCTATACCCCAAGCTATCAAACCTGAACCACAACCACCTACTCCTCCAAAGGAAGAAGTAATTCATCCTTTGGATTATCCTCTAAATATCGAGACAGATCTTTTCGCCGATTTTGGCAATGTCTCGAAACAACCTGTGCAGAAGAGATCCATAGCCCGTAGAGCTCCTAATAACCACATGCCAACCCAGTTTGAGGCAAGTTACCTTAAGGCGACTGCCCAAGAGCTCATGTCTATTATGAGTAACGAATGGTTCAGGGAGGCTGAAGCATCATTAGATGTCGTTAAGCTTCTGTCCTGTTTCACATCCATACAGTGTGCCATAAACAAGACGACTGTAGATTCCCTCTATGATCCCGCAGTAGAAGTAAATTTAATGTCTAAATCGTTGATGTTAACAATCCTAAGTGAGGAACCGCTAAACCCGACCAATAAATTCCTTAAGCTTCCTTCTGGAAGATTGGTCGAGAGTTGCGGGATTGCATAGAATATTTCTATCACAATTAACAAGGTTAGCTTCCTCGCAAACTTCTATGTCTTTGACGTAGACGAAGTTGACTTGTTAATTGGGCACCCACTCATGAGATTCATTGAGGGATTTCGTGAAGAGATCCTTAAGGGTCACCTTGGGAAGGATCTAGATCTTTCAGTTCCTTTTGCCGGCTCCGTTAATTCGATAGCCGAACCAAAACCCAAGCCTGATCCAATAGAGGAGGTGATGTCGGTATCTTCTTTAGAAACTTCTCAACCCGATCTAGAAGAAGACGCCCATGACTTTATCCAAGAAGAAGACGCTGATTTAGATGAATCGTTAGATTTGGATGAGTCTGAACCTCCACCAAAAGCCTCTATAGAGCTTAAGCCACTTCCTTCTAGGCTTAAGTATGCCTTCCTTAATGGTGATAGAGAGACTCCCGTGATCATTAGTGATCGACTTACAACGGAAGAAGTTTCTAAACTCATCACCATTCTAGAAAAACACCGATCCATCTTAGGATATTCGTTGCAAGATCTCAAGGGAATTAGTCCCGCTCTTTGCACACATCGCATTCCGATCGGACCCGATTCTACACCTTCTAGAGAGCCACAAAGGAGGCTCAACAATGCGATGAGAGAAGTAGTAAAGAAGGCGGTCTTGAAGCTCTTGCACTCGGGCATAATCTACCCTGTTCCAAACAACGAGTGGGTCAGCCCCGTCCAAGTAGTTCCTAAGAAAGGAGGAATGACGGTCGTTAAAAATCAAAACAACGAATTGATTCCACAACGAACCGTCACGGGATGGAGAATTTGCATAGACTACTGAAAACTTAACAAGGCCACAAAGAAAGACCACTTTTTGTTGCCATTCATCGATGAGATGTTGGAACGGCTAGCCAAACACTCCTTTTGTTTCCTTGATGGGTATTCAGGGTACCATCAAATTCCAATCCATCCCGACGACCAAAGTAAGACCACGTTCACATGCCCCTATGGGACATATGCATACAGGCGCATGTCATTTGGCCTGTGCAATGCCCCTGCTTCATTTCAGAGGTGCATGATGTCCATCTTCTCGGATATGATAGAAGAAATCATGGAAGTTTTCATGGACAACTTTTCAGTCTATGGAACAACCTTTGATCACTGCTTAGAGAATCTGGACCGTGTCTTACAATGCTGTCAAGAAAAGCACTTGATCTTGAACTGGGAGAAATGCCACTTCATGGTTCGAGAAGGAATAGTGCTAGGACATAGAGTATCTGAATGTGGAATAGAGGTAGATAGAGCTAAAATAGAATTTATAGAACAGCTCCCACCTCCCACGAATGTTAAAGGCGTTCGCAGTTTCCTTGGCCACGCTGGTTTTTATAGAAGGTTTATAAAAGATTTTTCTCAAATTGCTAGACCTCTAACAAACCTGCTAGCTAAAGACGCACCCTTTGACTTTGACGACAGATGCTTAGACTCTTTTTACCATCTAAAGAAAGCACTTATCTCTGCACCAGTCATTCAACCCCCTGACTGGTCGCTACCTTTTGAGATAGTGTGCAATGCTAGTGCCTATGCTGTAGGAGCTGTCCTAGGACAGACCCAGGATAAGAAACACTATGCCATTTCCTATGCTAGTAAAACGCTAACCGGACCACAGCTAAACTATGCAACAACAGAAAAAGAACTTTTAGCTGTGGTATTTGCTATAGACAAGTTTAGATCTTACTTGGTAGGAGCCAAGGTGATCGTCTAAACCGATCACGCAGCTCTGAAATACCTACTTACTAAGAAAGATGCTAAACCTCGGCTAATAAGATGGATCCTACTCCTCCAAGAATTTGATCTAGAAATTAGAGATAAAAAGGGAGTAGAGAACTCTGTAGCCGACCACTTGTCTAGAATGCAAATTGAGGATAAACAGGACCTGCCCATCAACAACTATCTTCGGGATGACACACTCCTCAAAGTTTCAGACACCTACCCGTGGTATGCAAACATCGTCAACTACATAGTCTCAGGCTACGTACCCCCTGGAGTAGACAAAAAGAAGCTTATCAAGGAGAGCTCGGTGCATCTATGGGATGACCCGTATCTCTATAGAGTATGCCAAGACGGCATACTAAAAAGGTGTGTGCCCATGAACGAAGCAGTCAAGATCATGGAGAAGTGTCATGGAGCAGAGTATGGAGGCTATTATGGAACATTCCGAACCCATGCCAAGATTTGGCAAAGTGGATTCTATTGGCCTACCATGTATGAAGACACCAAGGACTTCATGAAGAAGTGTGCAAGGTGTCAGAAACATGGGAACATCAATGCCCGTGATGCAATGCCACTCACAAACAACCTACAAGTAGAGTTGTTCGACGCCTGGGGAATTGACTACATGGGCCCTTTCCCCTCGTCTCAAGGTTGTGAGTATATTCTGGTGGCAGTAGACTACGTATCCAAATGGGTTGAAGCCATGCCGTGCAATTCAGCGGATTCGTTGCACGCAACGAAGATGTTCAAGGAAATAATATTCCCACGATTTGGCACCCCAAGGTTAGTAATCAGCGATGGAGGAAGCCACTTCATTGACAGAAAGTTCCGATGCTATTTAATAGAAAGAGGGATAAGGCACAATATTGGAACACCTTATCACCCACAAACAAGCGGACAAGCAGAAATATCAAACAAGCAAATCAAGAATATTCTGCAAAAGACTGTCAATGAAATGGGGACAGCATGGAGAAGCATGCTATCAGATGCACTATGGGCATACAGGACCGCATACAAGACTCCAATTGGTATGACCCCATACCAACTTGTATACGGCAAGACATGTCATCTGCCCGTGGAATTGGAGCATAAAGCACATTGGGCAATAAAGAGATGGAATATGGATTTGCCCGCAGCTAGAAGAAATAGGAGAATGCAGATCTCTGAACTGGAAGAATGGAGAGAGATTGCGGATACATGGGTGTATGCCGAGTCTCTAAGTGATGAGTGATTGTCAACGGGTTTGATCGTAGGTTCTTTGGCTTGTGTTGTGCAGGTGTCGAGCACGAGACAGTGATCGAGGGCAAGGTGAAGGTCAAGTAGAGACGTGCCGTGCCGATGGACCGGGAGCGGTGAAGGGCGGACGTGAGGCTTGGACTGAGGGACCGGTGGCCTGAGGATCAGCTGTGGTGGCTGGCAGCCTAGGACAGCGACGAGCGAAGACTTGCGGGGCATGGTGTTGCTCGGGTCAAGGACCTGGGGACACGTGTCGGTGGACGGGGTGCACAGGCGGTGCATCCCCTCTACAGCTCTGGTTTGGTGGTTGAGCCAGAGAAAAACCACCGGTGGACGGTTTCCAGGTTTGGGCCTCAAAACCTGGGTGCTGCGGGTTTGCCGAGTTTGGGCCACAAAACTCGGGCTGAGGACGGTTTCCAGGTTTGGGCCTCAAAACCTGGGTGCGGGCAGGTTTCTGAGTTTGGGCCACAAAACTCGGGCTGAGGACGGTTTCCAGGTTTGGGCCTCAAAACCTGGGTGCGGGCAGGTTTCTGAGTTTGGGCCACAAAACTCGGGCGCTGAGGGTTTCCTGGTTTCGGCCTCAAAACCAGGGGATGGACTTGGAGGCTGGTTTCCCGGTTTGGGCCTCAAAACCGGGGGTTGGCTGGAAAAGGCTGGTTTCCCGGTTTGGGCCACAAAACCGGGGGTGCAGAGCGAGGGCGGCACGTGGTGGCAATCGGGAGGTTGCGTCGAGGCAACGCTTCGGTTTGTGCGGCTGTGGCCGTCGGATACACCTACCACCGAGTTGGTCCAGAATAACCCTAGGGTTTAGCTGGTTCCCTCTGTAAGTAGTTAGGGGTAGAGTGGGAATTAGGTTTAGTTAGGATTAGGATAAGTAGGGGGAGACACCCACCTCCCCATCTATCTCAGTCATTTGCTCTTTGCCTTCTAGGGTTTCCTGCTCTCTCATTCCCTGCTGTAGCTAGTTGAGATCCGCAGAGAACCTTGCCTCTGTGTATTGTTGATTTTGAGGAAGTGAGGCCGTAACCTCACCATTGTAGCGTGTGGTAGCCACACGGTTACAGATCGATGTGTTGATTCGCGTTTTGCTTCGTGTTCTTCGCGTTCTTCGTTTCTCCACGTTTTTCTCGTCGCTCGATCTCCCCCTCTACTGCGTCTTTGCGAAATCCGTTTGAATCAACTTGTTCGTTTTGTTGAGGAGGTCATTTTGACCAAAGGAATTCATCTAACTTCTCACGAACAAGTAGATCGGGTTGATTTCGTTTTTGGATCGAGCTCTTTCTTCCTTGGCCATTCGTCTTCGATTTTCTTCGATTCTGCAAACTAGGTTTAGGTTTGAGCCATGATCTCCTAGAGATAGCTCGCTAACCTTGTTGTGAACTCCTCTGCAAAATTTCAGAATTTTCGGAGTTGATTTGGTCGAGTTTTGGCTTTGAATTTGGAGTTTGCTGAAACTGCTGCATCTCACCCGGACACGTCCGGTAGACCACCCGGACATGTCCGGTAGGTTGTCCT